>OX101794.1:11034684-11644414 GCA_944452715.1 Ophion slaviceki | reverse complement strand
AAATTCAATTTTTTTAAATTGATACACGATAACACAAAAAAGCTCGGTCATGTCTTAGCCGTTATTATCTACTTTAACAAGAAAACTCGTTTTTTTTTTGTTTCGAATCAACCAGGTGGCCGAAATAAAGTACACCGTGAGCCCCTCACGTTCAAAAGTCCTTCACGCGATTGTTTATAACTTCTTTAAGGGGTACGGCCACTGTAGGAATTTCAAATATTGATTAATTTTTTTTAATAGATCCCTTAATATCTTAAGAATGTCATACTCAAAGGATTAAGGTGGGAAAAATGTCTAAATACTTCTATTTTGAATTTTGGCGCAGCCCTCGTCAGTCCGATGCAATCCGTACCGAAAACTTTAAATGCGTTTTTCTCGAAACTACATTTTTCAAGTCGGCCGGACTCATAACTCGAACAAATCTCGACCGATTGACTTGAAATTTTAACTGCATATTCACAATTAGATTCTGCATAAAAGTACGTAGGGTTTTTTCGATATATTACATAGTTTTTTTTTTGAACTTTTATTTAAAAAACACGCTGTTTTTGCAAAAATCGATATATGAAAAAAATCCTACGTACTTCTGTAGTTATTCACATGTATAATCGAAAGAAAAAAAATCGTTCACTGTAGATTAAAAATTGCAGGTGCCGTTGGTCCGGCTGCGTGCCTATGAAAAAAAGGCTTCGTCGAAGAAAAGCTGTGCAGCCGCCATTTTGTTTTATATTACTTTGAAAAAAATAGTTTATACAGTTTATGATATGTACAATAAAGGACCTGTTTCAGAATTTTGATTTACTCCATGGTCCCGCTAAAAAAAATTCCGAAAATATACTTATTTTTTCTTCGCTACAGTGGCCTTACCCCTTAATTATTCATATTTATTGGGAAACTCGATACACAACTTTGTTATTGTACATACAAATAAGGAAGTAAGCTTTAGCAGATGCTCTTACAATTGGGTTGGAGTTTGCATCGATAGAATTCAATAAAAATTAATATTTCTGAATTCCTTTAATTTCTCTTGGCAGATTTTGCCAACGAAAATTCATCAACCATTTCTTAAAATATTAAAAAATGTCTCTTATAATGATAAAAATAAGGGGAAAAAATGTAAAAAAGAGCTTTCGTTGTGTTCCAACGATGCAAACCGCAACACCATCTCTTGCGCGCGACGTAACTAGAACGTGTATTGCGTAGTCAATGCGTACGTTATTTTTTATTTTAATTTTTTCTTTCCGTTGCCTCTGGGTTGGATTTAACCTTCGTGGTTTTCGTACTTCGTGTGTTTGGAATTCTATTGTTTTGGCTTACGTTTTTCCTTCTGTGTGTGCGGCTACCTAGGATAAGGGATAGCGTAGAAAGCAACTGCTGTACAATGGTATAACGAATAACACAATTTACGGTATGAAGAATAGCTCTAATGATGTTCAACTAAAGCACTTCTTCGACATTGATGTAAAAGCGTACTGCATAAAGTAAAACTAATTCTTGAAAAATTGTATTATGGTTTTACAGTAATTTAAGAAGTTCCTGGCATAACTGCACTCTTATACCGTTCAATAACGAAGGCGGAATCCCCGAGAATCCAGAGACACGGCTACGAGAACGTCTCGCGCACGCTGTCTCGAAAAGGAACCGGAACTGCCGAGTTCCGTGCGCAGAATCAGCTATTCGAATGTCCACGCTCGTGCATACGAAATCCGTACAGTCGTGGCCAAATTCACGAGTACGTAGGTACTATCGAGTATCGGATGTCCTCGTAGTCTCAAACCGTTCTTTTTTTTGTGCCTCGTTAAGACGGCATATACATTTACAATGATCGAAAAATGGAGTTCTTTTCTTTCTTCAAACGATAAAACTATAGGGGACGTAGGGGCGAGATGATAACGCTAAGTTCATGTTCAAATAAAACAATACATATGTGGGTCAGTCAACTTTAATTAGTATTTAAAATAATCGAAAATTAATCTTTTAATTTTGGAAGCTAAAGAATCAGTCTTTCTGATTGTTACTATAAAATCTATATTTTTAATGAAACTTTTATTTTTCCCATCTTACCATCTATGCGGGGCAAGATGAAACAGTGCTTTTTTTCATAAATGAAATAAATTTTCATAAATTTTTTCATCATACAGTTTCATAAATGTAGAATAATTATTTCTTAGATTGAAAAATCCCTCAAAATTGGCTAATTTTTTCCCGTCTAAATATATATCCCGCCTTGAAGCTCAGAACTCGCTCTCTCGCTCTCGCGTCTTTTGAGGTTACATCGTCGAACTGTTCGTTCGACAACGCATACGGGGTCGAATACGAGATGCGCGAAACAAAAAAAAATCGTCGAACGAGAAAAGCATGGAGAAAAATGTCCCGTTCGACCTTGTGAACTTTTGAGTGGTTGATGCAAGACTGATGGCATAAGTACCGTAGGGTGTCAAAAGGGCCTCGTTTCGTTGCACTAACATATTATATGAGGCCCAGAATGGGGAAGGCTAGATTAAAGATAGATCGGTGCACGGCTAAGCCGTCACCGTTTCGAGAATCGGCCATGCACGACGCTGCTTCACTCGAAGTACAGTAGAACCTTGATTTTCCGAACTAATTAGGACCGGACATCGTTCGGATAATAAAAAAAATCGGATAATGGAAAATACATCTCGGATTTTCGGAAAAATCAACTCATATAATATAAATAGTATCAAAAATTGTCTTTATAGATCCAACGACCCTAAATTCTTTACTTGATAGCAATTAACAAAGAAAGAAAGTTTCAATTTTTATACCACCACTTCTTATGCAGTTAAATCGCAATTGCGGCTTAAGGGGTTATACCAGTGTGACACATTCAAAAAATCGATTTTTTTGCCTTTTTCGACAGTTTATACTTTCAAGAATATCATTATCATTTATATCATTTATATCAATATCATTTTATCTTGCAAAAATCGATAGTTAAGTCTTTAAACGCGTTTTTCTCGGGAAGAGATTTTTCAAATTTGCTGACATTGTAACTCAAAGAGCAGTTATCCGATTGACTTGAAATTTGAACTGAGTACTCTTGAATATATTTACTCCACAATGACGTAGGATATTTTTGATTGGATGAAAATTGACGATTTGGCATTGACAAAACCGACCATTTTATAGGCAAGAAAACAGACTTTTTCCATAACTACGCCATTTTGTTAGATTTTGATATTTTTCGAAAATCCTACGTCATTTTACAGGAAATACCTTCCAGTTTAACGACATTTTTTCCTTTTTCGGTTTCAGCTACTCAATCGGCCGGAATCATGTCAGCAGTGGAGGAACTTTTCTTGGTGCCTCCGAAGGCAGCGCATAAGTCGCTTGGATCTCAATATTTTTCCATTAAAAAATTATGTAATATAGGTCAAATATAGCTAAATATATTCTTAATTTTCCGAAACATTTAATTGAGTACTTTTTTTCCAAAAAATTCCCGAAAATCACTCAAGTTTTAAGCGTTCACACTGGTACAGCCCCTTAAAATAATGATCAATTTTTGGCTGTCGCATGGTAGTTGCGCGTTTCTTGGCCGCTAAGTCCCGGATTCGTTTCAAGAACAGCAGCTGTATGGGATTATTTTCTGGTTGGGTTTCAAACCATTCCAGGGCGGTTTCTCGTTTGTATATACAATGTATATACGATCTGATGCGTGAAGGCGGATATAGGCAACGATGTATTTTGAAAATATCTCGAAGTGTTAGGAAATAGCTTTATTAACGAAAAAAAGGTGGATACCTTAAGGCGATACCTTAACTGAGAAAAAAAGACCATTATTGAGTGCGGATAATCGAACGTTCGGATACGGCGCCGAAGCGATCGAATAATCGAGGTTCCACTGTATAGCCAAAGCTGAACCCGAATGCACAAGTATTCAGGTTTGATACCCTGAGGGTGTTCTTATACTGACCTATGTAGACCGCCACGATGAGAAATGTCAACACACACTTAACTGCAGTGCCACACTGATGTGCCACGCACTTCAAAACATTAAACTTAGTTTGAAAATTAATTTTTAGTACTTGAAAATTAGTGATTTGAAAACTGGGTCTATAGAGTCGTGATTTTGTTACGACGTTGGAGTTTGCATCGTTGGAATGCAACGAAAATGCTTTTTGTTTTATCTGGCAAATTTCCTTTGGCATATTTAAACTACGAAAATCTCGTAAAGTTTTATACCATTCTTATTTAGCAATCTACAAAAGATCTGCAAAATATGATTTTGGATAATAATGAAAATAAGAAATTAATAAAAAAAAATTCGTTGCATTCCAACGATGAAAACTTCAGCCCCATATTTTGTTTGGGTTTGTTGTAAAAATAGTACACAGAGCTTCAGGATTAAGGGGTCTTCTCACTTTAGACGCTAAAGAAGGCTACTTTCATGATTTTTTGATAGGTTTATATTATAGATATTGATTTAAAAGTTGTTACACTTAATAAATATATTTTTTTTAAATTTGACATTTACTATTTTTTTTGCCAAAAACTGTGAAAAAACACCTTTTTTCGAAAAATGTCCGCGATTTTGTTATTTTTGCATATACCTAAAATCGTATGATATGCACTGTAGTCATGAAGATACTGAATCTAAAACCGTCTGATTTTTTTGTTTCGGATTATCCATCTCCGAGATTTCATCAACAGCGCAGACCGACAATTTTTTTCGGACATTTTTTCAACTACCATTTTCGTCTATAAATGATGACTTTAATAAATAATTTTTTTAAATGTATTTCGAAAGTGTATTTATTAAGTGTAACAAATTTTATATCAATATCTACAATATAAACCTATCAAAAAAATTCATGAAAATAGCCTTTTTAGCGTCTAAAGTGGGAAGACCCTCTATCCTGCAATTTTCCAAGTTGATATTCATATTTCTCGTCATTTCGGAAATTGTAATCGTGGTGAAAATACGTTCGGAAAATCGACCTAATGTGATGGGATCTCAAGATTGAGAGGTTGGATCGAAAAATAACCTAAAGAAAATCGACCGGGAAAACTCACATTACATTGGTAAAATGTCATTAGATTTTCGATTCGTCAACGCATTATCACGTAACGTCGATTCAAAGGTGGCGTCGTTTTTTTTTTGTTTTGTTACTTGGCGTCAAGACGCTACCGCGTGCCTTGATGCGAAATAATAATGACAGTGAAGTCATTCGGTGAAGATGGCACCAAGAGCAAACCATTTCTTACACTTTGCTGTCATTTCAAAAAATTGCGTTGATGGACCAAAATCATAATTAACCCTGCGTGTGTACACTGGGTCTTTGAAGGAACAGTCGAAATTTGAAACTTGAATTTCCCGCTCATGAGTAGAGGGCGGGCTTCGGCTACCCCCCCCCCCCCCAAAAGGCAGTTTACTTACAAACGCCAGCCAGTGCGTCATGTCCGTTCGCTAAAAGGGTAAGTGTACACACGACGTCGGTGTTTTCAAAGGTACGCAGTTTTTTTGCTTTTCTCGTAGTTTTTTGAAGTTTTTTTCATGGCTAAAATCAATGTTTTATGTAATTTGATGTTGTTTCGGCTTTTTTTACGGACTTTTATCTCAAAAAGACAACACTTTTTTTGTTATTATAAATCCGCTATTTTTCCATATTTTTATAGAAAATTAAATTTTGCTTTATTATTTCTTGCTTTCTTTACTTCCTTGCATTTTCGGTTTTTTTTATTAGTCCATGCTTTGTACTGAAATAAGTTTGTTGTTCTCACAGTTTTTGAAGATGGGTGAAAGAAGTGCATCTCAGGTTATGTACAATTTACGCGACCGTCGCCCTGCCGTGTTGTACGATGGAGAATAAGTTCATGAAGGAAACAATAAAAAACAATGTATTCTTGTGCATTGTGCGAAACGCCGGTTTGCGATGATCATCGAACGCACTTTTGCCACAATTGCGCACTGTAAATTCCTTTTTTGTCACTAATTATTATTAATATTTCCTAATTTTTGTATTTGCAACAATAAAAACTCATGTTGGGCCATATAATTACCGTTCCGTTTATTATGAAATGACTGAATCCGTAAAATATTCCACACTTTCAGGTGCTTAAATAGTTCAACTTTTTGGAGCCCACGCCAAAGACACTATTTTCTTTTGAAAGCTCATAGTCTGAGCTAAAAAAGCCTATAACCGTTTTGTTAAATATTTATTTATTGTAGAGTTACGAATTATTTAACAAAAATCCGTTTTTTTTCGCTTTTTCCACTATTCTTTAATTTTTATTAACAATGGTTTTAAGCTTTTGACCTTGGAAACTTCTGGGCCATGTAGTAGACACTTCAAGAAGTGACCCAGAATTTGTTCAGATTTCTTGAATGCCTAGATAACTGAAAACCCGACTGTTCCCTAAAAGACCCAGTGTACACACGGTGTCTCGAAAAATATAATGTACTCACGCTGGGTTAATGATGCAAAACCAATCAGAAGCAACTACGAAAATTCAACTTCATTTCGCAATTCAATCCACTTTAAAAAATGGACAGACTTTTTTTTTTACTAAAACTTGGCATCATTTTTGGCAAATCCTGCATCTTAATGGGCTTAAAGTTTGCATCGTTGGAATGCAACAAATTTTTTTTTCAATTTCTCATTTCCATTATTATTCAAAATCATATTTGGCAATTTTTTTTGTAGATCGCTAAACAAGAATCCTAAAAAATGTTTGCGTGATTTTCGTAGCTCGAATCAGCCCGAGGAAATTTGGGAAATAAAAAGAAAATCATTTTCGTTGCGTTCCAACGATGCAAACTTCAACGTCATGCATCTTATCCGAAAATTGTCGGAAATATTTAGCGGCTTCTTGTAAACATAATTGCAACAAAAAAAATGTCCATGTTGTGCTCATTCTTGTTATGCGACATCCGGCGTTCATATTTCACTACAAAGCTCAAAATACGGGTTTGTTTACGAGTTACAAACGAAACAAAACCGTCGGCTTGACAGACCATGTGTGACGCCCTAGGGTGCCAAAAATAGGTGTGTCAGCCTACGGCTAATAATAGAAAACCGATAGCGTTTGTGGGTACCTTAAAAAGTGTATTGCAACGATGTCAAAATTCGTCAAACCTCTTTCGACTTTCTTTACCCTTCACGTGTAAAGAGTCAATTTCGAGCGGCCATATTGGTTCGACTCGACGTGTCTACCAGGGTCCTGCTTGCGCCCCTGGCGGGCTCAGTTCAGAAGTCTGTACAAACGTCAACAGAGCTTTATCAACTTCTTCAACTGTTTTTGTGTCAAGTGACGTTGAATTAATGTGCCGCATTTATTTTTCTTCGAAGGAATCTCGATGCGTCATCTTACCGATTGACACGATTACTCGGAAGATGCACGATAAACGAGTAAACGCGATAACGATTGAAAACTCTCTTCGATGCATCGCCGAGACTACTGCTAATAAATACGCAAATTCCTTTTTTTTTAAAGATCGGAAATATTACAGACTCATATTCATCACGCACCCGGTAAAACCATTTTCCGAAAATAAAACAATCAGAAAGGTGTTAACGGAAAAGTAAAAAAAAATCACAACACTCAAGAGTAAGTCTTTAGGGAGACGCGGTGAAGTAGGCGCAGGAGCCGACATAAATCGCGATGTATTTGTCGAAGTTACGAAAAAGTTACGAGGTTATAACCTTTAGTGGCAACAAAAATTATCTTCGATACGACAGACACGCCTATTGCTCGGAACTCCCTCTTGCCGTGTAATTGCCCGGGGGGGATAACGCGATGCCGGCACATCGTGCAATTACGATTCGCGTGTTTTTTTTTCATCATATTAATGCCGTCAGATTTTGACTCGTTCGACCTGTCGACGCGCCAATATTTTCGCCCGTTGGCCGAGAGGACGCTTACTTTGTCGCGATACTTTCGTTTGACGGGACAAATACACGTGCAAATGTGACGGGAAAATGTTGCGATGAACCGGCGTTGCTTGGGAGAAATGACACACGCCATTCCGTTAATTCGTCGTTACGATTGAAGTACGATTGATTCGGAACGGTTTAACGCCCCGTCCTCGAGGACAAGCGTAATAAAGTGTAGAAAAATCTTGTACTCACCTCACGGGAGAGGATTTAGGATGGAAAAACACGTCGAAAAAAAACACCGGATCACACACTTTCCTCGTCAGCAACGCGAAATTTCAGGCACTGGCCGCTCGTCTATGCCGGTTTACTGCGCGTCTCGTGCGCATACTCACCGGCATTCTCGGCGTACTCAGCCACACGTAGCGCCATCCCTCGGCTAAACATCCGTACTAAGTCCTATTGTGAATCGATTTTTTTTATTCGTCCGAAATAAAAACATTGTATCGTTGTAGCATACATTAATTGCATTACTTATCATTATTGTTATTATTGTTACTATGTGACCTGGTCCAATAACCAGGCCTATCTTTTTCAAAATCACGTCGAGACCCTTCGAGCGAATTTACACGACGGAGTCAATCCCGAAAATCGCAATAATCGGGTTCGTTGTTATCGACGCGAGCGCGACTCTATGGCCATCTAGCGGCCATTGTACGCACCGTATTTCGCTTCTGTGAATAAATGCCATCACTTGATTCGTGAATATTTACACTGCTGTGTCTTTAAGGTTGTTGCTAAATCATTTTTGAACGGCCGGGGGAGAAACAAAGTTCCTATACTAATATATTGTGTGACGTCACCCGTGCCAACTTATTGTGGCAAAATATTAATGACGTGCACGACTGAATGTCGCGAAAATTTCAAAGGCACGGTAGATAATCGTAATTATTATTTACATGTATAGTAATTTGAAGGAGTTAGTTTTATCAGAAAATTAAATGTTGATGTCTAAAAATCACATTAAGGGGTAAGGCTACAGTAGAATTCTTTTCTCGCTAAAACGGTGCTTTATCATGATAAGAATAAGTTACTATTCAATTTATAGCGGGAAATTTTTCTTTTTGACTGACTTTTAGCATATGACGTAAGCCCACCTCTGGCACGGCCATAGAGTACCTAAAACTTTAAACGCGTTTTTCTCGAAACAGCGTTTTTCCAATTGGCGTGACAAATAACATCAACAATTTTCCCTCGATTTACTTCAAATTTAAAAATTATGTTCCTAATTGCATTTCGGAGAGAAGTACGTACGGAATTTCTGATTAATCGAAAACTTTAGACATTAGAACATTTTTCATTAATATCTATTCACTCCAATATTTTTGAGCAACAACCTTAAGGGCTTCCTTTCGCAGACGACCGTATTTTGTGGGGACAGGGCCCTTCTGAATCATTGGTAAATTGCAGTGGTTCTTAATAAAAAAGAAACAATGATTATACCCAACGATAGACTGGAATAACAAATTGCGCGAAAAGTTAGTAGATTTAGACATTCTCACATTTTCACTGAAAAGTCACGGCTACGAAAATTCTTCTATTGGTCACACATTCGGTGACCCCCTGTTTTTATCGTCGTTACGTAATCTTTAGAAGTTTTTACACGCGTTGAGTAGTTGATGTCAGACATCTAGAGTTATGTAGTGCATGAATTATTGGATAGAAATGTGGCCAGCGTGTCATCTCTATAAAGTGAGACGATATATTTAGAGTCGTAATTTTTCGTAAAAAGTTCTGCAACTCGACTTAAAATTTCATCATTATGCTTCGATGTATTTTTATTTAATTATTGACGAAAATAATTTATTGTTAAATATTCGGGTTAGTGAACGAAATACCTTAAAACCCTCGAGATTTTTTATCAATAACCTATAGAAGAAAACTAAGTGTCTGCGAATAAACTATTTTTTGTTTCGAATGCTCAAGTTCCAATGACCTGTAAATGTTCAAAGTAATTTGGAAAAAACAGCTTCTTTAATTGGTAATATTTTAAAAATGAAATATGGTACACTAGTTTGTCAATGTACATACAAATAAATATCCAAACGATTCTTCAATCATGTCACTTATTCAATCATCTCCCTTATTCCTTAAAACTAATTTGTTTCAAATAACCCTGATTTTGTTGCAAAATCAATTAGTCCGACAACATAATTTCGGAGATTTTTAATGTTCAAGTTGAAGCTCCATCCATTCGGTAAGTCCCATGATACCTCGTAAGCTCTAGTTATAGGGCTGTAGGGACTTAAATAATTCCGAGATTTAAATGAAAAAATCGAGCAAAATGTGATTATAGTGTCAAATAATCGATTAGTTTTTCTTCCTAGTTGACTATTTTTTTCTTTAGTTTATTTAATTCTTTAGATTTTTCTTCCTTGTTCCTTAATAATACTCGAAAACAAGATGTGCAATTTGAGCTCGAACGGTATATTTCCGGACATTAACCAAACTTGTAGGTTAAACATGGCAATCCCGCGTTCGTTGACTGGCTCTGTCGAGTGAGCCACTCGTAGTGGAGCATCTGGCGGGTATTTCAAACTCCATAACGGTGTTTAAAACGTACATAGTATTTACAGCCGGCGATGCTTTAGCGATAGTCAGTCGTGCCAATTGCAAAAACGGTCGGTGTTTTCGTCTATTGCCTATTTTTTCTTATATAACATTTTATATTTCTGTAATTGTTAAAATGATAACTACTAATATGATTTTTCGGCTTAGAAATACGTATCAACAATATTATGAGTTGGAAGTTGCCCAATGCTACGTTTTTACGGTCAAATTTTATTCGCAAAAGGTTTATTTGATTAAGGTACATTTTATTCGCACTCTCGCAGCCAAGGAACGGTAGCGAAACTTTTCAAATCCTACATATTAATATCTATTTACAGCAGTTCAGAAACAAGCGCATTTTTTGTACAACGAAATACTTATACTTCAAAATCTGCGCCATGTAATCGCTGTGGCTAACTTGTGAAATATTTTCTACTCGATGTACCGCGATCGGGAGAACTTCGGACTTTGTTGAATATCTCTAATTCAATACAGTAGAGTGTCGATAATCCGATTCAATTGGGACCGGGCGCCTTTCGGATAATCGAAAATTCGGATCACCGAACAGCAACATCCCAAGTAGCAATTTTGAAGAAGTTGTCCAAAAGACGGCTAAGTGGGTACCAAATGTCCGCCCGGAAGTTATCTTAAAGTTAACAACCATCCAAAAAGATAACATTTGGACACATGGTAACTTATAAGTAGCTTCCAAGCGGACCTTTGGTACCCATTTAGACAACTTCTGGACGACTGTTCGGAAATTGCTACCTGGGATTCCTCGGGCGAAAAAAACGTTGATTATTTTAACATGATAAAATATATATGTTTCAAAATACAATGAACATAAATACGTATAATCGTTCGAATAACTGCGCATTCTTGGATGAACAAAATGATTGTTTAGATAATTAATATTTTGGATAACCCGAATCGCCATTCCGAAAATTGACGTTCAGATAACTGGTGTTCGCACAATCGACGCTCTACTGTAATTGAATAAACAATAACGAGTCCGCCCTGGTATTAGCACGGTGGCAGCACCGCCCGCCGTAGGCAGCCCCGAACGCCCCAAACTGCCGCACACAGCGCCCCGCCGTCTCAAAACATCTCAATCGTCGTTTACGTTACCGGTCGTACATCATTTGAAAGTATTTTGCCGTTGCGTCCATATTTGTTTCTCGGAACGTTGACATTCGAGTGTACCTCAAATGAGAAGAAACATTCATTCAATTTGCCTAAGCATAAAATAATAAGACCGGCCCGAGAGATGAGCAATTTCCGCGACAGGTACAAGCAAAAGCGCAGCGGCCCGAACGATGCGGCAACAAGCCGTATGGCGCGGGCGCGCGAACACGACGAACGTCGAAGTCACAACCGCACTGAAACGTTTTCGCGAAATCGCGATGTCTCTCCGAATCCGCAAATACAAGGTACGTTCAGGCCCCAGCGTGCCGGAAATTCGAATTTCGCCAGTTGCTTTTTCCCCGCTCATCTTCCTCCAGAGTACCTCGAAGACTTCGTGGAGGACATTTTTTTCCAGGTCGTATTCGACAAGACTCAATATTCGAGACGTACAGCGGACAAGTTACATTTTCTTCTGTCTTCAATAGTACAAGCTAAGATTACGAGCATCGGATAACAATGCGATCGTACTTCTCCGCAGTTTCAGAAACACAAGAAACATCCAGCCTCGATGACCGCTTCCGCAGGTGGAAGCTCGAAAAAGAGTTGAAAAAGAAAATGGAACAAAAGAATAAGAAGCCGATCTTCAAAGTCGGCGTAGTCCACCACAACTTCTACTCGCCCGTTGCCAACAACACAATCAACAACGCGCCGTCTCACTCGAGAGGTGCGGACCGAGTAACCAGGCGGTCTCCTCCGAAGAGGATAACGCGCGCTACTCAGAAGAGACTCGCAGCAAAGATGGCTGCATCGGCGACTGCGACTTCTTTCCAGCCACACACAACAGACACGGCTCTGTCCATGAGTTATTCTCAGCCCAGCACAAGCGCCAACGCAGCGTGCGCGACTCCTTCCGAGCCTGGCACAAGCAGCACAGAACTCTCAATGACTTATTCCAAGTCCAGCACAAACGTGGCCGCAGCGTGCGCAACTCCTTCCAAGCCTGGCACAAGCGGCGTAGCACTCTCGATGACTTATTCAAAGTCCAGCACAAGCGCGACCGCAGCATTCGCAACTCCTTCCGAGGCTGGCACAAGCTGCGCAGCATTCTCCATGACTTATTCCCTGTCCAGCACAAGCGCCGCTACACCGTGCGCGTCATTCGCTCCTCAGTATTATCCGTTTGAGCGTTCAGTGTGTGTCGAGGAGACGCCAATGTTCCGAAGTTCCGCCATGAGCAGAGATTTCTTGCCGGAAGGCGCACATTCGAACGAAGTTGAAGCAAGTTGGGCGTCGCCACGGCCATCCACGGGAAACATTCTCGCCCCATTGGAGACGGTGCGGAATAAGCGCAAGCGTTTCGTGCGACAAAATGCTATCGAGTCCTTGACCTGGACTGGAACGAGCGAACAGTTTTCCTCGGAGGAGGATTCTCTCGTAGAAGATAGAAGTAAAAAAGTCGTGTTAGATTCACTGACCGACGCAACCACATTCGTGCCGCGTACGAGCGAAGACATCGCAGTCGACACACTTACATGTTTGGATTCGCCGAGCCCAGTGACGTTTTCCCCTCACGTGACATCCGCGCGAGGGAGTCGGTCGAAAATGGGTGCGGGATGCACACCGCCGGACGATGTGCCTACCAAGGAGACAGACATGCGGAGTCTCACCGTATCCGTCGAGGAGGAAGAGCGCACCGCTCAATATTTCAAATTAGTCCTACAACGCGAAATCGAACGATTGAACGAGATCTGCGCGAAATGGGAAAAGGTCAAGGGCGAGCCTAGTCTCACGGAGGACGCTCGTTATCTCATCAATCAGGCGATTGGCCAAACGATGCTTTTGGTGAGGAACAAATTCAAGAGATTTCGCAGTCTCGTGGCTGACTGCGAGACTGGCAAGGGCGAGATGCTCGTACGGTGTCGTGATCTCCATGGCTTTTGGGACATGACGTACGTCGAGGTGAAGAATTGCGATGCGCGCTTTCAAAAACTTGTCCAGCTGCAATCGACCGGCTGGGTCGAGGAAGATATCGTCGTGACGACCAAAAGACCCACGGGCATTCGTAAAAAGCTCTCAGCAAACAAGTTTACGATGAACGCCAAAAGTTCAAAGCCAAAAGGCAATACGGACTATACACCGAGAGAAAAGACACTGCGCAGCGTGGAAAGCTCGCCCCCGAACGTTCCAAGGTTCGCCAAACGTGCGAGTCTGAAAATAACACCGAAAGAAACTCCCGCCTCGCTTTTGAAGAAAATTCAATTGTCTAAACCCGAGAAGCACGCACGCAGCTCTTTGGCCGTTACGAAAATCAGCCGAATGTGCAAAACACCCGAAATCCGATTGGACGAAACAATATCTTACATTAATTCCGAACAAACCCCCAGCAGAGGCATCTTGCAGAAATCCGATGAGACTTCAACGACGGATATTGCCGTTGCAAAGTCCACCCGTAAGGTTGATTTTAATGATGACGTACCGAGCCAGCCCAGGACCGACGAACATTTTGAAAACAGTATCGATCTTGCGCAACCCCTCGCCCGAATCGAAAGTTACGACACCGATAGCGCCGACAATGTTTTCGAACCCGACGATATTTCACGGACGAATGTCACTTTACGACGGATCGAAAAGCGTCCGGAAGCGCTCCCGGCAATCGCCATCATCTCGCCGACGCCACCGAGATACGCGTCGAAGAGCGGAGTCTGCCCTTCGATGACCACGAGAGCCCGGAAACGTGGCACTTTCATTGCTCACCTACCAAACGAAGAAAAACACTCTGAAGACGAGTCTTTGACATGGAGAGTATTGAGGAACAGATCTGTATCTGCGAGAACGCCGCAAAAAAGCGCACGGCTGAGTACAAAATCGTCATCGGCACGGAAAAAAATGGTCGGGCTCGATTCCAGCGCCAAGGAAAATGTTGATTCGCAGATCCCACGACGGAGAAGTTTATCGGAATCGAGCAGAATCTTCGACATCGAATGTCATAGCGAAGAGCCCAGTAAGATTCGAAGATCCACGAGAAAGAGCGTTTGTTTTAATGGTGTGTACTTAGTATGCTTTTATTTGTCGTTTCACTTAAAAAAAACAACACAATTCGTTAGTGGACGTAAAACGGAATGTAAATATTGGCACAGTTCGCCAATTTTTTATCAGTCCATTTTTATTAATCATGGAAAATATTTCGTTAATGTACAGTATTAAGGTAGGTGTCTAGTCTAGAGAGCGAAAAACAAGCTTATTTTCGAAAACATTTTTCTCAGCTTCTTTATTAGATATAACAATTTAAAAAAATCATGGACATAATGTTATCCTTATAGAATAGAAAGAAAATTGTTTACTTCGTCCAGCGTTTTTTGTCCAATTTTCAGAGGGCGCCAAAGCCGAGTCCTCAAAAAAAATGTGCTCCCATGGCGGACAATCTGCGGATTGGCACGTATGAAACAGAAGTAGGAAACGACATTTTAAAGAGAAAGGTTCGCCACGTGGTTATTCACCGCCGTTTGCCAAAAATTGATAATAGAAAAAAATGGCGGCTATTTGAAAAACATTGTACGAAAATCGACCTATCTTTGCACCGTTTGCGTCCTGTCAATTTTTATATTATATATTTGTTTCCAAAAATGTGGTGAATTACCATACAAAACGCCTTAATAAAAAATCGTACAAAGTTTCATCAAAATCGATCGAGCGGTTGCGGAGATTGTTTGTCGCTATAACATGTTTTCTATTACGAATTTCATCACAAAATTTAAGGAAGTGATTCTCGACGCTATAAGACGTTGAAAAATGAAATATATATTTTTTTTTTTCGAAAGTTTTAGACTAGACACCTACCATCATAATAATGGGGATATTACGATATCTATGGCCCCAAATTCTGACCATGCAGCCTTCATATTTGACCCAAAATAAGACTTTTTTCAAAAGTGGTAAAAATCGAAATTCGACCCTCAAGGGGCTGAAATAGGGGTTTTAATGTTTGGGTTTGTTTGGTTTTTTTAAATGTTGACATACCTGTGGCTTACACATTTAAGGAGTTAAAAGTACTACTTGACTGTCTATACACACCGAACAGCGAGGAAAACATAGTATAGTCTTATACATAAAATAAAATTGGTAAGTTTCAAGTAAACCTGATAAAAAATAGGTCTTTTCATACAAATCTCAACACTCTCGTTCAACCCCCTTAAAGGTTACACTTTTGAAATTGCTGAAATACATGTTTAATTATTTGGGGATAGTACGATATCCGGGGCGCCAAGTTTTGACTGTTAAATCTTGATATTTAAACCAAAATAATGAGAATTTAAAAAATAAATTTTTTGCCGTTTCGGCTTCCTTAAGGCCTTATATACGCAATTTCGCCGATTTCTGAAGGTACTTTTCTAGACGCGGTTAAAGAAAAATGCCGCATATATTGATAACTTTTTTTTACAGATCATTCATTTTCATGCTTAAGTATATGTGAAAAAAAAAATCAGAAATATTAACGAATGGCGGAGATATAACATAATGGTGAAAGTTCTCGGCATCGATGTGGGTGTCTGAAAAAAAATGAACATAGTTATAATTGCATAATGAACGTATCTTCGGTGTGAACCAACAATATTATTTAAAAAAAACTTATTATAATCAAAATTCGAAACTTGAAATTTGTTTACTCAATTTTCTGTCGGTATTTTATTTTTTATATTTTTTGTGTCATTAAAATTTTTGTTTCTGTGGTTCACACTATAGGTGATGATACTAAAATTATGTTGTAAAAATTTCAAAGCGATCTAAACCTTCGTTCAAGAGTTAGAACTTTCACAAGGTTCAAAAAATGGAATCGTGCAAAAACGGCTTTGAAGTTGGCGGTCGGGCGCGCCGCGCGGTATCTATTATAAATGCAATCTTACCGTATTTTTGGAATTATTAGAATTCTTCAATTCTGTAGAGCTTAAAATATTCCTAACCATTCAGGCTCATGGGATCAAAAATAATAAAAAAATTTTTTTAATTTGAAATTTTTGGCGTATATAAGACCTTAAGGAATTATGAGCGCCTTTAGCGGTAATTTGAAATACGCCAAAATTCAACGATTGTTGTTGGCTCATGGGTACAATATCTTTATTTTATTGCAAATAATGGAAATTGACCGGGCGAGCTTCAAAAAGTATTTCTTTGTTTGGGTTTGTTTAGTGGTATCATATATATACCACTGAACGTAGTATTTATATGATTATCAAGATAATTTCCGATATTATAGTGCTTTATTTATTCATATTCTCTGTTTATTCATAACAATAAGAATTGCTCCACATAATTACTGCACCAAATTACTAAAAAATATATTTTACATAAACTTAGAGCCTTACAAGTCCGAAGAGGAATGAACCGAATACTTTTAATCCGTCTTTGAACTCCCAGCGATTAAAAGTACTACTTTACTCTCTGTCTAGTCGCACTTATAAGCGACGAAAATATGGTAGTGGTATTTAAATACATTTTTTGCTTCTGAGCCACTGTTGAAACTATACGATTCCAAGTTACCTTGCCTGATGTTCCTTGAAATTTTCAAATTCGAAAAAAATCCTCATTTTCGAAAACTATCGAAAAATTCTAATTTGATCGCAAAATAAGCGAAATATCAACTTTTACTACTCTTTATATTTTGGTTATTTCGACTCGATAACCCCAAATTCACCGTCAAATCTTGGCGCCTCTTGGCAATTATTTGTATTGGAGTGTATTTATACACAGTTTCAAGCAAATTTGACCAAAAAATGGCGTTTCATATAAACTTAAAAACCCCCGTTTCATCCCCTTAATGGTCGAATTTCGATTTTTACCACTCTCGAAAAAAGTCTTATCCTGGGTCAAATATGGAAACTGCGTGGTCAGAATTAGGGGCCACAGATATCGTAATACTGCCAGCATAATACATAAACAATAATAAAAAAAGTATATTATTTTCATATCCTTTTGATATTCGATATTGGTTGAAAAATATATAATTCCAGAAGTGATCAGAGCTAGTTTTTTTAGAATAACTGGCAATCTTTTGGACTAGTACTAGCAAATAGGCAAATCTAAATAATAAATACATAATAGACGAAATTGCAGATGGTGCATTTTAAACATACATATTTTCTACGTTACAGCCGCGGATTGCACCGCGTGTGCCGATTCAACTAAACCGGTACACCCGATGACACCGCACTCACGTAGGAGTAGAAAAATCAGTCTGCTGGGCGACGTTTCGCGACATTCCATTAGCCCTCAATTCGACGGCGACTTGATCTCCTTCGATTCACCTACTGGTGGGTATTTCGAAATATTATCTCAGCAAAATGCAAAAAAGGTTTCTCGTTTCACAATTCTTGTAGTTTCAAAAGTTTTCTCGATAATCAGAACGCCCCTCCGAGCGAGTAAAACTTTTTCTTTAATTTTGAACCTTTTCCTTCGATTATTGCTTTAGCACGGTACAAATCTTTGGAAAATATCCCAAATTTGACAAATTGTCAAGCCTCTTTGACCTTGGCTATTATTTAATAATTTGCTAACTATTAAAATAACAAAACATTTTTCCCTCGTTTTACAGTTCCAGCGAGAATTAGGCGTACAAGCCAGGCCAGCAGGAAATCGAGCCAATAACTACAGTAATATTGTTTTTTTTACTCAAAGACTCTTGTTCATGAACGCATACCAATTTTATGTGCCATATTGACTTTTTGTAGCGTCCATTGCTTAGTCCCGTGTTTAAGCCATGTAATATTTGCGAATTGCACAACGTGATGGGAAACATTGTAAATAATGAAATTAATGTGTATTTTCATATGTTAATCCTCAATCTCCGTCTTAACGTAGAACTGAATTAAGGGGAGATATACACCTAGGAGCGGAAAAAATGTCATTTTTGTAATTTTTTAAAGAAAAACTATTTGAAATTTGGGTTTGGGGTTTCAATTATCTAAAAGTATATACATTCAAAAATATGTTTAATTTTCTTTATTTAAAAATATCAAAAATATACAAAGATCCTATGATCCTTGGAGCGTCGTAAAAACATCTGCGTATACGGTACCCACTGGCGTTTCTTCAAAAATCATCTAAAAAAAAACCAAAAAGATTATTAAATTAGATACTACAATCTAGTAGTTGTCATAGCCGATTTTGAAAATATCGATTTATGACAAAATGGCGGACGTTTGAACATAAATAGTGATTTTTGGGCCAAAAATTAGTTATTATTTTGCGTATAAAACAAAAAGTAAGTAACGAAAAAAAACCCTTTGACAAGTACTAGATAATGGTGTATAGAATAACCACAAAAAACCTCAAGGCAATCGGTTCATTGGTTTTCGAGAAATTTTGGGTACCGATGTGAAAAACGTGGTTTTGATAAAAACGCGTTTGAAAATTTGCGAATGAATAAATCATGAAATTTGTCAACTTACACGGAATCATCGATACCAGGCCCAGGTCGACGGAATGTCCATAGCTTCTAAATCCTCGACCTCGACCATCTAGGTGCATATCTCTCCTTAAAACCATCTATGATGGCTATCTCCAGAAAATGAAATCGAATAATAAAAAAAAAAAATGAAAACAATTGTTTCCGTATTTTATCTATCGCCCTGCGAATACTGTAATCGAACGCTGTTATCCCGATTACAGTAGAACCTCGATTATCCGAAGTAATTGGGACCGGACATCGTTTGGTTGATCGAAAATTCGGATAATCGAAAATATATCCAGATTTCCGGGAAAATCAACTCATAGCTTAAGTAGTATCGAATGTGATGAAAAAGTGGAAAGAGGAGGGGTATTGTAAAAAGCGAAAGCTGTACATTTGGAATAAACGAATCTATCTATAAGTAGTATCGAAATTTCTCTTTATTAATCCAACGACCCTAAATTCTTTATTTGATAGCGATTAACAATGAAGAAAATTGCAATTAACAATGAAGAAAGTTGCAATTTTTATACCACCACTACTTATGCAGTTAAATCACAATTGCGGCATAAAATAATGATCAAGTTTTTGCTGTCGTATAGTAGTTGCGCGTTTCTTGGCTGCTGAGCCTCGAATTCGTCTCAAGAACAGCAGCTGTGTAAGTCTATTTTCTGGTTGGGTTTCAAACGATTTCAGGGCGGTTTCCCGTATATGCATACAATGTATATACGATCTGATGTATGAAGTTACAGATATGCAATAATGTATTTTGAAATTAACTCGAAGTGTTAGGAAACAGCTTTATTACAGAAAAAAAGGGGGGATACCTTAGGGCGATACCTTAAAGTAATCCTGTCACTTCACACTAGTTATACCACTGATCATACTTGAGACTTGTACAATTCAGATTTCTAAGATACGCAAGAAAAATAATTCGTAATATCTGAAATTTTCCATGTGTTAACTGTTTAATTAATGTTCTCATTTAATTAGAAAAATGAAAAATAGTTACTCCAACGATTCGCACAGTATTTCTAGGTTTGATATTTACCAACATCGATTCTATCTCCGTCTCGGGTGGGGGGAAAAATGTCGAACGATCGATATGCCGATGGGCCAAAATGTCGAATTCGAAAATGACGAATGTTCGAATATAGATAGATCAATCTTACTAGAGCCTGTGAAGTCGAAAATAACAATTACGAATATGAACATCTCGGAAGTTGATATATAGCGAAAAACAAAAATCTGATTTAATAAAATATCGAAAAACATAAAATCGATGGGTCTGTATGCATAACACCAAATAATTCGAGACGACAATTTTCCGAATTAAAAAAATGGCGATGGTTCACAATGCAGAAAATCATTAAAGCGAACGGCCAAAAAGTCGAGTGGTTGAAATCGCGGAGGGTCAAAATGTAGAACGGCCCGAATGGCGAATCGAGCAATACGTCACTTGCGCCTCAGAGTGAAGCTGCGAGATGGCGCTGGCGGTCTGTAGGCTAAAATATCGTAAGACAGTCATCCCACGTGACGGGCCTCACCACGTTCGCCATTTTGGCCGTTCGACCTTTCGGCGTTCTACATTTCGGACCATCGACATTTTGCGTTTCGATATATTGCTTTTCGCCATAGACGGTATTACGCATATTAGGCACTCGCTATTTTCTGTTTCGGAGATATAGGTGTTCTACATTTTTCGATTCTGTATTTTTATGTTCCGAATTTCAGACAATCTGAATATTCGTTTTCGAATAAATTACCTCTCCAATAAATAATGGTTCGATTTATAGTCATTCGATTTTTTTATCAGTCGAAAGATAAAATTTCGAATGATTTAACCTTCGTTATTTTGAGAGTTCATAATTCTGTCGTTTCGAAATGTTTGTCGTTCTATATTTGGTCATTCGACATTTTTACCCCCACCCCTCCGTCTCTTTTTACTCAACCAGGCGAGTTTAACCCCCATGCTGTTCAACGTCGATCTGTCAAAACAATGTCAGGTGCGGGAAATATAAAGCATTGTATTCGAGCCACGACTGGTAAAAAGCGTGGAAAATTTGTGTCGGCGAAATATGTCGGTTAAAAATGAAATATGTGTGGAAATCCGAATGAGTGAGATGAGGTTAGGACTACAGTCAGCTGTTGCCTTGCTGCCACGTCTCTTTATCGTAGCAAGTGGTAATCAATCCAATACCGGAAGTTCAAATTAAAGCCGATATTACATAAAAATTAGGTCAATACGCGTACTTTTTTCTGAGCGTATTGGATTACTACAAGTGTTAAGTATGTAAATCTGATTATTTTTAAAAATCTGAAGGATCCCCGCTATTATGCACACTTTTGTAGCGACCGGAAATTGTGTTTTTGTATGTCGTCTCGGAATTCCCTCACAAAAACACGCAATTTTAATTTTTTTTCTGTAATTAGGTCAATAACCGACCCGGAAATTTTACAGAGACGATTGATAATAGATTCAGTAAGCTCACAAAAAAAGTTATCCATATCCTATGGATGAAGCCTGGTGATAGGATTACCTTAAGGCGTAACTCCAACAATTTTAATTCTTTTCACTCCAAATTGTGAGCACATCTTCAGAATAACATTCCGAAGAGAAATACGTGCGGGAGTTTCCAAAAGTTAATTATAACATTTATTAACAAATGATCGTCCTTTTTTCCGTCGAAAATTGACTTTTTACTTTAAATGCTCGCCAATTACACAAGAATTCATATTTTCAATATCCCCTACGTATTTCTCTAGCTATACTCATGTAAATTAATAGAATTTTAAAAATGTTTTCCAATTTCAAATTTACGTCAATTATACCGCGTGCCGCAGAGCGTCTCAAATTCGACACGCCTCGCGAGAATGGCTCCAGCGTCACCATTTAAATTTGTTAATATAATTTTTTTGGCTCACTTAAAGATATGACTAATGACATCCTCGAATATTATTATCCTCTTACTTATCCCCCCCCCCCCCACCCCCAAAAAATCGTGAAAGATCACTTAATTTTCGACGTTTACAGTGGTGTAAGCCCTTAAAAAACTATTTCTATTTTAAAAAGTTGTATATATCTGTATCACTTGTTAGTCGGTAAAGAAATTATCTTGCCGACGGAGCTGCGTGGGCCCAACATAGATGGAGTTCGAATCTCTTCGACTAAATTGAAGGAAAAAAACGAAGAAGCCTATTTAATTTTTTTTTCAATTTGACCTCGTTTTGTACACATAGTAGATGGTTTTCATTAAGTTGTACACTATTACGGAGATTCAAGATGAAATTATATATTTATATAATTATTTACAATGTTTCAATTCACGGTATGCAAGCTGCAAATATCACATAGATATGAATACAGGGCTGAACAGTGGACGCTACATGTTTGACAACACGATGCGGCGGATAAAATTGATTTGTGTCCATAAAAAAGTTCCGCTAGCTCGTGGATATTGGCGAAGTGGAAAGTAATGTCGGAAACCGAAGTGAACGACGCGGACGTCGTATCTTCGAATAGCTGCGATGATGTTTTCGAATCCGACGACGTTTCACGGACAAATGTCAGATACCGATACCGCAGAGCTTCGCGTGCCCAGCAATCATCATTGCGGCGGTGACGCCAACGACCACCAAAGCCTCGAGACGTAGCAAGTCTATGACTGAACCATCAACCGTGGAAGATGGTTCTCAATACGAGTTCACGCCACAAAGAGTGCTGAGAAACAGAACTGTATATTATACGAATACGCCAAAAAGAGCCCACGCATATCGCTTAACTACCAACCTCGCGTTATCTAGTTTTATAAATCAAGTGGACCTGAAGGTTTGATTCTCTATAAGATTTGAAAGGGATCGTTACTGCCGCTAAACATATTTCTGTTATCTCTATTAAGGCCTTAGGCCACAGCAACGGGTATAAAATCATGTGCGAATTCAACTATTTTTTTTTCGTGTGAAAAAGTGATTCACTCGTAAAAATAATTACACATCTATTTAGTATGAATATCAAGCTGTTGGAAAAAAGATTTTTTTTTCGATGTACAAAATGGCCGACTACTCGAAACTTCTCGAAACAGCTTTTTTCCTATTGACGTGACAAATAACTTCAAGTTTTCACTCGATTTAACTTCAAATTTAAAAGTTATGTTCCCAGTTGTATTTCGCAGAGAAGTACGTACGGAATTTCTGATTAATCGAAAACTTTTCATTTTATGAGCAGTTATAACGAAATTTTTCACTGAAAATTCATTTTTTGAGGATGTTGAGTCCCCAATCGCAAATGATAATAAAATTCTGGAAATTTGGTACGTTTTTGTATGAAGTATTTCAGAGGTCGTGTTAAAATTTCACGACAATTAGGAAGCTCGTTCTTGAAGAATTAACATTCACAAAGTAAATGTTGTTTTATGGAACCTGATGTAACATTGCAATAAGTTTTTTTTGACCTCTCAATTTTGTAATATCTACAATATACTGAAAGCAACGGAAACAAAACGAAGTTTATTGATAAATGATTATTTAATTTCTTTAAAAAATGGTTCTTAACAAAACGTTAATTCTTTAATAACAAGCTTCGTGAAATTCTAATACGACCTCTTAAATACTTCATACAAAAACATACAAAATTTTCAGAATTTTCTT
This sequence comes from Ophion slaviceki, assembly GCA_944452715.1. Taxonomy (NCBI): domain Eukaryota; kingdom Metazoa; phylum Arthropoda; class Insecta; order Hymenoptera; family Ichneumonidae; genus Ophion; species Ophion slaviceki. The sequence continues at coordinate 11,620,753 of OX101794.1, read as the reverse complement.
ATTATTTTTTTAATCCAATCCCTAAGGAGGTTGAAGTAATGATGATAGAAGTCTGAAAATTTCGTATGTTTTTCCATGAAGTATTCAGAAGGTCGTGTGAAAATTTAATGACGATTAAGAAGCTATTTATTGAACAATCAACATTAACATGTTTCATAGGGACTCAACAAAATTTTTTTAATTCCGTAAGTACTCCTCTAGGTATTTCAATGTAGATTGACGAGAATTTTTGTTTTTTGTTCTAGGTTAAAAATTGTGGATGCTAAATGTCACGCCGCGGAGCCCCTAAAAAAATAGCAAAAGAAAATATTAGTAGTCGGCCATTTTGTACATCTAAAAAATAATATATATATTTTCTAACAGCTTGATATTCGTACTAAATAGATGTGTAATTAATTTTATGAACGAATCACTTTTGAATACGAAAAAAATTGTTAAATTCGCACATGATTTTATACCCGTTACTGTGGCTTAAGGCCTTAAAAGTATATTTCTATTTTTTTAAAGTTTTATATATTTTGTTGTTTGGCTTTGTCTTTGTAAAAAGAAAACGATCTAGTCCAACCCGCAATTCCAAACGAGTAGGCACTGAACACAGCCAACTTGTATCCGATCATCCCTCACTGCTTTTGTCCCGGTTCCATAGGAACCGTTCATATAAATAAAGATTCACGAGTTTGTTGTTTTGTTCTACGTTGAAGGGAATAAACGTGTTCTTCGTTCAACACCGTGTCTTGCGTTTTCTCTCATCCGTTTAGCCCTGTATCTTTAGTAATCGTCAACAGGTTATGGGCCCAGGTAGCGCGTTAGATCGGCTACACAAAACATACTGAGAAGTGCGACGACAAATCACAATTAAAAATCACGTGTCGCGAAGGCAAGACCGGTAAAAAATGAGCGCTGCATCGGGGATCACAAAAATAGAAACCCTAACGGGCGTCAACTTTGATACCTGGAAGATACACATGCGCGCTCTGTTAACCAAATGTGATTGGTGGGGATACGTAATTGGTGAAACAGAAAGGCCAGCCATCGTGGCGAACAACCCCGCGTCACTTGAAGCCGATGCTAAATGGCGGAGGAACGACGGAAAAGCAATGTCGGAGATTCTGTTAGGGATAAGCCCCTCCGAGCTCAAACAAGTAAAAAATTGCTCAACGTCCCACGAATTGTGGTCAAAGCTGGAGAAAATATACGAATCGAGAGGGCCAGCGAGAAAAGCAACGCTATTAAAACGACTCGTTCTGAGGCGAATGCAAGACGGCGACGACGTCCGTGAACACATTAAAACATTTTTCGACGTCGTCGATAAGCTAGAAGCTATGGAGGTGAGCATCAATGACGATTTGCTCGCAATTTTACTACTCTACAGCCTTCCATCGGCCTTCGAAACTTTTCAATGCGCGATTGAATCCCGAGACGATCTTCCGTCCCCGGAAACGCTGAAAATAAAAATAATTGAGGAATACGACGCGCGCGGAAAGGACCGAACAGAAATTCAAAACGCCATGTTCGTCCGAAAGAAATTTAAGAAGCGATTCCACGATAACAGAAACGTCCAGACGAATATAGAAGATAAAGGTAAGGACAACGATAAAGGTTCATCCTTCAAAATTCGGTGCTTCAACTGTAACAAAATCGGGCACAAGGCTTCCGAATGCAGGAGATCTCATGGAAGTACCAGACACCACGCGAAGTACACCGACGACGTAACACTATTTGCAGCGACGTGCGAAAGCAAAGCCTTCCGTACCGACGAACCACACGGTAATCGGTGGTGCCTCGATAGCGGGTGTACTTCGCATCTATGTCACGATCAACATAAATTCGTCGACATGAGGAGGCCGGTTCACGGAATATTAAATCTCGCAAGCAACACGTCGACGAATATCGACGGAAAAGGAACCGTATCAATTCTAACCGACAATGAAGGCCTGCAGAAGGACATCAAACTAGAGGATACATTATTCGTCCCCGATCTTCGGTCGAATCTGCTATCGGTAGGAAAAATTACCGACCGCGGATTCAGAGTCATTTTTGACAAAGATCGTGCTTCAGTCGTAAACGACTCCGGCCACGAAATTTTCACAGCCAATCGGACAGGAGGTCTCTACTACGTCCAAGACACGAAAGGAGAAGAATGCGACGCAAACTTCGCCCCAACCGAGAAACCAAATGAGGGAATAAATCCTGTAGAGCTATGGCATCGTCGATTAGGCCACCTAAACGTTCCCGATATGCTGAAAGCAAAAAGCCAAGGGATGGTCATAGGACTCGAGAAAGTAGGATTATCGGGAAGCATCAATTGCGACATCTGCGCACAAGGAAAAATGACACGCACCCCGTTCCCGAAAAACCACATCAAGAGGACCGTACCTTTGGAAATAGTTCATACAGACGTATGTGGACCTATGAGAATAGAATCCAAAGGAAAGTCGCTCTTCTTCGTTACATTCATCGATGAAGCTACTCGATGGTGCGAGGTACGATTCCTCCACAGAAAGAGCGAAGTATTCCAGGCATTCCGAGATTACAAGGCGATGGTGGAAAATCTTACCGGGCACAGGGTAAAATGCTTACAAAGCGACAACGGGCGCGAATATATGAACAACGAATTCGACAACTTCCTACGCTCTCACGGAATTCAGCGGAGATCCACCATACCAAGGAATCCAGAACAGAACGGATTAGCCGAGCGAAAAAATCGAACATTGGTGGAAATGGCCAGATGTCTCCTGATTCAATCGAACCTCCCGGGATCGTTCTGGGCAGACGCCGTGTCGACATCGAACTACATCCGGAATCGCTGCCCAACTAGAAGCCTCGCCACAAAGACGCCATTTCAGGCGTGGCATGGAACGAAACCAAACGTGACTCACCTACGAGAATTCGGACGCAAAGTTTTCTTCCTAAATACGAATTACCAAAAAGGTAAGTTCGAACCTCGTGCACGCGAAGGAATCTTCATCGGTTACGCCGAGCAATCAAAGGGATATAGAATCTGGATACCTTCCGAGCAGAAAATAGAAGTTTCTCGAGACGTAAAGTTTTCAGAACAATCATGGACAGAAATCAAGAGAGATCGCCAAGATATCGGACCCACGAACACGGTAGTTCAAGAAAACGGAACAGGAAAGATTTCTCGAGACGAAACTACGATCGAAGATCCACAACCCTCAGTATCGGAGTCAGAGACAGACGAGGATCACCGTCAACTAGGCGAAACTCCAAGACGTGGGAGGGGAAGACCACGCATCGTGCGCTCCGGACATAGGGGAAGGCCACGAAAATTATTTCAAACAGCAACACCAAGAATCACCGAGGTTCCACAACGAGCGGAAGTCAACGCGCAAAGAGAGGAAGTTGATCACAATGCTAACGAGTTCAACGAAGGCGAATCAGCAAGAGACGAACCTGAAGTAGCATGCACAGCCGAAATTCCCGTAAAATGCGCGATGTCCGGAGACACGAAAACGGAGTGGATCACCGCGATGGCCGATGAAGTACGCTCAATCATAAAAAACGACACATGGACGGTCGTAGATAAGTCGACATGCAAGTCGACCGTGGGAGGTCGATTCGTCCTGCGGAACAAATATAACCCGGACAAATCTCTCCAGAAGAGGAAGGCGCGAATAGTAGCTCAGGGGTTTTCACAGAAACCTGGGATTGATTTCTATGAATCTTTTGCTCCGGTAGCACGCCTAAGCTCGATCAGACTTGTTGCCGCTCTCGCCACACAATACAAAATGAAAATCCGTCAGTACGACGTATCAACGGCCTATCTTAACGGGATTCTCGAAGAGGACGTTTTCATGAAGATCCCCGAGTACTTCGAGGAAGCCCTAGAGGAAACAATTAAAGCCGAATCCAACGATACAATCCACAGAAAGGCCACCCAAATGCTAGAGGACATCAAGTCCGGGGACAAGGTATTTCATCTTAAAAGGGCACTGTATGGTCTTCGCCAAGCTGGCAGAGCCTGGTACAAACAGCTCGACGGAAGACTCAAAGAACTAGGGGCCGAGCCTACAAACGCGGACCCTTGCGTATACCGCATCGGTCGAGGGGAAGACTCGACAATAATAGCCGTGTATGTCGACGATATTCTAGTAGCCGCTCGCAAAAGCGATTCGATCGACAAAATCAAGTATCACCTAGAGAATTTCTTCGACATGAAAGATCTCGGAGACGTTAAATGCTGTGTCGGCATCGAATTCCAACGCAAAGGCGAGAGTACAACAATCTGCCAAAGGGGGTATATCGAGGATCTATTAGAGAACTTCGGGATGTCAAAATGCAACCCAATAACCACCCCGATGAACGCCGGAACTAAACTCCAAGAACGTCGGGATCCCATCGACCCCGAAGATAAAAAACTGCCGTACCGCGAGCTGATCGGAAGCCTAATGTACTTGGCCGTGGCCACGAGACCTGACATCGCTCATACGGTCAGCTATTTGAGCCAATTCTTAACGTGCTTCGACAAATCTCACTGGGCTAGTGCAAAGAGAGTCCTCAGGTACTTGAAATACACCATTGACTACTGTATAGTCTACAAGCCAGTGAAGGAACCCGTGAAGGGATACGTTGATGCCGATTGGGGCAACTGTCCAATCGACAGAAAGTCTTTTACCGGATACGCATTCATGCTAGCTAATGGAGCAATTACCTGGAACTCCAGAAAACAACGAACGGTTGCACTCTCATCGACCGAGTCTGAATATATGGCCCTAACCGAAGCCACGAAGGAGGCAATCTTTCTCCGTAGGTTTCTGACAGAACTCGGATTCGACGATCTTAAAGACATTACACTGTACAACGACAATATGGGAGCATCTAGGATAGCGGACAACCCTGTATTCCATAACCGAACGAAACATATAGATATTCGGCATCACTACGTCCGTGAAATCCTCAAGAGCGGAGAGATCGACCTACAACACATTGCCACCGGGGAAATGACAGCGGATATCCTCACAAAGGCCCTTCCGAGAGTAAAGCACTTCAAATGTTTGTTGCTGTTAGGAATGATCGGACGAAGCTCGGAACTGCGAGTCGAGGGGAAGTGTAAAAAGAAAACGATCTAGTCCAACCCGCAATTCCAAACGAGTAGGCACTGAACACAGCCAACTTGTATCCGATCATCCCTCACTGCTTTTGTCCCGGTTCCATAGGAACCGTTCATATAAATAAAGATTCACGAGTTTGTTGTTTTGTTCTACGTTGAAGGGAATAAACGTGTTCTTCGTTCAACACCGTGTCTTGCGTTTTCTCTCATCCGTTTAGCCCTGTATCTTTAGTAATCGTCAACAGTCTTTGTTGTCTTTGTTGTTTTTACTAAAAGTTGTTTTGTGTAAACAAAATTTTGTTATAGTTCAAGGGTTGATTTCCTGCTGGCCTCGCTTGAACGACGAATCCGCGATGAAACTGTAAAACGAGATAAGATGTCTTGTTATTTGAATAGGTATAAAATTATTAAATAACGATCAAGGTCAAAGTGGTTGAACAATTTGTCAAATTTCGGATATTCTCGAGAATATTTTTACCGTGCCAAAACCAATAATTAAAAGGTTGAAAATTAAAAACAAAAGCCTTATCTTATAGGATCGTTCTGTGGTTATAGGGGCGCGGTGATAATCGAGAAAACTTTTGAGGCTACAAGCACTGTGACACTAGAATCCGATTTTGCATTTTGCTGAGAAAATATTTCGAGATACCCACCCGCAGGTGAATCGAAGGAGATCAAGTCCCCGTCGAATGTGGGGCCAATGGACACTCGAGAATTGTCACCAAGTAGACTGACAATTCGGCTCCGACGTGAGTACGGAGTCATCGGGTGTACCGGTTTAGCTGAATCGGCACACGCGGTGCAGTCCTCGGCTGTAATGTCAAAATATATTCATGTTTGAAATGTTCTATCTGCAATGTCATCTATTGTGTATCTATTATTTTTATTTGCCTTCTTGCTCGTACTACTTCAAAAGATTGCAAAATATTCTGAAATACTAGCTCTGATTGATTCTAGAATTATATCTTTTTTCTACCAATGTCGTAATATAAAAAGATATGAAAATAATATAAGCTCATCCGTAAAATATTAATTGTTTTTTGGGTTTATATTTTTCTTGATACTGTAAATTAACAAATATTTTCGTAATTTATAAAAATTGACTGACAAAAATTAGCCAACTGTGTAAATGTTACCTGTGCCAATGATTTTTTTGGCCTTTAATAAGAAGGGACACCACTGTAAAATTTTATAAAAATAGTTTTTTTGGAAACACCAAAAAAAAATCCTTGAACCTTCAAAAATATGCTGCATATTGGTTTATAGCTGATAAAAAGAGTTTCAAGGTGGTATTCGAGCTATTTTTGAGGGCATTCTTCGAGCGCTGAAAAGCGCCTTTGACGCCACCACGCCGGTGGAGCCGGTGGACGCAGTACCAACTGCACAAAAGACCGTCCAAAATTTTTATTCTGAAGTAAAAACCATTTCCAACAACGATCACGTAGCCCAACGACTCAAAAAGCTCTCGCGCTTATGCAAATTTATTCGTGCGTTTGGTACCTAGTGGGTACCGAAAACTTCAAATACGTTTTTCTCAAAATCATGTTTTTGAAATCGGCACGCAGCAGAACGCGAACAATTTTTGTCCAATCGAATCGTCTTAATGGCATCACAAGCTGTTATCCAATTGATGACTATTTTCAGGAATCAAAAAGTTATCTGTCTGCTGTTATCTATTGTACCTAATTAAACGTTGTCCGAAGGATATCCTAAAGAATAATCACATAGGATGTCTTTTTCATGATATTTTTCGGACATCGATAATATGCTGTCTTTTTGACGTATTTGGAATTGGCGGGAGATAGCGAAAAGACATCAAAATGTTGTCCGAAAGATGACACTTAACGGATGACTTATATTCTTACCGGCTCGCGTACTAGGGTTTAGTGCAAAGTGTGAAAAAATAATGAATAAAAACGAGAAAGTGTTTAAACAAATACACGCGAGTATATATATCTCGGTAAGTAGATATATGTATATTTCATGTACGTTTCTTGTATTCTAAAAGCGTACGTTTGCTTATTAGGTTATACAGAAAATTATCTACAGCGCAGGCAGTTTTTTCGAGGAGACGCCAAAATTTGAGTAAGTACACTATCGGTACGTATATATTAGACGTATAAATAAATATCTTATTGTTTCAATATTTTGTAAAGTCATCCGCTGTGAAGACGTCATCGCACGTTTAATAAAATTCTATTCAAAATATTTGTTCATTTTCTTTTTCAGATGTCCTACGAAGCACATTCTGTGATGCGACTAAAGGATATCGAATATCGCATCGCGGACTGGCTTCGCCGTGGGGGCGACCGGTTGAAGTGTAGGCAACTGGTGGCTGACAGAATCTGCTCCCCTAACGGCAATGAAAAACAATGAATATAGAATAGAATAGATATATTCCACATGTTTTGCCGTTGCATTGATTTCCCACTTACGATATTCGTTACAAACAATGAATGTATTGTTTAGTAATATTAAATTATATTTCATTTTTCATTGACCAGCTAACATTTAATTCCCGACCCTCTTTAAACCCGTCATAATACTATTCTATCTCTTTATCAAAATTCACTTATTAATAGTCTAGAATATTTAATATAGCCCAATATTACTTATTTTTGGTTATCGTTTGGATGTCGTTTTGTCAACTTTATGGATGCCTTTTGGACAACTTAAAGATGCCTCTGGCATCTTGGCATTCTCATGCCTTTAAAAGGATATCTTTTGGATATGTCGATTTGATAACTTAACGCTAACGTACCGGCGACGGATAAAAGTTAACCTCTGGTAGTCAATTTGTCAACCATTAAAAGTTGCCGTACAGCTAACCTATTGGATACAAATAAGTTATCCGCGAAGCGGTCATTAGCGATACTATTTGTAATCCAAACTGGCATCTTTTGGACAACCAAAAAGTTATCTATATCCGTTTTGGGATATCTTTCGTATACCATATAAATAATATTTTGCTACCTGGGTGACTTGAATTTATACAGTTAGCGTTCAAACCGCAGTCATTTTCGGTTCACGGTCGCATTTTGTAATTGGATGAACCATTTGATAATAACAATGACTTCAGCGTGCTATTTTTCAAGAGACAAATGAGGTTTTCTTTGGAGGAGCTGTCATTTTTTGTATTTTTCGAAATTTCGAAAAGTGGATCATGAACCATAGCCAGTTGGATGTATTTGATGATTTTTTTTTGTTTTCGTTTCAGATTACATTTGAACCTGGTAGAGATCCCGCCGTTTCGGGCCTCGCCGCTGGAGGACTGCAACGCCAAGTGCAGCACCACGAAAACTGAAAGATTTTCTTCCGAAAAAATTGCATTGTAACCACAAACATACGTACAACATGCTGGGAAGAAAATAATTTATTCCAAACAATGTGGTGCTAGAGAAAAAAAATCATCATTCTTACCCTTCAAATTGGGCTTTCAGAGAGTACGAGCTTTTTTTTATTTTTGGAAAACGGTAAAAAGTATCTCACTTTTTAGATGAAAATTATGGTCGAAGAAAACGGAAGTTTTTTTCAAACTCGTCTCTATTTTGATCCCCCATTATTTTTTTAATTCCCCTCGTACTTAACTGCTAAAACTAATATAATTAACGAAAATATTTCACTCTTAGTTCCAGGATTAAATTAACGACAGTTCTACTGCGTGCCGCGGAGAGGGTTGGCTGAAAACCAGTAGTAGCGACTCGTGTGCCCCCATTTTGTATTCTTTCGACAAATTCATTTTTTTACGTACTTCAATATATACCTAATAAAGCTCAAAAGTTCTTTAGACCATGTATTTAAGAAAAATTCCAAAGAATACGGTCGAAAATGGGCAATCACAGTGGTGTCCTTCCTTCAGGGATGGTTAAAGAAAAAGTAAAACTACAAAAAAAGCATACAAAGTAATACCGTTAAAACGAAGGCTGTTTCTCGTGGATCTTCGAATCTTATTGGATTCTCCGCTATGACATTCGATGTCAAAGATCCTGCTCGACTCCGATAAATGTTGTCGTGCTGGGGTCTGCGGATCATCATTCTCCTTGGCGCTGGAATCGAGCTCGACCAATGGTTTCTGCGCCGAAGGCGATTTTGTATTCCGACGTGGTCTCTTTTTTCGCATATTCGTATAATATACAGTTCTGTTTCTCAGCACTCTTTGTGGCGTGAACTCGTATTGAGAACCATCTTCCACGGTTGATGGTTCAGTCATAGACTTGCTACGTCTCGAGGCTTTGGTGGTCGTTGGCGTCACCGCCGTAATGATGATTGCTGGGCACGCTAGGCTCTGCGGTATCGCAGAGCCTCGCAGTGAAACGTCGTCAGATTCGAAAACATCGTCGCAGCTATTCGACGATGTGACGTCTGCGTCGTTCTCTTCGGTTTGCGACTTTGTTTTTCTCCTCGCCAATATCTTTTGTCGAATGCCCGTGGGTCTTTTGGTCGTCACGACGATTTCATCCTTGACCCAGCCCTTCGAATAGAGCTGATCGAGATTTCGAAAGCGCGAATTGCAATTCTTTATCTCGGCGTACGTCCTGTCCCAAGAGTCGTGGAGATCACGACACTGTACGAGCATCTCGCCCTTGCCAGTCTCGCAGTCAGCCACGAGACTGCGGAATCTTTCGAATTTTTTTCTCACTAAGAGCGTCGTTTGGCCAATTGCCTGATTGATGAGAGAACGAGCGTCCTTTGTGAGACCGGGCTCGCCCTTGACCTTTTCCCATTTCGCGCAGATCCCGTTCAATCGTTCGTTCTCGCGTTGCAACATAAGTGTGAAATATCGAGCGGTGTGCTCTTTCTCCTCAACGGAAATGTTCGGACTCTGGATGACCGTTTCGTCGGTAGGCACGTCGTCCAGCGGTGTGCCTTCTCGTGAAAAAAATGGACATATTTAAACATATATAATTATTTGTAATCATATATATAACATTATATGCAACCATATATGCCTCAACATGACATCATGAATGATCATATATGTAGATATTTTACCATGTATAGTATTTATTTTTTCTAGGTGTGGACCATATATGAGGGATTCTCCGTCAATTCAGCCACTTTTTTCCATCATTTCAGATCTGCCCCATAATTGATTATGTCAAAGTACTACTAAAAGACATTCTATGTGAATCTTTTCAGATTTTTTAATTCAACATTTTAGAAAATGTTGTTTTTTTTTCCAAATGAATGTATCTCGGAAACTAGAAGTAACTGAAAAAAATGTCTGTACATAAAAGTTGTAGTTTTGTGTTAGCTTTCGAGTGGACGACTTGAAATAATTTTTACGTTCCGGTAACGCTGATTTTTTTACCAAAAAAGAGGGAAATTATTTTTTCATTCAAAAAACGGCCATTTTTTGCCGAAAAAATTACTGTCTTCCAGTATGTCTGACGATATCGAAAAAAAATCGCCAGAGTGGCACGGAGCGAGGTTCCGGTATAAAACAATTAATTTGGGTGGTTTCATTTTTTTTACCCTAGAATCTCGATCCGTGCCACTCTGGCGATTTTTTTGCGATATCGTCAGACATACTGGAAGACGGTAATTTTTTCCGCCAAAAAAAAACGGCCGTTTTTTAATAAAACAATAATTTTCCCTTTTTTTGGTAAAAAATCAGCGTTACCGGAACGTAAAAATTATTTCAAGTCGTCCGCTCGAAAGCTAACACAAAACTACAACTTTTATGTACAGACATTTTTTTTCAGTTACTTCTAGTTTCCGAGATATATTCATTTGAAAAAAAACGGCATTTTTTAAAATGTTGAATTAAAAAATTTGAAAAAATTCACATAGAATGCCTTTTAGTAGTACTTTGATATAACCAATTATGAAGCAGATCTGAGATGGTCGAAAAAAAGTGGCTGAATTGACGGAGAATCCCTCATATGCCCACATATGATCATGTATGTTCAAAAGTTGGTACTCTGAACTCGTATATGAGCATATGGTTGCATATATGAACTCATATATGATACAACATATACTGTATATTATCATATATAATTGTGTATGAGACCATGTGTATGAACCTATATATGATGTACAAACTATTTTAGTGCCATATATAACCATATATGTAATCGTACACGGAGAAACCAGGGGCCACGATGTTTAGAATTAATACTATGCTTCTAAAAAAAATATCATTAAATATAAAAAAGTATTGAATGGAAGATAAAAATTGTAATTTTGGTTTAGTAATAATGAAGAAATTTAAATTTTAACATACGATATGGCACGTAAACTGATACAAATAATACATTTTATTCGGCATATTGTGATTTTTTGTAGTATTCAAAAAATATTTTGCCCACCATTTGATTCGAACAATTAGTTTCCAGTATTCTACAAAAAGTACGGTATAAAGCGTCACATTTTACTAATAACCTCGTAATATTTTTCGCTATACGCCGAAGATTTATGCTATGCGTATAGTGAAATCTATACATACACGAAGATTCATGCTGTACGTATAGTAAAATCCATATGAAAATATAACTCGCGCCTGTGCGAGAATAGTTTCAAATGTAATATGCACGCATCATTTTTACTATACGGTGTGAGAATCATTTTTACACTTCCATAACAACGAGTCTTAGAATTCCGAACTGGCAGTAAACTGCTATACTTTTCTAGCACTGAATATTCGAATTCTGGCAACCAGTGTTAGAATTTGAGGCCGTATTTTTCTCCGTGTAGTTGTCCGCAACAACCATATTCGAACGTACATAATAACGAAAACACATATGACCATGGATATTATTCCATATATAATACTACTACAGACTATTTTGATATCATATAGGATCATGTTTACTGCGTGTAATTTTTCATATAATACTGTCTATAAGCAGCAAAATCAGCAAGTGATGCTGATAATATTTTATTGTTTTATTATAAACGTACTAAAGTGGTGATTTGAATAATTGTTAATATATATACAAATTATAAATATTTTTCCCGGTATTATTCATTTACCAGCATAATATCACAAATAGGTCAACAGATATTGTACTTCTTCATATGATCATATTTGACACTTGTATTATAATAAAAAGTATTTGTACATTTGTATCTGTATACCTGGGAAAAAATGGACATATATAAACATAAATAATCATGTATGATCATGAATCATAAATGATCATGAACGAAATTTGTCTCTATATAATCATATATAGTATGATATAGTATAGAATATAGTATAGTATATGAGTGTACACTAGCCAAAAGAATTAAAGGATATTGAAAAAGTCCGCCAATTTAAGGGTCATTTTCAAATAGCTGTAACTCTTCGAAAAATGGTCGAACAGCAAAACAAAAAAAAGCAAATTGAAGCTGTGAATCTCTAGTTTTAAGATCTTGAGATCAAACATTTTTTGAGCTTAATTATTATTTTTTTTGTAAAAAAAAAACTTTTTTAATTAATTTTTTTTTTTCATTAAATAAAAATTTGTTCCCGTTGTTCAACAATCAACATTTTTTAGCACCGGAAAGTCGGATCAGCGCCAAAAAAAATTGCGATTCTCAAAAAACGAATAAAACGTGGTAGATTTAGCCTTTAATCGATTTTTGGCAAAAATCGCAATTTCGACCATTCGAAACATAATGAAAAAAAAATCCCGGGGGTTTAAACTATTGAGGGCTTTTTTAGGATACTTTGAGGTCACAAAAAAACCAATTTTTTTTATCTATTCGATATTGGCAAAATAATCCTTAGTTAAAAGAATATTCGTAAATATGCCATTTTTCACGTTTTTTAAAATCCATTTTCCCGCATAAACAAAAATCTTGATAAAAAAAATGGTAAAAGCATCTTATAGAGAATACTTCAAAGTTTCCAAAACCCTCTGGTTTTTTTCTGTGCGACCATTAGTCTCCGAGTAATCAGTCATCAAAGTCAAAAGTGTCATTTTCGCTTTGAACATCGATAACTCAGCGAGAAAAAATCGTACAGAGCTCTCCCACCGCTCAAATTAAAGGGGAAGAATCCGGCGGCGATTCTTTTAATCCGATCATTCAAAAAAATTTATTAAAGTCCGTGCAGACTGTGAAAGATGAGCAAAAATTTTGAAATTTTTTTTACTTTGGTTTTTTGATGGCTACTAAAAATTCGCTGATGCGAAAAAAATGTTGAGCTCAAGATCTCAAAACTAGAGATTCACACCTTCAATTTGCTTTTTTTTATTTTGCTGTACGACCATTTTTCGAGGAGTTACAGCTATTTGAAAATGACCCTAAAATTGGCGGTCTTTTTCAATATCCTTTAATTCTTTTGCCTAGTGTATATAATAATATATGATTACATGTGATCATATATGGCTATATATTACTATATATGATTATATAGAGACACATTTCGTTCATGATTATTTATGTTTATATATGTCTATTTTTTCCCGGGTTTATTTTCCGCTTTCGATCGACGCTCGCGCAGAGCCCCGTCCTTACCACGTGAGATTGTTGCAAAGGAGGAAAAGATCGTCGAGCTAGGCAAAGCAGAACGTTGAAGTGTTTCGACTACAGGGATGTCTTCGCTCTCAACCGGCTGGGATGCAGTTGCGTCGCTCTGTAAGTCAATCTCGCTTATTTTCGTCCTGTTTTCTTCAACGAGAGAATCCGTAGAGGAGGAAAAATGTTTACTCGTTCCAAGCAAACCCAAGCGCTCTACAGCACTTTGCTGCACAAGACTGGTGCTATTTTTCGGCGGCAACTCCGACACGGCGGGAATATTGCCTTTGGCTGGCCAGGGTCTTTCCTCGCTGGCCTCCACTTCCCCCAAATGTGCGCTTTCCGACATGGAATCTGAGACTATGGCAAAACGTCGCAACATTGGCATCCTCTCGACACCCACCGGGCCCTTGAAGGCATAACTCTGAGGAGCGAATGACACGCATGGAAGTTTTTCGGCACACGGAATTACTTTTTGTTGTGTACTGGCCCAAGCGGCGCTCGTGCTCGGCTGGGAAGGAGTCAGGGACGCTGCGGCTGCGCTTGCGCTGGGCTGGGAATGAGTCATGGACAGTGCCGTGCCGCTTGTGCCCGGCTGCGAAGAAGTCGCAGTCACTGATGAGGCCATCTTTGCTGCGAGTCTCTTCTGAGTAACACGTGTTATCCTCTTTAGAGGAGACCGCCTGGTTTTTACTCGGTCTGCTCCTCTCGAGTGACACGGCGCATTGTTGTCGATTTTGTTCTTGGCAATAGGCGAGTAGAAGTTGTGATCTCTTTTCAATTCTTTCTCGAGCTTCCATCTGCGCAGGCGGACGTCCGGGCTGGGAGTTTCTTGTGTTTCTGGAACTGCGGAGATGTATATTCGATCGCGTTATTAGCTTATGGCGAAGTAGAAGATGCACCATGTGGCATATGAGTGCGAGAGAGACAGCTGAAATTTTCGAACAGAGATTTCTCAGAGATGAATAATATTTATGGCAAAAGGAAAGCATCAAGCTCTGTGCCAGGGAATTCTCCAGAGCCTAATGCTTTGTTTTCCTAAAAAAATGTAACCATCTATGAGAAAATTGGGTTGAAAAATTTGTAAGGTTATGTTGACCTTGTACATGCCCTTATGATCGTAATTTTAGCCAGTACAGGTTGACTTTAGCATTCAGCCGCACGATTTTGAGGGTTTTGATGACTGCGTTGGATAGGGCTCATTTTCCTCTTAGTTCACGCAATAAGCATGAAAGTAAGCACTTTTTAGATATAAATACGCAAAATTCATCCAAGGGTAATGTCGCTGAATCGAATGGCGATAATAACTTTGCAATCAATCCCCGAGAAAATGTTAAAAAATCGTTTGATCCGGAAACTAATAATTCTATCAAAAAATATGTCAAACAAAAGTTGTTTGGGACATAAAAGTACGTAAAAAAGTTTTGAACGTTCCTCTTCGTATCTTTAAAAATAGGGAGGAAAAAGACGAAAAACCATTTAATTGGGGGACGAAAACGACGAAGTTTCAAAAAAAAAAAATATCAAATTCGTCTATATCTCGGGTTTTTTGTATTACATATTGCTTTAGTTAGAGTTAATCTAACTTTTCAGAGATTTTAAAGATTTTATTTATTGTATAAGTAGCGAAAAATGACGACTGAACATTGACGAAATTACTGGTTGAGGATCACTGTTAGAAAGAGACGCACTATGCACGCACTATACGCGTACACAAATTACGTAACGCAAAATTTCCCAATTTTGCCCCCCCCCCCCGTAACGGGACCGTAACGCTTGGCCAGAACCCCCCTCCCCTATTTCTTTACGTAACGGGTGCTTTGTCGTCAATAATTGCGATTTTTTTCATAAACATAGCTAATTATGAAAGGATCGGGTTTATACTCATTTTATGAAGTATATATTCATCTAGTTTTATACCAATTTTTATAACAAAATCTTGAAAATGAACCGAGATATATGCCTTGATTTGACGACGAAAATAAAAATGTCTCTTCATTGTCCCATCGATATCTTTATGAAAGGTTATCTGTAAATCAAAAGTCAACATTTTATCGATATCTATACAAGTGTAGCTATCGTTATACGTAGCTGTTTTTTTATTGTGGTTTTTTTTTACAAAATGCCGACAGTTTGGACATTTTTTTCTATTTTCAAGGCCCTTTTTCTGTATTCAAGCAGTCTTTAAAATTACTAATTATCAAATGTTAAAAACGCGGATACGTACAACCTTAGTCACTGCGATTAAAAAAAATGTTTTTTAAAAAAATTGAAAATCGGTTGATAAGTTGTTAAGTATTCGCTCGGACAAGGTCGAAAAAACTAGTTTCGAGAAAAGCGCGTTCAAAGTCTTCGTTCCGTGTTTCTTGATATAACGTTATGTTTTTTCTAGAATATTGATACTTACATTGAAGTATCTAGTCGCGGGCGATATGACGGTTCTTTATCTTCATTATAGTTCACAAAATAATAAGAGCCTGTACTTTATCTATTGTAAATGATGCTACACCTGTAGGGACTGAGGGCACTAACCGGCCGCGCTACCTGTTCTCACTAAAGTGGCTATAACTCCGTCAATTTTCGGACTTGTGAATAAAAATGTTGCCAACATATTCTTCAATATATGTACTTTCAAGAATTATTTTTAAAAAAATTCCTTTAAATTTTGCTTGGGGGATGTGGGAAAGCTACTGTGCAAGTTCTTGCACAGTGACTTTCCCCTTTAACTGACATTGCGTATAGAAAGCTGTGAGCTGTCCACGGTAAAATTGCATGCGAGATTTAAATAAAAAACTTGAAAAATATGCAGAAATTTTGCTATTTCTGGCAGTTTTGAAATCGTGACGTAACGCAAACCCCCCTCCCAATTGCGTTACGTAATTTGCGTACGGCCGGTAGGTTTTTTCTATCGTTCCGCCACGCATGCGCGCAACGCGCTCCAACGGGTATCTTGCGTCCCTTACACTCCCAGTCGAGCTTCGGCCGCAAAGCGATTTTGTCTCGGAAACAAATTTTCATTCATCTTTTTCTCCTTCATTTTTGAAGATAAGAAGACGAACGTTCAATCCTTTTTTACGTACTTCTATGTCCATTTAGGGCATCAGTCCATGAAGGTCATATCTACATCATACTTAGATTTCAGCCAATTCCTAAGATTTGACGTAAACTACAGAACTACCTTAAGGGGTTACCCCCACTTGCGATTTTGAAAAAATCGATTTTTTTTATTGCAGTTTTGCAAGCGGCATCGTCGGCGGAAGCCGATGGCCCGGAATAGATGACTTAAGTTTACAAAGTAAGTTTACAAAAAAAAATATTTTCTTCGTGTAAACTGAAATTGAAACTTCAAACGCGTTTTTCTCGAAATGGCATTTCTGAAGTCGGTGACCAAGATTACTCGAACACTAATGAACCGATCTTCTTGAAATTTTCCAGGCTTATTTAATACATAAAAATGTAGTCTTTAATCGTTCGATTTTTTTTTCGAAAAAAATGGCCGTTTTATAGCCAAAAACGGCCGTTTTTTTCGTTAAAATCGAACCATTAACTTTGACTGTCCGCCATTTTGTGAAAAATGAATATTTTTTAAAATCCTTCGATTAAAGACTAGTTTATATTTGACTAAATCCATCCGCATTTTTTTTTTCAGATGATCCACTTCGCCGCAATGTTGGTCACCGCAAACCGTATATATAAAAACATTATTTCATTGACGGCCATTTGCCACTAAACAATGTAATAATTTTCAATAAAAAAATTACTGAAAGTTCTTCAAGATGGGTTCTTTAAGATGGTATATTGAGCGATTAAAAAAGTTTTGTAGTTTTCTTTAAAAAAATTCATGAAAAAGGCCTTTTTTGCGCTACAAGTGGGGGTAACGCCTTAAGGGGCCAGTCCACTTTGAAAATTTCAAAAAATCAAAAGCAAGCAAGATTTGAAGAAATCGACGATGATGAGCAATCAGAAGGGATTTTGTACGGTGCAGGAATTGCCGATTGAGTTTAGGTAAGAGTTTTTCATAGTATAAAATTCAAACGCGTTTTTCTCAAAACAACGTTTTCAAAATCTAGCTCCATCGTATCTCTAAAACTAATAAACCTATTCTCTAGAAATATGAACCACATATTGTAAACATCATTCGCAACAAGGTGACCCTCGATGGTTTTAAAATTTTGATTTTTACTCTTCTTTTTTGCGAAAAACTGCGAAAAAAACGCGTTTTTAATACTTTTTTCGTTTTTTTCATCTGCGATTTTATTATTTTTTGATAAAACTTTATATCCGAGGGTCATTTTGTGGCTGGTGTCATACTGACTTTTTTGTTTCAGACAAGCCGTTGCCGGGTTATGATGCAGCTACGTAGCCCACCTATTTTTGAGGCGTTACGTTAAACTATAGTTTTTGTACTTAAAAATGAATAAATATGAATTAAACCTTTTTTTCCTTTTATTTCAAGACTTTATTTATCAAGCCCAACAACTTTTATATTCATATCTTTTATAAAATCCTTTAAAAAACTCGCAAAAATACCCTTTTTTCGTGGCTCCAAAGTGGACTGGCCCCTTAACGTTTCGGAAGTTATGTTTTTTTTAGGTTGGGGTATTAACCCTTCGAGGTCAGCTCGGCCAGCGACTTAGTTGGTCACGTGGGGTCCATGTGACCCTACCCATGTTTAAACGATTGCCACGTTGATTCTATTGTTCGGAATGGCTTATAAAAATTCAGGGTGTTAGTTTCAACCTTCTAGAATGTGGCATTCTCAGTATAATATCGTAATCGACATTGAAAATGGCGAATAAAAATCAGGTAGGGATCGATGCGTGAAAAAAGCAATTTTTTACTGAAAAATCCATAACTCTCGCAATTCTCAATTTAAAAAAATCAGGGTAATACTCTTGAGATATGATAGTTTAAGAAATAAAATAGCTTCATACTGGGCGTTCCAAAAAAGGTATTTATTTGGACATTTGAATAGGGGCTACTTCGCAGTAAAAAAAGAACGAAACTTTTTTACGAAAAAATATACGTGTCGGTCTTATGGGGGTCAAAATCACCCCAGCGCCCGGCCGATTTTTTTTGTATCGACTACCACGACGAAACTGCTGTCGCGAATTGTCCGATCCTAACTGGTACCTACAAAGGACACTCCAAAGCACCCTTACGAAGCAGGCCAGCCCACTTGGCCGTCTACAATAGGCATTATTCCAGTAACCAAGAATTTAAAAAATATTTTTATGAGGCGATAGTTTATAATTAAAGTAATATTCGGAAGTGTCTATGTTATTTTATTTTGGTGAAAGTTGTAGATAAATTTAGATAAACCAATTGTAAAAAATATCTATGTCACGTGACAAAGAACACCAATCAGAGTGCATAAAGTCACTATTGGCAAAGCACAAAACGAGTCGACGCTCCAAGCATACTGTTTATACTAGACTGTTATTGTTTACTTTGTTTTAAAATACAATTTGTGAGATTTCTCGATTGATTTTGAATTTTACTCGAACTGTAGCAACGGAGACTGGATTCGTGAAGGCAAATAGTTCGAATTTGCCGGGGATTTTGTGTAATGTGTAAGTATTGTGTTTGTTCAGAGACCCGTATTTTTCAGAGAATGACGTCACGCACCGTCAAATGACAGGTCCGGGCGTTCTGGCGCGTATTTTTAAACGGATGAATTCAAGAGCGATTTTTCAAGAATTTGCTGCATGTAAATACAGGAAACAAACATTTAGAGGTATATAATGTATATGTGAACAATTTTAAACACTTTCCCAAAAATAGGCAACATCCCTATTTGTGCCGCTACATTCTAAAGTTTACCCGTCAGTACGTTCGAAAACAAAAGAAAATAGAAAAACTTTGTCCGCTGTATGTCTCGTATTATTATTCCTATCGAATTCGCCCTTGGAAAAAAGTGTCCTTTACGAGGTCTTCTGTATACTCTGAAGAAATATGTAGTGTGGGGAAAAGAGCGACTGGCAAAATTCGATTTTCCAGCAGAGGCTCGTGCCTGAACTTACCTTGTATTTGCGGATTCACGAAGACATCGCGATTACGCGAAAAAAATTCAGCGCGATTGACCCCTCGATGTTCTTCTTGTCGGCGTGTTCGTATCATACGGGCTGTTGCCGGATCGTTCGAGCCGCCGCGCTTTTGCTTGTACTTATGTTGGAAATTGCTCATCTCTTAGGCCGGTCCGGTTACTTTATGCTTAGTCAAATTGGATAAAATTTTCTTCTCGTTCGAGGATACACTCGAATGTCGACGTTCAAAGAGACGATTATGGACGCAACGGGAAAACACTTTGAAATCACGCACGACGGGTAACGTAAACGAAGAGTGTGATATTGAGACCACGGTCGTGATTGAGACGCAGCTCGGCGCTGTGTGCGGCGGCTTGAATTGTTTTTTCAAATTTCGATTTCAACGGTTCCAAGCTCCATCTACATTGGGCAAATGCATCCCCGTCAGCACGATCACTCTCCTACCGACCAACGAGTGATGCAGATAAATGCATTTTTTTCCATAGAAATATATTTCGTAAGAAATACGACGATTTGATTCTTTATTAGATTTGTAAGGAATCATGGCTGGTCCTAAACGTATATCTCTGTTATCTTTATTATAAGTCTATTTCAATAAAAACAAAATGTACTTATCTGTATCACTTGTTAGTTGGTGAGAGAATGATCTTACCGACGGGGCTGCTTGGGCCTAGGTACTTTTCTGCGATTTTTTTTTCATCTATATAGATAGAGTAAATTTATTTAAACCTTTTGTACATTTCTAAGTGTCATTTCAAGAACATTCCGTGAAATTTGTACCCGAAAATATCCACAAATTTATACATATACACATATGTGTACACACACACACACACACACACACACACGTGTACACACACACACGTGTACACACACACACACACACACACATACACAGCCGAACCTCGATATAACGAACCTCTATAGAGGTTCGTTACATTGAGGTTTCGTTACATCGAAGTCATGTTCCTTAAAAAAATATATATATATATATATATATATATTAGTACTATAAATATGGGGATATTTTTAAAAGGAAGAAATGTTTAAATTAGTGCAATTTTTATAAGCAATTAGAGTATAATGTATATGATTATGTCGTTGTATCAAGGTTTCGAGTATCTATCGGATCCGAAAGGACAAATCTTCGTTATAGCGAGGTTCGACTGTGTTTATTTATATATATTTACATTACAGCCGAGGATTGCATCGCGAGTGTCGATTCAACTAAACCGGTACACCCGATTACTCCGCACCCACGTCGCAGCCGAATTATCAATCTACAGGACGACAATTCGCAATGTCCATTGGCCCCGTATTCGACTGGGACTTGATCTTCGATTCACCTGCGGGTGGGTATTTCGAAATATTTTCTCACGAAAATGCAAAAGAGGTTTTTAGTTTCACAGTGCTTGTAGTCTCAAAAGATTTTTCAATTTTCAGGGCGCCCCTATGAGCATGTTAGAATAAAAATGTTTGAACCTTATACTTTAATTACTGGCTTTGGTATGGTATAAATATTTGTGAAAATATCCGAAATTTGCCAAATTGTCAAACCTCTTTCACCTTTTTGAACTTAACGATTATTTAATAATTTGCTAATTATTCAAATAAAAAAAAAAATTTCCCTCGTTTTACAATTCGATCGAGAATTCGTCGTAGCAGCCAGGCCAGCGGTATCGAGCCACTAATAATAGAAATCATTTTTTTTACTGACACTTTTTTCATCAACAGCGAAGTATCTTGAATGAATGTGCTATGGAGAATATCGGCGTCAAGTTTTTCCATATTAATCTTTAATCTCCGTTGTAGCGTAGCACTTAATAAAAACCATCTACGACGCCGAATTATAGAAAGAAAACGAAGTCGAATTATAAAAATAAAAAATCGTCTCAGTGTTTCATCTATCGCCCTGAAAATACCACAATCGAACGCTGTTATCACGATTATTCAGTTGATCGTCACAGAGTCGCTGACCCGAACTCGTCGCCAATATTGGCAAACTTTTATGCATACTGACGCCGTTCACACAATCGTTCGATAGTTTATATCGCGATAAGGGAAACAATTCTTCGTCTTGTTCCACAGTTGTCGATGGTCGCCATACGCCAACGAAGCCATCAGTTCCTCCTTGTAACGAAAAAAGAAAATTCGTCAGCCCGTTTTGCTCACGTATTTATTTAGCTCCAATCTTCTTTATTTGTACCTGAGACCACTTCGCTGCCGTCCCCGGACACGGCAAATTGGATTCTTTGATTCGTGTTTGATCTACGAGTCTGCATCGAGTGCAGCACTACACCTGGATTTCGTAGATCCCAGCAGAGAAATTCATCGCTGCGACGTACCGCCGAATATAATTTCATTCCGCACGGGCTGAATTCGAGCTGAGTAACGCCGCTGTCGGTTTTCAATGAGCACAGAGGGCCATCCCTGTAGAGGCCTATGGAAGATTGGAATATATGAGAATATTTTGCGAAATCCGGGCTAAGCTGAATAATCGATATTCTTGCTTTGTTTCGCACGTACTTTCTCGCAATCGATTTTTTCCTCAAAGTCCGACTTACCGATGCATTTTGAGTAGGTCCCGAAGGCTATCAAGCCCGGCATCGCCGGATTCTCTCGTATACAGGAAACGAGGCCAGTCACGTTGGGAAATTCATTTTTCAAGGAAATTGTTTCCTTCTGTCGCCCGGGACGATCCGTGTCGAAGGACCTGAGAGCACCTTTGAATCCGCACCAGACTTCTTGGCCGCCATTCACAAATTGGACACTCATAGCAGCTTCCACCTCGTCTACCCTGAAAAAAAAGCGTTAAGCTCAGAGCCGGAAGAGAAGATATTGAGGGAGAACAGAGACTGTGGAGTATTTTCGTCACTACGTAACAGCTATTTAAGGCCTTAGGCCACAGTAACGGGTATAAAATCATGTGCGAATTTAAGGGGAGGGTAGGGGTTTAAGCGTGGAAAAAAAACTTTTTTGCGAATTTTTTTCATCTATATGGATAGAGTAAATTTATTGAAACCTTTTGTACATTTTTAAGTGTCATTTCAAGAACATTCCGTGAAATTTGTACGCGAAAATATTCACAAACAAGCCGGTGCCCCGTTTTTCTCGAAACCACTTTTTCAACGTCCGTGTTCAATGCCATTTGAAAACTACATGCACGATTTATTTGAAACTTGGTACACACTTTCTACATATAAAATACGAAGACGTTCTTGGACAAGTCAGCGGCTTATTTGTGGATATTTTCGCGTACAAATTTCACGGAATGTTCTTGAAATGACACTTAACAATGTACAAAAGGTTTCAATAAATTTACTCTATCCATATAGATGAAACAAATTCGCAAAAAAGTGTTTTTTTTTCACGCTGAAGCCCGTACCCTTCGCTTCACATTTTTTTTCGTATGAAAAAGTGATTCACTCATAAAACTAATTACACATCTATTTACTATGAATATCAAGCTGTTAGAAAATAAATATATATTTTTTTCGATGTACAAAATGGCCGACGACTAATATTTTTCTATTTTTTAGGCGCTCCGCAGCGTGACATTTGGCATCCACAATTTTTTACCTCGAACAAAAAACGAAAATTCTCGTCAATCTACATTGGAATACCTACAGAAGTACGTACGGAATTTAAAAAATATTTTTATATTCAAAAGTTGTAGGTATTTGAACTTAAGAAATGAATTTTCAGTGAAAAATTTCGTTATAACTGCTTATAAACTGCTCATAAAATGAAAAGTTTTCGATAAATCAGAAATTCCGTACGTACTTCTCTGCGAAATGCAATTAGGAACATAACTTTTAAATTTGAAGGAAATCGAGTGAAAATTGTTTAAGTTATTTGTCACGCCAATTGGAAAAAAGCTGTTTCGAGAAGTTTCGAGTAGACAGCCATTTTGTACATAAAAAAAAACATATTTTCTAACAGCTTGATATTCATACTAAATAGATGTGTAATCAATTTTATGAGTGAATCACTTTTTCATACGAAAAAAATTGTTAAATTCGCACGTGATTTCATATCCGTTACTGTGGCCTAACCCCTTAACAATGTCGAAATATTGACGATAACAATAGCTAAAGGGCATACTGATTGTAAGGACGATAAGTAGCTCTCAGCTCCCCCGTAAAGGCGTCCCAAAGGTGCAGAGGGCTCTCTCTGCTTGTACTGAGAAAGCAGCAAGTAGCGGGTTCCCACGAATTCATCAAAGGATACCAGCAACTGTCGTAAATCAGGCCACCCTCTCTGACCGACAACGCCGGCTTGAAATCATCCAAAGGCAGCGTCGCTGTAACTTTGCCATTGTACAGCTCGCGCGGAAGTTCGTACACGCGTATTCTAAAATCTTCCGCAGGAACGAGAAGACAAGTTCCGTCCGGCGACCATTGGCAGCCTTTCGTATAATTTTCACTCGTCTCGGTGGGAACGTAATCGTGAATGCTGGAACACAGTAGTCGCGGAGAAACGTTCCATTCGTATCGAAATATTTGCGGTTCCACTGTGATCGACGGATCCTCGTGAATTCCGGTTTCATTTTTGTCTTGCCCCTCACTAGCGTTCCCGATGTTTTCGGCCTTCGGATTGTCGGCGTTCGAAGAGTCGCATAGCGTCGCGCTTTCAGTCGCGTCGTTGGCAGGCAATTGATTTGTTTCAAGGCATTCGTTATCGTCAATCGTTGGAAGCTGGTTGTTGCTTATTTCTAGTACGTTCGTGTCGCTGTCATCCGCTACTGCAATTGCAACAACTTCCGACTGTTCGACGCGAACTTCTGCTGGAGCTGCGGAAATCTCCATAGATTCCGGCATTTTGACACGTCGGCCATGTATTTCGAAATTTCGCGCTTGTAATTTTTGGTATTTGTGCTTTCTTCGTGCAACAATTCGAGTGAAAATATTCTGTCGATTTTGAGGTTATATTTTCGTACACGAGCGCCCGGCTATATGGCCACAGTCTTACTACAGGCCTTCCAACTCGCTAGAATTTCAATAGTGCGGAGGACTCACGTATTGACGTTGTTTTTAATGTCGCTAGTATCGGGAGATGTTGTTTTGACAGTGAGAACATAACCTGCGTATTCTGTGATTCCAAGTACAGTAGAACCTCGATTATCCGAACCAATTGCGATCGAAACTAGTTCGGATAATCGAAACGTGGGTTTTTTGGGACGAGATCATAAACAACACCTTTTTACATAAAAACAGTACACACATACATATTAAAAGTTGACGTACATATTAACGTTGATATATATATATATATATATATATATATATATATATATATATATATATATATATATATATATATATATATATATATATATGTATGTATGTATGTATGTATGTATGTATGTATGTATGTATGTATTTACATACACTCCACACTCTTCAATCGAATATTAATAAAAAAATTAATAAAAATAGCTGTTACTTCACGGTGTTTATGAATCCCATAATATTAAAAATACCAAAAATCCGTTTTTCGTATTCACAATTCGGGGAAATTCTTAAAAATAAAACAACTGTCTTCCCTTGAGAAAAAAAATATTTTTGCATATTTTGCCCTGAAACGGACGTTCGACTTGCTGAATAAAATCTAAATTGAGTTTTTTCTGGAAGGCTAGAAAAAGACGCACATTTTCGTTTTTTACGAACGCAAATACGTCAAATCCTGCCAAAGATACAGCCATTTGAATGGAAAAATATTAAAAAATGGTAGTCAACGAGAAAAAACGTCAGAAATATTTAAAAATGTCGACACTCGGTGAATATTTTTCAATAAAGTAACTCGATTTTTCAAAATTAGTTGTGGATTTTTTTTTACTGGCTGAAGTGACGTGGAATGCCTCGTGTGTATATATGTGTGTGTGTGTGTGTGTGTGTGTGTGGGTGGGTGGGTGCGTGTGTATTTTAAACACCTGAAAAAAAGTCGAAAGCGTTTTTTTATATTTTTTAAATAAAATCGTCCATTTTTAATTGACGAACGGCTATAACACGTTTTTAAACAGCTAAGTCTAGCAGCCATTGTTGCTCACGGCGGTGGCAGCGAGCAACAATGTATCTTTCGCGCCAACGTTCGGATAATTGAGGGTTTGGATGACCGAGGTTCGGATAATCGAGGCTCTACTGTATATGGTTACCACATAGTATAGTGTGGTCCGTGGAGTGCAATAAACGCGTTAGCGCCTTGTAATTTTACTTTTGGATGAACTTCCGAAAAGCTGTTACACCCGATTTGACTGAAATTTTGCACAGATGTTCCATTTAACATATAAAGACACCCCTCAAACGGATTTTTGGCGCATTCCCATTGTTTACGAGAAATCAAATTTTTAAGTTTATTTTTTTAGCCCGCACGAGTATATCTATATTGCTCGCCACAGTCGATCGATACCCCCACTCCTCCGACTTCACTGGTGGCTAGCGTGCCGCGCTTACTCCTACGAGTATATCTATATCGCCCGTCACTTCCGATCGGTATTTTCGTTCCACGAATCCAAACGTATGGTACATCCACGCCGAAGTATGCCTTCACGCATCTACAACAGTTTCGCACGTACCCCACGATTCCGTCCGCGTCTCTCGCACCCACACCAACATTGCACGCACCCCACGATTCCACGCGCACATCCGAGGTGCCCCGCGCTCATGCCGGTATCGCACGCACCCTGATTCCGCATACCCGTCCGAGGTGCCTCGTGTCTACACCAATATGCTGCGTACCTCAGACAACAAAACTAAACAATCGAAAATTTAAAAAAAAAGACAATTCCTATGAGGAATCAAATCCACACAAAAATCAGTGAAACCAAAGATGTAACATGTCGAACGTCTGTGGTGCCCCGCATCAATATTCTAAAAATGGAATTCCCAAATCCAAACAACTCCACACAAAAAAATCAATTGAACACATCGAAAAATGCACAAAACGATTTCAAAAAGCGTATGACAAACCAAAACAGTTAAAAGAAGAGAAAAAACAGCGAAAAGAAAGTTTCAAACAAACTCAGAAAATAAAAAAAAACGGAGAAAAAAGCGCGTCGAAGAATATACTAACAAATTAACTCCTCTCTCCTCGCCGCCAGCAACAACGCACGCACACCCATACCCTCATACATTTTCAACGTCATTGCGAACCCAAACTTAGGCCAGCAGGCCTACTTTTGGCACTTTCAAACTCCAGGGTAACAAAGTTTAATGCCTTTTATTAATTCTGTAAAGGGGTCCTTTCCCAAATTCTCTACGCGCCGACGCCACATGAATTCACACATGTGATCGGCGAGCGTATTTGCGTGTATACCACCTCGTGATAATTCACGCCGCATCGACCGCCACGATGATGCTATATTTCGTGTATGGCCCCCTGTTTCCGAATTGACGAACTCTACTGAATGGTCAACGCTACCGTGTTGATAACCGTGTAAACTAAGATCCATGTACTCTTTCCAACAGCCTGTGTGGATGGTTGTTCCTGGTTTTACGTGCTTTTGGATTAATGCTAGAAGGGTTTCTTTGTCCCTTTTATTTTCGGGACATATTTCAATACGATACTTCTCGCGGTGCCCACGATGGATCATGCCGAAGATCCAATGACCTTCGACTACACGCCCGCGCTCACATTTTTTGCGCCCGATTTTACATTCGTCAATTTCGACTATTTCCCCTATACCACCCAGTTGACCCTCCTCTTCGAAATACTCGTCAAGTGCAACTATGCAGACCTCCCTGCATAAAGAAAATCGGTCTGCTACCGTTCCCGTTGAAACAGTTTGACCTTCAACGATCGAGCTTTCTTTTATTGTTTGCTTATAGCTCATGTGATTCGCAAAACAATAAGTTATTATCATGCACGCTTCAGGTGAAATATGGCATCTTTCGAACCACGTATTTTTCGCCACTGTTGAAACGTGCCGATATTGTCGACTTTTCTGGCATTCAAATTGTCCGCAACCTAGAGTATTCACATTAACTGTCATCTTCTTCTTATGTTTTCCACAATATCTCGTTTCGGGAATCAATTTGATGTCGCGCAACCATTGGAGAGTGCGGGAGTGATCGGACAGTATCGGCATCAATTTAAAA
Source organism: Ophion slaviceki (assembly GCA_944452715.1). Taxonomy (NCBI): domain Eukaryota; kingdom Metazoa; phylum Arthropoda; class Insecta; order Hymenoptera; family Ichneumonidae; genus Ophion; species Ophion slaviceki. Next base: position 11,593,088 of record OX101794.1, on the reverse strand, counting down.
AAATTATACGTTTCGTCCATTTTTCAAAATGTGAATGCTTCGTCCCAATTCACAGTAAATGTAGAGTTTGGGAGCTCCAGATGGCCAAGCGTTTAGGAAATAATTTTTGTATCGCGGATCGGTGAATACATAAGTCTTTTACGTTAGCACAATTTCCAAGCAGTGGTTGGCGCGGCGACAGGAGTTCGGATTCGCAATGCAAGGGTCGCGGATTCGAGTCTCTATGCGGAAACTTCTTTTCTCTAGCTTCTTATCAATGTTTACGATACTTACGCCACAAATGAATCGAAATAATGCAGAGTTTATTTATATTTTCCCAAAAGGCATTGGGCGTAATTATTTTAACAGGCGCATAATCGTAAAGAAATTGGGATTGCGAATAACTTTCCAAGAAGTTCACTTTTACTATCTGACGTTTTCGGTCCACTCGATATTTTTCACAATATTCTTAATATTCACGTTACTTGGTCAAGAGCTAGCGAGCGAATGAGCTACGTAGCTAGCATTGTCCCTAACGGCTGATGGTCGGACGCAGGGGCTCAAGGAGACTAGATACATATATGTGAGTATTACATATATGACTAGATACCATGAGACTAAACTTCCATGCAAATACACTGAAAAAAGTGTCCCCGAAAATGGCGCCAACAGTGATGGCGCTGGGGTGCAGCAGAGCCCTAAATATAGTAACATATTGGTCGACGGGGTGAAAGTGATCGGATGAGTTTCAAACCTCACGACAGACCGAGCGTTAAGGCTGGGAATAGACGTCCGATTTTTTCTTTCCGACGATCCGATCCGACTATCGGAAGGCACACGTGCCATACATTTGTTTCAGCATGCAATACACATCCGATCCGACTATCGGAACTCGGATCCGACTATCGGAGCGGATGTGTATTGCATGCTCACTGAAATGTATGGCACGAGTGCCTTCCGATAGTCGGATCCGACTGTCGGATCGGATTGTCGGAAAGAAAAAATCGGACGTCTATTCCCAGCCTAAAGTTTGCGCCCAAGAAGACCATAGGGAAGGAGTCCAACAAGGAGACTAGAGTAAAGGAGTCCAACCTCCCTATCAGTGGCGTAGCGGGGGGGGGGCCATGGCCCCGGGCGGCGCAGATGTGGGACGGCGGCGGCGGGCGGCACTCTGTTGCGAAAATAGGGAGGGGGGCGGCAAATTTAGGGTTAGCCCCGGGCGGCAAAAATCCACGCTACGCCACTGCTCCCTATCCTAGCCTGTATGTACGAAGTTCTTTCAAGCGGTCACAGAGGTGTAGTGCTCAGTTCCGCCGCAGGCGTCGCTAGTGTTCTTGGGAAACGATAATATATAGTAATACAAAACTGCATAAGGTCCGAGCTCCGCCTCAACGACCAATCACAAAACTGGGGTGATCGTGTTCCTCTCTCGTACTCACTTGGAACAGTCATGGTGCGTTCTCACTCGCACACCCGGACGATAATACACCCAAGTGGGGATTCCTTCCATTATAATATATAATAATATTGTGTACATATATATAATAAATATTTTTTTTTATTGGTTTTTTCCTTAGGTATACGCTTTTCGCGTTTGTTACCTATTCTTCCCCTCATTATGACCGTTCTTTCCTCTAGTCTTTACTCCTTTTTTATCCATCTTTCTCCCTGTTCCCCCCTCTTGCGGCCGCAGCCGACTTCCCCCTCTGTATCATATTCATCATGACATTTCTGTCATGGGTATAGGGAAACTGCGGAAAACCTATACCAATACAGCCGGTCATCGAGTTCGCCCCCCAGTCGTGGAACTAGTCTTATTTCGCCGCGAAATGCCGAAGAAAAACATGTCACGACGAAATGTACGCGACTGGGATTCGAACCCGGGACCTCCCGGTCCGCTGGTTTCGTGGCGAGCACGCTAACCACTAGACCATCGCACCGGTATAATAAATAAAATATAAATAATATTAATAAAGCACATATTAATGAAACAACTCGTGCTGTTTTATTCACATGGGCTTATTATATAATAAGTACATCAGATATAATAATTATAAGGAGTGAAACTTTGCAGTGACCGTTTTTTTTCAAAAGTTTAAGGCTTTATTATAAAAAAGTGGCTACATATTTTTTAATCAAAGTACTGCCCGTCGCTAGCTACGACCTCGGCCCATCTTTCAGGTAGCATTCGAATCCCGCGTCGATAAAAGTCTTGGTCCTTGGAGGCAATCCAGGAATCGACCCAATTTTTGACTTCTTCGTAAATACCGAAGTGCTGGTCAGCCAAATCGTGTGCCATTGACCGGAACAAGTGATAGTCGGAAGGGGCAATGTCTGGAGAGTACGGCGGGTGGGATAAAACCTCCCATTTCAGCGTTTCCAAGTACTTTTTCACGACATTTGCAACATGGGGTAGGGCATTGTCATGCTGCAGTATCACCTTGTCATGTCTTTCGTTGAATTGTGGCCGTTTCTCTTTGAGTGCCTTACTCAAGCGCATCAACTGACGTCGGTAGAGTTCCCCTGTGATGGTTTCGGATGGTTTGAGCAGCTCATAGTACACAACGCCCAGCTGGTCCTACCAGATACACAGCATCACTTTGGATCCGTGAATATTCGGTTTGGGCGTCGATGGCGGAATATGACCAGGCAGTCCCCATGATTTTCGGCGTTTAGGATTATCGTAGTGAACCCACTTTTCATCTCCCGTCACAATCCGGTGCAAAAATCCCTTCCTTTGTTGTCTTTGGAGCAGTTGTTCACAGGTGAAAAATCGGCGCTCGATGTCTCTCGGCTTCAACTCATGCGGGACCCAGTTTCCTTGCTTTTGGATCATACCCATATCCCGGAGACGTTTTGAAACTGCTTGCTGGGTTACTCCTAACGTCTCGGCGAGTTCCTCTTGAGTTTGGGACGAATCCTGGTCCAGCAAGGTCTCCAATTCTGCGTCTTCAAAAACTCTCTGCCTTCCGCCACCATGCTTGTTCTTGACCTCAAAATCTCCACTTTTGAAGGTCCTGAGTTCGGGCCTCGGTAGTTTTAATTTTTTTTCTTTTGCATTCGTATAGGTATCTGGTTGTACGAGCGAATTGAAGCAGTTTCAACCAATCAAAGAACTCGTCCAGTACCAAAAGAACTCGAACAAAAATAACATGGAAGAATAAATTTTTTAATTTACTGTCATCAATAGTTGAAATTTGTTTTATAATTCCTACCTAGAGTGTTTACTTTTTCCCTTTATCTCATTGACTCGCGAGGGGTCATCTCCATTATTATACACATAGTTCGATAGCTGCTGTGCTGGTGTACACGACAGATATATTCGTGTTTGACAGGGGCAAACAATTTTGCCCCCATAACACGGTCAGTTTCACCTTATGCAGTTTTATATTACTATACATTATCGGTTCCCGAGAACACTAGCGACGCCTGCGGCCGAACTGAGCACTACACCTCTGCGACCGATTGAAAGAACTGTTTGAGTAGGGAGTGTCGACTCCTTCTCTCTAGTCTCCTTGGGGTCCAATCTTCGTGGTCTAGCGCGTCCGTAAAAGTGGGAAAAAGTTAGGTTCCGCCTAAGCGGCGCTGCGGAAGTTAGTCATCATGTGCCAAACATCCCTCGATTTCGGCGACTCCAGCGGACGGCTTCGCCAAGAGAACCATCTCCCACCGCTACAGTTGCAAGACCTGCATGTAAGACGTAAGACCACGGTCTTTGCAAGACCGTGCTCGACACTTTTCGCAAACAAGCGGTCCAAGCGTTGGAGCTGTCAATTAAGCAAACCTTAAAGCGAATCCAATCTCCCACAATTTATAATTACTAATCGTATCGATAAATGGTCAGTTTATGATCGTTCGAGAACGGTCAAACCCAAAGACACGCAAAAATGGGACCACCAAAGCGTTTCAAAAAGGACAACGGTAGGTAACCTAAAAAAATAACAATAGCCCTCGCCTGATACAAAAGTGCTTTTGGTATTTTGTAAGATCGCGGCAAGTGGAAGAAGCGGAAGGAGGATCAGGACGAGTACAACGAGGACGATTACGGCGAAGGTACCGAGACGGACGGTATACCGGATGCAGCAAAAAACGATGTTGAAAAGCAGGACGAGAGTGCCGTCGAGGATGAATTCGGAGCGAAGGATTACAGGTCTCAGATGCTTCTGAAACCCGACCACAACTCTCGACCTCTCTGGGTTGTGAGTAGTTCTGATAATTTTTTTAACACGACATATTTACGTGCGCAACAAATGTGCAATGAAATCCTGTTCTTACGCGCTGTTCGACTCGGACGTGACTGAAAAAGTATTTGTGTCCACGTTCTTATATATCAGAAGCTTGGTAAACAACAGCTGTTTCTTAGTTATGACTTCTCAGGAAATGCGTCATTTTGCTTCAACAGAAACTATACAATTAGCGGAAAGCGGCAAAATAAACAAATCATTATTTTAGGCACCGAACGGACATATATTCTTGGAATCGTTTTCTCCGGTCTACAAACATGCGCATGACTTCCTCATCGCTATATCGGAACCGGTGTGCCGCCCGGAACACATTCACGAAGTAAGTCTGCAGGGGTTGAAGCAGGAGCTTCCACAATTCAATTTTATACATTAAATTTGCTGACGAATGGTATGTGACACTTGATGAAAAGAAATCATTCCGAAGATCTGAGGAAGAAAAAAAAGTTGTCACGCTTTTATGATTCCTTTTTTTTTCAACAACATTTCAACGTGTATTTCTGTAAAAAATAATGGAAAACACCAACCACGATGAATTCTTTATACACGAATATATTTCCTGGATTATCATTTTTTAAATTGAGTGGATTAAGGGGAGATATACACCTAGGAGCCCGATGAAAAGGTCATTTATGTGAATTTTTTCAAGGAAAACTACTTGAAATTTCGGATTGGGGTTTTAATTATCTAAAAGTATATACATTCAAAAATATGTTCAATTTTCTTTATTTAAAAATATCCAAAATATACATACTGTATACTGTATGATCCTTGGAGCGTCGTAAAAAAATCTGTGTATACGGTACCCACTGGCGTTTCTTAAAAAATCATCGGAAAAAAACCAAAAAGATTATTTAATTAGATACTATAATCCAGTACTTGTCATAGCCGATTTTGAAAATATCGATTTATGACAAAATGGCGGACGGTTGAACATAAATAGTGATTTTTGGGCCAAAGTTAGTTCTTATATTGCCTATAAAACAAAAACTAAGTAACGGAGAAAAAATCCTATGACAAGTATTAGATAATGGTGTATAGAATAACCACAAAAAACCTCAAGGCAATCGGTTCATTGGTTTTCGATAAATTTTGGGTACCGATTTGAAAAACGCGGTATTGAGAAAAACGCGTTTGAAAATTTGGGAATGAATAAATCATGAAATTTGTCAACTTACATGGAATCATCGATACCAGGCCCATAATGTAGGTCTTCTACGGTCGACGGAATGTTCATAGCTTCTAAATCCTCGACCTCGACCAACTAGGTGTATATCCTCCTTAAGCAAACCATTCATTTTTTAAAATTTGGCAGTGTATTCGGGAAAGATAAATATTTCTTTACTCATATTGATTTTTACGACTGCTACATAACGGCTATGAAAATTTTAGTACTTAGCGCTAGATGCTTAAACCGGCCAGTAAGGAAGAGAGGAAAATAACTTTTCAATTGGAAAATCTGATTCGTCTGTAGTGTATCATGGCTGTTACGCATATGGAGAACAGGGAACACCCAGAAAATTCAGGAAATTTTGAAGAATTCTCTGAAATTTTTGCACAATTTACTTTTTGCAAGAATTACGAAAAATGAAACCGACTCGAAAAAAAAGAAAAGTATAAAAATAAATATTTTTGCAGATTTTTAATATTTATGCTATTCTTCATTACATACAAAAAAATCGGTGCCAAATATTGAAAATTTAAAAAAGTAAAAATTAATTTACTCTAAAGCTCCATAAATTTGCATTCGATTTGTCGATATAAAACCACATAATTAACATTGTAGATAAGTGTTTATATTTATTTTCTATTTATTGGCACCGATGTAAAAATGTATGTTTATAATAAAGAACCGGTTCTGTATTTGCGCTCAATGTATTTTTTTTCTTCACTTTACAGTGGTGAAATTATTTTTCGAATTTTAGTTTTTAAAAAATTGTTTATTCTTATATTTACCATTTTTATATATATTATCTAAAAAAAATTGTTTTTTTTACCCCACTCTTCCTGGAATATTTGCAAAACGTGTGCGAAAACCTCAAGAGTCAGGGCATTTGTGGGTCAATAATGCGTAACAACCATGTGTATAGTATATAATGACACTATATTACACTATAAAGTATTACACACTAAAAGATGAATTTATTCACGTGACAAAATGGAAACAATTATTATGGTAATCGAATTTAGCTGATTTTCGGAAGCCTCTCCTTCCTTACCTCCAAACATCGTATGTCGTTTCAAGGGATCTTATTTTCTCGCACTAAATTATTTAATCCTTTCTTGACACACTTACATTTGGCCATGGCTTTGAAACACTGGGTCAATTTGAGCCGGATAGAACTTCATTCACCCGCCCTTAAAAACCCTTTGGTCGGTTTTTATTGAAAAAATCTGGCATACACTTTAAACATTTCTTAAGGGGTTTTCTCACTTTAAACGCTAAAAAAAGGCTATTTTCATGAATTTTTTTGATAGGTTTATATTATAGATATTGATATAAAATTTGTTACACTTAATAAATACACTTTCGAAATAGATAAAAAGAATTTTTTATGTATTTGTGTAACCCAAACAAACTTTAAACGCGTTTTTCTCGGAACAACGTTTTTCGACGGCTTGTTGATAAAATCTTCGAAACTACTGAACTGATCCTTATGAAATTTGAAGCACATATTCTTTACAACTATAGCTATAGCGCATATCAAGGATTTTTTAAATTTTGATATTTACTATTGTTTTTGCCACAAACGGTGAAAAAACACGTTTTTTTTTGTTCATCTCCGAGATTTCATCAACCACATATTCTTTACAACTCTATCCATAGCGCATATCAAGGATTTTTTAAATTTTGATATTTACTATTTTTTTTTGCCAAAAACGGTGAAAAAACACGTTTTTTTTTTGTTTTTTGAAAAATTTCCGCTATTTTGTTATTTTTGCAAATATAAAAATTCGTATGATATGCGCTGTAGCCATTAACATACTGAATCTAAAACCGCTGATTTTTTGGTTTCGGATGATTCATCTCCGAGATTTCATCAACAGCGCAGACCTACAATTTTTTAGGACATTTTTTTTAACTACCATTTTGGTCTATAAAAAGTGACTTAAATAAATTATTAAAAAAAAAAATGAATTGCGAAAGTGAATTTATTAAGTGTAAAAACTTTTGTATCACTGTCTCTAATATAAACCTATCAAAAAAATATGAAATAGCCTTTTTTTGGCGTCTAAAGTGAGAAGACCCCTTAATATGTCTGCATAATTAAAATTCGGAAAGTACAAAATTGAATTGTAAAAAATGATTGAAAACCTCCAGTTTTAGGAAAGTGAGTATTTTATTTAAAATTCGTCCGGGTCAAAATGACCTAGTGTGTCAAGGAAGGGTTAAATACTATTAAAAAATGTCGTCTTTGAAAAATAGCTGAAAGCCTCCCACTTCTTGCCCCAGGCCGAGACAGTCGGCGTGCTACAAACTTTCTCCGCCGAATTGCTGATAAATCTGGCAAAATGTAACCTTCTTTTCTCTCCCAGTACAAGCTAACGGCGTATTCTCTGTACGCGGCTGTCAGCGTGGGTCTCCAAACGCACGACATTATCGAGTACCTGAAGAGATTGAGCAAAACGAGCATCCCCGATGGAATAGTCGAATTTATCAAGTTGTGTACTTTATCGTACGGAAAAGTATGTACCGAGCGGACAACTCTTCGGACGAAACGTACGTTTTCTAGACCAGCACGTAATTTATTTTAGGTCAAGCTGGTGCTGAAGCACAATAAGTACTTTGTCGAATCGCCGTACCCGGAAGTGCTACAGAAATTGTTAAAAGATCCAGTGATACAGGAGTGCAGGTTGCGAAAAAATGTGGAGGAAACGACCGAGAAGGACGCTTTGATAACGAATGTTCAAGCAAAAGCGAAAGCGATGCAGGTAATTCGACGAATCATAATAAAAACACGAACTCGAAGACTTTAATTTTTCATATTTCGTCGATCAAAAGTTTGGCGCAAAACCAATCACCAACGCACCGGCTGTACCCGGAACCTCCACTACAGCCGAGGCCGCGAGTGATCAGCAAACTCCTGCAGAAATAACGGTCGCGGTACCCAATGACATCACCACGTATTTGAGCAAAATTGACAAAGATGACGAGGACGAGGAAGAGGATCAGCAACTTAAAACTGTCAGTTTTGAGGTAAACCAGGAAAAAATCGAGGTCATACAGAAGCGATGCATCGAACTTGAGCATCCACTGCTCGCGGAATACGACTTCAGAAATGATACCGTTAATCCGGACATCAAGTGAGTACAATCATGGCTTCGATGTTGAACGGCATCATCGATCGTTTCACTGCAAAATTTCCTCTCTACGATGTAAGATCTTCGGTCTGCTTGCGTGTGGGCGTTGAGGGGTGAGATGCAGGCAGAGGCGTGAAAAAACGAGCGTTTGCAATAAAAAATTTTGTATAGTAATTAAGTTTGTTTTACAAAAGTGGTTACACAGACTTTTATGTTATATTTCAACTCGACTTGTACAAATTTTCAAAGAAAAATATTGATTATTCATAAAAATATCGTCAACTTTGTCGGACCCCCTTCGGCATGCAGTGCTTTGCGGTGACCATCATGAAATTTTACTGGATCGTCTGAAATAAAAAAAAAACAAAAAAATCATTAGTTTAATAATAAATCTAGTCCTTAATCGAAGTTTTTTTTAATTAACAAAATCGCGGCTTCCGACAGACAACTTTCGATTTTCGACCAAAAAATCGCTCGTTAATTGTTAAAAAAAATAGAAATTTTCAACAAAAATGAAAATCCTTCGATTAGGGACTAGTTTTTAATGCTATCAATAAGCACACCAAATTTCATCAAAATCCATCGAGTGGTTTTTGAATTATAGTGGTCACCGACTTGAAAAACATACACTCAGAAAAAAGATTTATTAAGGACAAAGAATTTTGTCTCCCGGCGAATAAGTTTTCTTATTCGTATGTCGGCCTACTACGATTGTATTAACAGCTAAGAACATTTTTTATTTAACTTTATGTTTAAGATTTACTAAGATTTTTTCTTAACATCTAATACGATATATAAGTTAGAAGAAATAGGTCTTTTATGTCCGACAAATAGAGTTTTTCTTAACATCTAATAGGATTCTTCATAATCCCCCAGCTGGTTTTCTTCGAGGAATTGTGTCATTTCGTCCGTCATTATTTTTTCACTTGATCGTTTTTTTCTCACTTAATATTCTTACTTACACTCAAATCATTCCTCACTGTCGAGTTTCTCACTTCCGAAACGCAACACTGACACTTGTGCCAAAAGCATTGGCATAGGAAGAAGCTACATGGTAAGCGTATGCGTGAGCTACATCTGACGAGCGGCCTGCTGTCGGGCCCGTCGCGTTGAAGGGCAAAGTGCGCATGCGCGCATTAGTATCATAGTCGCGAAATAAGAGGTTTTCGTGATTGGAAAGTAGTATTTATTTGATTTGAGGAAATATTTATTCTAATTTTCTATTTTAAATATGGCTTTTAATTGATGTGAAAAATCGGCACGTAAAGAAACATATTTAGTGACGCCGAATAAATTCTGTGGTTACAATCACATAAAAACTGTCTCCATACGAGTAAACGTTTATTAATTTCTAAGAAATTATGTTCTAATGTGCCAATTTATTGAAACATAATAAATCTTTTTTCTGAGTGTAGTTTCGAGAAAAACGCGTTAAAAGTTTTTCGATGTGGATACGGTATTATATGTTTGTAAAATGTTGAGCTCGATGGATGAAGCTAAACTTTTTTTATGTATTTTGATCCGCTGAATCCGAATGTCACATTTTTTTGCCGAAAAGTCGATCATTCAATTGTTTATAGCCAATTGTTAAAACAATTTTTCGAATAAATAAAGTTTTTCGGGATGAATTATTTTTCTAAAACATTTTGGGCAATTTTAAAACGAAAGTATCCTTACAAAATTTTGGTGAAGTTCATAGTTTTTGAGTAATACATTTTTGAAAATTTCTGAAAGAGTTTTTCAATTTTACACTTGATTTATGTATAGAAATACTAATTAAAAAATTACTTACATCGAATCATCAATTCCTGGCCCATACAATAGGGCTTCTGCCGATGTGGAAGCTTCCAAAATATCAATTTGTTGTTGTCTTCGAAGCATTCTGCCTCGCCGGGTATTATCGTTTGCGCGTTTGTTAGCCCCTACCTGCCATGGGGACCCGACGCCCCTTCACTAATTGTGGGATATCCCGGAAACTATTCATCGGATTGACTTGAAATTTTCAGGGTATATTTTCGAAACATACTTCTAAAAAATGTAAAAAAAATCGATTTTAGAAAATTCTGACTGCATCTCAGCCCTTAAAGCGGGATCTACAATTAGACAGGAAAAAAATAAGCACTATTGAGCGATTTTTTAAACTAAGAAATAATTGTTCTACAGTTATCAAACTTTAAGTACACTTTAATAGTATATTTAAGTATACTAAACGATTTTTTAAATTAATTTATCATCAAAATGGCGGAGCTGTGGCAGAGTGTTACAGCAAGGTCGCCACGGGAGTTTCGAATCGGCGTGCAGCCTAGCTTCCCGTAGACTTTGATTTGCAAAAAAGTTCAAACATTTTTCAGTTAGAACATGTATAGTTTCTATGTGACGGTAAATTAAATGAAGAAAATGCAAATTTGAGAAAATGGCACGCATTTACAAAAAAAATCAATATTTCACGCAACATTTCTGTAAAATGCGGATTAAAAAAGTAGTTTTTTAGTCCGCACTTAGCTATAGCACTACTAGTTTTTAGGCAACGTTTTCCGCGGCACGCAGTAGAACTGTCGTAAATTTAATCCTGGGACTAACAAACAAAGGTTGCGAGGTTGATCTTTCCGATTTCGATGAAATTTGGCATGCTTGTGGAATGGGAAAAAATAGGCGACACGTTTTTTTTATATTGGCGGGACCCGATTTTAAAGGGGTGAAACGCACCCTCGTATTTTGGTGTTTTTCATCGATAACGTTATAATAACGTCGTTAACGTTATGAACATTTTTCGTCGATAACGTTATCGTTCTCATCTCCAATGTATAGTACACGAAAAAATAAACATCGTCGTGAACACGTTAAAACGTTATCGACGAAAAACACCCGAATTGTCGAGTGTGCGTTTCAACCCTTAATAATCGGGTTCCGCAGATATAAAAAAAAACGTGTCCCCTATTTTTACCCATTCTACAAACATGCCAAATTTCATCGAAATCGGAGAGATCGACCACCCAACCTTTCCTCGTAAGAATGAAATACATTCGTTAAGTATATTAGTTTTAGCAGTCAACTAACGCGGAAATTAAAAAAATAATGAAAGAATAAATAACGACGAGTCTGAATAAGAGGAGTTAATTTTTTTTACCATAATTTTCATATAAAAAGTGATATATTTTTTACAATTTTCAATTAATCGAAAAACGTGCTCTCACTAGACTGTGGAGGCAATCTAAGAAGCTACAGTTAAAATTTCAAGTTGATTGGGCAAAAACTGTTCGAGTTCTGTTGCGTGCGGATTTCGAAAATATAGTTTTGAGAAAAAACCTGTTTGAAGTCAACGGTTTTATAGACGCTACAGCTGGTGAATTTTTGTTCCCGTAGTCGAATGCCACCTATTGGTGGAAAATAAAACCATTTTCAGTCGGTAACTTTTTCCCCAAGGATAATAGGCATATAAGAGTCGAGAACTGCGTCTACCGACATGGCATCGCCAAAGACGCTTTGCAGCGGTCGGAGACTCCCCTCAAAAGTATCTCGAAGACCACGTTATAACTGTTTTTTCAGCTATAAACGAATATGCATTATATCTATAAAGTTTCAAAGGTTTTTTTAAAAGTGTTTCCAAAAAAAACGATTCTCCGAACATTTCACAGTGGTGTCCTTAAAGCACTTTAACATTTTAGCATCGACTTGAAACCGTCCGCTGTTCTGAGACCCTATCAGGAGAAGAGCTTGAGAAAAATGTTCGGCAACGGCCGCGCCAGATCCGGAGTCATCGTTCTTCCGTGTGGTATTATCCTTAGAAATATTTTGTAAATGATTGAGATGTCGAATAAGTTCTCGCTGTTTCTTTGCGAAAATTAATGCTTTATTTGAAAAAATAATTCTTAATGCTTTCAAACGTTTCGAAACTGTTGTGTGATCAACCCCTAATGATTCTGCCAGTTCAATGCGTGTGACATGAGTCTTAATGAAGCAGAGTTGGGCGTAATTCTATTTATAAATATGAATACGAATTTATTGACATCGTGATTTTCATGTGAATATAAATACCAATTTATTCATACTTCACTTATTGTAAATCCGAATACAATAAATTCGTATTTACAAGTGTGAATACGAATTTATTTGTATTCACATGCATGCATACAGATACAATTGTATTCACAAATATTCTGAACATACAAATAAATTCACAGAAAAAATTGTGAATATTTACAAAAAATCCCGTGAGTTAAACAAATTTCATATCGAAATCTGTAAATGCGAATGTATTCACAAAACATTGTAAATACAAAAAAATTCACAAAATAAGTTGTGAAATTTTTTGTATTTAAGATAAATTAAAATCAAATTCACAACGATTAGATTAAAATTTGCACCAAAAGTGAGTTCTTACGTACTTTGAGAGAAAACATTGCGTCGAGCAAAAACATTGTGTTGAGTTCAACACAATGTTTTCTCTCAAAATACGTAAGAACTCACTTGTGGTGTAAATTTTAATATCATTGTCGTGAATTCGATTTTAATTTTCGCCAACTTGAGGAAATTCACAACTCATTTTGTGATTTTTTTCCTATTTATAATGTAATATTTGAAACTCATAACTTTTTTTGCAAAAATTTCTTTGCCTCGACGCAATGTTTGCTCTCAAAATAAGTAAGAACTCACTTTTGGTGTTAATTTTAATCTAATCATTGTGAATTTGATTTTAATTTGTCTTCACGAAAAAATTCACAACTTATTTTGTGATTTTTTTTTAATTCACAGGATTTTTCGTAAATATTCACATTTTTTGTGAATATTCGCAATTGGTTCTGTGAATTTATTTGTATGTTCAGAATATTTGTGAATACAATTGTATTTGTATTCGTATTTACAATAAGTTAAGTATGAATAAATTTGTATTTATATTCACATGAAAATCGCGATGTGAATAAATTTGTATTCGTATTTATAAATGGAATTACGCCCAACTCTGTCATGAAGTAATGCCTCCAATTCAACACTACGACTCAATTATTATTGAAGCGTCTAAACCAAACTCTGCGTGTTGTTTCCGTCAGACCATGGTCGCCGTAAGTCTCAACAAGAAGCCTGGGTGCTTCAGTTGCAGATCGAAAAAAAAAATAGTGCAGTTAAATACTCCGCAAATACTCTTTTTTGGCACGAAATTTGACATGTTTAACGCTATGAAAAAGACACTTGTTTATACTTCGGCGAAATGGCACGTTGAATTTCAAGCTTGCTCATAGTACTTATACCCATGTGAAGTTGGCAACCGACTTTACAAAATGTATTTTTTTTCTTGCATTCGTTTGTACTCGGTTTGTACCCGATTGTACCACCGTTAATTTTGTTTGTACCTTGAGGGGGAGAAAAGTATGGGGGTATGGGAAAGTGGGCCACAATCCATTGAGAGCTCCATCATTTTGATTAACGTGATTACAAAAAGAATCGTTTGTACCGTTGAAAGTTTTTGTTTTTCGATTTTTTTCAATCGTTTTTTCAAGACAATTGGATTTTTTTAAATTTCTTTTCTTTTGTATTTGATTTTAATCTTCTTCTTTGTATCTTTATATCTTCTTATATATTAATCTTCGCATCTTTGTAGATGCGGTATCATTTTAAACTACACGCGCCTAGTCTGGTGACGCCATCTGTTGGAAAACAGCGAGACCTTATTCAACGCCCCAATAGCTATTTATTGTGCAATGAAAAATCAAACATCCGTAGCTCGAGCAGGCTATGGAGGAAAGTGAATTCAATCAAAGTTTAGAAAATAGCAAAAAACAGTATTCGCGTATTTCTTTTCTCAATAAATTAAAAGACAATTGTGCATCTTTCAAAAAGACCTACTCCACAGTTGTCAAAAGAAAATCTCCGAATGCATACAAATTTTCGAACAAAAACTTTATCGAAATGTTTTTATTCGTATCGTCGTTTCTAACGTATTCATCTACATTCGTTACGTTTGTCGTGCTCGAAGGTGCCGGAAAAAGTTTGGTCGGCGTGACAGCATGCTGTACCGTTCGCAAACGCGCCTTGGTACTCTGCAATTCCGGCGTATCCGTCGAACAATGGAAGCAACAGTTTAAAATGTGGTCTACCGCCGATGATTCGATGATCTGTCGATTCACGAGCGAAGCGAAGGACAAACCGATGAACTGTAGTATATTGGTCACGACGTACTCCATGATCACGCACACGCAGAAACGCTCCTGGGAGGCTGAGCAAACAATGAAATGGCTGCAGGATCAGGAGTGGGGAATAATGGTGTTGGACGGTGAGCCTTTTGTTTTTCACTATAATTGTCGGCAGGGAAAAACGATTAACTGTAAATGCGATAAAAAGTCTCTCAACCCAACTTATTGTTGGGTGTGCACATAAATTTAAGGGCGACACTACGTGGCGGGCCGTTTTTTTGTCTACTAGATTATTTATTTTGTTTTTCCAAAAAAGGCATGTTATTAAGCATACATTTAACTTATTTCGTGTCAATTTTTATTCAAAAAAAAAATAAAAAATTGATTTAAAATAACGTCATAGAGGTATGACTTATGCAAAAAAAATGTGGTCCAACGGCGGGATCGATAAATTGACAATGATTGGTCCGAAAAATAAAAACAAAAAAGTTTTATAATTCAAATGAATGTAGTTCGCGTTATACGTAGGCGTTTTGTTGAGAAAAAAATTCACGTAATGGCGGGTGTTAGAATAGTATAATTTTGGCAACATTTTTACTTATATTCGAGGGCTAAAAGTACTAAATTCCAAACAAAAAAAAAACGTCTACGTACAACGATAGCTAGCGCAAAAACGGGAATTTTGGTTTTGTTAAACTAAAAATCTGACACTTATCGCTAGAGTTATGATTCCGGCCAGGTCGAGAAACTTCGTTTCGCGAAAAACGCGATTGGAAGTTTTATAATACGTAAATCGTTGTGCTTCTTGCTCTCATTCGATCGTCTGTAACTTGGTCTATTTCAAATATCTTAACTTCAACATTTTTTCACATATTTTTGAATATGTATACTTTGAGAAAATGCAAAAAAATTGATCTTTTGACCCGTCACAGTGGTGTCTCCTTTTAATATTCCGTACAAACTGAATTACATTTACGGAATTTTGTAAATTGTTCTATTGTTTATTGAAAATGATTACTTTAGAAATACCAATATCAACAGTGTACATTCGTAAAATTATCGGCCTAGTGTCAAAATCAACTGATAAACCTCGTAAAGTTATAAACTGTTTTTCTGATTTTCCGAACAGAATCACGTTGCATTAATTTAATAATTTTATTTGAAGGGTTTTCATAAATTCTATTTCCCTGAATAATTCAAGATTTTTTTTTT
This sequence comes from Ophion slaviceki, assembly GCA_944452715.1. NCBI lineage: Eukaryota > Metazoa > Arthropoda > Insecta > Hymenoptera > Ichneumonidae > Ophion > Ophion slaviceki. The sequence continues at coordinate 11,577,226 of OX101794.1, read as the reverse complement.
TATCCCGAGGGTGACGTGTACAGATGGTAGTTTTGCTTTGACGTTGGGGTGGACAAATGTCATGAAATTATAAACGTTCATAGTGGAAACTCTAATGAATGATAATTGGATACGAAAGGTCTAGAAATTATTAAGGGCCAGTCCACTTTGGATCCACGAAAAAAGGCTATTTTCGGGATTTTTTTTGAGGATTTTATAAAAGATATAAATATAAAAGTTGTGCTTGATAAATCAAGTCTTAAAAACATTTAAAAAATGTTTAATTCATTTTTATTCATTTTTAAGTACAAAAACTATAGTTTAACGTAACGCCTTACAAATACGTGGGCTAGATAGCTCCATCACAACGCGGCAACGGCTTGTCTGAAACAAAAAATCAAAGTCCATTAGATTCAGTATGACACCAGCTACAAAATGACCCTCGGATATAAAGTTTTATCAAAAAATAAAAAAATGGCAGATGAAAAACGAAAAAAGTAAAAAAAACGTGTTTTTTCGCAGTTTTTCGCAAAAAAAAAGAGTAAAAATCAAAATTTAAAAACCATCTAGGGTCATCTTGTTGCGAATCGTGTTTACAATATGTGGTTCAAATTTCAAGAGAATCGGTTTATTAGTTTTAGAGATACGATGGAGCTAGGTTTTGAAAACGTTGTTTCGAGAAAAACGCGTTTGAAGTTTATACTATGAAAAACTCTTACCTAAACTCAATCGGCAATTCTTGCACCGTACAAAATCCCTTCTGATTGCTCATCATCGTCGATTTCTTCAAGTCTTGCTTGCTTACGATTTTTTCAAATTTTCAAAGTGGACTGACCCCTTAATACACTTTTACATTTATTGGATAAACTGTAGAACATGGTTCAAAAGCAATTGCAAACACTAAGGACATTTTGATCCTACGAATGCATCGCAAGCATCAGGAAAAATTCATATCCTGGCCCTGACGAAAAATTCAATTATAATACCTGTGCCGGCCAAATGGCGCTGGAGCTTGCATCGCTGAAACGATCTTTTTATTTTCCATCGCCTTATTTTTTATCATTATCCAAAGCCTTTTTTGTGAATTTTCACAGGCTAAAAATATTGTTATTGTCAATAGAGGTGCATACGATTCCGGCTAAAATGTTTCGCCGTGTCTTGACGATCGTTCAGTCCCATTGTAAGCTCGGCCTTACCGCGACGTTATTGCGGGAGGACGATAAAATCGCCGATCTCAACTTTCTCATCGGGCCGAAGCTCTACGAGGCGAACTGGCTCGAACTACAGAAGAGAGGATTCATCGCGCGCGTACAGTGCGCCGAGGTCTGGTGCGCCATGACGCCCGAGTTTTATCGGGAATATCTCAGTCGTTCGTGCAAGATGAGCAGAAAACTCGTAAGATCGAATCTCCGCGATAACAAATTTCACGGATATTTTCTCATCAACGGTCGATCATTCACGAACGGAAAAATGTTTTTCAGCTGCTCTACGTCATGAATCCGAACAAGTTTCGAGCTTGCCAGTATCTGGTTCGTTATCACGAGAGACGAGGCGACAAAACTATCGTCTTCTCGGACAACGTGTTCGCGTTGAAACATTACGCTATAAAGATGAACAAACCGTACATTTACGGTCCTACTAGTCAGGTATACTTTCTAATCATATAAGTTTTTTCAACAACCATCGACTCAAACTTCCTCCAATTATCGTCGCCTCTGTGAAATTCTACGACCACTGAATTTAAATATTCACGAGAAAAAAAATAGTGTGGTAAGTCTTCGCGTGTCAAATTATTCGGGGAAAAAATTAGTTTTGCCGAGGACGAACAAAAAAATCCTTTCCCGACAATAAATGAAAAATGTCAAGCAAAAGTTTCAAAGGCACAGACTTACAATTAAAGTTATTAATTATACACGCTCTATAGGCAAGAAAAGTGGTGAATGTAGTGGGGGGGTTGAAAAGGTCAAAAATAGATGGGCCGAATTATAGGTTGCAGCTCATGGACTCGTTGGTGAAGGCGGGAGTGTTATACGGGGTGGAAATATGAGGGTTCAAAAGGAGAGAAGAAGTAGAGACGCTACGAGGGAGAGATATGTGAAGATGGCGATGGGGGTGGCATGAATACGCCGAATTATTTATCGAAGATGGAAGCAGATAAGAGGAGCATTAAGGTAGAGGCAAGTAGAAGAGTTAAATTAACTGCTGGGGATAATGGACATGGGAAATGTCCAAACATTTGCCTGAGAGAAGAAATCAGGGATATATTAAGTGGGAACAAGTTGAAATGGGGAGGGAAACTGCGGGATGCGATAAGGAAGGTTTGGAGAGGAAGGATCCCGAAGCTGATGAGAGTCGAGGGACCAAGACGTCCAAAAACATTGGGAAGGTGGAGATAGGTCCACTTTCGGTAAGGACTACAGGTAATCAAAGACAAGCCGGGAAGGGAAAAATATTGGGAGGAGGAAGGGACAGCAGGAACAGTCAAGGAGAAATGAGCAAAACTGAGGTGTGGTAACATAGAAAATACGGGAAAAACGGCTTATGGGAACTGGCCACTGCAGAGTATGTGGAAAGAAAGAAGAAACACTGGAACACATTTGGAAATGCGAGAATGCAAGGAAGAAAATGAATAGGTGCTGGGGGAAAGGGGTGGATACGTGGAGAGGGGGAAGAGGAGGAGGAAGATTAAGAAAATGGCGGATCGAAATGCTAAGAGGGAATAATCAAGGAAATATGCTACTGCCCAAAGGAATTCGGTAGGCTAGCAAGAGAAGAACAATAGACTGCGGGAAATAGATTTAAGAACAGGTTACCGTCGAGAGGCATGAATGATGCATGAACTTCGGGAATGTTTTTTTTTTTCATATAAAATAAATACTTTTGGCAATGGGTTTCAACGTATTTTATTATTCTATCAATGGAGAGTAAATTCCAATTTTATTTATTAAGGCGGGATATACGTTTGGACAGGAAAAAAATAAGCAATACTGAGGAATTTTTTAAACTAAGAAGAATTATTCTACAATTATCAAACTTTAGGTATACTGTAATAGTATATTTAAGTATACAAAACAATTTTTACAATTAATTCATCAAGTCAAAACGACGGAGCTGTGGCCGAGAGTTACAGCAAGGTCGCCGCGGGAGTTGCGAATCGGCGTGCAGTCTAGCTTCCCGTAGACTTTGATTTGCAAAAAAGTTCAAACATTTTTTCAGTTAGAACATGTATAGTTTCTATGTGACGGTAATTAAAATGAAGGAAATGCAAATTTAAGAAAATGGCACGCATTTACAAAAAAAATCATTTCACGCCACATTTCTGTAAAATGTGGATTAAAAAAGTAGTTTTTTTTTCAATTGTTCAAAAACAATTCTCGTCAAGTAGAAGGTACCAATAATATCAATATTTCTACCAAGTTTTAACTCAATCGGCTTAATAGTTTTTGAGTAATCCTGCACGCCAATTTCGATAATGCAGCTTTGGGAAAAACGCGTTTGAAGTTGACGCCCGCTCCGAATCCGAGCGATAAGGCACAGCGTTGACGGGCTGTAACGTTTGAAGTTTTTCGAATTTCGCTTTCAAACTTTAGGAAAATATTCTATATATATAATTCTATCGTTTAAAGAAAAGAAAAGAAATTGATTTTTTGATCGTTGTAAATGTATATTCCGCCTTAAAGAAATCCAAAATGACGACAAAATGACCCAAAAACACGCCATGCACGGCGTGTTTTGGTCTGCGCGGGGCGCTCCACAGCCTTGCCAGTTCATCTGAAACAAAAACGGGTTAAAAATGATTAAACTAGACTAAATTGGGGGGGGGGGCGTAAAACCCCCTGGATAACAAAATGGTAGCCGTTTGTGAAAAAAACTCAATTTTCTGCCTGGTTTTTTTTTGCTTCAACGAACGAAAAAAAGATTTTTTTAGTGGGGTTTGAAAATTTTTTTGCGAATTCAAAAAAAGTTTTAGTTTCAATTCAAAAGTAATAGTTTGAAACTTTTACACCTCTAAATGAATTTCTGACAAAAATCGCCTCCTGATGGTCCTGCAAATTGAGTATCCTTTCAATTGCGCAACATTCATGTGAATCGGTTCATCCGTTGAAGATGCACAGCGCCCCGCGCGCTGAAGAAGGCAGTTTCCAGAAAAACGCTCTGAGCGCCTCAGTTACCTGTTTCCTTCTAAAATTCTGTTAAATTCTAGAATACTTTAGATATGAAAATATCTTTATTCCCGGGTGTTCTATACACTTTAAGGATGCAAAATATGTATAAAAAGAAAATATTTTTGAAAAACAAACTTTTATTTAATGTACTAAAAAGTAGAAAATATTTTTTTTTAAGTCACCTCGTGTTACTATAAATAAAAGCTTGTGGCGCTCAACTTTTATAATGTTTAATAAATTTGATCAATTCAGTTTCACTAAACGTATTTAATTTGGCACGATAGTAATTAGAGTAATTATGATCACACGTTTATACTCAGTTTCAGGATTTTTATTTACGAAATCTAAGGTTGTTTTACAGTAAATTATATACGGTTGATATGTTAAGGGGTCTTCTCACTTTAGACGCTGAAAAGGCTATTTTCACGAATTTTGTTGATAGGTGTACATTATAGATATTGATATAAAAATGGTTACACTTAACAAATACACTTTCGAAATAATAAAAAAAAATATTCATTTAAGTCACTGTTTTGAGACAAAAATAAAAGTTAAAAAAATTTCCTAAAAAATTGTGGGTCTGCGCTGTTGATGAAATCTCGGAGACGGATCAACCGAAACAAAAAAATCAAACGCTTTTGGATTCAGTATGTTAATGGCTATAGCGCATATCATACGATATTTGATATATGCAAAAATAACAAAATGGCGGACATGTTTCGAAAAAACAAAAAACAACGTTTTGTCCACCGTTTTTGGCAAAAAATAGTAAATATCAAAATTAAAAAAAAATCCTTGATATGATTGATTAAAATTTCATAAGGATCGGTTCAGTAGTTTCGAAGATTTTATCAACAAGCCATCGAAAAACGTTGTTTAGAAAAAAACGCGTTTGAAGTTTGCTTGGGTTACATGAATACATAAAAAAATTATGTACTTCGAAAGTGTATTTATTAAGTGTAACAACTTTTATATCAATATCTATAATATAAACCTATCAAAAAAATTCGTGAAAATAGCCTATTTTTTAGCGTCTAAAGTGAGAAGACCCCTCAACGGATTTTTGTAAATTAAAGATTATATGTCTAAATTTTGAGCGCCCCAAGCTTTTATTTATAGTGACATATAAGTGACATGGTAAACAAACTTATTTTCGACTTTTTAGTACATGAAATTAAAGATTGTTTTTTAAAATATTTTTTTCCATATAAATTATTTTCTACTTTTTAGTCTTTAATTGATTTCACTAGTTAGTTGCTCCTAGAAGTTTACTAGTTAACGAGTTTGTACGTTAGGAACGTAGAATTCTTGTAAAAACATAACAAGGACTGTAATTGGGATTGAACTTACGACTTATTGCTGCATATAAACTTTTCACATACAAACACAGTCGGCTACAAATTTCTGTGTATGCGTTAGAGAGATTTTATATGGATGATTAGATATCGCTAATTTTACATGAAAAGTTCGAAATTTTATGGATATATATTTTTTTAAGTTGAATCATGTATTGTCACCTTTCAGATGCATGTTGGCAAAATTTCAGAGCTCTAAGTAGTCGGGAAGTGGGTGAAATATTGATTTTCCGTTTTGCATCTCACAGAAAGTCAAGTTAAATAAAAGCTTGTGTAAAAAATCGAATTTTCCATCGTGACGAACGGTAACTTGTCCTTAAAAGCTAAACCTGTATTAAGATGAGATGTATTAAGACCTGAAATAAGATCTGGAAGTTCAGATTTTTTCTCCGGCATTGGGCATTAGACATAAGGACTAGTATACAAGAGCATCTGTGTAAACATGTGGGTGGGCTACAAAAAGCGGAAAGCGTTGTATGATGAGGAATAAAGAATACAACAATACGCGCACTAATGTGCCCTTGTCTTTCGTTTCCAGAGCGAACGAATTCAGATATTGCAGAATTTTAAATTCAACATGAAAGTCAATACGATTTTCGTGAGTAAGGTTGCTGACACGTCGTTCGATTTGCCGGAAGCCAATGTTCTGATACAGATATCGTCGCACGGTGGATCGAGAAGGCAGGAAGCTCAGAGATTGGGTCGTATTCTCCGAGCTAAGAAAGGTCAGTCTTTGCGTTAACAGGAGAAAAGCAGAGCACTGCCAAAACTTCATTAAGTAGAGCGTCAATAATTGGGATGGCAAAAATCCGGATTCGATTGTGGTGAAAAATCGCATAAAGTGAATATTCGTTCAAAGCGTCGATGTGACTGTATGATTCGTCAAGCGATACAGAAAAACGTGCGAATTGTGTAGAGGAGACAATTTGATAATCCGAAAGGGGTTTGGTCACAATTAATTGGCCGGTAAAGCCATTGGCAATTTACCGGCGACCAATCCAAAGCAGATCACATGATCTCTCTCTCTCTCTCTCTCTCTCTCTCTCTCTCTCTCTCTCTCTCTCTCTCTCTCTCTGATAATTGTCGCTCCAGCGGGATTAACTTTTTTTCTCCGCAGGCGCGATTGCCGAGGAATACAACGCGTTTTTCTACACCCTCGTATCCCAGGACACGATGGAGATGAATTATTCTCGTAAACGGCAGCGTTTCCTCGTCAATCAGGGTTACGCGTACAAAGTGATAACGAAACTCGCCGGTATGGAGGAAGAGCAAGATATGATGTACAAAACCCGAGAGGAACAGGGTCAATTGTTGCAACAAGTATTGTCAGCCAGTGACATGGACGCCGAGGAAGAAAGAATACCCGGAGAAGGACCTCGACAGGTGAGTCTCACAACCCGATTTTAAGGAGTGAGATGCAGTCAGAGGCGTGAAAAAAACGAGCATTTTCAATAATTTTTTTTTTATGGCAATTCAGTTTGTTTTACAAAAGTGGTTACACAGACTTTTTATGTTATATTTCAACTTGACTTGTACAAATTTTCGAAGAAAAATCTTGACCATCGGCATGTTGTGCTTTGCGGTGACCATCATAAAAATTTACTGGATCATCTGAAATCGAAGAACCAACAAAAATCATTAGTTTAATAATAAATCTAGTCCTTAATCGAAGCTTTTTTTTCATAAATTAACAAAATGGCGGTTTCCGACAGATAACTTTCGATTTTCGACCAAAAAATCGCTCGTTTATTGTTTTAAAAAAATAGAAATTTTCAACGAAAATGAAAATCCTTCGATTAAGGACTAGTTTTTAATGCTATCAATGAGCACGCCAAATTTCATCAAAATCCATCCTGTGGTTTTTGAATTATAGTGGTCACCGACTTGAAAAACACAGTTTCGAGAAAAACGCGTTTAAAGTTTTTCGGCGTAGATACGGCATTATATGTTCGTAAAATTCTGAGCTCGATGGATGAAGCTAAACTTTTTTTTATGCATTTTGAATCCGCTGAATCCGAATATCACAATTTCTTGCCGAAAAGTCGAGCATTTAATTGTTTATAGCCAATTGTTAAAACAATTGTTCAAAAAATTAAAGTTTTGCGGGATGAATTATTTAAAAAAAATATTTTGGGCAATTTTAAAACGAAAGTATTCTTTATAAAATTTTGCTAAGGTTCATAGTTTCTAAGCAATACATTTTTGAAAATTTCTGAAAGATTTTTCCAATTTTACACTTGATTTATGTATAGAAATACTAATTAAAAAATTACTTACATCGAATCATCAATTCCTGGCCCATACAATAGGGCTTCTGCCGATGTGGAAGCTTCCAAAATATCAATTTGTTGTTGTCTTCGAAGCATTTTGCCTTCCCGGAATTTTTTTTTGCGGAATTTTCATATAAATTATCTACTTACGATCAATCGGCTATGCCAGGCCCCATGTTTGTAACTGTAATTTACCAATGATTCAGAAGGGCCCTGCTTATGGCCCCACAAAATACTGCCTTCCGCGAAAGGAATACTTCAAAATCATCAGCCTTGATGATTTTGACTTGGAAGTTCAATCTTTTGAAACAAAATAGCCAGATATAACCTTTTTTATGAGCTCGTTTCTTTCTATCTTCCAACTGGCAATATAATAAAATGGTGTACAAGTTTTTTTAGACCACAGCCCGACTCGTACTGTCCGCGAATAACACTACATCCGCTTAGATCCCATTTAATTTATCCCATGGTTGCAGCAACTAGTACAGTAAGTTTCAAATTAGGGTAATGTCACAGTGTTGAGTGTAGGAAGACACCGAAACCATTTCAAATTTGACAACTTTTAAATCTTATTTCGAAGAGGATTTCTCGCGTGTGAAAATGTATAAGAATGTATTTTGTAATTCTTTTACACTTGTCATTACTGGGTGATATATCAAGTAAAAAAATTCTCGTTCAAGTTTGCACTGTTTGAATGTAACGAAAAGGATTTTTCCCCGAATTTTTTTTGGGTTTCTTCCCCGAACGATTTTTTTCCCGAAATTCGCCGAATAACGCAAATTCGAGCTGGGGAAATTGCGCATTTTTAGGATTCTTGTTTAACGATTTACAACCTGAATCTGCAAGATATGATTTAGGACAATAGTGAAAGTAACAAATTGACAAGAAATTTTTCGACAAGCGCAAACTTCGACCCCATAAAATGTTGGTTTTCGAAGTAGACAAACATCATCGTTTTATTTCAATATCGATGAAATATTATCTTGAAATTTGTAACGTTGGAACGCAACAAAAATTCGTTCCTCTCAATTGTAAAAACATTTTGTTCGTCCAAATTAGGCTACGAAAACCACTGGAATACTTTTACGAATTCTCGCTAGAGATTTACGACCACAATTTTCAAAAAAAAATCTTTTGATCATGATAAAAGAGAAGTAATCAAAGATTATTGCGTTCCAACGATGCAAATTTCAACGTCCGGTTGTAAGATGTAAAAAATGGGCGTACATGTTTTTAAAAGAGGTCGATGAAAATTTTTTTTTATACGGTTGTAAAAAAAAAAATTCTCAGTTAGCCGATTAAAAAAAAACATCGGTGGGTCTTAACGGGGTCGTCTAATGTAAAGGCCGTTTTTTAATGCTTTTTTGGGCAGTTTTTTTTGACAAACCATTAAAATAGAATAATTTATAAATTGTATATAATTTTTATTAAGATATAAACAAACTTTGTGAATTTTTTGAAGTCATTATATAGAATATATTCGGAGATACACCACCCAACACGAACACACATAAAAAGAGGTGCTCCACTGCTGCTATGATTCCGGCTGTTTTGCTCATCTGAAGTCAAAAAACCAAACGCAATTTTAATCGTGAGACTTGAGGCTCTACATGGAACTAAAATAAAGTTAGAATTCCAAAAAACAATTTTTTTTTACGCTTTGGAAAAAAATGCAATTTTTCGTATTTTTTTGGGGACTTTATAGCTGATAAAAAGAAAACTAACGAAGCAATCTTAATTATTTTAGTTCAACTTGTAGTTATATATGTACTAAAGATGCTGTATAAATTTGAGCAGAACCAATCAAATAGTTATTGAGATATCATGGCAGCAGTTTGAAAAAATCGTGTTTTGAGAAAAACGCGTTTGAAAGTTATTGTATATAATTCATAATAAAAAAAATGGTCTCACCATCAATCTGCTATGCCTGGATCATAGAGTACACCTTCCTCTTCTTCAAAGAAGACATGCAAGGCCGTTTTCTCTTCTTTCGATCTCACACACTAGACGACCCCCTTAAATTTCTAGCGGATACGGAATGTTTGAATACGGGCTACCTCACTGCGCGGCTCGTCGGCGAGTTAAAAGGCATTGTCGAAAAGCCATGTGTAAATAAACGCGTGTGAAGGATTCGTTATCGGGCGATCGTTTGTTGCGCGAGAAGAGCACGGTTATCTTTCCCCTGAACAAGTTCCTGTGGAGTGAAGTGCCACTGTTTATAAACTCAAGTGCGTCCGCGCCTTCTCCCCTCCAACGGGCGTAATATTGGTTTAGTCGACAGCGCCGTTTGCTCAATTGTATTTGTAGACGGTAGCGCGCGCGCCCGCGCTAATCTCCGGCGTATTATGTACCCGTCCCTTTGGGTCCCAATCGAGGCTTATTTCGACGTTGAGTAATTGGACAAACCAATGCACAGGATTATATACCCTCGTCCTGTTAGTAGATACATTTTTAATTGTTTTGTTGTTTTATTACAGATCGTTCGCAAGGCTGGAAACTTGGCTTCGATGTCAGGAGCCGACGACGCGGTTTATTACGAGTACAAGAAATCCGCCTCCTCCTCAACAGCCAACAAACATCCGTTGTTCAAGAAATTCCGTGCCTGAGTTTGCGCAGTTTTACACAACCTAATTTACACGTTAGAATATTAGGAAATAAATCTTTATGAAAACGGAAACCACTTTTTTACCTGCTCGGAGTCGTTTATTGGATGCATTCGGAGCGGCGATTAACGGGTAATGCCTAGTTGTAACAGTCGAAAATAGCTCATTTTTGGGGTTTTTTTTAAATAGAAAATCGAGATAAGTTTTTACAAAAATTAGTTATTTGAAAATGTGTGATTTGAAGAATGCTCTTCAATTTCTTTGTGTAAAAACGTTTAATTGTAATCGATTTACAGCCGATGTCCGGAAAGCATCTTGAAAATCTATTATCAATTCTAATATAAAACAATCAAACAGATTTCGTTAGTATATTAGTTTATCCTATGATTAATCGAAGGAATTTCCGACTTATCAAATTATAACGAAATGGCGCCTGTTCAAAGTGTTAGTCTTGATTTTTGCGAAAAAAGTGGTCATTTTACGTTCGCCAAATCGAAAGTATACATCGGAAAAAAAGTAGGTCGATCAAATATTATGTTTTTACATCTGGAAAGAGCCTTAAACATTTTATAAAGATCGGTGCAGTAGTTTTGGAGATATTTTGCTCACCGACTTTGAAAACGTACTTCCGGGAAAAAAAAAAACGTTTGAGGAGGCTGCTCAGGGTTTTGGCGGGGCAGGCGGCAAGGGGGAACGCATATGCTTAAAAAGGGGCGCCTGTAACGGCTGCCAACCCCGGATAATCAATTTTTCGGTTACGAAAAAAAAAATCAGCTAACAAATATGTGGAATGCATATAATTGATAGTTTAGAAGTGTTATTAATCTTCTTCGTTTATTTATATCGCGCATAAGTCATTGACCAAGTTGAAACGTGGCAAACACGCAATTTAATTCTGAGCAACTGGTATCACTGAGCTCAGATACGAACGCCAGATCGTGAGCGCGCAGCTGTCAAACATTATTCGCGAATTCCGTTTTTTTTTCGGAGAAAATGAAAAGATGGAAGGGAAAAATGCGAACAGAAAAACAGTACAATCGACGGTTGGAGCAAGTACAACCTGGAAAGCGACGGAAAAAAGTAGGTGAGCCGGAAAACGAATGCACAGTCGAGGGATGACGCGTAATTGATTTGAAGGTTATGTCGAAACACATGCACTGCAGCTTCTGTAAAGAATGATTCAGAATATTTAAATACTCTTTGGGAAACCGCGGTAAGAAATTTATAGCAAGGAAGCAATAGTTTGTGCGTTTCAAATTTTGGCGCCTATTCAAAATGGCCGACTTGACAGCAGCGTTGCCACGTGCCGTAGGGCGCTTTATCGTTTTACGCGAATCAGCTGAAATTTCCTGTTTTATTTCACGAATATCTCGATAACGAGACACACAAAATACTGTACTCTTTGTTGAAATTATTCATAAAAATCCCAAGAATTTTTTCCGCCTATTTCCATTCAAGACTTACTATTTTTATTATATTGCGACAGTATTAGAGTTCTCATGAAGATTTTGCTATGTCGCCCGTGTATAAGAGCCTAACTTCAATAATTAATTGCTCAACAATCATGCAGACGAAGTAGACATTTTACACGGAGTCGTTATACCTGTTCGCAAATATCCTCAATAAATTTCCGCAAATTCTTACTATTTCGCGATAGCTGAGCAACCTCCTTAAAGTTTCGGAGCTCCGAGCGTTCCGACGGCCGTCAACAGCCTATAAATCTGTCAATTTTGATCCGATCACCGTGAAATTTTCAGGTAACATTTATATGATGATCCACTGTCAAAATATATGGGTTTTGGAGAAAGTAATTTTTCGACTTTTATAACTAGGCATAACCTCTCAAGGTATTCCTCTCGCGGACCCGAATATTTAAAGTTTAACTGATTTTCGTCTATAATTAAGTAACAATCTATCCTAGTGTACTGATAACATTTCACGCCAAGATACCGGGCTTTCGACAAAATATTACGACTTAAAATCGTCTAACTTATAAGGCACTTTATGGAAATGACACGCTGGCGACATTTCCATCTAATAATTTATACACTAAATAACTATATATGTCTGATATAAACTGCTCGACGCGTGTAAAAAATTCTATAGATTCCGTAACGACCATAATAACAGGGGGTCACTGGATGTTTAAAGAAAATATTAGTGATAAAACTTGGAAAAGTTTGACTAGCAGAAGAATTTTCATGGTCTCGACTGTTGAGAAAAAATGTCCAAATCTACCAAACTTGCGCGAATTTTTTTGTTCCATTTTATCGTTGGGTATAATAATTTATTGTAACTTATTTTTTATCAAGCTCCACTGAAATTTACCGATGATTCGGATGGGCCCTGCTCATGGCTCCAAAAATGACGGCTCTCCGCCAGAGTTCGGCGTAATTCTATTGATAAATACGAACACAAATTTATTCACATCGTGATTTTCATGTGAATATAAATACAAATTCATTCATACTTTACTTATTGTGAATACGAATACAAATACAATTGTATTCACAAATATTCTGAACATACAAATAAATTCACACCAAAAATTGTGAATATTCACAAAAAATGTGAATATTTACAAAAAATCGTGTGAGTTAAAAAAATTCACATCAAAATCTGTGAATGCATATGTATTCACAAAAAATTGTGAATACAAAAAAAAATCACAAAGAAAGTTGCGATTTTTTTTTCGTATTTGAGACATTAAATTCAAATTCACAATGATTAGATTAAAATTTACACCAAAAGTGAGTTCTTTCGTATTTTAAGAGAAAACATTGCGTCGAGGCAAAGAAATTTTTGCAAAAAAAGTTGTCAGTTTCAAATATTACATTATGAATATGAAAAAAATTCACAAAATGAGTTGTGAATTTCCTCAAGTTGAAGAAAATAAAAATCGATATCACGACAATTATATTAAAATTTACACCACCAGTGAGTCCTTACGTATTTTGAGAGAAAACATTGTGTTGAACTCAACAAGTAAGAACTCACTTTTGGCGTAAACGTTTATCTAATCATTGTGAATTTGATTTTAATTTGTCTTAAATACGAAAAAATTCACAAATTATTTTGTGAATTTTTTTTAAGTCACAGGATTTTTTGTAAATATTCACATTTTTTGTGAACATTCACAATTTTTTCTGTGAATTTATTTGTATGTTCAGAATATTTGTGAATACAATTGTATTTGTATGCATGCATGTAAATACAAATAAGTGAAGTATGAATAAATTTGTATTTATATTCACATGAAAATCACGATGTGAATAAATTCGTATTCGTATTTATAAATAGAATTACGCCCAACTCTGCTCTTCGCGAAAGAAATAACTCTTGGGATCATCACAGTGTAACGGGTCGAAAAGTAGCTGATTTTCGCGATTTTTTTACGATGGTCAATAAAATATATCAGTCCGATTTTTTAATGCCAAATCGAAGTACTCGTTAAGGGAAGGTTGTGCCTTGTTGGCCCAAAAAATGTTCGATTTTTCACCAATTTTTTATGCGAAAAGTATCAAATATAGAATGTTGATATTTGGTATGTTGACTAAGCGGGCTTTATTGAACATCAAAATATTTTTTAAACTTTGACAAAACATGGTGGTGGGAGTCGGAGGAGCCACGTATGTCGGTGCGCGGGCGATGACATTCTTCGCTTGCGGACGTCCTAAGTCTCGGACCGGTGATCTGAAGCAAAAAAAATCAAACATATTTTTACTTGTTTTACGTTTTTAATATCATCGCCCGCGCACCGACATGCGTGGCTCCACCCACTCCCACCACCATGTTTTGTCAAACTTTAAAAAATAGTTTGATGTTCAATAAAGACCGCTTAGTCAACATACCAAATATCAACATTCTATATTTAAGACGAGAAATCCCTTTAGGAGCGTGAAAAATAGGTATTTTTCGGGAATTTTTTGAGAGGGGATAAAATAATCTGATCATTTTCAAATTTGGCCATGAATTTTCTATAATTGTCGAGTTGAAAAAAAAAATTGGGATGACCAACAAAATGGCGGCGTTATTAAGGGTCTTCGGACGCCTGTTTTCCGCAACATCGAAAAGTGCTGCAGTTGTCACCCTTTTTCTGTCGATCTGAAAAAGATTTCATAAGTGTCATTCGTTTACTGACATATCAAGGGGAAGGATATGCCTGAAAAAATGATGAAAAAGTGCAAAATTGAAAATTTGGGAGCCTTTTTACTCCAAAGTTCGAATTTTCGACCATTTTTTCGACATATTTGACCCCCAGAAAATTATTTATTTACACGCTACCTTTCAAACTTTAGGTATATCCTTCCGATAATATTACTGAGAGTAACCTCCCAAAATTTCATCCGAATCGGTCGATAACTTTTTGAGCTACAACACGAGCAGTTTTTGAAAAAGTAGTTTCGAGATAATCGCGTTTAAAGTTTACTCGCTACCTGACCGCATGCTGTCTCCGCGCTCTATGCTATATACGATAACGCCGCAAAAATTCAATATTTCGAGTTTTCTTTTGGTCAGTATGTTCTTTGGGTATCATACTTTCGAAATATGTAAAAAATCGATTTTTTGAAAATTCTAAAGGGATTTTTCGCCTTAATACTTTTCGCATAAAAAATTGGTGAAAAATCGAACATTTTTTGGCCCAACAATGCAGAACCTTTCCTCAAGAACAGCAAATACATTTTCAAACGTTTATTTGTAATATTTTACATTGTTTTTAACGGTTGAAAATGTCTTCGAAAAAAGGAGTACCCACGGTGTACGCGGTTGTGGCCGTAAATATTATCTGAAACAAATTTTGTAAAAAGATCATCAATCAGTATGAAAGCCGCTATTTTGCCATGGAGGTTTACTTTTTTCACAATTGACAACTTTTTTCGGCATTTTTTCGTTAAAATAAATATGAAGATGAAAAAAGAAAGCTCTCATAGCGAGATAAAGAATGGCGTGAAGAATGTTGCGTCAAAATTTGAGACTGACAGCTTGAAAACTCTTCCTTTGAGAGTGTACACCGTTTTGAAGAACGTTTCGAGAAAACCGCGTTCGTCGGCTCCAGGTCTCGCGCAGGTGATCGAATCCCTTTTTTTGAGAAAGGCTGTCGCAACCGGAATAATTCGAATTTAGTCCCAGAAATTGAACAGCATATTTATAATCGCCTATACTATCGGATAATGCAACAACGAAAATCGATTTTTTGAAAATTGTACACATGATCCCAGTCTCGCATACTGGCCTACCGCAAAGTCTATCTCTATGGTCGTGTTCGTTGGGTCTCATCATTTTGATACGAACAAGTGCGCATGCGCATAATGATGCGCAACGCGCAACTGCGCAATGAAACGAGCGCATCATCAATTGCGCATCATTATGCGCATGCGCAATCAAAATGATGAGACCCAACGAACACGACCTATGACGTTCTCGCTAGCGTGTACGGTGCCTCGAGGCATTTTTCGCAAATTTCAAAGTCGTCGAAAAATCGTTTTCTCCGTTCCTCGTTGAATGTGCTAACGCAGATAACACAATCGGGTCCAACCAAAGTGGATAATCGACAGTCATATTCGGATAATCGGTGGGTATTTTCGGAAGTAATTGCAAGAAATTCGTTACGCATTTTGAAGCGTTTCGTACGTCATCAGTATCAGCAAAAAGTACGGGTACACTTTGAAAAAGAAATATTAGAACTCAAACGCCTTATGTAACTTATCCGGTGAGCCAAGCACGAGTTTCCGGCACTGGCGATTACATTTCTCGAGCCGGTGAACCCATACGCAAATTTAATATCCGCGCGCTTAATTCGCGCATGCGCGCCATCCCGAAGGCGCGAGACATGCGCGTGACTGCGTAAAAGAGACAAACGTTGAGTTACAAGATTGTTTACGACTGCAACGAATGAAATTATGGAAACTTCCGACACGCTGTGGCTTGTGAAAAAAATGTAGGGTCAAGGGTTTGCCGGAAATTGATACGTTACGGTATTCGATAATCGTGCAGTACCGAGTTTCTGGTACGATTTTTGTAGCCATTGGGAAGGCGGATTTTGAGATTCTTTCAACGAGTACAATGAAAACAGTCAATAATCGAATTGGGCAACTTCATTTTACATAGTTTCGAGTGTACAAAAATGTTCGTTGTAATTTTTCAATCGAAAATGGCATCCTCAGAGTCCAAGACCGCAGAGTACCGGAGCATCAGCGGCCGGACATTTTTTCCTGCAGTTTTCAACGAACAAAAGACCAAAAAATCTCTAGAATATATATAAAAAACTACGGGAATGCGTACGGAAATGAGAAAATACCGTTTTTACAAAAAAAAGTACTGCAGATTTGAATGGAAACTTTCATTTGTGAGCAAAAAATCACGAGTAATCGGTTATAAAAGAAAAGTCGATAACCAATCGCAAATTCCGTGCGCAGTTCCATGGAAAATGCATCCGAGAAAATACGTTCAAAATTTCAACGGAATCGGTGACTATTTGGCCGAGTTACGCTTCCGGCCAATTTAAAAAACATTTTCGAAAAAAAAACGCGTTTAGAGTTTGAACTAATATTTAGCAAAAAAAAGGTTCGTTTTTCCTCGAATCTGCAATGCCATCTACATTTCTTATTTGCAAATTTTAAAATTCTCTAGTTGGCCCGTTAAGGGGTTATGCCTAGTTGTAAAAGTCGAAAAATCACTATTTTCAAAACCAACGATATTTTGACGTTATATGAAAATTATTTCAAAACCAAGACATTATTTAAAAATCAATGATATTTTGATATTATATCATCTCATAAATGTTCCCTGAAAATTTTAAAGTGATCGGATCAAAATTGACAGACTTAAAGGCTGTTATGTTGGACGCCTGTCGGAACGCTCGGAGCGTCGTTCGAAACTTTGAACGCTTTTTTCTCGAAAATACGTTTTCAAAGTCGGTGGGAAAAATATCTCGAAAACTACTGCATCGATCCTTCTGAATTTTTCAAGGCTTTTTCTACACGTTAAAATATACCATTCGATCGAAGGATTTTTTTCCGATTTTTTCGATTCGAGAAACGGAACATTTTTATGTCAAAAAAATATTTATAAAAAAACAAGCTTTTATTTAATTTTTCGAAAAGTGAAAAAAAAAAATTTCACCAAGTCACCTATATGTCACTATAAATAAAAGCTTCAAACAATTTTTTTTCGTATGAAAAGTGATTCACTCATAAAATTAATTACACATCTATTTAGTATGAATATCAAGCTGGTAGAAAAAATATACATTTTTTTTCGATGTACAAAGGGCCGACTACTAATATTTTCTTTTATCTTTTTTTTGGCGCTCCGCGGCATGACATTTAGCATCCACAATTTTTTACCTGGATCAAAAAAACAAAAATTCTCGTCAATCTACATTAGAATACCTAGAGAAGTACGTACGGAATTAAAAAAATATTGTTTTATTCAAAAGTTGTAGGTATTTGAACTTAAGAAATGACTTTTCAGTGAAAAATTTCATTATAACTGCTCATAAACTGCTCATAAAATGAAAAGTTTTCGATTAATCAGAAATATCATACGTACTTCTCTGCGAAATGCAATTGGGAACATAACTTTTAAATTTGAAGTAAATCGAGTGAAAATTGTTGAAGTTATTTGTCACGCCAATGGGAAAAAGCTGTTTCGAGAAGTTTCGAGTAGTCGGCCATTTTGTACATCGAAAAAAAAACATATTTTCTAACAGCTCGATATTCATACTAAATAGATGTGTCATTAATTTTATGAGTGAATCACTTTTTCACACGAAAAAAATAGTTAAATTCGCACATGATTTTATACCCGTTACTGTGGCCTAAGGCCTTAACCGTATTTAATTTGCCACAATAGTAATCAGAGAAATTATTATCACCCGTTTGTACTCAGTTTCAGGATTTTTATTTGAGAAATCTAAGGTTGTTTTACAGTAAAATAAATACAATTGGTATGTTAACGGATTTATGCAAATTAAAGATTATATGTCTAAATTTTGAGCGCCCCATGCTTTTATTTATAGTCACATATAGGTGACTTGGTACAAAAATGATTTTCTACTTTTTAGTACGATAAATAAAAGCATGTTTAAAAAAAATTATTTTGTACTTTTTTGTCTTTAATCGATTTTACTAGTAAGTTGTTACTAGTACTTTACTAGTTTACGAGTTTGTCCGTTAGGAACATGGAATGCTTGTAAAAAATAACAAAGACTCTAATTGGGATTGAACTTACGAATAATTGCTGCATATAAACTTGTCACATTCAAACACAGTCGGCTACGAATTTATTGCTATGTGTTTTTATATGGATGATCAGATATCGCTAATTTCACATCAAAAGTTGAATATGTTATCAATACTTTTTTTTGAGTCATGCATTGTCACCCCTTAGATGTAGCTTGCAAAATTTCAGAGCTCTAAGTAGTCGGGAAGTGGGTGAAACATCGATTTTCCGTTTTGCATCTCACAGAAAGTCAAGTTAAATGAAAGCTCGTAAAATGCCGATTTTTTCGCAAACATCAATACCCTCACTTTAAACAAGCGCCATTTTTATTAATTTTCATATTTCGGAAATTCCTTCGATTAATCATAGGTTAAACTAATATACTAACGAAATCCGTTTGATCTTCTGATATTAGGCAACCTGATGAAAAGGACATTGCTCGACGCAAAATACGTTTTCGAGGTGTTTTCCGGACATCAATTATAATTGAATATTTTTCCACCGAAAAATGAGTGTGTTCTTCAGACAATACTCCTTCGAATACCTAATTCCCGTATGAATTTATCATCGCGTTTTCCTATTCAAAGAATCCCAAAAAAAGTGATTTTCGACTTAAAACTAGGCACAACCCGTTGAACCGGTTCAAATTCCGTCCGATCCTCGCCGCAAGCGCGTCGTGCGTTTTCGTAAAGCGGTCGTAAAGTCAAGCCAAAATTGAATGTCTTCCAGCGTGCAACCGTTGAATCGAATGCGCGGAAGTGGCGTGGGAGGATTCCTCATCTCGTTGCGTACAAATTACCGACGAAAAGCCACACACTGACGCAAAAAAGTATGCAAAAGATTACGAGCCGAAGTGTCAAGCGCCCAGTGTGAGAGCTCGGGTCGTCGCGTTATGGGGGCACGACAAGAGTTCCAGGTGGTTCGAGAGGGGAGAGAATAGAGAAGGCGCAGTCATTGCCGCTGTGGCTGCTTAGGTAGTGCCGCCGCGCCGAGCCGCCTGCGTTCGGCGTTCTCGCGCGCGTCGACGGATCGTTGCCCGTGGTATGTCCCTCCACCGTGAGCGCGAGAGAGATCGAGTACAGCTGTAAAAGCGACGCGCACATGCACGCAAAAACATATAGTTCGAAGTGAAAGAAGCGTCGAATCGAGCGGGGGCCAAGCGTCGTTCGATATTTTCATCGAGTTTCTCTCCCTACCTGCGCCACCACTCGTCTACCGGTTGTCACATGTGTCAGTTGTACCGTAGACGCTACGCGAGCTATGCGTTCATCGCGACCGTCGCATTTCCCGAGTGACCCCAAGCGCGCCCAGTTCTCCTCCGCGTACGAAACGACCACGCGAACAAAAGGCCACACGCGACAATAAAAAGTCCGAGCTCTATCGAGGCCTCCGAATAATTCAAGACGGAAAAAAGTTACCCGGAAAGCTGCAGAGAGTACAAAAGTCGCGTCCTGCTTCCCCCGAATTACGATCGCGCCGTGAAGAAAGAACGTTCGTAAGTGAAACTCCCTGCATCAGTGTGTATCCTCGATCTGTAGCCAAACGAAACCCAAGCTGACGACTTTCGGAATACGTAACGGCCAAATCAAGAATTTTTCCAAACCGCCGGCGTTTTTTTGGCCCCTCGATAGTAAAGAGGTTCGCCTTGAGTTCCTCGTTGATCGAAACGAGTCACGTTTTTCCCGTACGCGAGTGTAGGCTCCCGCGGTTTCGCTAAAAGCGGCGGGTCTCTCCAGAGTCCAGGAGAGGCATCACTGGCGCGAGTGTTCCCTGCGTTCTGCGCGCACGGCTAAAGGGGCGAAACTATCTCTCTCTCTCTCTCTTTCTCGTCAACGATAATATCCCAGCGATTTTCCTCTCCGCTGTGTGTTTTCGCGTCGTTTTTCGAGCGTGTGCGCGTATCGCGCACCTGTGTGTGCGGTAATGCCGCTTTCGGCGGACCGGTGTCTACGGAACTCGTTGGCCACGCGAGCCGCATCTTACGAGCCCCAGTGATCGATTCCCCCGAGTACGCCGGAGGTACCCTTGCCGAGGAGGAGCGAGGAAAACAAAAAGAGGAAAAACAAGCGACGGGCCATGTGCCGAGTGGAGGGGGAAACGAGTCGGAAGGAAAACGCAGTGTGATAAATGGTGGGGTATCTTTTAAAGCTCTAGCAGGGTGGGAGAGGAAAATCTCGAATGTTCCGGTCGGGTGGCTGTGCGGTATCGGAATAATCTTCGTAATCCGAGGCAACCAATAACGATACAAATCATAATACGCTAACATTGCGTCAAATAAAAAAACGTTTTTCGAGACCCAGCGACAGGATCTTCGGAGAAAACGAGACGCGCGTCTACGTTTGGACGGGAGGAAAGAAAAAAAGCACGTGAAAAAAAAGAAACGTTGCATCGTGACGAATCTAGGTGTTTAAGAGAAGCTGACGGGCGTGCGTGGTTACATTCCGTGTGAAATAAAGGATAAAGAGTACCAAAAAACCGCGTGAATGTGCCGGCTCCTGGTGACGTCGAGGAAGAGGAAGAAGACGCGGCGCGAGAGCGTCAATATAGACGACGAGAGACAGAATCGCTTTTTGTGCCAATACCCGCTCGTTGCCTCGAGGGAAAGGACGAAGAGATCGCTCCGCCGTTACTCGCCCCCGCGTTATCGACAAGGACAAGTGACGCGGCCGGGCACGGGAACGAAACGAAGAAGACGAGGTCAAACTGCGGGCGAATCGTGCGTAATGCAGAAATTCCGTTCGAGCAGGTTCAAGGGTCCCGAGACCACGAGATTCAAATAAAAAGAGGAACGGTGCCTCGTTCGAGACGCGCGCTCTCGACCGGGTTGATCCCCGGGTTGGCTCGCGCGGCGGCGGTGGCGGTGGCGGTGGGGGGAGTGGTACAGACGGGGAAAGTGTACGGAGAGGCTGGACCGGCCGTGAGGAAGTGAAGCGGGCGAGCGGGGCGGCGGCGTCGTCGTCGCTGCGGTGGCAGCACCGTCGGGTCGCCTCCCATCGGAACTAACAGCGCGGGAAACACGCCTATCGCTCGAAACGCTCTCCTTCGATAATCATCAAATTCCACTTTGGACCTACGGACTTGCACGTTTCGCCATTAATCGAGGCTTCGGACAAACATGAGCTCGATGGTGTACACCCTGTACGGGTTTGCGATATTTTTCATGATATTCTGGCTGGGTATGTGGATAGTACACGTGCTGGCGCTGGTAGCCAGCCGCTGGAAGCTTCATCGTAAAACTACGACAATGCCGAGCTACGAGGTACCGTTGCCCGGTGTTTCGGTTATAAAGCCCCTCATGGGGGTCGATCCGAATCTCTCGAACAATCTCAAGACCTTCTTCACCATGGATTATCCGGTGTACGAGTTGCTATTTTGCGTCGAGGACGAGTCCGATCCGGCCCTTATGCTCGTTCACAAACTCATGGAGAAGTATCCACATGTAGACGCGAGACTGTTCGTAGGCGGCTCACGGGTAGGCGTCAATCCGAAGATCAACAATATGCATCCCGCTTACGAGGCGGCCAAGCACGAGCTCGTGCTTATAAGCGACAGCGGAATACGGATGAAGGAGGACACCCTCCTGGACATGGTCAATCACATGACCGAGAACGTCGCTCTTGTTCATCAGTTGCCGTTCACCTGCGACAGAGAGGGCTTTGCCGCCTCCTACGAGAAAATTTACTTCGGCACTGTGCAGTCGAGAATGTATCTGGCCGCGGATTGCCTCAGGATCAATTGCCACACGGGGATGTCCGCTCTGCTGAGGAAAGCCCCCCTCGAGGAGGTCGGCGGACTCAAGCAATTCGGCGTTTATCTCGCCGAGGACTTTTTCTACGCCAAGTCACTGACCGATCGCGGCTGGAGGATAACCGTTTGCTCGCAGCCGGCACTGCAGAACAGCGGCCACTGCGACATGCACTCGTTTCAAGCGAGGCTGAAAAGATGGGCGAAACTACGTGTCGCCATGCTCCCACTGACGATACTACTTGAGCCACTCAGCGAGTGCTTCGTTCTAGGGGCTTGCGCCTCGTGGGCGGCTGGGGTCCTCTTCGATTGGGACTCACTAGTATTTTATCTCGTTCACGTTCTACTGTGGTTCATGTTCGACTGGACACTACTGTGCGTCGTGCAGAACAGTCCCTTGCCCTTCAACAAATTGGAATTCGTTTGCGGCTGGCTGCTCAGCGAGACCACCAGGCCCTATCTCTTTCTTCAGGCTGTGCTGCATCCTATCATACAATGGAGGTCGAGGGTCTACAAGCTCAGATGGGGCGGCATCGCCGAAGAGGTCAAGGCGAAAATTAAATATTGAGGGAAACGCGCCGCTTCCGGTGACGATCCTCGATCCTCCCCGCACGTATACGCGTACATATACGTATGTGCGTGCATGTATGGAACATGGAAACGGGGGAGTGTATGTATATACTATACATAAGGCGTGCGTTACGAAGGAGAAAATGTTTGGGGCGAACCCGCGAGAGAGATAGAGAGACGCGAACGAGCACGAATATATACTGCCCGAGATCACTCGTACTGGAGTTCGGAGCAAAACGTTCAATATTTTAGACGAAGCAGCTAGGGTTGCGTATATCACGAACCAAATGACTTAGGAATAGACGGAATGTATATCGTCCGATACGATTGAGGCCGAATTTTTCAAAGAGCTTCGCGGGGATGCTCGAGAAGGATCGAACGTTTGATGGAAAGTTCAAACTTACGCGTCGTAATGGATAGAGGGGATACTTTCGATCCTCCTTGATGTCTGAATCGAAGGAGCATTGGGTGACGGATAATTGACAATTTTCATCTTGATATTTATTTTTTACTGCGCGTATATGACACTACGTTGAGGGATTCAGCCGCGAAGATTAGACTAGAGGAGTCCGAATTGGTAGGCACGCCTGTCCGACAAAGCGGAGAGGAACGGAGATAGGAAAAATCAACCAATCGATCGCTGAATTGGCCACCGAAGCTGAGCCGAGCGATTCTATTGGTTGTTCTTTCTTAGCTATGCTCATCTACGCTTTGGTAGGCATGCACCCTAGAGTAGGAACCAACGTCCGTGAAATTGTGGCATTCCTATCGGCGATATTCGGCCACTGGCGTCGCTGCGATTGTATGGCTCCCGTCAGTATACGACGCATTCACACATAGACACAACTAGCCCTGCAGTTGTAGTGACCATGTCACAATTTCGCTATTTTAGAGCATGCTGATTGTAATCAGTTGCTAATTGCGTTTATTGTAGACTTTTTGGTTTCACAATCCAGAATCGGGAGTAACTTTCCCGTCTAGTGCCAATATTAGTGTGCGATTGAAAGATATTTCGCAAATAGCTGTTCATTACCTTCATACGTCGAGGCGGGGGATTCTAGCCGGGCAATTCCCAAAATAATGCGAACACGAAGGCATATGATCCTGCAGGAACGCCCTTTGGTTGAAAGTCTAATTTGTCACATTTTTGCAGACGCGTTAGGGCACGTAGTTGGGTCTCCTCTACTTTAGTCTTGGTGGCTTTAGCTTTAAGAGAATTGACGCCGTGTTAATTTCTCATGAGTTCCTAAATTATGGTTAAACCACTAAACGCAATTGAATCTCGAAATTGAACGGAGCATAAAGATTGGGTGCTGTGAAATTTCCTTCCACTTAACACGGGCCGGTGAATGAATTCGCGATCCTACAATTAGTTGGCGTGACGAGTCGGTAACTCGCGAGATGGAGATAGTCAATGGTTCATGATCTTTGGCTCGCAGCTTCCATTTGGATATTCTCATGGCCCCCTCAGCAGGCTGAGACGCCTTTTCTCTTATCCTCGAGCCTACTAATTTTTTTCGTGGAATGTAGATTTGGTTTCGAGCAATTGATGTACACATGGTGTTATGTATATATTATACATAAGGCGAAGTGTCCGAAGTGTAAATGTTGCGCATGAGATCAGCTTCTGAAAGAAGCAAAAAAGCGAGGTCTACATGCTTTGGGATGGTTTGCTCAACGAACATGTGCGCCCAGCGGGCCACGATCCGTGAGAAAAAAATGCTATGGTATCTGATGTCAGGAATTCCGCGCTCGTTAAAAGAAGTTCAAGAAGAAGGGAAAAGGTATCTGGAAAGGACCGAGCCAATTTTCATTTGTAATTATTAAAGATGATCAAGAGATCAATGTAATAATTTGGCTTCTAGTAATTTAAGAAAAGATTTTTGAACAAAAAAAGAACGTAGCATAATTCCGTGATATGAACGCATAATGTTGGACTTATTGTTTTTGTCGCTATAATTACAAGCCGCCTCTACGTTTGCCAAAGTGAGGACGGCGCTCAACCAGTCTGTTTATCAGTTGCTGTTTTTGACGTTGCCTGGCGAGCTCGAAAACGACAACTTCCTCGTTCTTTTTTTCTGAGATCTTGTGAAAACAAATGAAGCTTCGTATCTACGAAACACATACGTTTGCATAGGTGCAAGAGGGAATCAAATAAGACAAATCATTAAAGTGTAGTCGGATGAGCTGGAACGAATGAAAGAGAGCGGGAGAGAGAGAGGGGGGAGAGGGAGAGTGAGGCAGAGTTAGGCAAACATACCTTAAATAAAGACGTTGGATTTGGCGAAACTAAGAGTTTCAAGATATTGAATAGTGGTAGCTATATACACGTATGTAGGCAGGTAGGTAGTTAGAAAAAGCAAGGTATGGAAATGTTTGTAGTTAGTAAAGAAATAAATGCGCACTCTGCCTGAAATCGAACGAGGAAATCAAAATATACCTCGAACAGATGTTTATTACATTCGGGGTACCCGTGTGCCCGCGTGTTTCTCTGTGTGTTTGGGCCAGGTGTCGCATTTTAATTGCACACATCAAATAAATTGCGTGAATGAAGTCGGATCAAAAAACGTTTCCTGCGTAAGATTGACGGTTTCAAGGGGGGGCTAGATGGCGATACTGACATTTTCTGTTGATGCGTTTGCCAAATCTCGCGGTGACACCTTTTTTTAAATGGATTTCATACAGTTTCTAATTGTCAACGAATAGTGGCTTTTAAGACGACTGTAAATTCTTTAACTCGTCGTTATTGAAAAACACGAAAGTTATGGCTCTTTAAAGATGTTGAACTCCCATTGGCACTAGCGCTATTCAGGGTGTACCGCGTGAAAGTTGCAAGGTCGGATTTACGACCGGGGTATGTGTTCGCCTCGTCTGACATTGATACGACACAAGATACGAAGGAAATCAGTATTCTAATGAAAACAATTATCTGGACAACTGAATTCGGGAGCGTTTTTGATAGTTCTTTCGATGAAACGATTACATAATGAAACGGATAAATGTGATAACTAGACGAGCTGAAGCTTTCTTACTGGCTAGGTATCACCCAGCTTCATAAATTGGGTGCACGATACAATTTTCTTGTTCATCATCCCTGTTACATTGCTCATTATCGTTATTTATTAGAGACTTGAGTGCCTGTAAGGCCAGGATAGACGAACCTAAGAGTGATCTCATCAGCGTTCCATTTTGTCCAGAATAAAACAATTGCGGAGTTGAATCCTCTCCACGAGGTTGACATTTGCATCGTTGGAGGGCAATGAAAATTAATATTTCTGAATTCCTTTAATTGATTTTGGTATATTTCGCCTCCAAAAATCCCGCATTCATTTTTTTAAATACTTATTTACCCATCTACTATATAAATTCACATAAAAAGATCTTGACTAGTAAAAATAAGGGACTTGAGATGTAAAAAAGAACTTTCGTTGCGTACAAACGATGCAAACTTCAACACAATGCTTCTCGATGGATGCAATTAGAACTTGCTCGATTTTCAAGACTTCGAAAACTCTTATATCTTCCGTATTTTTCGAGCGAGGTAATTTTTTTCGGCTTTTACTCGTTTCAAAACCAGCTAGTTTTTAAGCAAATGTAAACTTTAGTCTCATTTTAAATATTGGATGTTCCCGTGAGATTGTACAAGTGCGTCGATCGATTTTTGCAAATATGTCCATCAAATGCCCGGAAATTTACGATACCACGCCTTCTAGTTCGGTTCAATGGAGAGAGAAATAGAAGATAAAGACGAGCTTCAGCGACGAATCACAATACCTGGTTCGAGCCGATATTAAAATCGCAATATTGAATTGCTCAGTGCAGATCTCGTGCAAAGAGACAAAGTGAAAGAGAGGGAGAGAGACAGAACGAACAATCATATTTAAAATTACAGATTGCAAAAATCAATTGCAAAAAATTTAACTTCTCTTCGACATTTTCTCACTCACGTTCATCAGGCTTTTTTATACGAATGAAGAACGGACGAGTGATTTTCAAAAGATCATTCAAATGATGCGAGCGAAATGCCAGGAGGAAGTTATACATATCAGAGTTGGAAAGTATATCTAATTTCGACTGAGAGGATACCTTCTTTTTTCACGAACACGCTAACAGTTCGAGGATCTTGGCGAAAGAAATGAATCTCTAGAGAATATGTTGCTTCGTGGATAACAATTTTTAGAAAACTAATCAAAGAACAGGTCGTAGGTGTGCAGTACGCTGCATGTACATTTTTTTGGACACTTGTGTTCGCGGTAACGAAAGAGCACGAAATTTCGATACTTAATTACGGTAAATAGCAATTTTTTTTTTCTTATAGGACAATTTTTCTTAGGTGTCTCTTATCTCGGTGTCGCGTAGGCTTTTTATTTATGACCGTGAGCGAGTTACGGTATATACTTTGGCCAACGCACTCTCGAGGAATCGTGTTGCGGAATAACTCTTTTACTACCTTTGCTCTTGACCGGCTCTCGGGATTAGGTGTAAATCGAGCTCGTGCACGTGCCTGACGAGATCGCAGCACTATATCCTCTTGTACAGTAATAGCCTCCCACCGTATAACACGTACCATGTTCGAGAGTGAAAATAGCTCGATAGCTCCAAGTGAGGGAGGGTGGGAAGGAGAGAGAGGGGGAGAAGGGAGAGAGAGAATATTATTTGATCTTACAAATGTGATTTCATTGATCACAAATATTCTAATTTCATTCCATACTGACAGCTCGAAAAAAAACAACCACCTATACGTTTTATCCACATCAGTGATCGAATGTATGAAAAATCAAATTCCCCGTGGGCAAGTGATTAGCGTATGTTTTGCGGTCACTGAATAAAAACTATACGTGGCTTTCAATACTTGTAGGTAATGTTATCTAGTGAAGGAAAACGTTTAGGTTCGAGGACATTAGGGTACTCGGTGATCATCGCTTGCAGTTAGCGAAGAAGTGGATACACGCTACCAAGTGTTCTGCTTTCAATGAGATTGGAGCTTGCATCGTTAGTATTACACAGTCGTGCTGTCGCTGAAAAACCCCGTAATCGGAAAAATTTAAAGGCCAGTTTTTTGACAGGTGATTCTGTAGGTGCCGCGGGTGCTGCATCCAAGTTTGCCTAAAAATAGGGGTGCAGGTTTTTTTTATGGGGATGAGCGTGGATTGATGCCAAAGTACAACCCTTACGAGTTCGGCGCCGGGAGACAAAATGTTCAGAAAAATTCAGGCTTTAGTTTTGTCCACAGCGCCGAAGTCGTGGAAATTCAATTTGGGAGTGAAAAAGTGGAGTGATATTTTGAAAAATCAATTTTAATTCAATAATTTTCTACGAAAAATTCGTACACTTTTTGTTCAAATGGGAACGTTGGAGCTCTTGAAAAGACGCGTCGATCGAGTATTTGATCATCACTCTGGGATAATATCTTCACCCCCAAAAAAATTGTTGAAATACAAAAAAAGGTTTATTGAATAACTCAAAAACAATCGATTTTTCGGCTATAGTTTAAATGTACGAAATGTAGAGAATATTTTCTCTATATTTTCGTTTCTATGGACCACCCTTGAATTGTGATTTTCCAACCCCTCTCGGGGGTTGAAAATTCAAAATGAAATTCTGGAAAAACTATTGACCGCACGATTTCGCCTCCGTGGAACAATTTGTAGCTTGAACCTTCAGCTACATTTTTGTCCACAGCGCCAATCTGGTATCTCTTGATTTTCGGTCAATAGTTTACCGAGAATTTCATTTTGAATTCTCAACCTCCGAGAAAGGTTGGAAAAAGCAAAATTCAAGGGTGGTCCATAAAAACGAAAATATGGAGAAAATTATTCTCTACATCCCGTGAAAAAATGCCGACCCTTACAATAAAACCAACGCTCGGGATGGCAATCGGGGCCCAACCGATGGTACCCAACCATAAGGCCACCGTTCGGCCGGTTTTGTTGACCGATGAGTAACCCATGGTTAAATTGAACATTGGCGCATCACCGACAACCAACCTTGGGCCAACATTGGCCTTAAACTGCACCGAACCTTTGGTACGCCAGCCTTGGCACCAACACTGGGCTAATGCTGGTCTAGGTCAGCACCAACGCTAGGCCGACGCTGTTTGCCAACTGTAGGACCCATGTAACATTTCGGATTTTCTCCAACCTTCGCCCAGTACTGGTAATGATCGTTGGCCAGGCGTCGAGTATAATTGGTACTGTACTGGCCGAGTGCTGGGCCTTTTGTACATTTTTTCATATGATCTCGTACATTTAAACCATCCCTAAAAAATCGATTGTTTTTGAGTTATTAAATGAACAATTTTTACTTCGACAATTTTTTTGGGGGTGAATATATTATTGGTGAGGGATGATCAAATACTCGATTGACAGGTATTTTCAAACGCTGCAACGTTCCCATTTGAACAAAAATGTTGTGAATTTTTCCTAAACAGTTATTGAATTAAAATTGATTTTTCAAAATTTCACCCCAAAATGAACTTCCACGGCTTCGGCGCTGTGTATAAAAATAAAGCTAGTTTGGCATTAATCCACCCCCTTCATCCCCTAAAAAACTCTACACCTCGATTTTTAGGCAATCTTGGATTTAACAACCCGCGGCATCGACAAAATCACCTGTCAAAAAACTAGCCTTCTTTTAATTTTTTCCGATTCCAATATACAGCACGACTGTACTATACGCAGTGAACATTTTGTTTTCAATTGCCGCAATTTCTTTCGGCAATCTTCGCCAGCAAAAATCCTCAACCACTGTTTAAGATGCTTACCGGCTATTTAAATATGCAAAAGCGATTTTTTATAACAATAAGCGCAAGAAAACGAATGTGAAACAACTTTCGTTGCATTTCGACGGTGCAAACTTCAACACTACCTACTTTTCTTCGTTTGGTAGTACAATACTTTGATGAAAATTGTAGAGAAGATTCCATTGTTATTTGATTAACTTTATGTAGTTTCACATCACTTGGTCATCGTAATCGCACATCGTCCTATATTTCGAGTGTGAGAAATTATCTGATAGGTGATAAAAATATTCCGAGAGAAAAGAGCATCGCTCTTAGAGAATATTCTTCAAGACCACACGAAAGTGAAGTTGATCTTTTGAGGCTTTAATTAAAGAGGAAACGAGCACTTTCGAATGCTTTTTGCTACCAGCCGCAGGAAGGTCTTCATTGTGATATTAACTTTGCGATGATGTATTGCCCAAGTCGGACGACTGCGATTAACGGGCTATGCCTAGTTGTAACAGTCGAAAACAGCTCGTTTTTGAGATTTTTAAATAGAAAATCGTTGAGATAAATTTCTACAAAAATTAAGTATTTGAAAAAGTATCATCTGAAGAAGCCTCTGTAATTTTTTTTTGTACAAATATTTAATTATAATCGATTTATAGCTGATGTCCAGGGAGCAACTCTCAAAAACGTTTTTTTGGGGTGAGCAATACCCTACTGAACCAGGTTATCTAATATAAAAAAAATCGAACAGATTTCGTTAGTACAGTAGAGCGTTGATTATCCGAATAAATGGGAGCCTTTCGGATAATCGAAAATTCGGATTACCGAACAGCAATATTCCGTGGGCGAAAAAAACGTTGATTCTTTCAATATGATTATATATATATATATATATATATATATATATATATATATATATATATATATATATATATATAAAAATACAATGAACATTAAAACGTTAATAATACAAGTACATTTTTGGTGAATTGAAAATAACCATTCTATCATTTGATGACATAGAACGAAGTTAAATATTTATTTAAAAATAATTAACATCCGTACATCTTTGAGTTCTTATCGACAACAATATATGGGGCGTAATCGTTCGAATAACTGTTTCGTTTCGGATAAACCAAATCGCCATTCGGATAATTGACGTTCGGATAATCGAGGCTCTACTGTACATTAGTTTATCCCATGATTAATCGAATGAATGTCCGAAATATCAAATTAAAAAAAAATGGCGCGTGTTCAGACTTGATTTTTGCGAAAAAAATGGGCATTTTTCATTCATCGAAAGTAAACATTGGAAAAAAATCCTTCAATCAAATACTATATTTTTACATCTATAACAAGCCCTAAAAATTTCAGAACGTTCGATGCAGTAGTTTTCGAGATTTTCTGCTTACCGATTTTGAAAACGTACTTTCGAAAAAAAGCGATTAAAGTTTCTAACGACGCTCCGAGCGTTCCGAGGGGCGTCAACATAAATCTCAATTTTGATCCGATGACCTTGAAATTTTCATGGAACATTTATAAAATGAGGAGCTGGTGAACAAACCCGGACTTGTCCACACTAAGTCAACTTTTTATTTCTCGTGTTCTTCAACCACACCTTTATTAGCTTCCGAAATATTTTGCATCAAATCCGGCTCTAAACACCTTAAAATTGGTCAAAAACTGTCTTTTTAAGCAGAAACAGACTTGTCCATGGCTGGCAGGATTAAAAAAATGGCATCATCATTTGCAGTCGAAAGAGTTTGTGTAGGATTATTATATTGATAAAAAAGTAAATTTATATTGAATTCAAAGAATCTGTTTTATTTTATAATCAGACAAATCAATAAGATTTTCATTCGAAAGCGGGGTTGTCCACCATTCTCATTAAAAACCGGACTTGTCCAAAATAAGAAACGATGTTGAAGTTTGCATCGTCGAAATGCAACGTAAAATTTGAAAAAAAAGAACTTTATTTTCTCATTTTCTTCATCATCCAACATCTTATCCACCAAATTTGAGCTTCAGATTTCTTGTGAGGAGGCTTAAAAAACATTCGAGTGTTTTTCATAGCCCAAATTGGACAAAAAGTCTGGGTTTCTGAACGTTCGTTGCGTTCCAATGATGCAAACTTCAACATCATAATAAAAATAAACACAATCTCATTTAGTTATGGTTATCGACCTCTCCTGTAAAAAAGCAATTTATGGAGAAGGCCGTCTCTGTTCGCCAGCTCCTTAGTTAATATACTGTCAAAATATATCGGTTTCGAAAAAAAGTGATTTTTCGACTTTTACAACTAGGCATAACCCCTTAAACATCTTGCTGTCGACGAATGTCGTCAACATTATCTTTCACGCTGTACTTTTCTTTCGAACGTAAAAAAGAAATTGCGTGGCACGTTTCATTAATATCCTTCGGGAAAAATAACTGTTTCCCTTTGCGAACGAAGGAAAAGGAAGTTTTGTATTAACGGGCGTGGCGGCTCGGCGTCGCTTCGCCCTGTTCGTTACCAACTCGTGTTCCCAAGTCATAATTAATTCCTATTCGTACCGCTGTCACGGCAGATCGAAGACTATCTTCAGCTTCTCCGTATGGGAAACACATTTTTTTGCTAGCCGTACTTTGGGTGAAGGCTGTGAGGCTTTGTGCCTGACTTCTCTCACATTCTCATGGATTGCGTTGTCGGTGATGCTGTGGTTCTTTTTTTTCATCTCCGCTCTTCTTCGCTCTGACAGACCGATATTTGCCAAGCGAACGGGATGTTTGCCCATATGTCAAGCAACGAAGAGAATGAGAGGTAGAGAGAAAACGAACAACCACATGGTATCCATCTTGATTCTTTTGAAGACTCACCAAGGCCAATCGTTAAGGTTCCAGCCATAAGCCTTCTATCGAAAACTTCTTTTTCGTACGGACAAGTGTCCTCCAAGAGTTTCTCGATTGATCCATTTTTATGGATTCAACTGTGTTCATCGTAATTTTAAGTGGAACCCTGCAAGATGTTGAAGTTTGCATCGTTGGAACGCAGAGGAAATAATTTTTTTCCAGTTGCCAATTTTTTTTTCTGGCACACCAAACCTACTGTGAACTTTTCTAAGATTCTTATTAGAGACCTGCAACCTAAATATATCAAAAGGGATTTTGGGGAACAATAAAAATGGAGAAAAACGAGAATGAAAAGGAATGTTCGTTGCATTCCAATGATGCAAACGTCCGCGACATCAATTGCGACTGTTCTCCGTTGGTATACGGAACAGACTGACACGCTTTGGAGTGTTTTATGAATATTCATTCCGCTGATATCTGAGCTATCGCGATCTTCTTGTAAGGATCAGCTCACGTTGATGAGAATGAAAAACGTGAGAATGGTGTTAAATCGCCGTTGTATGCTGTCTTTTCGTTTTTCGAAACTCTTCCGGTCTGCATATTTCCAATGTTCATAGTTCGCAAATATTTTCCAGTGACTGGTCGGCATTCAAGGTTGTAATTTGCTTCTAGCGTACCGATCGCTCATCGGAGCTTTCAGTTATAGGGTTTAGCGTAGACTTCGTGAATACGAGTGGAACGGTTTGTTATCCTTTCACCTACAGACTAGGAAAACAACGTCCTAGTTGTGCAAAACATTCCGGTCAAAGTTTCAACAATTCTCCGTTGATACAGAATAATCGAACAAATCTTCGATAGTATTCGAGATTAAGGTGGTTGAAAAAATAATACCATCAGTCATTTTTCTGAGAAATAGATTGTTTTTTTTAAATCGCCGTTTTCGTTGTTGGTAAGGTTTGGGGAAAAATGGTCTTGAAGTTTGCACCGCTGGAATGCAACGGAATTTTGTTTCTCGTGATGCCCAATTTTTTTGGCTGTGAAAAGCACTGAAACTTTTTTTTCTTATAAGAAAAAAAAGTTAAAGATTTAAAAAAGTTAAAAATGTATTAGGGATGTGTGACCTGAATACGCGAAAAAATATTTTGGATAATACGAATGCAGAAATTAAAAAAAAACCAAGGAGTTTATCGTTGCGTCCCAACGATGAACACTTCAGCACCATGAGGAAAAGGTCCTTTGTCAACGATGTTGAAGTTTGCATCGTTGGAACGCAACGAAATTTCAGTTTCATTATTTTTATTGCCTCATTTTCATTATCATCCGAAAAATGTCCTTAAATATTTAGGCCGAGAATCACTAAAGAGGATCTTGAACAAAGTTTAAGGGATTTCGGAGGCCAAAAATTGTCATAAAAAAATGGACTACGGAACTTTCGTTGCGTTCCAACGATACGAACTTCAAGATCCTTTTTTTCAAACCTTAGCTGACGTTGTTGACCCTCTACGTGGTCTCACTAGAAATGCAAAATCCAAGACAAATAGAAAGGCTGAAGAATCAAGGCAACCTAAAATTGACAAGTTTTATTCGCTATTTATTTTTAACAAAGTAATAGAAGAATTGATTGTGGGTAACACTTTAATTATTCCTCTTTTTACTCATAGAGCTAAAGAATCAAGACAAGATAAAATTGAAGAGTTCAATTCGGGATTTATTTTCAATAATACAATAGAAAAGCGATTGTGCGTCTCTGAGTATTAATCTTTGTACATTGTTTTCATTTTTCGAAATATGGAAACGAATTATTAGCATTTTAGTGTCAAAAGTAAGATGAATCGCTAGTTTTAAACTACCTCGAAATGCTTACAATAGGAACCTTTCCTGCACGAAAGGCTTAAAAAACGACATTGCAAAAGTGCATATGCATCCTTTTTTCCCTTTATAAAACCTTATTTCTAAAACCCTACGGCATAATTAAACTCGAGCGATTTTCTGAGCCTTTTTGCACAATTATAGTGTCATCAGCCCTTAACCTATTCGCAGAAAAGTTCGCGCAATCTTTTAAATCTCTAGCAGCGAAATGAAAAATTGATAACGATCGATTCTTCATGCCCGTTCTCCGGATGCTTCTTACTGCCGCTAATTTCTTCTGTCGAGTTCACGTTTTGCAATTTTTCACACGTTTTGTACGTAAGTTTCACATACACGTACGGTTGATGAGTTTGGCGCCGTCATTGTCGAATTGTACAGTGAGGTATGCGTATATATATCGGGCGCTAAAATAATTCTGACTGGCCTTCGTACCGCAATAAAAAAATCGCGTCAGAGAGTTCAGCTCAAGAGTAATTTAAATATAAATTTAACGTTTGACGATAAAGCGTGGCATAATAATTATTATTTTAGGTATACTGTCAAGACGGGAAGTGATGATAATAATAAAGGTGCGGAAAAAGACGTTGTTACACATAGGATAGGTTTCAGCAAGCATCAATTGATCAGTCATTTTTATTCACACTGCAAGTGACCAACCAGGCGCTTTCGGCGAAAAAAAAAAGTTTGTCGATTACCATTCGCTTTAACATTTATCGTATCATTACTATTACCATACTTATTGCTAAAGCGATACGTTCATCGTTGACGGGGTTGAAGTTTGCATCGTTGGAATGCGACGAAAGATTTTTTCAACTCCTTATTTTCATTATTATCGAGTCATATTTTGCAAATTTAGGTTGTAGATTGCTACATGAGATTTCGAAAAAAATGTTTGCGTGATTTTCGTAGCTCGAATCTGCCAAAGGAAATTTGGGGAATAAAAGAAAAATCATTTTCGTTGCATTCCAACGATGTAAACTTCAACGTCATCATCGTTGAAGAAACTTCTAGTCATACCTCGAAAAAGCCTCTCGTGACCTCTTTATACCTCATCTAATTGTCACACCTCGAGGTTTCTCGCGGCAACGGAAACATTCACGATTGGAGGAGATACGAGCAGTCATACTGTACTTATCTTCAAGGAAGGCGAAAGAGAATAGACAAGATGGTCATTTCGTTTCACACATTCTTTCGTGGTTCTATTTGCGGGAGCTCGGGTCTCGAGTTTCATCAAACTCGTTTACTCCGGATACCTTGAAATTCGGCAATACGTTCATTGCGGTTATTGTGCTTACCGTGCCAACAGACAGACAGGTTGGAGAAATAATCAACGCCCTCGTTCAGTCATCCTCCTGTAAATATTTCCATCGGATCCCCGAGGAGAACTAATTGGCTCATACTAGAAAGCACCCCCTGTATGACGGAAAATAATTTTTATTGCGATCCGGTACTTCTTCAATCATTCATTTTTAATTTTTTTGATTCATTTTTTTTGTCATTAAGGTCCACTGGAAAACGGAGTATATTTTAATACTCAGTAGGGTGGCTGCAAATTGCAAGCTCAAATTTAAATTTCCAATGTCCCCTTGTAAAAACATAATCAAGATATATAAAAAAAATTATGTGCAAAGTTTTAAGGCGCTCGAAATTTTTTTAATGTTGACTGTGAGGGTCTGAATTTTCAATACAAAAATACATGTTTTTCAATGAAATAGTTTTTATTAAAATAAATAAGTTGTTACTTAATTATTTCTCATGATTAGGATATTGGTTGGAAAAATCTGAAACTTTTACACTTTATGAGGTATATGACCAAATTTTTACAGATTTTCTCAACAATAATTGTCATTATCACTAGATTTGCAATGACAAGGTCGTTCTCATTTTCTGAGTTTCTTTCATTAAAGACTATTTATTGATGTTCTAATGCAATTGTCGCCTTGACTATAGACTGCATGCATAACGAAAAAGTTCGTTTCGTATAAAAAGATTTTATACAATCGTTTTGATTTCCGTTAAGGCATGGTTCACAGCCCCATTCGCAAATGTTGCTTCCGATCATGATTTGAATTTTTTTTAACGAATATATGATTACCGGAAAATAAATTCCCTTGTGAGCAAAGTTGCTCTGAAAAAAATGTCTAATCAACTTTGGTATTTGAGAGCTGAGGGTGCTGTAGTGGCATTTTTTTTATGAAGGCATTCCCGCCGATATTAAAAGAAAAATGGCAAAAAAATATTACGAACGTCTGCCTGAACATGAAAATCAAACCAAAATTCCTAAACGATATGAAATTTCTCGATCAGACATTGCTTACTTGATGGGTGAAAACATTGATTTTTTCATAAGCCCCCAATATATAATGTTTTTCAGAATATTCGAGATCGATTGTAGCTTGCTACATAACGACGTGGCTGAGTGGTATTTGGATAAAAATTAAGAGTCGGGTTCGCAAATTGTCAAAAAATTACGGATCGTTAACGATGTCGCGGAAAGAGGAATCAAGCTCATTACTGAATATAATAACAGATTGACATGCGACGAGGAACAGAAACAATTCATTGTTCAAGTTGTCCGCGAATACCAGAAAATGTATCCAAATGTAAACAAAAGAACTCTAAGCCGTCTGCTCCACTAAACAAATTTTACTTGGGCACTTTTTAATATGAGTTTTCATTTGCAAATTATGTTCATTCGATAATTATAGTATTCATTGCGATAATTTATTTCAATGCAACGAATTTGTGGCTCAGGTTTCATTCAAGTTGAAATTTAATTTCAAGGAGTTTTAATACTTCTGATAGAAATAAAACTTTTCTATTATGTTTAAGTTTTGTGCAAAACGTGCATTAAAACATCAATAAATAGTCTTTAATTAATGAAACTACAAAAAATGAAAATGAGGTTGTCATTGCAAAGCTAGTAATAATGACAGTTATTACGAGAAAAATTTGTCAAAATTTGGTCATACACCTCATAATGTGCACAAATTGTGTGCCAAGTTTCAGATTTTTCCCACCAATATTCCAACATGAGAAATAATTAAGTTTGTTAGTGTCGAGTTTTATTTGCACAACTTTCTTGCAAAGCTTTTTACAAAACATTAATATTTCACATACATACTTTTCACTTATCATCTACACCCTACATTCCTACATTCCGCATTAAGAAATAGTTAAGTAATAACTTGGCAAAACACGTATACTTTTGTATTGAAAATTTAAACCCTCACAAGCAACACTAAACATTTTCCGAGCGCCGCAAAGCTTGGCACATTATTTTTTAAATATACTTTGATAATGTTTTTACAAGGGGACTGTGAAAATTACAGTTTGATCCAAATTGCAACCACCCTAATTCTTAGGGTACTATAAAGTGGCTGTGTGGTCTTTGAGGGTTTTGAGCGGAAATTTTGCGGTCGACTTTATTGCGATGAATATGATTTTGAATAAAGCGTATTTTTGTAATGAGTATTATCTGCTAGAAAAAATGAGCATTCTGGAAAAAGGTTGAAAGATAAGAAAATTGTGAATGCGAAACTCTCGTGGGAAACGTTTTTCTGTGTATCATGGAGAAAATAAATGATCAAAGATGAATTTTAAAGATGAGATTGCCGTTTGCATCGTTGGAGTGCAATGAAAACCACTTTTTTCCAACGCTCGACATTCTTTTTGCGGAGTTCAGCTCAAAAAACGACTCAACCATTTCTTTAAAGGCTAATTCGGAGGCCTGCCATTGAAATGAACACAAACATATTTGCCATAATAATAAAAATACGGAAATAAAAATATCAATATAAATATTTGTTGCATTCCAATGATGCATTCTCAACATCGTTATCAAAGTGGATCAATGGAATTTAATTCCATTAGAAAAAAGTTTTTTTTCGGAGTGTTTGGTATTTGGAATTTAATTATCTTCATTTTCGTGAATTCGAAATGGTATTTTATTTTCTAGGATGGACGATTTTAACTTTGCAATTATTACTTATTAGGAAAATATGCCATATTTTTTTAAGGGACTTGGAAAACCATGAAATTTATTTTTCTGGGTTCCAAAATCTCCGCGCTAGACCATTAAAAAACATTTGGCTACCCCTAATCGCCACCCTGTACAAATATATATAATTTTGGTCACGAATTCACTACACATTCCTTGTTCCCCTTGATCATTCCCATAGTCTGAATTTCATAGGTTAGAAAAAACGGACGAGTCATTACAAAATGTGGGTTTTTCTCCATTAAAAACAAAATATTCCCATTGAAAAATGAATTTAGATAAAAAAAGGAGATTTATCGAAGCTATGCTCATAACGATACCACAATATCCTATCACTACGGAGTAAAGTAAACGAAGGTAGCAATGAATTCATGGTGTTAAAGTTTGCATCGTTGGAACGCAACGGAAACTCTTCCTTATTTTCTCACTTATGCCCACCACTATCTAAACTTTTTTTTTGCAGTTGCAGATTAAGTATCTCTGATAAAGATTTTAAAAAATGTTTCAATGATCTTCGTAGCCTGAATGTGCAGAAAAAAATTAAATAATAGGAAAGATATTATTTTCGTTGATTTGCAACGTTGCAAACTTCAATATCATAGAAATTAGAAGATGGTTTGGGTTTGTACCAAGGGATACAATAAATTTTATGAAATTGGGAACGTCGCGGCTCTACATTGTGTCGGGAGCTAGTGGTCCCCTCATGTATGTGTGTGTGTGTGTGTGCGTATATATATATATATATATAGACTGGCACAGTTTATTTATATAACTCTGCAGCAAATGTTGTAAATATAGATTCGGTCAGAGATCACCTGCTGAATCATCATTATCATTGTTATCATCGTCGTCACCTCGGGAATAAGTATAGCGCCTACGAAAAACTATTTTTTTCCCCTCCGAGAAGATAATTACAAGTCGTGCTTGATTAAAGTCTCGTAACACGTGTTTCACGTACGCGCAAGAAGTTGCCCGAGGAGGTGGTTAGAGGTTGCTCTCAATGTAAGACAAAGCGGACCAAGAGCCCTGTAACAAATAATAATAATGTTCCATTAACATCTATAATTGGAAGAATTATTCGTAATGGAAAATGTTTGTGCACAATACATCGCGTATACATACCTATAGATCCGAATTTTGGTGTTGCATAATATTCTACATGCATGCAATCTTAGTGCACTCAATCATAGGAGAAAATAATCGTGGAAGAAAATTGAAAAACGATTTTCAAGCGTGAATAAAACATCTGTGAAAATAAAGGTTGAAAATAATGATCGCATTTTTTTGTCAAGTTATTTTTCGTTGAACAATGGAAGGCAAAATTGATAAAAATTGCAGAATGGAAAAAAAAATTTTGTTTGGAAAATCGTTCTCGCTGTTTCAAGGAGCAGATATTCCGCTTGAAATTAATTTTTTGGCGAGCTTCGTACGATTTTTTTTGTCGAGTTGTCGACTGGTAAGAAAGGCTATTTCGACTTTGGACCGTCACAACTCTCTTAGTGTACTCTTTCAACAGCCGAAGCGGTTTACCGAAAAAAAAGATCCGTTCCCCATGCACAATTCAAATTTCGCAATTATTCTATTCCTGTCTTTCGTCGTTTTAAGGGGTTCATTTTAAAAAAATCGCGCAAATTGTATTGAATCGCGATTTTTAAAGATAAAGATGCACGCTGTATAATATTTTTTTTTCTCAATTCTACGATCATTTTGTACAAAGATACGGCTGTTAAAAAATTGCGAAATATCGGCGAAAAAGTGAGCCCGCAATTGCGTTTAGTGTACGAGCAACGAGAAAGAAAAAAAAACTATTACTAAACGTCACATCGAGATTCGAATTACACTCGGCGGTGGCGGAATTGACACCAAGGCAGGAACACTTTATCGACTACCCAAAGGATGAGACCGAACGTCTTAAGGGACGTCGTTTCGAGCTCTGATCGAATTTGTCTCTCCATTTGTGCCGGCTACACGCACACGAGGAGGGAAGCAATTTATCGAGAAATGTGCACAGGGATAAGAAAAGAAGAGGGAAAGAGACAGAGCATAATCTCTCCTCTCCCTCTTTCTGTAGTTCGCCCACCCCTCCTCCCCGTATGTAATTGTTCGAGTGCATTAGTGGATTAATAAATGGTATTGAAGTTTGCATCGTTGAAATGCAACAAATTTTTGTTTTCTTCATTCTTCCGTATTTTTTTTTTACACTTAGACGACGAAACTCACTGCAACATTTTTGAGAATCCTCATTCAAAATTTGAAACGAAAAGCTGCAGACAAAAGATTTTATATAATGATAAAAATAAAGAATTTCTGTTCTTTTAAGATAAAAGATTTTAGATAATGATAAAAATAAAGAAGTCTGTTCTTTTAAGACGGAATGACACCTCATCGCGGTCGGTATGATAGAACAATTATAGATACCCAAAAATCTCTGAAACGGCTCTTCAGATCCCGTCGAAACTTTGCCAAACAACGTCAAATAGATAGACGAACAACTGTCTGCCCCTCAAATTTTCTGAATTTGAAAAAAAGAACGTAGATTGGCTTTTCATAAGCCAATCTACGTTTTTTTTTCTACGGGCTCACTTGTTTTTTTCGCTTCTAAAAAAATTCCCGAAAAAACGCTTTTTTGGACCTTCTAATTCAGGCTCCTGCCTTAAACAGAACTTTCGGTGTATTCCAACGATGCAAACTTCAACACCAAAATAGTAACACAATGAAGCGCATGTTTCTCAGCACTCATGCTCGGGTGAGGTTAAAGTTTGCATCGTTGGAATGCAATGAAAATCAGTATTTCCGAATTCCTTTAATTTATTTTGATATATTTCGTCGACAAAATTCCCGCAATTATTTTTCAAGATACTTATTCAGCGGTCTACTGTATAAATCTACAAAATAAATAATTGCATAATAATAAAATCAGAATAATTAAAATGTAAAAGTGAAATTACGTTGGGTTGCAACGATGCAAACATCAACCCCATATACTCGCAAAGATATATATGGTCGTTGACTCACAATCAGTGAATCCAGCTTTGTGCGGGCCGCAACCTGAATATCGTGTCGCGGATAATCCGTCGAATGAATCGACTGCCCTGGAAATCTCTCTTCCTCTCTCAATCGCGATTTCTCTTCCCGACTCTCTATCTCTCTGGAAAATGGACATTGGAGGACTGCGAAGAGTTCGCGTTCAGAAATGACATTCTAAAAATGGTTGCGCGAGAGAAGAAAATTACTCGAAATAATTACCGATACTTACCGGTTCTCCGGTAATTGTCGGCAATTATTTCGACTCGATTTCCACCCGAAAGGTGAATGAGAGGAAAAACTTTTTTTTTTTTCAAATCCTAGACACGTGAAACTACTTTTCCGCTGAATCTCGGAAAGCATCGAGCTTTCAGGCCTTAGCATTTTATTTTTCGTGTCAGAATGAATGTCTGAA
Organism: Ophion slaviceki; assembly: GCA_944452715.1. NCBI lineage: Eukaryota > Metazoa > Arthropoda > Insecta > Hymenoptera > Ichneumonidae > Ophion > Ophion slaviceki. The sequence continues at coordinate 11,535,449 of OX101794.1, read as the reverse complement.
AAATGGATCTACCAAACGTCACGTTGTACATAATCATGAAAAAAAAATGGAAGCGATCATAGCAGTCGTGTAGGATTCGGCGCGTGGACAGGCGATACTTTTTGTAGATAAAAGCGTCGCGAGTATATCCAATCTCGTTATGAATGATGAAGGGGAAATGGAAAGATCGACAGGGTGAAAGAAACGAAGACGAAACTTTGCTACGTCAACTTGTATATAAAATCAATCGAGTCGAATTGATCTTGTATAAATATACATAAGATAAAAACAGTGTTAAATATCGTAAGATAAATCGATGTTATACATCGTACGATAACGACGATAACGAAGCTGTAATTATAAGACAAGAGAAAGAGGACAACTGCGACTAGCGGAGGCTGGAATACGCTACGAACACGACGATCGGCAAATTTCGTTAATAAACAACAACGAATTGTTTCACGACGGACAGTTATCTGTACATAAAGAAGTCATAATTATATATATTTTTTATGACGTTGTAATTCGTATCGTTGGAACGCAACGATTCTTTTTTCATGATTTTTCATTTCTTTATTTTTAATATTATCAAAATCTTTTTTTGCAAATTTTAGCGATTTTTTTTGCAAATTGTGGTCGTAAATTGCTAATGAGAATACGTAAGCACATTCCACCGATTTTCACAGCCCAAATCGATCGCAAAGAAATGTTATCAATTGAAAAGAATTAATTCGCGTTGCGTTCCAACGATGCAAACTTCGAGACAATTTTTTTTGTTTCACACCGATCAGTTGCAATTCTGACCAATTCGTCTTTACTAATGATTACGAAATGATCAATGACGTTCAAGTTTGCAACGATTTTTTTAATTTCTTAAATATCCTTATCATGATCAAAAGTCTTGATTCTGCGAATTGACATCATAAATCTCCACTAACAAGAAAAGGTCGCGAGGTCGAACTCATCGATTTCGATGAAATTTGGCATGTTTGTAGAATGGGTGAAAATAGGCGACACGTATTTTTTCATGTCTGCGGCACCCGATTTCTAAGGGGTGAATCGCATCATCGAAAATAGGGGTGTTTTTCGTTTTTCGTCGATAACGTTTGAACGGTACGATATATGAAAAAATGCCAAATTGCAACAATGTTTCTTTGTCCATGTACTATACATCGCAGATGAGAACGACAACGTTATCGACGAAAAACCAAAAACACCCCCATTTTCGAAGGCGCGTTTCACTCCTTAAAAATCGAGTTCCGTAGATATAAAGAAATACGCTCGCCTATTTTTACCCATTCTACAAACATGCCAAATCGCAGAGACTGTCCGGCCAAAAAAAGTGGAGCAACAAAAAAGAAACAATATTCGTTGCATCCTAGCGATGCAAGCTTCAACGTCACAATGATCACGACGTTGAAGTTTGCATCGTTGGAATGCAACGAAAGTTCGTTCTTTCGAGCTACACAATTTTTTTTCTTGCCAATTTAGGATTCGAAAATCGTTCGATTGTTTTTACGTGTTGTTAAAATTATAAATTTAGGACCTTGATTCAAAAATAAGGCTTTAGATAATGATAAAAATGGAGAAAGAATTGAAAAAAAATATCGTTGCCCCTCAACGATGCAAACTTAAACGTCACAATGATCAACACTCGATGTCTTCAACGATGTTTATTCCGAACGACGCTCATCTCCGGCTACGAGAGTCGCACAGTGCGAAAGTACACGCTTGATTGGATGGGCCAATGGACGAAGATTTACAAATCTCTACCCATTTTCCACCCATGATGTTTCTTTTCTCCTCGTCTGTTCGCTTTTCCGATACTGCCTACGGGTACGTGTTTTTTTTACTGTTTCATCTCACATTATCGCTACTTGACGTGGGACGCGAGACGTGCTCGTATCGGGGGAACAAGAAAGGAACGGGTATCGAACAAAAAATGTACGAAAGATAGTATATTTACCTCGTAAGAACAGGAGGAACAACAAATAATGATAAATATACATTTAAAGAGATGTATTAAAATTAACGGAGTACGCTCGCGTCTTGATACCTTAATGTTACGAGATTGCGCATTGATTCGGGCGAAAGTGTGAATTTCATTATATTGGGATAAGGGATGAAGATAAGCTTACGAAATATGTCGTTGAAGTTTGCATCCTTGGAGTGCAACGAAAGTTTTTATTTCTTTTTTTATTCCTCTGTTTTCACTATCCAAACATTTTTTCCTACATCAAAGTCGTAGACCTTTAATATACGGATACGAAAAAAAAAATTTGAGCGATTTTTCCAGCCTAAATCAGCTGCCAAAAATTGGAGCGATGAAAAAAATCCGTTGCTTTTCAACGTTGCAGACTTCAAGCTCATTACGAAACAGAGAAAAGAAATGGAATTGAAGTTTGAATCGTTGGTACGCGACGAAAATTCATATTTTTATTTCCACTTTTTTTACTATTTCCGTTTTTTTTTACTATTTTATTATTTTGACTACCCAAACAAACTTTTTTTTGCGAATTTAAATTCCACATGTCACAATAAGCATCTTAAAAAATGGTTGAGGCATTTTGGTAGCTAAAATTTGCCCAACGAAATTCGGGAAAGTAAAAAAAAATAATTTTCATTGCGCTCCAACGATGCAAACTTCAATCCCATGAAAAGAAACCAAAACGTGGCCAAGTTAGATGAAAACGCAGCAGAGACTTGCCCGGCCGCTACGATCTCGTTTTATGCAACTCTTTTTATTCCGAAACGTTTGGGCGTGTTTGTAAATTTCTGTGTACGCGAAACGCAGAGAGAACTTTGTGATATTTGACTCTCTTATTATTACATTTACTGCGTAAAATGCCAGTATTGATCTGCCTATGCGCTTGAAAAAAGAAAAACAAAAACAAAATCCCTTCGCCGATAAATGTTATTATTATCGTTATTATTATTACGATCCTCATCGGTGAGAATGCGAACATCGTTGATACCGTCATACTACGCATGTAATTAATAACTTCATTTGTACATCGGCTTATTAGCGTGCTAGTCAATTTATCCTGAATCTCGATAGACTTTAAGTAAGCTAAACTGTTGTCGCGATCATGTTGATTATACGGCAACAAGAATTATTGTGAGCAATACGAAAATGATTGAGAAGAAGGAGAGGAATAAACGAAGGGAAGCCGTCGGCAGCGGAAAAACTCGTCCAATTATAATCACATAACTTATGGGTGTATGTGTGTGTGTGTGTGTGTGTGTGTGTGTGTGTGTGTGCGCGCGCGTGCGTGTGTGTGTACACGAACGCTTGACTCGACAGTGTTGTGCTATGTATAACGAAGAGGAAAGGAGGATAAAATCGATTACATCAATTCTCACGATAAATCGAAATCTGTGTCATTCACTTATTTATTGACCATTTTTTTTTCTCTAATTCTAGATTTTCTACTGTTAGTTTTAATCAGTGATCCTATTTTTTATGGGGTCGAAGTTTGCATCGTTGGTATGCAACGAAATTTTTTTTAAATTTATTATTTTCATCATTATTCAAAATATTTTCTGCCCATTTGTTGTAGATGGCTAAATAAGAATCCTAAAAAATGTTCTCGTAATTTTTATAGCTTAAATCTAGCTGAAGGAAATTTGTGAAATTAAAAAAAAATCATTTTCGTTCCATTCCAACGATGCAAACTTAAACGTAATTATTTTTTCGAGTTTTTATCAATGGAAGGAAACGGTATCGGCTCAAAAGCATAAGTTGTTTATTTGTCTATAAACACCATTATTTACTCGTGTCAAAATATTATAAAAAAATATTCCGAATATTTTTCATTATGTTTAATCTGCTGATTGTGGGAGGATGATTAGTTTTGTATTATTTTTAATCTGCTGATTATTTGATGGTTGTTCATTTTTCTTGTTTGGATATTATTTTTAATCTGTTGATTATTTGATGATTATTCATTTTTATTATCTGCTGATTATTCGATGATTGTTAATTTCGTCATTTTTATGTTATTTTTAATTTGCTGATTATTTAGTGATTATTAATATTTGTTTTTTTTTAAATATTTCTTTAATCTGCTGATTATCAATTATTCGGATCATTTTAAATCTGCTACAGTAATTATCGTTCCAAGTTTGTCAGGATTCTTACTATGTCAAGCCACGAAGGTGCCAATTTTTCAGATCTTGTTATACATTCTTATCGTATCGTTGATTTGATCGAAAAACATATCTCCCAGAGCTTGTTATCCATTTCAACTGGACATTTTCGTGGACCAAGGGGACATTTTACTGACAATTTTAAGACACATTTGGACCAAAGGTAAGATTTCATTCATCATAAAAGTTATACCAAAGTGAGTAAAGAATTGGAAGAATAGGCGTTTACCGTTACGCCCAACTGCATTGCGAGCGTTAGTCATTTATTTTTCAATGATTGAAGAACAAGCAAATAAACAGTCAGTTTCCAACAATTCTTCAATAATTAACTCAGTTATATTTTTCCAAAAAATAGTTCTAACCGTTTTATACCGTCAGCCGAAAAAAAATCGTAAGTGTCATAGAAAGTATTACCGGAAATATTCGAGCGAAGCCTGGTTACTTTCAGCGCTCCTTTTATTGGGCAAAACCGCGATATTTTTCGTTTTCGGAAATGCATACGCACCCTGCATACCGAATGAGTATCATTTTTCACCGTTCTCGATAAAATGGTCCCTCGGTACATCAGCTCCACTTGTTTCGCGGTGGCTCCAATGCAATTATTCGGAATCGATAGCGACGTGACCCGAATCTGGCTAGAGCTTTATTTCCAACGGAACGTGGACCTCGGCGCTAAAGGTCGAAAGAGAATGGGGTGATGGAGCCGGCAAATGACAGCGGGGCTCGAGACAAATTCACGATGGTCCAAAAACACTCCCGCGCATCCATATGTCTATTATTTTTTCAAGTGCGATCGTCGAGCTTGTACGTGGCACTCTTGAACACAATGCTTCGAAGATTGGTCAGTCTCCCTATCCCTCATCAAGTAGCATCGCTCGACATGTACCACACGATCGAGGGACGAGTGCACTACAGAACAAAGCGGAAATCAGCGGAGGTGATGGGTGAACCAAACTTCACGTTGATCCATTTGACCCTCTTGTGTGTCATTCATTTTTTTGCCAGTCTTTCTCTCTGGGAACATCGCTTGCTCCCTTTGGAGTTTTCTCTTGCTTTGAGGAGGTTGAAGCGGTCCAGTTAAGTCGAATGACGGTTTATGCATTTTTTTTACCATTCGACCTTCGAAAAATGCATACGAGGTATAGTATTCATTTTGCACCCTGCAAATCCAAGTGTGTCGTTTTAACACAGTTACATGTGTTAAATCTTGTGGTCACTTTTTACACATTTCCGACTGTGCAATTTCGGGATTCGCTTAATGCGCCTAATATTGCACCCTTAAGTGTATTATTTCTATGCGTATTAGGTCTATGCGTGGATTATTTCTGTGTGTCATCTGATTACTTTTTATACCTGCATGGATGTTGGTTCAAAGCATCACAGTCCGTCTACTGAATGCATAGAATATTTCATAAATCCAAAATTAAGGCGTTACCCCCACTTGTAGCGCAAAAAAAGGCCTTTTTCATGAATTTTTTTAAAGAAAACTACAAAACTTTTTTAATCGATCAATATACCATCTTAAAGAACACATCTTGAAGAACTTTCAGTAATTTTTTTATTGAAAAATATTACATTGTTTAGTGGCAAATGGCCGTCAATGAAATAATGTTTTTATATACACGGTTTGCGGTGACCAACATTGCGGCGAAGTGGATCATCTGAAAAAAAAATGCGGATGGATTTAGTCAAATATAAGTATAAACTAGTCTTTAATCGAAGGATTTTAAAAAATATTCATTTTTCACAAAATGGCGGACAGTCAAAGTTAATGGTTCGATTTTAACGAAAAAACGGCCGTTTTTTGGCTATAAAACGGCCATTTTTTTTTCGAAGAAAAATCGTACGATTAAAGACTACATTTTTATGTATTAAATATGCCTGCAAAATTTCAAGAAGATCGGTTCATTAGTGTTCGAGTAATCTTGGTCACCGACTTCAGAAATGCCAATTTGAGAAAAACGCGTTTAAAGTTTCAATTTCAGTTTACACGAAGAAAATATTTTTTTTTGTAAACTTACATAGAGTCATCTATTCCGGGCATAAAAAAAACTGCACTTCAAAAAAATGCAATAAAAAAAATCGATTTTTTCAAAATCGCAAGTGGGGGTAACCCCTTAAATGAAATACTCAATTTAGAGTTCTACCTCAATGGTTTTATATCGGGATTCGTCATTCCTCAACTTCCTGAAATTATTTTGTTAAAAAAATTATATTTCGCTGGCATGATCGGGACATGAGGGCCGAGTTGAAATTCCGAACTTTGAATACGCCGACGGTTTAAAATTCCTAATTTTAATGTTAAAAAATTACAAGGTTTGTCAAAATCATGCCAGCGAAAGTCTACACAGTTGACTGTAAATGATGTAGAACGTATAATACTGTCTAGACACATTTCAAAATTGACGTAAAATCACTTCTTAATAAATGAAAATCTTGAAATAATTCGTCGATTTATTGAAAAATTTGAAACTTCAAACTTCCATAGCCGAATTATTTTGACGGTGTTCAGATTTTCGGAGTTTTGGTCTTTCGTGTAAAATTCTTTTGGAGTTTTGATCTTTTGGGGTAGTATATTTTCAGAGTTTTTGCGTTCTAATTATTCAACGTTCGGAATTTGAACCCAGCCCCGTTCAGATTTTCGGAGTTTTGGTCTTTCGGGTAAAATTCTTTTGGAGTTTTGATCTTTCGGGGTAGTATATTTTCGGAGTTTTTTCGTTCTGATCATTCAAAGTTTGGAATTTTAACCCGGCCCTAATATTCTTAAGACATTGAACTATCGATTTATGGAAAGCAAAAAAAAATCGATTTTTTTCAAATTTCTGTTGCCGAAATACGGCTACTGCGCGGACATTGAGGTTGGCAGCAATGCTCTTCATTCGCCAGCTAACATTCGTTATCTTTCATCGAACTTTGATGGTTCAATGTTTAATATATATGGTTTGCGATGGGCAAAATGGGTTTTTTTGTAAGCTTTTATTTAGCATGCTTCCTTCGTGTGTCTGCCTTTCCGGTTCAAAATTTGTAATCAATTTTTTCAAGCACTTGCTACTTATGCAACTTCGATGACAATGCAATACGGGGGCGTACACAAATTACGTAACGGCAAATTTCCCAATTTTTTGACCCCCCTCCCTCTCCCCCCACGTAACGGGACCGTAACGCCTAGCCGGAACTCCCCCCCCTTCTATTTCGTTACGTAACGGGTGCTTTGTCATCAATTATTGCGATTTTTTTTTCATAGACATAACTAATTACGAAAAGATCGGGTTTATACTCATTTTATGAAGTATATATTCATCTAGTAGTTGTACACCAATTTTTGTGAGAAAATCTTTAATATGAACCGAGGTATATGCCTTCATTTGATGACGAAAAAAAAAATTCTCTTCATTGTCCGATCGATATCTTTATAAAAGGTTATCTGTAAATAAAAACTCGACAATTTATCGATATCTATACAAATGTAGCCATAGTTATGTGTAGCCGTTCCTTTATTTTGTTTTTTTTTACAAAATGCCGACAGTTTGGGCATTTTTTTTCTTTTTTCACGGCCCTTTTTTGTATTCAAGCAGTCTTCAAAAATAGTACTTATCAAAATTTAAAAAATCGGCTACGCACAACCTTAGTCACTGCGATTACAAAAATGTCAAACAAAAAAAAAATGAAAATCGGTTGATACGTTTTTGAGTATTCGCTGGGACAAGAACGAAAAAAGTAGTTTTGAAAAAAACGCGTTCAAAGTTTTCGTTCCATTTTTCTTGATATAAAGTTATGTTTTTTCTATAATATTGATGCTTATATTAAAGTATCAATATTATAGAATATTGATACTTTATCAATATTCTATAATATTGATAAAGTTATAGAATATAACTTTATCAAGTTATATAAGATGAAGAACCGACATGACGGTTCTTCATCTTCATTATATTTCACAAAATAATAAGAGCCTGCACTTCATTTATTTTGAACGATGCCACACCTGTAGGGATTGAGGGCACTAACCGGTCGCGCTACCCGTGAAAAATTTGCCGGCGCTTAAGATACGGCCGACGCTTGGTACGAAATTCAGCACCAACCACTAACACCCAGTGTTGGTCCTTTATACGGGCCAATGATTTGGCCATGATTCTGCCAGTGCTCATTTGAAGCATGGCAAACCAACGCATACCCAACCTGGGGCCAAATATCGATTACCAACTGTCAGCCAACTATTGGGTCCCAGTGTTGGCCCCGAACATGGGCCAATCGGTTGATCATGGGTTTGCCTGTCTCGAATTCAAGCTCGGCACACCATCGAAGAGCCAACGCCAGTACTAATTAATGACCGTCGGGCAATTGTCGGGGCGAGCGCAGGCCCTGAGTCTGAGCCAATCGTTTGACCGTGGTTTTGCCAATGCTTATTTTTAGCATGGCATTTTTAGCATGGCTCATAATGACTGTTTTCTGAAATTCACTTTATTAAAAATAAAATTGATTTATACTAAAGTTTTGTGGTGTATTAAAAAATGCCGAGTTATTATGATAGTATTAAGAAACGTCCAGTGTTAAAACGACGACAAAAATTAGAAGACTCTTTATTACAGCAGGTTAGGATCAGAGGCAACGAAACAAAAAGACAAGTAGATAGTGAAACAAATTTGGAAAGATTCCACGAACAAGTGATTGTGCATAACGATGTTAGTGAATCTAATATTTCTTTCGATGAGCAATCATCGAGCACAGAAACTTGTGAATCTGATCGATTGTTGGCTAAGCGTTGGGTTTTTTTGACAGCCCTACACGGGGCCAACACTAGCCCGAATATTGCGCCAACAATATGAAGGCGACCTTAGCCCTACTATGGGCCAGTGATTACGCCAACCGTCAGCCAATGATCGTGATCTCTTTAGCCCAGTGTTGGGCCAATATCCGGCCAACTGTTAGGATTTCCGGTAAGCCTACTATTGGCCAACCGTACATGTCAGCGTTGGGCCGAAGAGATCACTCCTACCGTGGCGCAACACTAAGCCGGTAGAGCTGCCGTTCATCGGCCAATGGTAGAATGTGATTGGCGTTACGCTGGCTCGAGGTTGGGCTGGTTGTGTCGTTTTTCACGGGTACCTGTTTTCACTAAAGTGACTGTAACTCCGTCAATTTTCGGACTTGTGGCTAAAAATTTGGTCAATATATTTTTGAGTATATGTACTTGTAAAAATTATTAAAAACAATTTTTTTTTTGAAATTTTGCTTGGGGAAAAGCTACTGTGTCCAATATCCAATATGGCGGACCATAAATGCAAAACGTCGTTTGATGATAGCGAAAGTTGGTACTCGCGGGTTTTCGGGGTTGCTGATTACAAGTCAAATACGAGATAAGTTCAACAAAACAAATTCCAAAATTAAAAATAAAAATAAATGTTTTAAATTGGAAATAAAGATTTTAATTTTAAAAAAATAATGGAATGAGAAACTCGCTACGTCCTTGCCGTTAGTTTTGGGTAATGCTAAACGCATAGTACAATTAGATAGATGTTCAGTGTAGCAGAAATGTCGAATGTCTCGAAATCCTTTTTCAGTAACGTCTACGCGCTAAAATTTCTGTATACTCAATCAAATATCAGATTTTCGTCAGCTACATTGTATTCAACGTTTTTGATTTTCATTCCTATTGTGTTGCATGAAATAAGCTCCCCCAAAAAAATAGATCATCAAATTTGGAAAAAAATCCTATAGTTTTTGCCATTTACAGCGGCTACATTGGATCCGCCGTTTTCTATTTAGCGGTTTAGACTTCGGGTTCGTATTCAGTGGATCAAAAACCAAGTTTTTATCTATTTTTTAGTAATGGATTACCTGCTAAATTAGTCGTAATCAGATTTATGATGTGAAAAGTTCGTTTTTTGCACTTTCGTTATTGATGTCACCCGCTACGTGAAAGATAAAAATTTAATAGGTATGTTTTAGTAGTTATTGAAGTCCTAGGAACATTGAAACGCATTTACAACCGCCATATTTAATTAAAAAACATTTTTGAATCGTCAAAATCTGAATTAAATTAGGTCTAACACCAGTGTTACACTATGCCGCAAAGGCATAGCCTTTCCCAGCCGGAAAAAGGTCATTTTTGTGAATTTTTTCAAGGAAACCTATTTAAAATTTCGGATTGGGGTTTTAATTATCTAAAAGTATATACATTCAAAAACACGTTTAATTTTCTTTTTTAAAAATATATAAATATACAAGGATATTGTATGATTCTTGGAGCGTCGTAAAAAATCTGCGTATACGGTACCCACTGGCGTTTCTTCAAAAATCATCTGAAAAAAAAACCAAAAAGATTATTAAATTAGATACTATAATCTAGTACTTGTCATAGCCGATTTTGAAAATATCGATTTATGACAAAATGGCGGACGTTTGAACATAAATAGTGATTTTTGGGCCAAAAGTTAGTTATTATTTTGCCTATAAAACAAAAACTAAGTAACGGAAAAAATAATCTTATGACAAGTACTAGATAATAGTGTATAGAATAACCGCAAAGCACCTCAAGGCAATCGGTTCATTGGTTTTCGATAAATATTGGGTACCGATTTGAAAAACCCGGTTTTGAGAAAAACGCGTTTGAAAATGTGGGAATGAATAAATCATGAAATTTATCAACTTACATGGAATCATCGATACCAGGCCCATAGTATAGGTCTTCTACGGTCAACGGAATGTTCATAGCTTCTAAATCCTCGACCTTGACCATCTAGGTGTATATCTCCCGTTAACTGACATTTCGTATAGAAAGCTGTCAACTTTCCGTGGTAAAATTGCGCGCGAGTTTTAAATTCAAAACTTGAACATGCAGCAATTTTGCTATTGTTGGCAGTTCTAAAATCGTGACGTAACGCAGAACTTGACCCCCCTCCCCCTCACGTACGTAGACCGCAACGCCTGGCCAGACCCCCCCCCCCCCCAAATTGCGTTACGTAATTTGCGTACGCCCCTAATATGGTACCATGGAGCAGGTTTGATGATGGTGGTGGGAGGTGCGCAATGCAACTTCTTAATAGCACATACTACGACAGTCGAGTTTGTGCTCATTTGTTTTGTTATCATGAGCAATTTTCATTACACACGACAACTAGAGTCTGATAACGGCGGTGGGAGGTGGAAACTGAAATTTCCTAATGGCAAATGGTAGGACAATTAAGTTTGGGCTCGTTAACTTTGTTAACTTGAGCACGATTTATAATTACACTTTTATAAAGTTTCTCGCGAAACATTTATAACTTAAGGCAAGGTTTTTTATTACACCGGTGGCTGAATGGCAAATAAATAAACACATTCTAATAGTAAAAATTATAAAATCAAATAAACGTAAAAAACGTTTTAAAAACCAGCTTTCATTTTCAAATGTACTGTACTAGAAAGTAAAAAAAAATGTTCAATAAAGTTGAAAATCAAAACATTATAACTACAAAAAAGTCCCTTCCTTGGTCAGTCATCATAGGTGCAAGTACTTAAAATATACATAAACGTAGATATTTTTGAAATATGAAATATACATTTTGAAAGCTTGAGGCGTCGAACGTCATAAGTACCAATAGTACTTTGAAATTTCTGAAAAAAGCCTCAAGCTTTCAAAATTATTATTTAACATTTTTTAAATATCTACGTTTATGTATCTTTTAAGTACTTGTATCCATGATGAGTGACCGAGGAAGGGACTTTTTTGTAGTTGTACTGTGTGATTTTCAATTTTACTCAACATTATTTTTTACTTTTTAGTACACTACTATTTAACCCTTTCACACCTGACGGGGCACATGCTGTCCCAGTCTGGAATTTTTTTGAAATTACGGCTGGGACAACATATGTCCCAGTTACTGAAAAACATAGGCGCATTTCAGTGGTGAGGAATTCGCACCCTTATTGCGCAAGTTTCAGAGAGAAAAGTTCTTTCATCGTAATAATCACTTGGAGGAGAAATAACTGTTCCCGGTAATGAGGCCCACTGAACTGATTATTTCGCCGTATTGAAAGGGTTAAATAAAAGCTTCTTTTCAAAAAGTTTTTTTTACGTTTTTTATTTTTTCTAAATGTTTACAAGGGTTTAGTTTGCGTGAGCCCATTATTAGAAATGATTTATCTTGGTGCTAAATAGCCAAAAACATTACATCATCCGTAGCGTGAACGTCTTGTTCATATAACCGCACGTAAAATTACATACATTTAACTATTTTTTATCCTGGGTGTTTTGTGGTGAATATTTTTTAAAGCCTTAGTAGTCACACTTAGCTAGAATCACGTTAAGGGGGAATTTTTTTGTGAAGAAAGTATACAACGGAAAACTTGTGAAACTTGGCATATAGTTTTATTGATCTGTTTACTACATACAAAAAAATTTTTAAACAATTTCATCAAAAAATCCGCCTTCCACCCCCCTCGACGCGCGATGGTCCTTTTTTGATGGTGTGCACGATTACAGCCTTCACGTTCATCCTGCAACAAAAACCCAAAAAGCATTTTACTTTAGACACATATAGCTATCGTTCGATGAAGGGGAAAAAAAAATTGACGATTTGGTGACGTTTTGAACTTGCAGTATCGATTTTTCGAAAAAAATTGATCGATTTTTTGTTATAAATAAAAAACTATTAAACGTATTGCTTTTTTGCTTCATCAAACGATAGCTATATGTGTCTAAAGTAAAATGCTTTTTGGGTTTTTGTTGCAGGATGAACGTGAAGGCTGTAATCGTGCACACCATCAAAAAAGGACCATCGCGCGTCGAGGGGGGTGGGAGGCGGATTTTTTGATGAAATTGTTTAAAAAATTTTTTGTATGTAGTAAACAGATCAATAAAACTATATGCCAAGTTTCACAAGTTTTCCGTTGTATACTTTCTTCACAAAAAAATTCCCAAAAAGCGGTAAATTTTGCGAAAAAAAAGACAATCCCCCCTTAAAGTCATACTGGGTCCATGGGACCCAGGCGTTTTAAAATTGTTATAAATAATGAAATAAAGCATTGAGCGATATGAAAAAATAGTGAGGTATAATTTGAACCTCGTTAAATACAAGGATATTGGTTAGAAATAAAAAATTTAATTTTGAATATGCAAAAAAAAAACGTGAAAAATGACTTTTTTTTACAAAAATTGCTGTAACTCTTGTAATTATTGATAAAAAAAATGGTTTTATAATCTGGAAACAATGTACTTTGCAATAGACATGGCGGTTTCTGTGGACTTTTCAAAAAGTATATTTATTTCATCCAACGCAGATGCGATTTAGAAAGAATGAAACACGTACGCATATAAAAAAATGTGTGTGTTATTGGAAAATAAAGTTGTACGGCATCAAAATAATTTGTTTGGGTCCGGTGGACCCAGTGTGACTATTAAGGGTTAAAAATTCGTACAGTCTCAGTATAGGCTGGACAATTACATATTTTCTTTTCAAATTTGATCCTGGATTGTGGCTAACGCTCCAACCTCCTTAAGGGGTCTTCTCACTTTGGGCACTAAAAAAGGCTATTATCATGAATTTTTTGATAGGATTACATTATAGATATTGATATAAAAGTTGTTACACTTAATAAATACACTTTCGAAATACATTTTGAAAAAAAAAAATTAATTTAAGTCTCTATTTGTAGACGAAAATGGTAGTTCAAAAATGTCCTAAAAAATTGTAGGTCTGCGCTGTTGATGAAATCTCGGAGATGGATCATCCAAAAGAAAAAAAATCAAACGGTTTTAGATTCAGTATGTTAGTGGCTATAGCGCATATCTTACGATTTTTTATATATGCAAAAATAATAAGATGGCGGACATTTTTCGAAAAAAAACGTGTTTTTTCACAGTTTTTGGCAAAAAAATAGTAAATATCAAATAAAAAAAATCCTTGATATGCCCTATAGCTATACTTTTAAAGACTATATGCTTAAAATTTCATAAGGATCAGTTCAGTAGTTTCGAAGGTTTTATTAATAAGCCGTCGAAAAACGTTGTTTCGAGAAAAACGAGTTTACAGTTTGTTTGGGTTACATAAATACATAAAATGTTTTTTTTTTTAATGTATTTCGAAAGTGTATTTATTAAGTGTAACAAGTTTTATACCAATATCTATAATATAAAACTATCAAAAAAATTCATAATAGTAGCCTTTTTTTAGCGTCTAAAGTGAGAAGACCCCTTAAAGGGACACAAAGAAGCTGTGGCTGCGAAAGCGACAGCAATAGTAACGTTGACTGCAGAGCAAGAGAAATATACAGTTCGTTTGGGTTTGTTTAGGTCCATTAGGATCAGTTCAATATGGGGTTGAAGTTTGCATTGTTGGAATGCATCATTTTTTTTTAATTACTCATAATTGTCTGGAGTATTTAAGATGTGAAAGGCGAACACACGTTTTTACGTATCGTTATTCGAAATTGACGACCTCAGTTTGCAAAAAAGGTTTTAGATTATTTTAAAAGTGGAGAAAAAAAATATCGTTGTATTCCAACGATGTGAGCTTCAGGGTCATATTGAATTGAAGATATGAAAAATGCAGCGTGGGCGACATTTAATCACATGCCATCAACTCATGATGAAACATTTTATCACAACTATCCTGTGGGAGAGAAATGTTTATGGCGAATGCCGAAGTAGAGGGCGAACTCGAATAATTCAAACATCCTCCGCTACTAATTCTTTCACTATACCCATATTATTGAACAACCATCATTCTTTTTTGTTTAAAGTATAAATAATAAAATACAAAAATCCAGATCTCGATTGTTTCTTTTTTCGTTAATAAAAAAATCATAAAAATGGATTGTTCTCCAGAGTATTCTCTGGGCCATCTCAATCGATAAATATTCGTATGCACAGCGCAAATTTACAGCTTTATGATTCCGCAAAAACTTTCATCGGTGCTCGTGTATTCGCTACGAAAATTACCACGGTCGTCAAGCTTCAATTTCTTTTCAAGGGTAAAAATGCCGCAGTGTAACAAGAGATGCACGAAGGGCCATGAAATGTGCACACGATTGCCGAATTAAGAGCAGGAAAAAATCAGCGACAAGGAAATGAAGGGAGGAAGAGGGAAAGAGAATTCCGTCCTGTTTACTGGGTTTTATTTTTTTAAAGAATTTTACACTAATCTTCGATCCAAAGAAAATTCCCTTTAACGGGCCTAGTTGTAATAGTCGAAAAGGGCTCATTTTTGGGATTGAAAAAAAATCGGGATGATTAATTTCTACAAAAATTAAGGGGTAACAACATTGTAGAATTTGCACAAAATTGATTTTTTTAAATTGGCTTAAGAGATACTTTGAACCATCTAGAATGAGGGGAAAAAAGTTTGGTACCTGTAAAACAAAGGTCTGCAGGCCCGTGTGGGTCTGCGGTGGCAGTGGCTGGCCCGTTTGCGAAACGACGACCGTTTTTCTCGGAACATAGTTTTTCAAAATGGCCCGCAGCACAACTCCAAAAATTTTCATTCTTTTCACTCAAAATTTTGTGCACATCTTTAAAATAACATTCCGAAGAAAAAAACGTACGGGATTTTCCATTAGTTAATTATAATATTAGTTATAAACAAATGATTGTCCTTTTTTGCTGTCGAAAGTTGAGTTTTTACTGTAAATGCTTGGCAACTACAAACACTCCTATTTTAAAAATTCCCTACATATCTCTCTAGCTATATTCATGTAAATTAATACAGTTTTTTAAAATTATTTTCCAAATTCAAATTTGCATCATACTGCGTGCCGCAGAGCACCTCAAATTTGACATGCCTCGCGAAAATGGCTCCAGCGTCATCATTTTGTATAATTTTTTAATATAATTTGTTTTACCTCTTGAAGATTTGACTAATAACATCCTTGAATATTATTATCCTCTAACTTGTCCGTCCACCAAAAACAAAATCGCGAAAAATCACTCAATTTTAGACGTTTACAGTGGTGTAAGCCCTTGAGTACTTGAAAAAGTTTCATCTGAAGAAGACTCTGTTTTTTTTCTGTGTAAAAATATTTAATTATAATCGATTTACCGTCGATGCCCGGGAAGCACCTCTCGATAATGTCTTTTGCGGTGAGCAACGCTCTTCTGAACCAGGTTATTTAATATAAAAAAAACAAACAGATTTCGTTAGTATATTTTAATCAAGGGAATTTCCGAAAAGTAAAATTTAAAAAATGACGCACGTTCAGAGTCTCAATTGTTGCGAAAAAAATAGCATTTTTCGTTCATCGAATTGAAAGTATACATCGGAAAAAAGACTCGATCAAATACTATATTTTTACATTTAAAAAAAGCCCCAAAAACTTCAGAAAGCTCGAGGCAGTAGTTTTTGAGATATTTTGAAAACGTACTTTAGAGAAAAAAAGCGTTTAAATGTTCGAATGACGTTAACGTTCCAAGAAATACCGTTCGAACTCAATATTTTCATCTTTTTTCGACTGTCTTTAATAAACGAAGCAGAGAAACTACCTAATTGAGTGATTAAATGTTTTTTTTTCCATTGTAAATATCATGTGCGGTTTCTAAAGCGAAGTATTTGTCTTTTTTTCAACAATTATCAACGATTTAGCACTTTGAAATTGTTTATCTGTTCGGCTCGGCTGAAACGCGCCGAGAGCATCCGAAGTTACCCGAGCGCTCTGCGACGTCACCGTTCGAACTCCGGTATACGAACTACTCGCGTAATGCAAGTTTTCTGTCAACGATGGCAACGACAAAATCGTAAAGTCTTGTTTCGTACCTCTTAACATAAATGCGACGAAAAGTGCCCCTAATAAAGTATTTCTGATTGTTCCACAAGACGTAAAACGTCGCAATCGGTAGTGTTCGAACGTAAATTTGAACCCGCGCTCGCAGTCCGCCCTGACATTCTCCTACTCGCAAGTAGCGCTGCAGTCGCTCTTAGGGCCACACAGAGAGCGCCACTGTCATCACGTTTGTCTGCGTCCACGTAACGGGATCTCTTTCGCGTTCTCGGGCCACATCCATTTTTGTTTTATATTCGCCTTTTGTTCTAGAACACTTTCTTAATCTTTATCTATCGTCATCTTCGCAATCTTCGCAATAAACTATTGTCTAGAACCAAGTACGTGCACGTGAGCTTATTTTTATTCCAGCGCCCAACAGGTAGTTCGATGCAGCACGACGTGTTAACCTGAAATCATCGTCCACTTATTTTTGCTGTGACCACTTAGATGAAAGTGTAAACGTGTTATAACATAAACTGTAGTGAAATATATTTTTTTAAATAGGTCTTTCTCCATATGCTCACGATACTTAGCGACAATAAGTGACACAATTTATCAAGCCTCTCCTAACCTAAAAATTCGCGGTCGGCAAATTACTGGAATTTGCTTTCACAAATCCACTTTCACACATCGTTGCGCGAAAATGAAACTAGTTTTCGACTTTTTGAAAATGCTCAAGATGTTTTCCGATGTAAAATGACACCAAATAGTACACTTGTGTACACTGGCGTGTAAGCCGTATGCGTAGCCTATTCGGTCGCGTTCGAACGGTGACGTCACAAGCGCCAGCGCCGATACCGTGACGTTTTGGCGCCAACGTCTACAGTTTGAATTATCGTGATATAAAACAATTAATAACTATCTTCAGAATTATTTCAAAGAAAAACCCTTTTGACATTCTGTTTATTTATCAGAAAAGATCAATTCTAAATTAAAAAATGGAACATTCTTTTTAACAACTCAATTTTTCGGCATGATATTCCTAACACTATAATCACGGTTTGCTCAGTTTTTAATTTAAATCTCAAAATTAATTTCGTTCCTACAGCCCTATAACTAGTGCTTGCGAGGTGTCACGTCCATCACCAAATGGACAAAGCTTCAACTTGAGAATTAAGGGCTCTGTCTACTTTGGATGCATGGAAAAAACGCTCTTTTTTCTTTAAAGAACACTGTTATGTTTATGGATATAAAACTTGTGAGCCTTAACAAAAACATTCGTAAATTACAACGAAAAAAAAATTATTGATTTTAACCACTTTTTTAGTGTGAAAATGCCAGGTAAACTGGAGTCCTCAAAAAGTAGGTAGGTGTGCGCTGTTGAAAAAATCTGAACAACGGCCCATCTGAAACAAAAAAATTTAATGGTTTTAGGTTTAGTGTGACAGTGGCTATATCCCGTACCTCTAATATTAATTTATGTGCAAAAATAACAAAATGGCGGACAAGAAAAATTAAAAAACATGTTTTTTTGCATGTGTTTTGCCAAAAAAATAGTAAAAACAAAAATTTTGCAATAATTCTGGTACAGGATATAGCGATAAGTGTACAGTATATGTGGTTGAAATTTCATAAGGATCAGTTCAGTAGTTTGTGAGATTTTTTCAACAAGCGGTCCGAAAACGTTTCGAGAAAAACGCGTTAAAAGTTTTAATTTATAAAAAATCGTAAAAAAATCTGACTTACACTTTATCAGCAATGCCTGGACCATACATAATTCCTTCTGCCTCTTCCTGTAAGTCAATATCTTGCGATTTAGCTTTTTTGAAAGTTTTAAAGTAGACAGAGGCCTTAAAAATCTCCGTAACTGTGTTGTGAAACTTCTCGATGTTTGGGCAGTCAATGCACCGAGAATCACTCTCTCGGTGACATAAATCTCAACGGAATCCTAGCATTTCGACTTTAGTCTGGAAACTCCTCAAACCAACATGGCCCTGAAGTAAACTTGACCATCAATCCGAGCATCGGGTAGTCAGTGTTTCCGTAGCAGGTTCACGGACTCTCGACTGTGACTTCCCGTCGTTTGAACACGAACTTCGTCACGTCCCTGCAAAAAATCTCCTACGAGTGGGGGTGTGTGTGTGTGTGTGTGTCACTCAATTTGCATTGAGGTTATGCCGACGAGCTTTCGTGTCAGTGACGTGGATTAGCATTGCGGAGTAGGCAGAGCAGAGCAACCGACGGTTAGGAAAAGCTCGAGCGAGAAAATATTGTGCAATGTTAGTTGGTATACCGTTGTGGTACACACATACATATCGGTCGGAGTATTCTCAAGGACGAAAGCACCGCAGCAGCCAGCTACCGATTGGTGGCTCTCACAGTGCGGATATAAACGCATACATGTATAGTCCACCTCTACATTTACTTTTTTCCACGCTACGCGTTATTTATACAAATGAGCACGCCCCTATAGATCTACGTATCGACGTTTAAATATTTATTCGCCTACCCGACTAAATAACGATGTATAGTGGCCACTGTTCGGATAAAGGAGAAACGAAAAAGGCATTGCTCAGTCGTAAAATTTCCTGGGATTTTTTCATTTTGTTGTTTCGCAGAGCGAGCATTGCACGTGTGTTGTACGTGCCTAGTTTGAACCTAATTAACCTTACGTCAGTGGAGATGGATTTCAACGAGACAAAACGGAATTGACCGCGAGAGCACTGAGATCGTGGTATCCGAGGCTATCACGATAATGTATGCTTGATGGCACGACGGATGAATAATGGAGAGGGGCTTCTGGCGGACAATCAATGACAAGTGATAATGGTACAAGGCCATCCTTAACCTAGCACTTTGCACGGGAAATACGACTGTGGGTCCTGTCGTCGCGTCGAAGAACCAATTACTGTAAGTGAAGTGTACGCATCAATTCGCTCGATGGGACTGTCAATAGTGAGAAATGAATTCCATCAAAACGGATAAATAATTATTGGCGCAATGCTCCGGGAACGTCATTGATATTTGAGCTTGCAAATGAAGGCTTCTATGGTTTAATCTGTGGAGAAAAATGCGATTCTTTAGAAACATAGATTCCAGAAGTTGGATAAACTTCACGATGACTCCAGATCTTGGAATTGATTCGTTTGATAAGCTAAAAGTGTACACTGGGCATCAGAGTTAGTCGCAAAACTAATCAGTCGAAATCCAGAATGCAAATAGATTTTTTGGATTTTTCTATGTTATTCTTGATGTTACTATGATTTTCTAAGTCTACGTCAATTCGCTCGATGGGGCTGGCAATAATGAGAAATGAATTCCATCAAAACGGATAAATAATTATTGGCAGAATGCCCCGGGAATGTTATTGATATTTGAGCTTGCAAATGAAAGCTTCAATGATTCTATCTGTGGAGAAAAATGCGATTCTTTAGAAACATAGATTCCAGAAGTTGGATAAACTTCACGATGACTCCAGATCTTGGAATTGATTCGTTTGATAAGCTAAAAGTGTACACTGGGCATCAGAGTTAGTCACAAAACTAATCAGTCGAAATCCAGAATGCAAATAGATTTTTTGGATTTTTCTATGTTATTCTTGATGTTACTATGATTTTCTAAGTCTACGTCAATTCGCTCGATGGGGCTGGCAATAATGAGAAATGAATTCCATCAAAACGGATAAATAATTATTGGCGGAATGCCCCGGGAACGTTATTGATATTTGAGCTTGCAAATGAAAGCTTCAATGATTCTATCTGTGGAGAAAAATGCGATTCTTTAGAAACATAGATTCCAGAAGTTGGATAAACTTCACGATGACTCCAGATCTTGGAATTGATTCGTTTGATGAGCTCTAAAAGTTACACTGGGCATCAGAGTTAGTTGCAAACCTAATCAGTCGAAATCCAGAATGCAAATAGATTTTTTGGATTTTTCTATGTTATTCTTGATGTTACTATGATTTTCTAAGTCTACGTCAATTCGCTCGATGGGGCTGGCAATAATGAGAAATGAATTCCATCAAAACGGATAAATAATTATTGGCAGAATGCCCCGGGAATGTTATTGATATTTGAGCTTGCAAATGAAAGCTTCTATGATTATATCTATGGAGAAAAAATCGATTTTCTGGAAAAATACATTCCAGAATGGAATTCTAAAATTCCTTGGAATCGATTCGTTTGATGGGCTGAAAGTGTACATTGGCCATCAGAATTAGTCGTAAAGCTATCGGTCGAAATCCAAAATACAAATAGATTTTTTTCGATTCTCGTGTGACGCTAAATCAGACAACTAAATACCAACTGATGAAACTCATTACTTTTCAATTGCTCGAATTTCTTTTGGCCCACATTCGTTACGAAAATCCCTTAATCATTTTTTAAGTCGCTCCCTTTGAGATCTAGAATTTAAATCTGCGAAAAATATTTTGTATAATGGAAAAGGTGAAAGCAAAAGGATAAAAAGGAATTTTCGTTGCATTCAAACGATGCAAACATCAAGACCATGTCCTTTTCTCCGTGTACATTTATGCGAAGTTTCCGGAAGAGTGTTTTTTGTTAACGATATGAATATGGCGAATGAAGTAATTCTGGTTGGGTGACATTTAGGAAAGTCACTGGAAATAAAAAATTATAATGATGAATTAATCCTGTAACATTTTCTGGAAAAACTTGGAATGGTTTGTTCTTTCGAACAATGGTTACTTTGCGCTCGCGACCACCGCCTACTTACTTTGAGCTATACGTACAATGAACACATCCGTAGGATCGATCTATATACATATGCACATTGATAACGTTACTCGTGGCACGTTGAGGCGTTCGACAGCCGCGTATTACAAGTCGGTCAGGGTCACCAGCGGAAGCTCCAGCCTTAGAATTCACCATTGGCCAGAGGTTTGTGACGAGGATATAGCGATCATGTAAATCAGGCCCATTGCTAACTTCGATCGACTTGTGCTGAACACGTCCAACTCGTATATTTTTTTTGCAAATATCTTTGTCGTTGTAATTTTTATTTCCCTGCGCTTCGGCTTTGGTGGTCCTTTGAGTTGAACAGCGTTGCGCATGGTCGATACTCAGAACGGTGACCGCTTAGCCTCATCGGCTGGAGCATCATCCAGTCAGCGGAAGGCCAACACTTCTGATACCCTGCCGTAGATACCTACTTGAGTTGAAACGTCTGTGCACCAGAGAATCAGAAGAATATTTAATTTATATCAGAAGAATATTTAAGTTTAAGGGGTGTTCTCACTTTAGACGCTAAAAAAGGCTATTTTCATGAAGTTCTTTGATAGGTTTACATTGTAGATATTGATATAAAAATTGTTACACTTAATAAATACACTTCCGAAAGACATTTTTAAAAAATATTTATGTAACCCAAACAAACTTTAAACGCGTTTTTCTTGAAACGACATTTTTCGACGGCTTGTTGATGAAATCTTCGAAACTACTGAACCGATCCATATGAAATTTTGACCGCATATTCTTTACAACTATAGCTATAGCGCATAGCAAGGATATTTTTCGTTTCCATATTTACTTTTCTTTTGCCAAAAACGGTGAAGAGAACACGTTTTTTGTTTGTTTTTCTTCGAACAATGTCCGCCATTTTGTTGTTTTTGCATATGTCGAAAATCGTATGATATGCGCTATAGCCATTAAGGCGTTACCCCCACTTGTAGCGCAAAAAAGGCCTTTTTCATGAATTTTTTTAAAGAAAACTACAAAACTTTTTTAATCGATCAATATACCATCTTAAAGAACACATCTTGAAGAACTTTCAGTAATTCTTTTATTGAAAAATATTACATTGTTTAGTGGCAAATGGCCGTCAATAAAATAATGTTTTTACATACACGGTTTGCGGTGACCAACATTGCGGCGAAGTGGATCATCTGAAAAAAAAATGCGGATGGATTTAGTCAAATATAAGTATAAACTAGTCTTTAATCGAAGGATTTAAAAAAATATTCATTTTTCACAAAATGGCGGACAGTCAAAGTTAATGGTTCGATTTTAACGAAAAAAAAACGGCCGTTTTTTGGCTATAAAACGGCCATTTTTTTCGAAAAAAAAAATCGAACGATTAAAGACTACATTTTTATGTATTAAATAAGCCTGCAAAATTTCAAGAAGATCGGTTCATTAGTGTTGGAGTAATCTTGGTCACCGACTTCAGAAATGCCATTATGAGAAAAACGCGTTTAAAGTTTCAATTTCAGTTTACACGAAGAAAATATTTTTTTTTGTAAACTCACATAGAGTCATCTATTCCGGGCCCATACAGAAGTATGGGCCCGCATACTTATACTTCAAAAAAATGCAATAAAAAAAATCGATTTTTTCAAAATCGCAAGTGGGGCCACCCCTTAACGGCAGGGTAGGGGTTTCAGGGTGAAAAAAAACAATTTTTTGCGATTTTTTTCATCTATATGGATAGAGTACATTTTTTGAAACCTTTTGTACACTGTTAAGTGTCATTTGAAGAACATTCCGTGAAGTTCGTACGCGAAAATATCCACAAGAAAGCCGGTGACAAAGCTTTTCCAAGAACGCCTTTGGAAAAACACGATTTGTGGTGTTCGCTGTATCTCAGCTCGAAATTATCTGAAATCAAGGACCATTAAAATTTAGTCAAAGTATTATCAAACCCCCGCCCCCCAACGGTCATTGATAATTTTTTTTTCATTTCTAAATTTTTGGTGGTCATGTAAAGTGAAAAGTGCTATTTTTCATGAAAAATTCCGCCATTTTGGAGGTGGAAAACCTCCTTATTGGAAAAAAAATCTCAAACTAACCGTTGGGGGGAGGTATTTTATATCTAGAAAGTGTGTACCAAGTTTGAAATAAATCGGTCATGTAGTTTTCAACTGGCAGTGAACACGGACTTTGAAAAAGTGGTTTCGAGAAAAACGCGGCACCGGCTTGTTTGTGGATATTTTCGCGTACAAATTCCACGGAATGTTCTTGAAATTACACTTAACAATGTACAAAAGGTTTCAATAAATTTACTCTTTTCATATAGATGAAAAAAATTCGCAAAAAAGTGTTTTTTTTTCACGCTGAAACCCCTACCCGCCTCTTAACATACTGAATGTAAAACCGTTTCATTTTTTTGGCTCGGATGATCAATCTCCGAGATTTCATCAACAGCGCAGACCTACAATTTTTTTAGGACATTTTTTAACTACCATTGCGTCTATAAATAGTGATTCAAATAAATTAAAAAAAAAATTGGAGTGTATTTCGAAAGTGTATTTATTAACAAGGAATCACTTTGGTGTCCTCCTCCGATTTTGTTGAAATTTTTTTATGCGGAAGAGTATTAAAAACTAAGAGATACGTATTTTTTTATCGGCGGAAAAATAGTTTTAAGGGGTGAAACGCACCCTCGAAAATAGGGGTGTTTTTCGTTTTTTGTCGATAACGTTATCGTTTTCATCAATAAACATTGTTGCAATTTGAACTTTTTTTACATCTCGTACCTTTAAAACGTTATCGACGAAAAACGAAAAACACCCTCATTTTCGATGGTCCGTTTCACCCCTTAAAACCGTTTTTCCGCCGATGAAAAAAAATACGTGTCTCTTCGTTTTTAATACTCCTCCACATAAAAAAGTTTCAACAAAATCGGAGGAGGACACCAAAGTGACGTTCCTTGTAAGGGTAACAACTTTTATATCAATATCTATAATATAAACCTATCAAAAAATTCATAAAAATAGGTTTTTTGTAGCGTGTAAAGTGAGAAGACCCCTTAAGAGGCTATTCTATTGTGATGGGATGGAAGAAACGAATTTTTATTTCTTGCATTTTTCAACTTTATTCCATCATAGAATTGATATACAATTGCTGGTAGAGTCGATTTTCAGTTTGTAGACTCATTGTCGGTACAGCGCTTCAAAGTAGAAGCGCTCGGTGCGCACGCTCTTGTACGGCACCCCGCTGCGCATGCCGGGCAGAGCTGTTGGGAACAGCTGATTTGAATTTATACCTGAGTACGCACATATACACGTATACTTCTATACATTAACTGGATAGTAGTAGTCTCTCTTTCCACTGTGTGAGTAAAAGGACGCTCTGCCGGTTAGTATTGTATAGTATAGTATGTTATTATCCTGTACTATAAAAAAGTCGTTTCCAGAAAAAGGCGTTTAAAGATTAATCTTTAAACGCCTTTTTCTCGAAACGACTTTTTTCGCCCGGCTTAGGGAGAGATATACACCTAGATGGTCGAGGTCGAGGATTTCGAAGCTATAAACATTCCGCCGACCGTAAAAGACCTACACTATGGGCCTGGTATCGATGATTCCATGTAAGTTGACAAATTTCATGATTTATTCATTCCCCAATTTTCAAACGCGTTTTTCTCAAAACCACGTTTTTCAAATCGGTACCCAAAATTTCTCGAAAACCAATGAACCGATTGCCTTGAGGTTTTTTGTGTTTATTCTATACACCATTATCTAGTACTTGTCATAGGATTTTTTTTCCGTTACTTAGTTTTTGTTTTACAGGCAAAATAATAACTAATTTTTGGCCCAAAAATCACTATTTATGTTCAAACGTCCGCCATTTTGTCATAAATCGATATTTTCAAAATCGGCTACGACAAGTACTAGATTATAGTATCTAATTTAATAGTCGTTTTGGTTTTTTTTCAGATGATTTTTGAAGAAACGCCAGTGGGTACCGTATACGCAGATTTTTTTACGACGCTCCAAGGATCATATAATATCCTTGTATATTTTTGATATTTTTAAATGAAGAAAATTAAACATATTTTTGAATGTATATACTTTTAGATAATTAAAACCCCAATCCGAAATTTTAAATAGTTTTCCTTGAAAAAATTGACAAAAATGACCTTTTTTTCCGACTCCTAGGTGTATATCTCCCCTTAACCGAACGGGCTAAAAAATTTACTTCATGTGTGGCTATCGCACGAGCTAGAATTACCCAGAAATTTTTACTTTAACTTATAGTTTCGCACGAATTATGACGAAGAAAACGTGTTTTTCGAACACTTTTGCAACTAACGACGCCATTTTGTTATTTTTCAATAAAATACGGATTAAGAATCTTTTTGAACTTTTTGTTTCCGATTACCTGAAAAGCGCAAATCATCAACGCCAGCAACGTACTTTTTTCATGCCTTCACACGATTATAAATTGTTAAATAGATGTACATTCATATGCAACGAAAAAATTAGTTTCTATTCTGTAAGAGTGTACCTTTAAGCGAAAAAAAGTTTGTACCGATACATGAACAGTTAAAAAAAAAAAATTATTAAAAAAAGCTTGTTTTTTTAGCCGTCACAGTAGAATAGTGGCTCCCTTACGGCGGGATATACATTTAGACGGGAATTTTTTTTTTGCAATTTTGAGGGATTTCTTAATAGTATCCTTGAGTACTTTAATAGTATCCTTGAGTATACGAAACAATTTGTTTAATTCGTTTATCATCAAAATAGCGGAGCTGCGGCAGAGTGGTACAGTAAGGTTGCCGCGGGAGTTGCGAATTGGTGTGCATTCTAACCGCAGTAGACTCCGCAGTAGACCGCGTAGACTGATTTGCAAAAAAATCAAACATTTTTTTGGTTGAAACATGTATAGTTTCTATTTGATAGTAATTAAAATGAAGAAAATGCAAATTTAAGAGAATGTCACGCATTTACCAAGAAAATCATTTCACGCAAAATTTATGTAAAATTTGGAGTAAAGAAGTATTTTTTTTTCTTATTTTTCAAAAACAATTCTCATCAAGTATAAGGTAGCAATATTATAAATATTTCTACTAAGTTTCATCTCAATCGGCTTAATAGCTTTTTAGTAATCCTGGCCGCTATTTTCAAAAATGCAGTTTTGAGAAAACCACGTTTAAAGTTTGCATAGAATTTGAATCAAATTGCACTATGCACTTGTGGTAACTAATACTGCTCCGATCAAGTATTGAGTACAATAAAACATTTAGGGTTCAAAGGGGGTTTTCAAAAGAAAAATTTGGTCCAAAATTCAAAATGGCGACGTTAAGATGGTTAACATGTTTTTTAAAAATGGAATCATAAATTGTTTTTCACGTGAATATTCATTAGGCAAAAACTAACAACTTTTGTAGGAAAAGGTTTTTGATGATGTTCACAATTTAGAGGTTAGAATACGATTTTTTACTATTTTACAACTATCCAGAATGTACCACGAAGAGGTGATGTCTTCAACATCCCTAGTGTAAGTGTGCGTGTGAGTTTGTTTGGGTTTGTTTGGTAACGGAAGGGACGAACTGCAGAGACCGACTCCTTGTTTGGGTTATCGAACAAACCCAAATGAATCCAAACGAATGCAAATAAACCCAAACGAACTCGGACCCACACACACGCACACTTACACGACGGTTATTGAAGACTTTACTTCCTCGCGGTACATTCTGGATAGCTCTAAAATAGTGAAAAAACGGCATTCTAACCTAAAAATTATGAACGTTATTAAAAAAAACTTCTCCTGCAATAGTTGTAAGTTTTGGCCTGATAAATGTTTCGGAGAAAAATTCATGATCTCATTAGAGAAAAACATGTCGGCTATCTTAAAGTTGCCATTTTGAATTTTGGACCAAAAAATATTTTGAACCCTAAAAGTTTTATTATACTCAATACTTGATCGGAGCAGTATTTTTCGAGATAAATCAGGCGTAAGATTAAAATGGAACACCCGGTATAGTTCTATCGTTTAGAAAAATCGTTTTGTTTAAATCGTTTAAATGTATATACCGCCTTAAGACGACTGTGGGCGTAACGGGACGTTGGGTGAGTTTAGCGAAGTGTGGGGAGGTAGGGATAGGAAAGACTTCAATTGGAAAGGGTTATACGCAAAAACCCGCAAGAGTATACAGCAGTGAAATTAATTCTGGACACTTTTCATAGAAATTACCTTTCTTACAGTTACGCAAACAATATATTTTCTGCTGTGCCGAAATAACACTTTAATATTTTTTATATTAATGTATATGTTTGTAGTTAATATTCGTCTTAAAAACATGATCAACAAAGGCAACATTAAAAAACATTTAAGTGCCCAAAATGAATTCCACTAGTGTACGTTGGGACTCAGAAAATAATAATAATAACAACAACAATAATAATAATATATAATGATTAGTCTTGTTTCCGATTTTATGATAGCAAACTTTAACTCCGGTCACTCCCTGTCTACTTTAATAATCTGTGTCACGTGTGTCTATACGACCATAAATCGATAGCTCACGAAAACGTATGCACCTCCGCTTGTGCAAGCATGAGTTTTGCTTTGTTTGACGGCGATAAATCAATCCAATTGGTTTGGTCTGTGTACATATTATTAATTTAACGACGTGAGAGAGCTTTTCTGAATATCGATGAAAAAATATCATTTATTAGTAATGTATCGACTTCATTTGTATATTTATATTTTCTATTTTATGCACAGTCAATCGTATATTAATTCATATCGAGTAATCAGCTACATGTAAATAAAATATGCGTATGGAAGTTTTGTGTTGGTGGAATTTGAAAATAGGTTTCGAGTGCTTTGCAAGTTTTTAGATTATTATGTACCTTAAGGTCTTTTTTTTCGATTTTTTGTCTACTAGATTATTTATTTGGGACTTGGAAAAGAGGTATGTAATAACATACTTTTTTCCACATAATTCGTGTAAACATCTACACGAAGTAAGTTCAATGTATGCTTAATAAAGCATTCATTGAACTAATTTCGTGTAAATGTTTACTCTTGAAAATTAAAACTTAACAACGTTATTGAGGTATAATAGAGTATCTGTATAAATTCATAACTTGACAGTGGTTGGTCTGGAAAATAAAAATAAAAAAGTTTTACAATATATATGAATAGAAGATGTTCAAAAAAGTGTAACTTTGGTGAAATTTTTACTTTTATTAAGAGGCTTAAAGAATAATAAATTTAAAAAAAAACGGCTATTGCAATTACGGAAACTTTGTTTTTTTTTGATGTTTGAAAATCGGACAATTATAGCTAGAGTTATGGTTCCGGCCAGGTCGAGAAAAGTCGTTTCGAGAAAATCGCGATTGAAATGTCAATTTTCGATATTTTAACTTGAAATTTTTTCCACACATCCTTCAATATGTATACTTTGAGAAAATGCAACAAAAAATCGATTCTTTCCCCTAACAGCGGTATCTCACCGCAAAGATTTACAGTCCATTATAAATGATTTTTTTGTAAGACATTTTTTATATCATTTTCGAGGCAGTAAAAGATTGAAACTATATCGTGGGATTGAACAAAACGAGTACCTATAAATAGGGCGTTTAAATATTCGAAGCTCTCTTATCGCACGTCATTAATGGCGTAATCCGAAACCACGACATATGTAAAGCCCATTAAAGCGTTTTGCTATGTATGCAAGATTGTTGTTTCCCGGTAAGTCATAAATTTCCAAAATGACACGGATCTCTCGGGGAGTTACGGTGATCGATGTCGAATCGATCGCAGCATAATATAAATTGTGCTCCGGATAGACGCAGCTGAAAAAATGGACGCCCAAGTAAAGTCAATATGATCGATCAGTGTTTGCGTGACGCGTGCGTTTTATGAGCGGCTCACCGTGTGAGGACTAATGCACGAATGGTTACAGCTTACACATAATGTAATCATTGCCCTCGTAACGGCCATTGCATCAGAACGCACGACAATACGGCAAACCTTTACGAGCCGATAAGGTCTAATAAGTATTCAAAAAATTTGTAATATTTAATCTTTTTTAAATCTATTTTTGCACGCAGCAATGTTATTATTCATACGAAGCCATGTAATTGTAGATATGTACCAATGATATATTTTTACACGCAGCAATTGTTTATTCATAACAGATTAGATTTTTTATTTCCCGAGTTCCAACGACAGGAAAACAACTCTATTCTTCATTTCTCTATTCTCAGACATCTCTCTTCTTAAATATCTCTATTCTGGAGCAGGCTTAAGGCGGACCTCTAGTTTCTCGGGTCGAAAAAATCGATTTTTTTTTTCATAAATCACATCTACAATATGTGTAGAAAATGTGTGCCAAAGGATTTTTCGATATTCGAAGTGGTTCAGAAGTTACGGCCCTGGAACGGAGCAGGTATACGGAGCAGGTATACTTTCAAACGCGTTTTTCTCGAAACACCATTTTTCGAAACGGTGACCACGATATTTCAGAAACTACTGCACCGATCTTGTTCAAATTTATACAGCATCTTTAATATGTTATAAGCCAGCGATTGAACTAGGATTATCATGATTGCTTCGATAGTTTTTTTTTGTACGAGCGAAAAACTTAAGAAAAAATGAGTAAAAAATAGAATGTAATTTTCAAAAGTGTATAAAAAAGTCAATTTTTGTAATTTAGAATTCACTCTAGTTCAATCGCTAGTCTTAAATATGAAGATTAAAATGCCGTTTGGTTTTTTGATTTCAGATAAGCAGAACAGCCGCAATCTTGGTCACCGTCAAGCACCTCTTTTACTTGATGTCTTCCTGTCGGCCAGTATAACGTTTATTCTATTATATATTTTGACTTAAAAAAATTTGTAAAGCTTATTTAAATGTTAATAAAGATTATGCAAAAACAATGAGATTGATTATTTCGATGCTTTGCCCGTAAAAAAATATTGAAAAAGCCGTAAAAATACAGCCGAGAAACTAGAGGACCGCGTTAATAAAAAACACCTCTATTCCAAAATATCCCATGTCTGAAACAATTCTCTGCCGAAAGATTTCTATTCGTAAAGATCACAATGCCACAATAATTCAGTTCTGAAATATTACTGCTCTTAAGGAGGATGAAGCGTTAGCCACAATCCAAGGTTAAATTTAATAAAAAATACTTGTTATTGTTTAGATTATACTGAGTCTTTACGAATTTTTAGAACTTTTTTCACCACCAAGACCAGAGATAAAAAATACTTTGATGTATGTAATTTAACGTGCGGTTAGATGGGAAAGACTAACACTAAAGGTTACGTAATTTTTTTTTGTTATTTAGCACCAAGTTAAACTATTTCTAACAACGGATTAAAGCAAACTGAACGTTTGTAAATATTTAGAAAAAAAATCTTCATCTTGCCCATCGTAAGCCATGGGCCAATAATCTCGTGACGTAAATATGAATAGGCATAATTATAAATTACTCAAAATTTCATTGTGAATTGTATAAAATATTCGTTGTCGTGTTTTTTCATAATAATCGTCGATAATGTTATACTTTTTCAAGTTGGTAGTAACACAAAAATTTCTTTACTTTACGTAATAAAAACATTAAAATGCATAATTTTGCCCTTTAATTATATATTTAAAAAATTAGCATATACAGAATAAATCTGTACCTCGTATGCATTCTTTGAGGTTCATTGAAAAAAAAATTGAATAAACCGTCATTTGACTCAAGTGAATCGCTCCAACCTCCTTAAATATCCCCGTTCCACAATCTTTCGTATCCCAAATTTTTCGATTCTTAAATATCTGTATTCTTCAAAATCTTAGGCTACATCCAAAACATCTGTAATCCGGCAATTTCATCTCACAATATCTCTCTCCCGAATTATATCTATTCCATGCGTAATATTACATTTACTATATTGGCCATGAATAAATCAAGTGCAACGCGCAGAGGCTCTTGAAATAGAGATGTTTCGGAAGCGAGATATTGTGAGATGAAATTTTCGGAATGCAGATGTTTTCGATGTCACATGAGATTTTGAAGAATACAGATATTTATGAATAGAAAAGTTTCGTATACCAAAGATTGTGGAATGGACATATTTAAGAGCAGTAATATTTCAGAACTGTATTGTTGTGACATTGTGATCTTTACGGACAGAGATGTTTGGGTCGAGAAATGTTTTAGAAATAAGATATTTTGTATTAGAGATGTTTCGGAAGAGAAATATTGTGAGATGAAATTGTTGGAATACATATGTTTTGGATGTCACATGGGACTTTGAAGAAGCCAGATATTTAAGAATAGAAAAGTTTCGGATACGAAAGATTGTGGAATGGACATATTTAAGAGCAGTAATATTTCAGAACTGTATTGTTGTGACATTGTGATCTTTACGAATCGAGATGCATGGGCAGAGAAATGTTGTAGACATGAGATATTTTGGACTAGAGATGTTTCAGAAGGGAGATATTGTGAGATGAAATTGTCGGAATACAGATATTTTGGATGTCACATGGGATTTTGAAGAATACAGATATTTAAAAATAGCAAAGTTTTGGATACGAAAGATTGTGGAATGGACATATTTAAGAGCAGTAATATTTCAGAACTGTATTGTTGTGACATTGTGATCTTTACGAATAGAGATGTTTGGGTAGAGAAATGTTTTAGACATAAGATATTTTAGATTAGAGATGTTTCGGAAGAGAAATATTGTGAGATGAAATTGTCGGAATACATATGTTTTGGATGTCACATGAGATTTTGAAGAATACAGATATTTTGAAATAGAAAAGTTTCGGATATGAAGATTTGTGGAATGGAGATATTTAAGAGCAGTAATATTTCAGAACTGTATTGTTGTGACATTGTGATCTTTGCGAATAGAAATGTATGGGCAGAGAAATGTTGTAGACATGAGATATTTTGGACTACAGATGTTTCAGAAGAGAGATATTGTGAGATGAAATTGTCGGAATACAGATGTTTTGGATGTCACATGGGATTTTGAAGAAGCCAGATATTTAAGAATAGAAAAGTTTCGGATACGAAAGATTGTGGAATGAACATATTTAAGAGCAGTAATATTTCAGAAATGTATTGTTGTGACATTGTGATCTTTACGAATAGAGATGCATGGGCAGAGAAATGTTGTAGACATGAGATATTTTGGACTAGAGATGTTTCAGAAGAGAGATATTGTGAGATGAAATTGTCGGAATACAGATGTTTTGGATGTCACATGGGATTTTTAAGAATACAGATATTTAAGAATACAAAAGTTTCTGATATGAAAAATTGTGGAATGGACATATTTAAAAGCAGTAATATTTCAGAACTGAATTGTTGTGACGTTGCGATCTTTACGAATAGAGATGTTTCTCATTAAATCTGCACTAGAATACAGACATTGAAGGAGGGAGATGTCTCAGAATAGAGAAATAGAGAATAGAAGTTGTTGTCCTGCCGTTGCAACGTATACATTTGCTGGTTTTCACGTATTACCCTTCCCAATGGAACCCTTTCCTATCCCTCCCTACCCGCACTTCGCTAATGTGACTTAACGTTTCATTGCGTCCAAGGCCGTTTCAAGCTACCCTACACCTCATTTTCCGAGTGGCACGGGGAAACTGCAGAAAACCCATACCGGTATAGACGCTCCCATATTCTTCTAATTCTCTGATGCACGGGCGTTTTAACTCAAGTATCTACAGCAAGGTCTCAGAAGTATTGACCTACCGCTGACTGGTTGATGCGCCAGCCGCTGCACGGCTAAGCGGTCACCGCTCCGAGTATCGGCCATCTACAACGCTGCTTAGCGCTGCGTATTTTGCACTAATTGTTGTCCATTATTTTGAACGAAATATAAAGTGTTTCATTCCTCATTGAAACGAGCTACTTTTGCATCGCGAGAATGAAAAATCGCTTGACGATTTGTGCCTCGTGACGGATATAAAAAAATGACTTTAACGGGTTAAACCTAGCTTGTGGCCGGAAAAGAGAGACATTTTCGGAAATTTTTCTGGAAAAACGTTTGCATGTTTTCAAGATTTTTTTACATTAAGGGGCGCCCCTAGTGTGACACTTTCAAAAAATCGATTT
This sequence comes from Ophion slaviceki, assembly GCA_944452715.1. NCBI lineage: Eukaryota > Metazoa > Arthropoda > Insecta > Hymenoptera > Ichneumonidae > Ophion > Ophion slaviceki. The sequence continues at coordinate 11,501,825 of OX101794.1, read as the reverse complement.
TTTGTTGTATTTATCAATAGTCTATACCTTCAAGTATACCTCACTACTATACCTTATACTTTTATCGATTTATAACAATGAAATCGATATTTTTATCTTTCAACGTGTTTTTCTCAAACTACATTTTTCAATTTTGTTGCAGTTCTAACTCGAATACAAATCATCCGATCGACTTGAATCTTGTTTTAGCGTATTTAGTATTTGTTTCTTCATACAATGTCCCTCTAGTTTTTCGATTGGATAAAAAATGTCAATTTGCCATGCAAAAAACCATCCGATTTTTTAGCACAATTTGGAACTTTTTTTTCCAAAAATCCGCCATCCTGTTGGATTTTTTTTCACAATCCTGTGTCATTGTACACTGCAATACCTTTTAGTATAATGAACTTATTTTTTTTTTTATTTCGGGCACTCTGAAGGTCGCAATCACTGCAGCAGTGGGAGAAATTTTTTTGTTGGAGACTCAGGGGGCGGCGCATAAATCGTTGAAAATTGAATATTTTCATATAAAAAAAACTGTATATACATAATTTATACACAAATATATCCGCGAAATTTCAAAACATTCCATGCAATACTTTCCCCTTAAAGGGTATGGTTTTAAGTATTTTCAACAATTTTTGTATCGAAACATATTTATAAATGTCGTGCATTTAATGATTAATGATAAAACCGCTGTTTTAAAAACGTTCTTGGCGGTGAGCACTGCTGCTTGGAAACAAATCATCCGAAATAAAAAAACTTCAAATGTATACAGTTTTTGCACGAAATGATCTACTCCTTGGACGAAGGATTCAATAAAATATTGATTTTTGGAAAAAAATGGCTGCATTCCAACGGGAAAGTATCGATTTTCGGTTTAAAAAACGCTCTATTATCGTTAATAAAACAACTGTGCATAAAAAAATAATTCCTTTGCCCAAGCACTGCTTTTTGATATGTGAAAAAAACTCGTAAAATTTGAAGTAGATCGGTGCAGCGATTTAAAAATAACTGTAATCTTTACCGTCCACATATATATTCCTTTGAGCAAATGAAAAACGAATTGGCACCCTCTTCGAAAATGCGACCGAGAAAAATGAACTTGAAAAAAGTCCATCGGGACGTTGCATATTTTGTAATTATGTAGAGTCGTTTGTCTCAATGCGAGTTGACATCGGGCTCCGTACGTATGCTCAGGCTTCAACCCAACGTTTCCGCAGCGGCATATCCGAGACTCGCGCCCACGTGAATTCGTATATATAAATGTTATACCCGTGTAAATGGAACCAAAGGAGTACGTGTGCGAAAGCTCCTGATAAGCACGTCCGTATATACGTACGTATGCAATGGTCTACAGAGTGCCGCGGGACAATCGATAAGTCGCGTGCACCGGGTCAAGACCGAAAGACGCCAAAACATATAGCTCTGTATTGTCGGGTTGTATATACCCACGAAAATATCTCCGTATATTGGTGCTTTTTAGTCCAGTAAAAGAGACGAAAACCCAGCACTTTTTAGCGTAGAATATGAATTTTTGACTGAAGGTAGATGGTTGCATACCGAAAGTAACGCCAATAAAATGTAGCCCCTCAACTCGCCCCAGCCCTGAGAAATACGGGTTGAAAACTTAAAAATGGCCGTATCTCGATAATTAATAGCCCGATCAAAAAAGGTTTCAAACAAAAGTTGTTTGGAATAATAAAATTCGTATAAAGTTATCTGACGTCCAACCACCTATCTTTGAAAATAGCGGCACAAAAACGATTCGAAAATTCGGGGTTGACGCGTGTGTGAGCGAGTGTTTTTGCGCCGCTATTTTCAAAAATAGGACATTGGACGTCAGATAACTTTATACGTATTTTATTATTCCGAACAACTTTAGTTTAAATAATTTTTTCATCGGGCTATTAATTATCGAGATACTGCGATTTTTAAGTTTTCAACCCCTATTTCTTAGGGTTTTGCTGAGTTTTCGTCTCTTTTACTGGACTACAAAAACACGAGAGCACCACTGAACCAGACAAGGACGCGATATGTCTACTCCGCGCGCACACTCATCAACCCCGAATTTTCGAATCGTTTTTGTGCCGCTATTTTCAAAGATAGGGGGTTGGACGTCACATAACTTTATACGTATTTTATTATTCCGAACAACTTTTCTTTGAAATCTTTTTTTATCGGGCTAATAATTATCGAGATACGGCGATTTTTAAGTTTTCAACCCCTATTTCTTAGGGTTGGGGCGAGTTGAGGGGCAACATTTTATTGGGGTTATTTTCAGTATGTAACCATCTACCTTCAGTAAAAAATTCATATTCTACGTTTTGAAGTGCTAGGTTTTCGTCTCCTTTAGTGGACCATTTGCCATTCGTCCACATATGTATTCGCTGTAGAAAAAAATCGCTCAGCTTATCTGGCGACTAAGAGAAGTTAAAGAAGAAGGGATTGTGAGATAAGTTGCTTCGGTCGTGTGGGTCCACGAGGAGTCTTTTGCCAAGTGGTTCGGTGGGTTGAGATGTTGAGATTACTCACGCCTTGAAACAAGGCCAACCATGAACTTGGAGAAATTATTCGCAAATATTTTTTAAACCATTCATCAAGGGGGGATATATATTTACAACGATAAAAAAACTGATCAGTTTGTTTTCTCTTTAAACGATAGATTGAGATACGATGTAATAATGGAGTTATATAACTGATCATTATTAATTATATAATCAGGGTTACCTAATTCTATACGAATTAACAAACTCATTGAAGATCCTATTATACCAGATCATATTCCAAAAATAAAATAAAGAATACCAATATCTTTGTGATTTGTTGAAAAAAAAACATTTTTGAATAAATTTTGAGTTAAAAAAAATGTATTGCAAGTTAAAAAATATATTGATTTATAAAATTTTGAAAAATGTCATTTATTTACGCAATAAATTGTAAATTTATAAAAATGAGTAATTCGCATTTACTATGTTATTAAGATTTAAAAGTAAATTTTAATTTTAATTTTGAAAATTAATAGTTTTTTCTAACTTAAAATATTAAATAATTCAATTATTTAAAATTAATACATTTGATGAAGAGATAAATAAAATTATTATTAAATAATTTATATTATTAACAATGAAATGATTATTAAATAGATTAATTTTCAAGATCATTCTAGTTAGTAAAGTTAAAGAAAGGACAATACGTGGATAAAATAAAAATGATAAGATTGATATAATTATTAAAATATGTAGAACATTTTCGCAAAGTTTCAAAGTGAAATTGGAAAAACTTCAAACGTTACAGCCCGTCAACGCTGTGCCTCACCGCTCGGATTCGAAGGGGGTGTAAACTTCAAACCCCTTTGCTTCATAACTGCGTTTTCGAAATTGGCGTGCAGGATTACTGAAAAACTATTAAGCCGATTGAGTCGCAACTTGGTAGAAATATTTATAAAATTGCTACCTTCTACTGAACGAGAATTGTTTTTGAAAAATTATTCAAAAAACTACTTTTTACTCCAAATTTTACAGAAACTTTGCGTGAAATGTTAATTTTTGTTGTAAATGCGTGCCAGTCTCTTAAATTTGATCTTTCTCCATTTTAATTACTGTCACATAGAAACTATACATGTTCGAACTGAAAAAATGTTTGCATTTTTTTGTCAATCAAAATCTACGGAAAGCTAGACTGCACGCCAATTCGCAACTACCGCGGTAATCTTGCTGTAACGCTCTGCCACAGCTCCGCTACTTTGATGATAAATTAATTCAAAAAAATTGTTTTGTCTACTTAAATATACTATTAAATTATACCTACAATTCGATAAATGTAGAATTATGAATTCTAAGTTTAAAAAATATCTCAGAATTGCTCAATTTTTTCCCGTCCAAATGTATATTCCGCCTTAAGGGAGGACACTACTGCGACGGGTCGAAAAGAGTCGTCTTTTCCGATTTTTTTTATCTATTAGATTATTTATTGGGATTTGGAGAAAAGGTATGTTATTAAGCATACATTGAAGTTATATCGTGTAAATTTTCATTGGAAAAAAAAAATAAAAATTAACGTTATTAAGGTATAACAGGAACTCTGCATAAAAATTGTTGTTTAACGGCCGGATCGATAACTTGACAATGGTTGGTCCTAAAAATAAAATAAAAAGTTGTATAATCTAGATAAATGTTCAAAAAAAAAAAACAGATTGGCGGGTCTTAAGAAAAGTGCAATTTTGGCAATTTTTTTACTCATATTCGGCGGCTTATGAAATACTAAATTCAAAACAAAGAAAACACGGCTACGTAAAACGATAGGTACTGTTATTAACGACATGTTGGATTTTTATATTGAAAATCGGACAATTATAGCTAAAGTTACGCTCCGGTCAGCTCCGGCCTGGCTGAGAAAAGTCGTTTCGAGAAAAACGCGATTGAAAGTTTTAGATACGTAAATCGTTGCGTTACCTATAAATTGACTGTAACTTGCTCAATCTTCAATACTTTAAGGGGTTACACGTAGTTGGAGTTGTTGAAAAAATCCATTTTCGTTTTCGACGGATTTTTATAATATAATCTTTCAAAAATATTCTCTGAAAATTTCAAGTCGGTTCGTTGAATATTGGGGGAGTTATGAGCGTTTACATGTAGGTCTGCTTACCGCTTTACCGTTACAGGTAAAAACTTTAAACGCGTTTTTCTCGGAATGACTTAGCCAGAATCGGTCACCAAAATATCTCAAAAACAAATAAACCGATCTGCTTCAAATTTCACCGACATTTTTTTGTATATCAAAAGGCAGTCCTTAATCGAAGGATTTTTTTTCAATGCATACTTTTTTATATCAAGGAAAATAGTGTTCTTTTCACCAAAATTTCGGCGATCATTTTCGATCGGCGACCATTTTTTCAAAATCATTATTTTATTCAATCCTTCGATTGAAGACTAGATAATACGGCACAAAAACTAAATTCATTTGGTTTTTTGATTTCAGATGATTTGTTCCCGAGCAGGAGTGGTCACCGCGAAGGACCTTTTTTGCACAGCGGTCTGTGCGATTTACTGTATCTCCGTCGTTTATAAATATCTCCCAATAAAAAAATTGTCAAAGATACTTGAAAAAAAAGGTAAAAACCTGCACCCATTCCACAAAAAAAATCACGAAAACACCGCTTTTTCCGGTCGCGAACTAGGTGTGGCCCGTTAACTTAAAATATTTGTCACATGTTCTTGAATATGTATACTTCGAGAACATGTTAAAAAAATCGAATTTTTGACTCACAAAAAAATCTTGAGGTTTGCATCATTGGAATGCATCGAAAGGTAATTTTTTTAATTTGCGCAATTTTTTTCATTGATTTGGGGTACAAAAATCACCCAACCGTTTTTTCCTATCCTTATCAGACTACGACCTCGATCTATAAAAAAGCAATTCGATTATGATGAAACTAAAGCGATAACATTTTTTTAAAGACTCTGCATTTCAATAAGGCAAACTTCAACGCTATGAAAAAAATGCATTGACTATTTAACTGAACACTTGAATTGAATATATAAGAAAAATCGATGCTTGTTTTATATAGATGGAGGTAAGCTCGGCTTACTTTGGTTACAGTCTGTTTCAATGGCTCCAAGTGGCGTGCTTTGGTGCACGCAGAAATATCGAGATCTCGCATCGTACCGCAATTGCTGTTTCACATCCAGCCTGCGGGCATTATTAAAATGCAGAATGCGTGCTTGACGTGACAATCGCTCGGTCACGATATGTTTACGATAGCGTTAGAGCGACTCCAGCAGTTTCTGGATGGATCAGCGCAGCATAGAAGGGACGGCTCAACGATTTTTTTTAAGGGGGCCTACGCATTACTTATTATACGTTTGTTATTGCGATTTATCGTACGTGTGGACCGTACTATTTATGATATTTCATGACGATAGTACTATAATGTGGATTAATAGAGAATAAAAAAATGCGCAATCGCAACACATATTTTTGCGATTTTTTCCACTTATTATGCCATCCGAGAAGGTTAATATGAAATGGCATCGATCTGCCTCGCTGATTGTTGAGTTTGAAAAGAGTAGGGCAAAGAAAAGTTTTAAAAAAATTTGGGACGATAAAAAAAAATTAACTTTTAAAATAGGGTGGCAAAGCTAAAGTTTTTTGTATAATTTAAAAAAAATTTAGAAGCAGTTCAATAAAAGAAAATTGTTTGAAATAATGAGGCAGTGAAAAAGATTTTTTGAATATTAAAAATTATTTTCTTTGTAATAAAAAATGGTTTGAAATAACGTGGCAAATGAAAAGTTAAAAAAATGTTTTCTTAAAAATTTTAAACTGTGAAAAAAATTGTTCAACATAGTGGCGAAGGAAAACTTAAAAAAATTTATTTTTATTTTGAACTCTTTTTTTTATGTAAAAAAATTGTTTAAAATAGTGTGGCAAAGGGAAAAAATTTTTAAAATGTTACAAATGTAAAAAACAATTGTTCAAAATAGTGTGACGAAAGAAACGTTTTTTTCACAAAAAAAATTAAATACAATTTTATTCTAACAATTAGTAAAAAATGGTTAAATATAGTATGGCAAAGGGAAAGTTTTAGAAAAATGTACAACTATTTTTTTTCAATTTGTCTAAAAAAGTGTATCAAAAGAGAAGTTTTTCATTTGAAAAAATGTTAACCTACTTTCTTAAAAGTAGAAAAAATGGTTCAAGATATTGATTCGTCAAATAAGTTTTAAAGTTTAGGTCCTTTTTACGTTTCTGCATTTGCAAAAAGACGTAACTAAAACCTCTTTGGACAGTTGAGTTCAATTATACCGCGCCAGACAGCGATTCGAAATGAATCAGCCCTGAGTTCTGCCTATGAACAAAACTTTCCGCAAATACGTCGTACTCATATAAAAATATTCGAAATCGACAAAAGCACGAATGCCCTCAGACAAATCCAAACAAACCCAATTATATACCCTGATGTATCATTTTTTTTCAAATAATAAATACCAACTCATATTATTTACATGTACCTGTTTTTTATTACCCGAAAAGTCTGATTACATTTTCAATGCCATGAAATAGTTGCATTTTGTGTAGTATATGTATATTAAAAAAAATAGTACCGAATCTTTGCGAAAAATAAAATAAAAAATTCTTATGTCACACTATTTTAAACAATTTTTTTTACATAAAATAATCGTTCTAAATTTAAATATTTTTTTTAAGTTCCCGCAAGTACGTCGATCTCATATAAAAATATTCGAAATCGACAAAAGCACGAATGCCCTTAATGATAATTTCTCTATCAACATGTAACTCGCACACGTGGTTCCAGCAACTGTTACACATCCCGTGTTCAAATCGAGCCCTGCGACTTACAGCTTATCGTTCATCGAAGGCCGATTTCATTTAATACACTGGAGCTCACGAGCACGTGCTTTGCTCCTGCCCCCCTCGGCATCACCTCTCGCGACGTTTCACGACACATGTATACGTGCAGCCAGAATTCTTCGATGACGTCAAGTTGTACCTCGCTAGAGTATTCGCGTCACGATTGCCAAGCTTCCCTGGTGCTCTCGCGATAGAGCTGACATATAGCCACAACCCGATCAGCTCTCTTTGTTACGAACGTTTTCTTTCGATTTTTTCCCTGCTCTCCATTCACGTATCTTCTTCAAGAGATTTGGCAAGGCGACGTGGCTTCGTCGGGCTGAACGTTGTTTTCCAATAATTTGGGATCAATCGAAGCTAAACGACGAGAGGATGAACATGCTGAAATTCGACGGGTTCCCAGGGGCTGCACGATTTTGTTGGAACTCACATTTGTGATAAAGTATTGAAAACTATTAGACACGTATTTTTTTCGTCGACGGAAAAACGGTTTTAAGAGGAAAAACCACCCCTCTAGGAAAGGCGTGACACCCCTTAATTTAATTTTGATCTCAAACTCCTATAGTGCATTTTTCACCAGTCTACAGTAGAGGACTTTTGGTTTTTGTTTTTTTCAGATCGGTAGACTGCTTGTGGATGAAACTGCAAAATCACCCCTCGAACGACCTTCTTTGAGAGGTGGTTATCTGTCTTGAGGGAGGAGATACCTTTAGGCGAGGCAAAAATTGCTGACTTTCATGATAAAAAAAAGATATCTTCACTATTTTTAAGACTTAGGGTCTGGTATATTAATACTCGCGGCTGTTACATGGTATTAAAAAAATAATCTTTAAAAATGCCGGAGGCATGACACAATCTTTTAAACGGGTTGCAGTGGATGTTGTCAGACGGTGTGACACGTAGCCTCGGCGGGATTAATCTGACAAAAAAACAACGAAGATTTTTCTTTCATTAACATTCATACGCAGAATATGAACCAAGAAAAAGTGCGAAATATTGAAAATCGATTAAATGGTACGCTTTGAAATAAAAAGATTGAATTCTCCGAAAAATGGCTACATTTTGCAATAAAAAATGCTTCTTTTCAAATTTTCGAAAACATTTAGGGTCATGTTTTAGACAATGGAGTTACAAAGATTTATACCAAATTTAATCCGAATCGGTCGATTTGTTTTTTAGCCGTACGTGACGTCATTTTTGAAAATGCAGTTTAGAGAACCGTGCCATACTCTGCTATTTTTAAATATTAATGAAAAAAATCTACAGATATTACACAAAGTGCATCTGCTTCGTGGCATTGAAAATGTAATCAGACTTTTCGGGTAATAAAAAACAGGTACATGTAAGCAATATGAGTTTGTTTTTATTATTTTTCAAAGATACATTAAGGTATGTAATTGCGTTTGTTTGGGTTTGTTTGTATAATAATTGTTATGTAATTTTTGTAATATATGTGTACTATAAATTGTAATATAATTGTTAAATGAATCAAAAAGATTAGAATTGGGTGGGAAGACGGCGTTTTTCAACCAATCACAGGCATTCAGCATGTCGCAGGTCCCCCCACTCTACTACAATACTATGCCAGTGGAGTGGGGGTAGCGATAGTTTCATGTGACATCCAGCTAACTCAGATCCCCATACCCAGCCTACCTCATATACATATACAGTTTTAAAAAGATTTTTAATGCTAAAAACACCACGTAAGAGCTGAAAGTAGTAATTAAACATGCTCTAAGTCTGAAAAATCACGAAAATCAGCATTTTTTTTCCTCGCCTAAATCCCCCGCCGCTAACACCATTTTTCCGACGATAAAAAAATTACGTGTCAATGCTCATTACGTTTTCAGTGCTTCATTACATACATGAGTTTAAACAAAATCGAAGGCGGAAACGTGATTGATGTTGCTTGTAAGAGAAACAAGCAATCAACGATGGATCTGTAGAAAACAGCTGACCACATATAAAGTATTGGAGCTGGAATCACGGCGGTGATCTTATCCGATGCCTGCTGCCGCAGTGGACGAGTTGCATAAGCTTATTTCCAGACGAGTTGTTCTCCGTGGCGCGTCAGGCGCGATAAATTACAACGTAGGAGTTTCAATGCGGGAGCCGGATCGTGATATAGCGCATACCTTGTACAAGGAGGCGGGAGGATCATCAGCGCGGGAATTCTTTTAGGAAAAACGGTGTTCGAGGCCGATTCCTTTCGATTCGAATCTACTCGCGAATTTGCACTTTTTTTTAAGGTAGTGTGTGCACTAACCTCTTTATTAGATAAAAAATTGATTTTTTTATATGCTGTAGTATAGACATACAGAATGACGTCTGCGAAAAACCCGCATGCCTTACCGGCTAGATACAATAGAAATTCATTTACTAAATCAATGCATTTGACCCACACTATATGGGGAATCCGTGCGGATTGAACTTTGAGACGGAAATAATCATAGTTCGCGATTACATACGGAGCTATACAAAAGCGATAAATAACAAAAAAAAAAACTGTCGCGGTAACGTATGGTCCATAAATAATATGGGTAACGGGACAATTTGAGCAGATATTAACGATTGAATCGACAAATTTTTTCGCGTTCGCTAGCCGCGTCTGCCATGACGGAAGAGATGGCGTAGATTTTTCAACGCTGCATGCGTCAATTTGAATGCAACGACAAAAGTTGTAAGTTCTTAAGGGGTTACCCCCACTTGCGATTTTGAAAAAATCGATTTTTTTTTATTGCATTTTTTTGAAGTATAAGTATCCGGGCCCATACTTCTGTATGGGCCCGGAATAGATGACTCTATGTAAGTTTACAAAAAAAAATATTTTCTTCGTGTAAACGGAAATTGAAACTTTAAACGCGTTTTTCTCAAAATGGCATTTCTGAAGTCGGTGACCAAGATTACTCGAACACTAATAAACCGATCTTCTTGAAATTTTGCAGGCTTATTTAATACATAAAAATGTAGTCTTTAATCGTTCGATTTTTTTTTCGAAAAAAATGGCCGTTTTATACCCAAAAAACGGCCGTTTTTTTCGTTAAAATCGAACCATTAACTTTGACTGCCCGCCATTTTGTGAAAAATGAATATTTTTTAAAATCCTTCGATTAAAGACTAGTTTATACTTATATTTGACTAAATCCATCCGCATTTTTTTTCAGATGATCCACTTCGTCGCAATGTTGGTCACCGCAAACCGTGTATATAAAAACATTATTTCATTGACGGCCATTTGCCACTAAACAATGTAATATTTTTCAATAAAAAAATGACTGAAAGTTCTTCAAGATGTGTTCTTTAAGATGGTATATTGATCGATTAAAAAAGTTTTGTAGTTTTCTTTAAAAAAATTCATGAAAAAGGCCTTTTTTGCGCTACAAGTGGGGGTAACGCCTTAAGGATGTTGTGTCCAAAATTAAAAATGGCAATAAATTTTTTTTAATTTGATAGGTCATTATGCAAAACATTTGAAAGGTTGTGTAAAAATTTCACGACGATTAGGAAGCTGGCTACTGAGAAATTAGAATTCACAAATTACACGCAGCCTTATAGAAACTGAAGTAACTTTGCAAATATTTATGAATGATCCTTTTTTGTTTCAAATATATCAAAAACAGAGGTGGCTTTATGGTGCAAGAAACGACGTCGTCCGTGAACAAAAATGAGTATTTGAATTTCCCGCTACTTTCGGTCTATGCAACGTTGCCGCTATATTCTTGTTTCTTGCGGTGAAAACCACGTACTTCGTCTTTATTATTTATTTTCTAGAACACGAGCTTCCTAAATGTATTGGAAAAATTGCACAATGCTTCTTACATGTTATATACAAACTTATATACAAACAAAACAAAAAAATAATTGCAAAGTTACTTCAGTTTCCATAAGGCTGCGTGTAATTTGTGAATTCTAATTTCTTAGTTGCCAGCTTCCTAATCGTCGTGGAATTTTTATAATCGATATATAAAATTAGTAGATTTGTTAGTAGATTTATAAAGCGATAATCGTATCGCTTCACACCAGTCATACCACTGATCATACTTGAGACTTGTACAATTAAAATTTGTAACATACGCAAAAAAATAATTTGTAAAAACTTAAATTTTCCATGTGTAAACTGTTCAATGTTCACATTTCGCTTCACACCAGTCATACCACTGATCATACTTGAGACTTGTACAATTAAAATTTGTAACATACGCAAAAAAATAATTTGTAAAAACTTAAATTTTCCATGTGTAAACTGTTCAAATGTTCACATTTAATTAGGAAAATGAAAAAATACTTATTTCAACGATTGGCGCAGTATTTTTAGGTATGACGTTTGGCAACATTGGTTCTATCTCCGTCTTTTTTTACTCAACCAGGCGAGTTTAACCTCCATGCTTTCAACGTCGATCTGTCAAAACAATGTCAGGTGCGGGAAATATAAAGGATTGTATTCGGGCCACGACTGGTAAAAAGCGTGGAAAATTTGTGTCGGCGAAATATGTCGGTTAAAAATGAAATATGTGTGGAAATTCGTATGAGTGAGATGAGGTTGGGACTACAGTCAACTGTTGCCTTGCTGTCACGTCACTTTATCGTAGCAAGTGGTCATCAATCCGGAAGTACAAATTAAACCTGATATTACATAAAAATTAGGTCAATAAGCGTAATTTTTGTGAGAGCATTGGATTACTACAAGTGTTAAGTATGTAAATCTGATTATTTTTAAGAATCTGACGGATTCCCACTATTATCTACACATTTGTAGCGACCGGAAATTGGGTTTGTGCATGTCGTCTCGAAATTCCTTCACAAAAATACGCAATTTGATTTTTTTTCTCTCTAATTAGGTCCATAACGGACCCTGAATGTTCACAGAGACTATTATTAATGTATTTAGTGAAGCCAAGAAAAATGAAAATCCTATGGATTGAAGCCTGGCGATAGGATTACCTTAAGGGGCCAGTCCACTTTGGAGCCACGAAAAAAGGCTATTTTCGCGATTTTTTTGGACGATTTTATAAAAGGTATGAACATAAAAGTTGTTGGGCTTGATAAATAAGGCTTGAAATACATTTTTAAAAAATTTTAATTCATTTTTATTCATTTTCAAGTACAAAAACTATAGTTTAACGTAACGCCTCAATAATAGGTGGGCTAGGTGGCTCCATCACAAGTCGGCAACGGCTTGTCTGAAACAAAAAAAATCAAAGTCCATTAGATTCAGTATGACACCACCTACCAAATGACCCTCGGATATAAAGTTTTATCAAAAGATAAAAAAATGTCAGATGAAAAACGAAAAAAGTAAAAAAACGCGTTTTTCCGCAGTTTTTCGCAAAAAAGATTAAAAATCAAAATTTTAAAACCATCGAGGGTCATCTTGTTGCGAATCGTGTTTACAATATGTGGTTCAAATTTCAAGAGAATCGGTTTATTAGTTTTAGAGATACGACGGAGCTAGATTTTGAAAATGTTGTTTCGAGAAAAACGCGTTTGAAGTTTATACTATGAAAAACTCTTACCTAAACTCAATCGGCAATTCCTGCACCGTACAGAATCCCTTCTGATTGCTCATCATCGTCAATTTCTTCAAGTCTTGCTTGCTTTCGATTTTTTGAAATTTTCAAAGTGGACAGGCCTTTTAACGCAGTTTTATTACGTCCGAGACTCGAACGAATGCTGTGTCGATCCATATCTGTTGTTACAATTTATGTAAAACAGAAGTTACAATACGCACATTACACACATCCTACACACACAGCGTTGTCACTGATATTGCCAAAATTATGAAACGGCGGCCGGTGAGACATCTCAAGTCAAATCTGATCGCTATTTTCATACTTTTCATAATGTAATACACTCAGCTATCACATACACTTCTTAAATAATTCCTTTCTGTATCATGGTTATTATTATACCTAAATATATTATATTTTGCTTTTTTCAGATTCGAAAATTTGCAGATATTCTGATGACTAGTCAATACGCTAGTACTACCTTAAGGGGAGGGTAGGGGTTTCAGCGTGAAAAAAAACGCTTTTTTGCGATTTTTTATTCATCTATATGGATAGAGTTAATTTATTGAAACTTGTACATTGTACATTGTACATTGTTAAGTGTCATTTCAAGTACAGTCCGTGAAATTTGTACGCGAAAATATCCACAGACAAGCCGGTAACAAAGCTTTTCCAAGAACGCCTTTGGAAAAACACGATTTGCGGTGTTCACTGTATCTCAGCTAAAAATTATCTGAAATCAAGTACCATTAAAATTTAGTCAAAGTATCATCAAATCCTCCCCCCAACGGTGTTTGATAATTTTTTTTTCATTTTTAAATTTTTGGTGGTCATGTAAAGTGAAAAGTGCTATTTTTCACGAAAAATTCCGCCATTTTGGGGGTGGAAAACCCCCCCCAATGTAAAAAAATCTCAAACTAACCGTTGGGGGGAGGTAATTTATATGTAGAAAGTGTGTACCAAGTTTGAAATAAATCGGTCATGTAGTTTTCAAATGGCAGTGAACACGGACTTTGAAAAAGTGGTTTCGAGAAAAATGCGGCATCGGCTTGTTCGTGGATATTTTCGCGTACAAATTTCACGGAATGTTCTTGAAATGACACTTAACAATGTACAAAAGGTTTCAACAAATTTACTCTATCCGTATAGATGAAAAAAATTCGCAAAAAAGTGTTTTTTTTTTCACGCTGAAACCCCTACCCTCCCCTTAAATATCCCCCGATTGTATACTCCCTGTAGTTTAACGAATTGTCCAGCGGGGTAATGATTCGTCCACGCGACTGGGGCGTTGGAGACTTTGGCCTTGTGTTCATTCATGTGATATCCTCGAATTCTGCACTCTTTCCGGTTAGTCACCCAATTGGCGAGTGATGATTCAGCAATTAGTATCGCGCGTTATCGTACCAATTTGTGGGCACACAAACGCTTCCAGACTATCGTATAGCCGCAAACTTAAATTGTTTCCACACAACAATGGAATGGATGGTATGGAAATACGATATGTAGAGGAAAAGTGATGGAAGCCTGGAATCTTAGGATTTTACAACGACAGTTTTGATTGATACGATCCCCTTGGATAGTCAGCAGTCTACAATACATTGGTAGATTTCATTTGTTTGGTAGATTTAAGGGGGGAGATATCTTTAGGCGAGACAAAAATTTGCCAATTTTCATGCATTTTTTTTAAAGGCAATATAGCAATTTCTCTAGGTGAAGAATCACCATTTTTGAGACTATCGCATCTAAGAGCAAAGTGGTAATAAAACATATCCTAAGTCAAAAATGGTGAAAAATCACAATTTTTGAGACTTAGGGTATGTTTTGTTACTACTTTTTGCTGTTAGGCCGTATTTTTTAGAATAATCTTTAAAAATGGTGGAGGTAGGGTACGATCTTCTAATTTGGATTTTCAAAAGTGGCGTGCCGTATAGCTGAAAAACTAATCGACCGATTCTGATGAAATTTGGTATCAATCATTGTGACCTCATTATCTAAAACGTGGCCGTAAATGTATTTGAAAATTAAAAAAAGTATTTTTTATTGCAAGATGTAGCCGTTTCTTTCAAAAATTCAATCTTTTTGTTTCAACGCGTACCATTTTATAAATTTTCAACATTTCTCACTTTTTCTTGGATCATATAAGTGGTAAGGGGCGATGTACACTTAGGAGCCGGAAAAAGGTCATTTTTGTGAATTTTTTCAAGGAAAACTATTTGACATTTCGGATTGGGGTTTCAACTATCTAAAAGTATATACATTCAAAAATATGTTTATTTTTCCTTTTTTAAAAATATCAAAAATATACAAGGATATTGTACGATCCTTCCCGAGTAGAAATATTGTCAGGCTGGCCTGATATTTGATCTGCGCCTGATCAGCTTGTAGTACGAAGGCCTTACTTAAGTTTGCCTTAATTTGCCTGATCAAGCTGGGGTCAGGCGGTGGTCGAGCAACCGGACTTACGGCTTACTTCAATTCGCCTGACCCGGCTAGCTTCAGGCGATGTCAAGCAACTGGACTTACGGGTTACTTCAATTCGCCTGATCCATCTAATTTCAAGCAATCATCATGTAACTGGACTTCTACAGTTTGGCGCTAAAAACGTGCCTAACCTCATCTTGTCAAATGATACACAGACACGAGAGAAGCACGAGACATATTATTAATCACTTTATACATTTTTACATATAACGTGTACGTTGTGAATAAGATGGACAAACACAATCGGAAGAAGATTGCGCAACGACTGTGTCTGCGTGAATAGCGGGCTCTAAATAAGGGAAAAAACGAAGAAATAATACAGCAGCAGGTTAGTATAACAATTAATTTTTTTCAAAGACTTACAATTCTTAAATCTATAAATGTAAATTGAATTAATTCTGACTGTAAATTAACCATACGCCAAATTATATATGCGTTGGTTGAAATATTTATTATGATACATTTGACAGATCCGGAACAGATCCTCTCAGCGAGGAACAACTCGAAATTCCTGAGGATTGGCATGTGTTGGCGCTACCACTATGTAAGTAGATTTATATTTGTTTTGTGTATCGCTTTTATGTTTCTTTACTTGGTCCGTCTCCTTTGTCAGAGGAGAAGAAGAGACAGCGTAGGCCAACCAAATAATGGTAAGCTGACAGCGTAGTTCAATCTGGTAAATGTTTTGCCATCGGTGCTGATTAGCCCGGACAGCGCAGGCTAACCGAATAATAATAAGTTAACTGCGCAGTTCAGTCAAGTGAAAGTAATTCTATCGGTGCAAGTTAGCCCATAAGAAATGCACTTCGGATGGACATTACATTCACTGAACTGACTACGCTGTCAACTTACCATTATTTGGTTGGCCTTCGCTGTACGGCCCCGGACAGCGTAGGCTAACCGAACAATGACAAGTTGACTGCATAGTTCAGTTAAGTGAAAGTAAGTCCATCGGTGCAAGTTAGCCCATTAGAAATGCACTTCGGATGGACATTACATTCACTGAACCGCACTACGCTGTTAACTTACCATTATTTGGTTAGTCTTCGCTACGGGCCCGGACAGTGTAGGCTAACCGAATAATGATAAGTTGACTGCATAGTTCAGTTAAGTGAAAGTATTTCCATCGGTGCAAGTTAGCCCATAAGAAATGCACTTCGGATGGACATTACATTCACTGAACTGCACTACGCTGTCAACGCACCATTATTTGGTTGGTCTTCGCTGTACGGGCTCTCCTGCTTCGATTCTAATTTTCGTTAAAAAATGACCGCTCGCAGCTTTTGCAACAATTTTTTTTCTTCTTTAAAGTAGATAATTGAATGGTGAGAAAAAGGAAAAAAAATAGAGCTCAATTTTGTGCCACCCTAATAAAATAATGTGCATACCTTATATAGATATATATGTAGACATTGAATTCTAAGTGGGATGAACATTTTCGTATTTTTCAGTGGCTGTCATTTCGAAATATAGGGAACACGGAATAGAAGTTCTTTCGAAGCAAATTGGACAAGCTGTTGGAGCGGTATCAAGGCCTGATTAATTCAGCAAAAGACTGGGACAAGTTTCGAGCGTCGCGTAAAAAAACGAACAGAACGCCCAATATAACGTTTCCTAGAAACGTCTGGTCATAAAAACGTTGAGCTCTGTTTACTTTATTCACGAAGTTTCTTAAGTTTTTGTTTGAAAAATATATTAGTTTATTTCGGGATGATAAGTGGAATATAATACAGTGATATATCTTAGTTTATTTCGAGTTTTTGTTCTATTACAAATACAAGAAAAATGATGTTTGTTTTCCATATAGATATATGTCAAAAATATATGTGATAAATTTTATATTAAGATTAAAAAATAAACGATCAGCGTTATTTATAAAGTGGTACCTTTTTCTCTTTTGTGTATGCGTTGTATTTTTTATTTCAGGAAAAAATCGGTCATCCTGAGCCGTGAAAAATCATATGATTTTTTATTTTGATCAAGCCGTGAAAAATTAAGCCCTTATCAGGCCTTAATTTTTTACGCTGATCAGGCCTTGATCTTTTACACTGACCAGGCCTTGATTTTTTACCCTGATCAGGCCTTGATAGTTTACCCTGATCAGGCCTTGATTTTTTACCCTGATCAGACGGAAGTCAGGGATTGTGTTTCAAAAATGATCAGGGCTTGATAAAAAATTCTGATCAAGGCTGGAAAAAGAAGTCAGGATGCCTGATCAGGTGCTTATTGTAGCTGGAGCAAGATTTCTACTCGGGTTGGAGCGTCGTAAAAAAATCTGCGTATACGATACCCACTGGCGTTTCTTCAAAAACCATCTGAAAAAAAACCAAAAACATTATTAAATTAGATACTATAATCTAGTACTTGTCATAGCCGATTTTGAAAATATCGATTTATGACAAAATGGCGGACGTTTGAACATAAATAGTGATTTTTGGGCCAAAAATTAGTTATTATTTTGCCTATAAAACAAAAACTAAGTAACGGAAACAAAAACATCCTATGACAAGTACTAGATAATGGTGTATAGAATAACCACAAAAAACCTCAAGGCAATCGGTTCATTGGTTTTCGAGAAATTTTGGGTACCGATTTGAAAAACGTGGTTTTGAGAAAAACGCGTTTGAAAATTTGGGAATGAATAAATCATGAAATTTGTCAACTCACATGGAATCATCGATACCAGGCCCATAGTGTAGGTCTTCTACGGTCGACGGAATGTTCATAGCTTCTAAATCCTCGACCTCGACCATCTAGGTGTATATCTCTCCTTAATGGAACAAAAATCTTCGTTGGTTTTTTTTTTCAGATTAATCCTGCCGACGCTGCGTATCACGCCGTTTGACAACATCCGCCGCAACTCGTTTAGAAGACCGTTCCATTTCTCCGCCATTTTTAAAGATTAATAAAAAAATACCATGTAACAGCCAAAAATAGTAATAAGACATACCCTAAGTCTCAAAAATGGGGAAGAAAACTCTTCCTTTCAAAAAAATCATGAACATCAGCAATTTTTTCCTCGGCTAAAGGTCTCTCCCCCCTCAAGAGAGAAAACTGCCCCTCCAAGAAGGGCGTTCCGAGGGGTGATTTTGCAGTTTCATCCGTAAGCAGTCCGCCGATCTGAATGAAACAAAAACCAAAATTCTTCTCAAGTAAAGCAATGAAAAATCCATTATACAGGTTTGAGAACAAAATTAAGTTAAGGGGTCACGCCTTTCTTTTTTGGGGTGGGTTCCCCCGTAAACCCGTTTTTCCGCCCTTAGGGAGGACACCACCGTGATGGGCCGAAAAAGGTAGCTTTTTGTCAATTTTTTTCGTCTACTAGATTATTTATTTGGGATTTGGAAAAAGGTATGAATTATTAGGCAGAGATTGAACGTGTTTTGTATACATTTTTATTTAAAAACATTAATAATTAACAACGTTATTGAGGTATAATAGAGCCTCAGTATAAAAAATGTGGTTTCAACGGCCGGATGGATAACTTGACAATGGTTAGTCTGAAGAATAAAAACAAAAAAATTATAATCTATCTGAATGTAGTTTTCGTTGTATGTAGCCATTTTTCGAAGAAAAAAAATTCCACTAATTAGCGGGTTATCACAAAAAAGTGTAATTTTGGCGAAATGTTTATTTATATTCAGGGGCTTAAAAAATATTTAATTTCCCAAGAAACGGATCCCCTACAACGATAACTACTGCAATTACGGAAATCCTCGTTTATCAAAATTGAAAATCGGAAAATTATACCTAAACTCATGATTCCGGCCAGGACGAGAAAAATGCGATCGACAGTTTGAGTATACGTAAATCGTTGCGCTACCTGCTCCCACCAAATCGTCTGGAACTTGGTCAATTTTCACTATTTAAGGGGTTACCCCCACTTGCGATTTTGAAAAAATCGATTTTTTTTATTGCATTTTTTTGAAGTATAAGTATCTGAGAATATGTCCTGAAAAATTCAAGTCGATTCGAACAAAATTGACTGAGATATGAGCGTTGAAAGAGAAGAATCCGTTGTGAAATTGAAACTTTAATCGCGTTTTTCTAAAATGGCATTTCTGAAGTCGGTGACCAAGATTACTCGAACACTAATGAACCGATCTTCTTGAAATTTTGCAGGCTTATTAATACATAAAAATGTAGTTTTTAATCGTTCGATTTTTTTTCGAAAAAAATGGCCGTTTTATAGCCAAAAAACGGCCGTTTTTTTTCGTTAAAATCGAACCATTAACTTTGACTGTCCGCCATTTTGTGAAAAATGAATATTTTTTAAAATCCTTCGATTAAAGACTAGTTTATACTTATATTTGACTAAATCCATCCGCATTTTTTTTTTCAGATGATCCACTTCGCCGCAATGTTGGTCACCGCAAACCGTGTATATAAAAACATTATTTCATTGACGGCCATTTGCCACTAAACAATGTAATATTTTTCAATAAAAAAATTACTGAAAGTTCTTCAAGATGAGTTCTTTAAGATGGTATATTGATCGATTTAGAAAGTTTTGTAGTTTTCTTTAAAAAAATTCATGAAAAAGGCCTTTTTTTGCGCTACAAGTGGGGGTAACGCCTTAACTAAAGCTTTTTTCGCATTTTCTTGAATATGTATACTTTGAAAAAATGCAAAAAAATCGATTTTTCTACCCGTCTCAGTTGTGTCCTTGAGGTTTTTATGGGGTCTATCCGTCGTGGGTGAAGTACAAAGGGGGCGCCCAATGCTCATGCATGGAGCCAATTGACTGTCATCAACTGTTAGCTATTAAATAATTGTCATATTAAACGTACATTTTCGAACTATTTTTCTACATCCATTTGTAAAAATATGCATTTTTGAACATTCGGTAAATATATGAAATGTTTTCATTACTTTGTATAATTATTTTTTATAACTTTTTCTCGTTCAATTAACGTGAGACGAATTGGCAACGTCGTAAATCGTGGTAAATGATAATGGCCAGATTGGGGGCCGTCCATGTATTACGTCATCGACTTTTTGCTGATGTTTTACCTCCCCCCCTGAAATCATCCTATCGTCTCTTCGAGGTCTGATGCATGCCGCTTCGTTATCCATTCCTAGGCGCCTGGCCTAGGGCCCTCGGGCCTTCGTCCGTTGTCTCATCCCTTAGCTCCGGAATAAACGACCCTGGCGTTTATGAAACACTCAAGAGTCACGCAACCCCATATCCGACTGAGTCTCTCGCATGAAGAAAAGCAACGAAAAACTTTTCCCACATACGACAGATTTTGCCACTCTTCAATGCGCAATCCTACTTCACAGCTGAGGCATCGTTCTTGCTCCACTGAAACTAGTGGAGGGAAGTAAAGATGCACGGACTATTGATCCAACATTGGTAGTTTTCCCGAGTCTCGTCTACCCGGGTGACTTTGGCTCGTCACTCATTCCGTATACAGCAAATCAGGAATCATTCCCTAAATCAGCGCTCATTCTCAGGGCCGAATTCGGAGCGGTGGAGGCCCTGGGATAACGAAGGAGTAGGAGGAGCCTAATTTTCTTCAAAAGTGAACTTTTTTCTTTTATTGTCTTTAAATAACCTAATGTGGAAAAACATTAAACTTAAACACTTATTAAACATAAAAACATTAAATATTTTTCAAACATACGTTGTTAGAAGTTAACGAAGGAGGCGTTTCCTGAGATCCGATAATTTCGATTACCATTATGTTTTTCCATTTTTATCATGTAAATAATTTTTTTTTTTAGTGTGTAATTATATACTTTATAGTATAATTACATAGTATAGCTTGTAACTATACCGGGTGTACCATTTTAATTTTGTACCTCGTTTATCTCGAAAAATACTACTCCGATCAAGTATTGAGTATAGTAAAACTTTTAGGGTTCAAAGGGGGAAGTAAAAAAAAATTTTTTTGCTGCAAATTTCAAAATGACGTGGCTAAGATCGCCGACATGTTTAAAAAAAAATAGAAACAAGACTTTTTCTTTTGACCAAAAAATTTGTCAGGCCAAAGCTAACAGCTGTTGTAGGACATTTTTTTTTATAAAGTTCATAATTTTTCGGTTAGAACGCCTTTTTTTATCTTTACTATTTTTGCGTTATCCAGAATTTACCACGAGGGAGGTTAAATCTTTAATATCCCTAGTGTAAGTGTGCGTGTGTGTGTGGGGGTATGAGTTTGGTTGGATTTGCTCGAAATTCCCAATTTTAATGTTCCGAAATTCAAGATGGGGCCGTTTCGAAATTTCGAACTTTGAATGATCAAAATACTCAAAACTCCGAAAGAATACTACCACGAAAGATCAAAACTCCGAAAGAATTTTACACGAAAGACCAAAACTCCGAAAATCTGAAGACCGTCAAAATAATTCGCCTATGGAAGTTTTAAAAGTTTCAAAATTTTCAATAAATCGACGAATTATTTCAAGAATTTGTTTTTATTAAGAAGTGATTTTACGTCAATTTTGAAATTTGTCTAGACAAGGTTGTACGTTCTACATCATTTACAGTCAACTATGTAGACTTTCGCTGGTATGATCTTGACATGGGGGCCGGGTTGAAATTCCGAACTTTGAATGCTTCGACGGTTTGAAATTTCTAATTTTAATGTTCCGAAATTACAAGTTTCGTCAAGATCATGTCAGCGAAAGTCTACACAATTGGCTGTATATGATGTTGAACGCATAACATTGTCTAGACAAATTTCAAAATTGACGTAAAATCACTTAAGGGGTCAGTCAACTTTGGAGCCACGAAATATGAGATATGAATATAAAAGTTGTTGGGCTTGATAAATAAAGTCTTAAAATACATTAAAAATAAATTCAATTCATTTTTATTTATTTTTAAGTACAAAAACTATAGTTTAACGTCACGCCTCAAAAATAGGTGGGCTAGGTAGCTCCATCACAACTCGGCAACGGCTTGTCTTCAACAAAAAAATCAAAGTCCATTAGATTCAGTATGACACCAGCTACAAAATGACCCTCGGATATAAAGTTTTATCAAAAAATAAAAAAATGGCAGATGAAAAACGGAAAAAGTAAAGAAAAACGCGGTTTTTCGCAGTTTTTCGCAAAAAAGAGTAAAAATCAAAATTTTAAAACCATCGAGGGTCATCTTGTTGCGAATCATCTTTACAATATGTGGTTCAAATCTCAAGAGAATCGGTTTATCAGTTTTAGAGATACGACGGAGCTAGATTTTGAAAACGTTGTTTCGAGAAAAACGCGTTTGAAGTTTATACTATGAAAAACTCTTACCTAAACTCAATCGGCATTTCCTGCACCGTACAAAATCCCTTCTGATTGCTCATCATCGTCGATTTCTTCAAGTCTTGCCTGCATTCGATTTTTTGAAATTTTCAAAGTGCATTGGCCTCTTAATAAAAGAAAATTCTGGAAATAATTCGTCGAATTATTGAACATTTTGAAACTTTAAAAACTTCCATAGCAGAATTATTGTGATGGTGTTCAGATT
This sequence comes from Ophion slaviceki, assembly GCA_944452715.1. Lineage (NCBI taxonomy): Eukaryota > Metazoa > Arthropoda > Insecta > Hymenoptera > Ichneumonidae > Ophion > Ophion slaviceki. Next base: position 11,479,022 of record OX101794.1, on the reverse strand, counting down.
TTCGTCTAAAATTCTTTCGGAATTTTGAGCATTCTGAACATTCAAATTTCGGAATTTTAACCCGGCCCCGTTCAGATTTTCGGAGTTTTGGTCTTTCGGGTAAAATTCTTCCGGAGTCTTGAGCGTTCGGATCATTCAAAGAAATACGTAGGGTTGGCAAGGCCGCCGAACAAGAGTGGAATTTCCCTGACTTGATTTTTCATTCGAATGGTGTTCCATGAGGTAAAAAAAAACAAAGCTTTGTTAGGCAAACGAGGAACTTGAAAATATTATTGGTACCATGCATTATTGCTATTCATTCCAATGTGATGTTCGCGCCGGATGTTTATGCCTATGGATTTCCAAGTGAACGTAAACTCGTGTTGATTCGAGGCTTCATACCTGATGACGGTACGCGGCCTTTCTCTGCCGTTTCCGATCCACCAGAATGCACCGTGAACACGCTCAGTGCGTGTCCGTCTATATAACTCAGTGCATAATGAACGAAACATGCTCGGATTACCTCGTGCGAAACTCTCGTCCGCATTGCGCAAAAATTCCGCCGATGAGCCCGCCCGATGAATTTAAAAAAAAGTGTCCACCGGCCCACGTAAGCGAATTACCGAGCAATTCAGACACACGATACGCCAATTATTCGATTTATATACCAATATCGAATTATTTTTTACCCTTTTTTTGTTATTTCTGCACGGATAAAAGAAGCACGTTGTCTTTTGCACCGAAAAAAAATGTCGCGTTAAGCAAGTAACATCGACACTGCTCTACCAATGTTCATGATTAGGGGAGCGAGCCATAGAACGGTAGATCATTAAAGTCGAGGGCCGAGACCGGAAAATACGACACTATAACGATCTACAGCCATGAAGGTGGATGACAATTCAAATATTTACGGGGTAGAAGTGAATAAGAAATCTCCCCACACGATAATCAAACAGTGCACGAGGGAAGAACGCGCACGATTATTTCCGAGTTTACCGGAAGTCGATAAACGCGTCGAGTTACAACGTGACGTGCGTACATGGGAAACACGTCAAAGACACACGTGGCTGAAAATGAACTAAAGACAGTGAATTGAATTGCATGAACACAATGGAATGAAACGAGTGTACAGTTGCGCCACGATTTCGTCTGACTCTATTCCGTAAAAAGGGATTAAATTGACATTAAAGGGTAACTTTGACAGTTTTTGGTATTACTTTAAGGCGTTACCCCTACTTGTAGCGCAAAAAAGGCCCTTTTCATGAATTTTTTTAAAGAAAACTACAAAACTTTTTTAATCGATCAATATACCATCTTAAAGAACACATCTTGAAGAACTTTCAGTAATTTTTTTATTGAAAAATATTACATTGTTTAGTGGCAAATGGCCGTCAATGAAATAATGTTTTTATATACACGGTTTGCGGTGACCAACATTGCGGCGAAGTGGATCATCTGAAAAAAAAATGCGGATGGATTTAGTCAAATATAAGTATAAACTAGTCTTTAATCGAAGGATTTTAAAAAATATTTATTTTTCACAAAATGGCGGACAGTCAAATTTAATGGTTTGATTTTAACGAAAAAAAAAACGGCCGTTTTTTGGCTATAAAACGGCCATTTTTTTCGAAAAAAAATCGAACGATTAAAAACTACATTTTTATGTATTAAATAAGCCTGCAAAATTTCAAGAAGATCGGTTCATTAGTGTTCGAGTAATCTTGGTCACTGACTTCAGAAATGCCATTTTGAGAAAAACGCGTTTAAAGTTTCAATTTCAGTTTACACGAAGAAAATATTTTTTTTTTTGTAAACTTACATAGAGTCATCTATTCCGGGCCCATACAGAAGTATAGGCCCGGATACTTATACTTCAAAAAAATGCAATAAAAAAAATCGATTTTTTCAAAATCGCAAGTGGGGGTAACCCCTTAACAGAGCGCCAAAATACGGTTTAAATGTGGGCGCATTCAAATTTGTTAAAATTTGTTTATTGTAATTTGATTGTAATGTTGCGCAAGTTGATTTTGATCTCAATGCTAATTAAAATACTGATTAAGTGTCTATAATAGTACCCTAGGTACCTGATATTTTTATGTTAAATGTTTCCTTAATAAAGATGGCAATTTGATTGTGAAAAATCGTTGTTTTCCATTTAATTCCATGTATAATACATAAAAGATTACATTTTTTTATCAAAATGATGTCAAACTATCTCTAAATCTTTACCATGAGTTGGATTCCAATGCTTTGTCAAAGAAATCCCACGCTTGAAGGTACTTTGACACTTTAAAAAATATATATAAAATTGTAGGGGGAAGGGGGAGGTGGAGCTTGACTTTCTTTTACACTTGATAGCCAAAGGACACGTTGTTCTATTTGAGCGAAAAACTGGAATTCAGGATGACAAAAAAAGTTACCTACAAAAAACTTCCAAAACCTGTTCAAAGTAACCCCATTTCACGGTACTCGCTAGAAAAATGGAGTTTTCACTGTATAGTTGTACTTGTATTTCGTAACGCCGAAGCAATAGTTCGTAGACGATATGTGAAGAGTTGCAGTGCTCGAGTCATGCGGCTCCTCAATTATATTCTAACGCTCTCTTGTTACGTACGTAACCATTATATAGTTCACATACGGCGTAATTGATGTTCCGATAAATAGACATTATGTTGTTACGCCGCATAAAACGTACCGAATCACGATATTGCCAGCGAAGACTGAAACACGCGTAAAGATTGACACCTGTCAAATATAAAAAGATATAGGCTCGTTGTTCGCCGGAAGGTGGAACTATTTTTGCTGGAAAATATTGATGGGAGTGGCCGTCAAATAACGAAGCGTCGATTATAAAATAATAAATAAATGTAAAATTGGTTAGAATATAGACCTTAGATAAAAAAATTTAGAATAATATTGATGTATATATTTAATGTTCAATATATATATATATATATTATTATTCTAAAAAAATTGTTTATCTAAGGTCTATATTCTAACTAATTTTACATTTATTATATATATATATATATATATATATATATATATATATATATATATATATAATCTATTATATTATTGGACATTAGTATATAATATACAGGGTGGGGAAAAAGTATGGAAACCCCTGGATATTTCGGAGGGTTGGTTAAAAAAAGACCTTTCTTAAGTTCAAATGACCTTCAGCTGACCTTCGAGGTCACACCTGCCCAATGACCTGAGTATATATTTGAACGTAAAATTTTCCCCTCTTTCGATTGCCGATGTCAAAAATAGGGGTTCCCATTAAAAAAAACAAAGTTGTCCTTGAAATAACCTTGAAAATGAGGTTCAAGGTCAAATTGGAAGTCATTATTGGATTACTCGTTGAAAATTACCTAAGACCTGACCTTGAATATTTATTTTTTTAACCAGCCCTCCGAAATTTCCTGGCGTTTCCAGACTTTTTCCCCACCCTGTATAATAAGTAATAGAATTTAGAATTAAAAAAAGATTAATCCTAAATAATAAGAAAAAGAATTTCAAAAATCATCGTTTTTAAAATAATAAGTAAGAAGATTCTCGATTCTCTTTCAAGGCGTTTCTGCTTTTTATATAGTTTTAAAAATACTTAAGGCGGAATTCTAGTCTAGAGGTCCAACTTTGTGGCACTTTTTCGGATTTGATAAAAAATATATATATACATATTTTTACCATCCATTTTTTACAGTCTTTTATTGTTTCAAGAACTTGCAAAAAAAAATTGACAAAGTTATGGGCCTCTAAATGTGGCAGTGAAAAAAAGTGTGGAGGCGGTTGACGAATCTAAAGCTCCCGTTTATCTCAAACAGAAATGAAACAGATTTTCTTGCCTGGAATAATGTCATTATTCCAGGTACCAAAGAGAAAAAAAATGAATGGCGATTGACTGAAAGTTTAAAAAAATGTTACCATTTTTTTCGAAGTAATTTTTTCTTGAAATGCTAGGAATAATAATTCCGCAATGCCCGAGGTAAGGATCATAGAGGGATACATGCTGAAAGTCCATACCAAAATTTGAAGTCAATCGGTTGAATAGAACTCGAGATTTTATGTCAACCGGGTTGTAAAAAGTAGTTTCGAGAAAAATGCGTTTAAAGTTTCGAGGCCAATTTCGGACAACTGCAAATATTTAAGTCGTATAATTAGATGATTAAACGAACTTACCTAAGTGAAGTTCTATGATAATTGTGTGTAGCGCCTCTTCCTCAAGATCAACTATAGTACCCCTTCCCCTTTCAGGTATGACCACAATTTTTCAAAGCCATCTAGAGACTTTTCTCTTCCACGCTGAAGGCTGTCGCCGACTGTAATTTTATATATTAAGGGGGGATTGTCTTTTTTTTCGCAAAATTTACCGCTTTTTGGGAATTTTTTTGTGAAGAAAGTATACAACGGAAAACTTGTGAAACTTGGCATATAGTTTTATTGATCTGTTTACTACATACAAAAAAATTTTTAAACAATTTCATCAAAAAATCCGCCTCCCACCCCCCTCGACGCGCGATGCTCCTTTTTTGATGGGGTGCACGATTTCTCAAAAACTATTCAACCGATTGCCTTCAAATTTGGACAGAATGCTCAGCTGACATCCTTTTATCGTTTGATGAAGCAAAAAAGCAATACGTTTAATAGTTTTTTATTTATAACAAAAAATCGATCAATTTTTTTCGAAAAATCGATACTTCAAGTTCAAAACATCACCAAATCGTCAATTTTTTCCCCCTTCATCGAACGATAGCTATATGTGTCTAAAGTAAAATGCTTTTTGGGTTTTTGTTGCAGGATGAACGTGAAGGCTGTAATCGTGCACACCATCAAAAAAGGACCATCGCGCGTCGAGGGGGGTGGGAGGCGGATTTTTTGATGAAATTGTTTAAAAAATTTTTTGTATGTAGTAAACAGATCAATAAAACTATATGCCAAGTTTTACAAGTTTTCCGTTGTATACTTTCTTCACAAAAAAATTCCCAAAAAGCGATAAATTTTGCGAAAAAAAAGACAATCCCCCCTTAAAAGCGTTGCCGTTGACATTTGGGCATATATCTACTGTTCACAATGAATATGGGTTTTTAAAATATACATATATGTGTGTGTGTGTGTGTGTGTGTGTGTGTGTGTGTGTGTGTGTGTGTGTGTGTTTGTGTAAAGGGCGCGATTGATCTTTCAGAAGAGGCACTACATACAATTATAATAGAACTTCACTTAGGTAAGTTCGTTTAATCATCTAATTGTATTTCGCGCCTCTTCCTCAAGATCAACTGCAGATGTTTAGAGTCATTTACGAAAACATGTATTTTGTGTTTTTTTTCTTTTAACAATACAGTAAATATACTGAATTAAACTATATACGAGACAATATGAGTGATTACTGCATCGTTCCTCGAGCAAATTTTCACTAATGGCAGGCCAGTTATCAAATTAAGGCCTTTTATGCGCGAACATTTTTTCATTTATTTTATATTTTTGATTCCATTAGCCTGAATGGTTAGGAATACTTTAAGCGCTGCAGAATTGAAAAATTCCAAAAATTCCAAAAATAAGGTAAGGTTGCAATTATAATAGATACCGCGCGGGGCTTGACCGCCAACTTCAAAGCCGTTTTTCCACGATTTACTTTTTTCGAACCGTATGAAAGTTCTAACTCTTGAACGAAGGTTCAGATCGCTTTGAAATGTTTACAACATATTCTTAGTATCATCACCTATCGTGTGATCCATAGAACCAAAGATTCCGATGACACAAAAAAATATTAAAAATGAAATACCGACAGAAAATTGAGTAAAAAACTTTTAGGTTTCGAATTTTTATTTTAATAATTTTTTTAAGCCAATATTCTTGGTTCACACTAAAGATACATTCATTATGCAATTATAAATATGTTAATTTTTTTTCAGACACCCACATCGATTCTGAGAACTTTCACCATCAACGAGCGCGCAAAAAAAATACATTGCTTTATTATTTGATATCTCCGCCATTTGTTAATATTTCTGATTTTTTTTACATATACTTAACCATGTGTATAAGTGATCTGTAAAAAAAATGTTGTCAATATATGCGTGATTTTTTTACACCGCTCTAGTAAAGTACCTAAGAAAATCGGCGAAATCGCGTATACAAGGCCTTAAGGGGAGATACATACCTAGGAGCCGGAAAAAAGCTCATTTTTGTGAATTTTTTCAAGAAAAACTATTTGAAATTTCGGATTGAGGTTTTAATTATCTAAAAGTATATACATTTAAAAATATGTTTAATTTTCTTTATTTAAAAATATCAAAAATATACAAGGATATTGTATGATCCTTGGAGCGTCGTAAAAAAATCTGCGTATACGGTACCTACTGGCGTCTCTTCAAAAATCATCTGAAAAAAAACCCGAAAGATTATTAAATTAGATACTATAATCTAGTACTTGTCATAGCCGATTTTGAAAATATCGATTTATGACAAAATGGCGGACGTTTGAACATAAATAGTGAATTTTGGGTCAAAAATTAGTTATTATTTTGCCTATAAAACAAAAACGAAGTAACGGAAAAAAAATCCTATGACAAGTACTAGATAATGGTGTATAGAATAACCACAAAAAACCTCAAGGCAATCGGTTCATTGGTTTTCGAGAAATTTTGGGTACCGATTTGAAAAACGTGGTTTTGAGAAAAACGCGTTTGAAAATTTGGGAATGAATAAATCATGAAATTTGTCAACTCACATGGAATCATCGATACCAGGCCCATAGTGTAGGTCTTCTACGGTCGACGGAATGTTCATAGCTTCTAAATCTTCGACCTCGACCATCCAGGTGTATATCTCCCCTTAAGCGAAGATCTGTGAATTGCTTGTTCGTCCTGCAGTCGATCTAATACTGTCAATACTGACACCCTTCATTTTTGCGGTTGACGTCAACGCACGCCGAGTGCTGTGCGCTGAAAGAATCTGGGTGCTGAGACTGCTTCTGGCTAACATACCCTTCGTCCACCGACCTAAAGTCTGACAGGAAACTGCCCTATGAGGCTTCTTGGAGGCGATAAATAGCTACTCTGCCGAACCACGCAGGTCGTTGGTTTTCAATAGATATGATTGTAAAGTAGTCGCGGCACAAATTATTTTCTCCTGATCATAAAAAAGCAAAACTAACAGAGATTGTTTTCTGTTGACTGCGGAAGTCTTGATTTTTTCCGGAATTTTTACGTGTATGTATATTCTGAGTTTTTCGATATTCTGTATTTTGATTAGTGAAAGAGTTTGCATTCGATGTCCGGTTACGAGCGAGTGTAGAGAAACAATTTTTCAAGAAAGCATTGCGAGAGACATATAGTCGTTTGAACCAAGAGTACTTACGTATTAGGTGTACCACTTAATTCGGTCCGTTTTCAAAAGATGACACTAGGTGCTATAAATGGTTGACGGCAACAGCTGATTTTGGCTGTATCGTGAAGTATCAATATCTTTTAACCAAATATCGTTTACAGACCTTTGAGTTTTGCGCATCAAGTCTAATTTTTACTGCGGTGAAAATGTCGAATTTCGTCCCAAGTAGGCACCATTTACGGGAAGTGTTGATTTTCTGTTTCAATTGGAAGAAAAGTGCAGCTGAAGCCCACTGAATGCTTGTGGAAGTTTATGGTGTACAGCTGCAGGCAACAATTGATCCGTTTAAAGCGAGCTATAGCCGAATAACGTCCAGAATATGCGACCAGACACGAGCCCATAATCTTTCAACATGACAACGCTCGGCCTCGCGTTGCTATTGTGGTTAAAAACTATTTGGAAAATAGCGGGTGGGAAATTCTGGCTCACCCGCCTTATAGCCCAGACCTTGCCCCTTCCGACTACCATTTGTTTCGATCGATGCAGAACGCTTTGACTGGAATACACTTCACGTCACAACGGGGTATCAAAAATTGGCTCGATTCATTCTTGGCTTCAAAAGATGAAAGCTTCTTCCGCGACGGAATTCATAAATTACCAGAAAGATGGGGAAAGGTAGTGGCTAGCGATGGACAACATTTTCAGTAATGTATTAACGGAGACTTTGTCCTTGGAGTGCCATATTTCAGGTGTTCACATTTTATTTTTTTTAAAGGAAACGAGTAAAGCTTTTTGAGTGCGGTTTTTTTCTTGCTTTTATTCATGATATACAGAACGTTAAAAAATTTTTTTTTTGAAAAAAAACCAAAATGGCGGCCGTTGCAGCTCCGCGAAAGCAGGTCCTCAAATCGCGGGAGGTAAACGGCTGACATCACTGTGTTCATCTGAAACACAAATTCAAAGCATATTATCAATCTGTGACCCTTTGGTCATGGAATGACTGATGGGTTTTTTGTTTAGTACAAATTTCGGAAACTGGCGGCAATTTAAAAAAAATCGAATTTTGGCGTTTTTTTCGCATAAAAAGATAAATAATAAATGCAAAAATGTATCTATCGAAAAAACGATCCGTCATTCCGTGAAGAAATATTTTCTGAGTATGCTCTCCAAATTTCAGGTCGATATGTTAATTACAGCGGTCAGGAGAATATCAGCCATTTTTAAAAACGTGTTTTCGATAAAAACGCGTTTAAAGTTTTGTAATGTGTTTACACAAATGTGTTTATAATTACCGCTAATCGGCAATGCCTGGCCCATAGAGGCATCCCTCCTCTTCTAGCTACTCATGTTGAGCTCAAATTGATTTTTTGAAAATTTCAAGGACAAAGGCTTCCTTAATTCATTTTATCATTCAAATAAGTGCGTATTTTAAGCAAAAAACGGACCGAACTAAGTTGTACACCCAACAGTTTAAGACGATCTTAGCATTCCATGTCTGTTCATATTTCGGCTTGGATGGACGCAATTCGGACACACCCTTGAATAAGCGCCTTAATTGGAAATCCTCGCCTACTTCAGGGCTCATAATTACGGCTATAGCCGATCGCAAACAGTTCTGAGAGTTCAGAGAGAGTATAAGTTGACCTAGAATCAAGAAGAAACATTGAAAAATCAAAGAATAGTGTGCGATCGGTAGAAAATTTTTATTTTTCCCAAACATTTTCTCAGTTTTTTGCTCACGATTGTTTAATTTTTCAATTTTTCTTCTTGATTCTCGGTCAACTTATACACAATATTGTACAAAGTAAAAATATGTTTGATTTTTTTTGCTTCAGATCACCTGTCCGGGACTTAGGACTTCCGCAAGCGAAGAATGTCACCGCTCGCGCACCGACATACGTGGCTCCCCCCACCCCCACCACCATGTTTTGTCAAACTTTAAAAAATATTTTGATGTTCAATAAAGACCGCTTAGTCAACATACGAAATATCAACATATTATATTTAATATTGTTGGCATAAAAAAATGGTGAAAAATCGAACATTTTTGGCCCGACAAGGCAGAACCTTCCCTTAAGATTTTTGTGAACACATATGGGGCCGTATTATCCGAGGATACACCCCGGATAATGCGGAGGACTCGGATGAGTTAGGTGACCCGGATAATGCCGAACGTCGGTTTATCGAAGTCCGGATAAACGAGGTTCTACTGTACCCCTGTATCGATGAAGGAATATTTTGCTCGGAAGTTAACGGGGTCCTCTAGTTTCTCGGCTGTTTTTTTACGGCTTTTTCAATCATTTTTTACGGGCAAAGCATCGAAATAATCAATCTCATTGTTTTTGCATAATCTTTATTAACATTTAAATAAGCTTTACAAATTTTTTGAAGTCAAAATATATAATAGAATAAACGTTATAGTGGCAGACAGGAAGACATCAAGTAAAAGAGGTGCTTGACGGTGACCAAGATTGCGGATGTTCTGCTTATCTGAAATCAAAAAACCAAACGGCATTTTAATCTTCATATTTAAGACTAGCGATTGATCTAGAGTGAATTCTAAATTACAAAAATTGACTTTTTATACACTTTTGAAAATTACATTCTATTTTTTACTCATTTTTCTTAAGTTTTTCGCTCGTACAAAAAAAATTATCGAAGCAATCATGATAATCCTAGTTCAATCGCTGGCTTATAACATATTAAAGACGCTGTATAAATTTGAACAAGATCGGTGCAGTAGTTTCTGAAATATCGTGGTCACCGTTTCGAAAAATGGTGTTTCGAGAAAAACGCGTTTGAAAGTTCGCGCATGTGATTTATACTTGTGAACCACTTCGAATATCGAAAAATCCTTGGGCACACATTTTCTACACATGTTGTAGATGTGATTTATGAAAAAAAAAAATCGATTTTTTCGACCCGAGAAATTAGAGGACCCCGTTAAGTCTATCTATTTCGAAATAAATAAACAAAGTCTGCCAGCAATGACACTTGCTAGCATACCTCTGACGGTGATTGTCGTATCTTTGGCTGGTTTTCCAACTTTTTTCAGCTCTTTGATTTCCTTATCGACTGGTCGAAGCATGCTGGGTTCTCGTGATCTGTTGTTTTTTCGCACCCGGCGTTGAAGAAACTTGTCGTTGGTTTCTCTGTGATCGGCGGGGCGGGAATTTCGAGTTTTTGGATGGTTATTGGTTTAAGGTTTCGCCTCTGGTCTTAGATCTTTCTTGTAGTTTACCAGCGCCTTTGCAGTCTTCAGTTTATCGTCCAACTGCTTACCAAAGAGCCATCGGGAGTAGTCCCGCTTAGTACACATCTTCGAAGGACGCGTTCAGGTTTGCCAATATTAGGTTTTTTCTAATGTTCGATTCATCGTGTTGTAGATCTGATCATAGTCGTCCAATATCGCTGAACTGTTCAAAGATGACCAGGGCATCGTGGCCACTGTGTCTTTTCAATACGTTCAAAAAGATTTTCCCCACTGCCGCTAGGCCTGCTGCGATCTTTGGTTTTTCAACTTCAATACGATCGTCTCTCTTAATCATAGTTTCTGGTAGAGAAGCTCGAACCTCAGGATTAATTTTTGGCGGATCTAGGATGCAGCAGTTTTTAGGCAGTGGGTATTTTTTAACAAGAACTTCTCATACGTCTGACGGCATACCGCTCTTTAAAATTTCCTCCCAACGACTACTCAGGTTTCGCGGGATGGAAGCAGCCAAACAACGATCCTCTAGGAATTGTTTCCCCATAGCTTCGAGGATCTTTGGATCTAGAACAACATTCTCTAGTTCTTCTGGTGTTTGAGTTTCGGGAACCTGCGGAAGATCGGGCCGTTCAAGTTGATCCACATTTTGTGAAATGTTCGTAGTTGGTGCTTCAGCCTGTTGCTTAGGGATATGTGCAGTGGTATAATCGGTCTGAGCATTTTGGACAATGTGTTCTGAGCTATCCTCAGGATCAGTCCTGGATTTGCCAATAGGCCGTATAGACAGCTCCCTAGGGGCGGCAGACTTTAAAGGGCTACGGATTTCAGAGGCACTTAAAAAGACCTAGGTAAACACAAGTGATTAATATAGGAGGGGCGGCGCAAAATCAAGTGGCCTATATTTAAGGGGAGATATACACCTAGGAGCCGGAAAAAAGGTAATTTTTGTGAATTTTTTCAAGGAAAACTATTTGAAATTTCGGATTGGGGTTTTAATTATCTAAAAGTATATACATTCAAAAATATGTTTAATTTTCTTTATTTAAAAATATCAAACATATACAAGGATATTGTATGATCCTTGGAGCGTCGTAAAAAAATCTGCGTATACGGTACCCACTGGAGCTTAAAAAATCATCTGAAAAAAAAACCAAAAAGATTATTAAATTAGATACTATAATCTAGTACTTGTCATAGCCGATTTTGAAAATATCGATTTAAGACAAAATTACGGACGTTTGAACATAAATAGTGATTTTTGGGCCAAAAATTAGTTATTATTTTGCCTATAAAACAAAAACTATGTAACGGAAAAAATCCTATGAGTTCATTGGTTTTCGAGAAATTTTGGGTACCGATTTAAAAAACGTGGTTTTGAGAAAAACGCGTTTGAAAATTTGGGAATGAATAAATCATGAAATTTGTCAACTTACATGGAATCATCGATACCAGGCCCATAGTGTAGGTCTTCTACGATCGACGGAATGTTCATAGTTTCTAAATCCTCGACCTCGACCATTTGTGTATATCTCCCCTTAAGGCAATCCGATCATCAGGCTTCAATCCATAGGACTTTTAAATATATTTTCATATATTTTTTTTTTGAGCTTCACTAAATACATTAATAATCGTCTCTGTAATTTCAGGGTCGATTATTAACCTAATTATAGAGAGAACAAATATTAAAATTGCGTGTTTTGTGAAGGAATTCCGAGACGACATACAGAACCCCGTTTCCGGTCGCTACAAAAGTGTATATAATAGTAGGAATCCGTCGGATTCTTAAAAATAATCCGATTTACAATCTTAACACTTGTAGTAATCCAATGCTCTCAGAAAAATTACCCTTATTGACCTAATTTTTATGCAATATCAAGTTTAATTTGAACTTCCGGTATTGGATTTATTACCACTTGCTACGATAAAGAGACGTGACAGCAAGGCAACAGCTGGCCGTAGTCCTAACCTCATCTCACTCATTCGAATTTCCACACATATTTAATTTTTAACCGACATATTTCTCCGACACAAATTTTCCACGCTTTTTACCAGTCGTGGCCCGAATACAATGCTTTATATTTCCCGCACCTGACATTGTTTTGACATACCAACGTTGAAAAGCACGGAGATTAAACTCGCCTGGTTGAGTAAAAAGAGACGGAGATGGAACCAATGTTGCCAAATATCAAATCTAGAAATACCGCGCGAATCGTTGGGGTAACAATTTTTCCATTTTTCTAATTAAATGTGAACATTCATTCAACAATCAAAGAACAACAAAGAAAACCTCAATCATTTCTTAACCTTCCTCAACTCCCAACACCCCAATATTCAATTCACCATGGAGATAGATCAGGAAAATCAAATCCCTTTTCTGGATGTACTAGTTCAACGGAAAAGCGATGGCACTTTGGGCCATAAAGTTTACCGGAAGCCAACGCATACGGATAGATACCTCCACGCTACGTCCCATCACCACCCTTCCCAAAAACAGTCGGTCATAAGCTCTCTGGTCTACAGAGCTCTAGCGATCTCCGAACCAGACTCCCTGGAGGTTGAACTAGAACACCTACGAAAAGCTTTAGGAGACAATGGCTACAAGCCAGGCAACATCGAAAGAACGATCAAAAATCTAAAAAGAAAAATAGCTGATCCGAAAACGGTTACAGCACCTGATGGAGAGAATGAAGGACAAATAACTGCAACAACTTCCCTTCCATACCTTCAGGGTATAACCGATCGCATAGGCAGGGTCCTTGGAAAACATAACGTGCGAGTCATCTTCAAACCTCAGAAGAAACTAGCACAAGTGATTCCGAGTGCAAAAGACCAAAGACCACCATTAAGTGCACCAGGAGTATACAAAATACCCTGCTCATGCGGTAAAGTGTACATAGGGGAAACCGGGAGGAAGATCAGTACACGGATCAAAGAACACCAACGGTGTATCAAATATGGCCATATTACACAATCAGCGCTGGCCGAACATTGGATGGAGACTGGTCATGCCATCCAGTTCGACAAAGCCCGAAGTCTGGCCCCATCAAACAGCTATTTTTCCAGGAAACACCGAGAAGGCTTGGAAATCCGAAAACATCCGGACAACCTAAACAGAGATGGAGGATATCACGTCAATCCTATTTGGCACACCGTCCTCCCGGTTTTTTTTAATTGACCAGCTGATCAATTAAAACATCTGATTGGCTGGTGCAGCGATCTGGAACGATGACTGCAACTATATAAGGAATACCTGAGACACGAGAGCTTCAGTATCGGAGCTCTCAGCCCTGATGATGCAGACTGTAACGTTTGCGAAACGTCGGCACAACGCTGATCCTCAACACGGCCTCCATCCGGAAGCCACAAACTCTTCTCATTCATTCAACAGTTTACACATGGAAAATTTTAGTTATTACAAATTATTTTCTTGCAGCCCTGATACAAATCCCCAACAGGGACTTACTGCGTTTTCTCCTTCGTTCTTTCCTATTTTTGTTTCTCAGGAGTAATTCTTCCAATCTCTTAATCTCTCGTTTGTTGAGACCATTCTGCTTATTATCGCTGTCCGATGGTCTTCTTCCGCGTTTACTATTCATGGCCTCTCGACTTTTCGACAAAAATAATTTAGAGAAAAAACACGTGTGGTTTCACCCGCACGAGGAAAAATAATGAAATGACAGTCGGAGACAGTCTTCAGCGGGGAAGAGAAAAGTCTCTAGGTGGCTTTGAAAAATTGTGGCGACACCTGGAAGGGGAAGGGGTACTACAGTTAATCTTGAGCAAGAGGCACGAAATACATTGGCATGTTATACTTACGTTATATTAATAAGTCATTCCTGCCTCGTAAAGTGTGCCTTTCTCGACTTCGAAGTGGTGATTTTCTAAAGCTCGTTCTTCCCTCTGAGCAGTTCTAGCTTCCTTAGCAGCATCTGAAGTTCGTAGCTCCCTGGTTCATCCTATCCTGGTCTCGTTCGTTGGCATAAATATTAGGAATTTTGACATTTCCTTTTGAGGACGTTTTATTAAGAGCCTATATTTTAAGAAAATGCCAAAAAATCGATTTTATCAAATTTCTAGACTAAAATACTGCCTTAAGGGGTTACCCCCACTTGCGATTTTGAAAAAGTCGATTTTTTTATTGCATTTTTTTGAAGTGCAATTTGAAGTGCAGTTTTTTTATGCCCGGAATAGATGACTCTATGTAAGTTTACAAAAAAAATATTTTCTTCGTGTAAACTGAAATTGAAACTTTAAACGCGTTTTTCTCAAAATGGCATTTCTGAAGTCGGTGACCAAGATTACTCGAACACTAATGAACCGATCTTCTTGAAATTTTGCAGGCTTATTTAATACATAAAAATGTAGTCTTTAATCGTTCGATTTTTTTTTTCGAAAAAAAAATTGCCGTTTTATAGCCAAAAAACCGCCGTTTTTTCGTTAAAATCGAATCATTAACTTTGACTGTCCGCCATTTTGTGAAAAATGAATATTTTTTAAAATCCTTCGATTAAAGACTAGTTTATACTTATATTTGACTAAATCCATCCGCATTTTTTTTTCAGATGATCCACTTCGCCGCAATGTTGGTCACCGCAAACCGTGTATATAAAAACATTATTTCATTGACGGCCATTTGCCACTAAACAATGTAATATTTTTCAATAAAAAAAATACTGAAAGTTCTTCAAGATGTGTTCTTTAAGATGGTATATTGATCAATTAAAAAAGTTTTGTAGTTTTATTTAAAAAAATTCATGAAAAAGGCCTTTTTTTTGCGTTACAAGTGGGGGTAACGCCTTAAGGCGAGAACCCAGTTTAGATGACTAAAAAACGTGAATTTTTTTTAATTCCATAAAGTGTTAGTAAAACTGTTCAAGAATATGTTCTCAAAGTAGTATAAATAATGCATTACCACCATGAATTTTTTTTTTCAGTAATTTTTTTTAACGCGTTTTTCTCGATACGGCCTTTTTTTCAATTTGTGTACACTCTAACTGAAAAAGTTTCTAACCTATAATTTTACAAAGTGATAGTCGATTTCTTTAAATAATTACGCTCTATATGAACCTACCATTGGGGTAATATCATTGTTTAAAATATATTTTTTAGAATAAACGGTTATAAAATAATGGCTAAAATTCTACTTTTTTGTTTAAGGACGTATGGCAGCTACTGCAGAGTCGTTACAGAACTGATTATGCAATTTGCAAAAATCGCATTTAAAGACTAAATAAAATAATTGTAGTATTCATTGAAGCTAAAAAGGAGATTTACCACAGCTCAAAGTAAAACATGCGGTACAGAAAGAAGAATTTTCAATTTTTAACTGCAAATTTAGTTGTTGATTTGATGTACGTTTTCCCTGACGTTGTCGTGGTTACGACATACGAGCTAAAGAAATACGAAAACGGTCCCATGTAACTCGCAATATCTCGCAAAATATATGGGCACATGTCGATTTTTTTTAACGTATCATGCATATTACAGCGATACCGCACAAAAGTTTTTTTTACAAAAGAGTACTCCGGAAATACCTTTTTTGCCAATGTAAAGGGAATTTTGGACGTACAGTGTTAAATGACCCAACTTTGAATTCGTTTATCTCAGCATTCACGTGGGCAAATTTCGTTTTTTTAATCTCAAAAAGTTCTCGATATTTTCCTTTACAATATCAGTGAGTTTCAATTCGAACAGTAGTAAATAACTTAGTTGCCATACATCCTTAAACGCCTCTAAAAATACCATTTTCTTTTTTTTTTGGTCAGAGTTAGGTTCATATAGAAGGGAAACATGTTCTTAAAGTAATCTTCAAACCGTATTGACTTTCGATGAAAACTGTGGCCTCCAGGCTGTACACAAACAGCGGAGTCTGATGTCGACCTTCGATGGGCGGCAGGTTATATATTCCATATTTTCAGAGGAAACGCTTCGAAAAGAATTAAAATGTTTGTTTCGAAATATGTATACAATTTTCCCAAAGTTTGAATGAATTCTATTCATTCAATGCTTGTAAAAAAACCATGAAAATCACTAAAAAAAGTACTTGTTGTCTATACTACCAAAATTATCGCTGGCTATTGCCCTAACGAGACGTGCACTTTTCCATAATGAATATTTTCTCCAAAAACACTTTCCTTGAGTTTCAATGTCCTTGGTCACGCTGCATGACTAATCGCTAATGTTTCGAGTTTTGCAGATACTAGATGTAATGGCATTTTATCTTCTATCTTCTCTGATTTCAATTTGATTGCTGTTAATTCGTGTCTCCGGTGGAGTGTTTACATGTGATCATGCAAATATTTGTCGATATATCGACTGTTATCGGAGCCACTCATCCTGCCAAGTAGACAAATAGAGAGTGACGTTATCTCATCAATATTGACCGAAAGTGCTTTCTTTCGAACGACGTTTGATCGCCACGTGAGATTAAAGCCCGTTAAGCACACATAATCCATATCTTATCAATAACCTTAAGGTTTCGACCAATCACCAATCTCATCGTCTATGGAGCATCGGAAATGTTATGGTTGTGGATAAGTAATGGAAGGTGTGTATGTCGGCTTTATTGCCGTGTTATGTTAAGGCGGCCTCTAGTTTCTCGGGTCGAAAAAATCGATTTTTTTTCTTCATAAATCACATCTACAACATGTGTGGAAAATGTGTGCCAAAGGATTTTTCGATAGTCGAAGTGGTTCACAAGTTACGGCCCTGGAACGGAGCAGGTATACGGAGCAGGTATACTTTCAAACGCGTCTTTCTCGAAACACCATTTTTCGAAACGGTGACCACGATATTTCAGAAACTACTGCACCGATCTTGTTCAAATATATACAGCATCTTTAATATGTTATAAGCCAGCGATTGAACTAGGATTATCATGATTGCTTCGATCGTTTTTTTTTTGTACGAGCGAAAAACTTAAGAAAAAATGAGTAAAAAATAGAATGTCATTTTCAAAAGTGTATAAAAAAGTCAATTTTTGTAATTTAGAAGTCACTCTAGTTCAATCGCTAGTCTTAAATATGAAGATTAAAATGCCGTTTGGTTTTTTGATTTCAGATGAGCAGAACAGCCGCAATCTTGGTCACCATCAAGAAACTCTTTTACTTGATGTCTTCCTGTCGGCCACTATAACGTTTATTCTATTATATATTTTGACTTCAAAAAATTTGTAAAGCTTATTTAAATGTTAATAAAGATTATGCAAAAACAATGAGATTGATTATTTCGATGCTTTGCCCGTAAAAAATTATTGAAAAAGCCGTAAAAAAACAGCCGAGAAACTAGAGGACCGCGTTAATGAAGAGATAATGAAGAGAATGTTAGTGTGATTGGGAACTTTCGCTGAAGTATTCGGCCAATTCAACGAGAAAACTGTGAAATTAATTTTTAAAACGAATTCACTATTTCTCTCGAAAGCCTAATTTTTTTTAACCCTTAATAGTCACACTGGGTCCACGGGACCCAAACAAATTATTTTGATGCCGTACAACTTTTTTTTCCAATAAAACATTCATTTTTTTTATATGCGTAAGCATTTCATTCTTTCCTTCTAAATCGCACTTGCGTTGGATGAAATAAATATACTTTTTGAAAAGTCCACAGAACCGCTATGTCTATTTCAAAGTACATTGTTTTCAGATTATAAAGCAATTTTTTTTTGGTCTATAATTCCGAGAGTTACAGCAATTTTTGTAAAAAAAGTCATTTTTCACGTTTTTTTGCATAATTTTTTTGCATATTTAAAACTTAATTTTTGATTTCTAGCCAATAACCTTGTATTAAACAAGGTTCAAATTATACCTCACTATTTTTTTTTCATATCGCTCAATTATTTCATTATTTATAATAATTTAAAAACGCCTGGGCTCCATGGACCCAGTATGACTATAACGTGATTCTAGCTAAGTGTGACTACTAAGGGTTAAATTAATAAACGCCAAAAGTGTAGGAAAATACGTTCCTCGAATTTTGCCGGCGTTTTGATCTTTGGATGAAAAGAGAAGTAATCGATCTATTGATCGAGAAAACTGTCTAATTAATTTTCACACGCCGAATACGAATTCACCATTTGTTCCGAAAGTCACATTTTTTTTAAGTAAAAAAGCCAAAATTGCGAAAAAATACGTTTTTTCAAATGCACCGGCGTACATTTGAGCTTTGGATAAAAACTCCGCAATATTCGTAATTTGCGGAAAAATTCCCGTTAGATAGAATCTTAAAATAGTATGATAGTCGGAAAAAAATGTCGACTCTTTCAGCCACTTTTCCGGAATCGCCTAAGTCACGAAATTCCAAACAGCCGTGAGTCGGTTTTATTTGAGTCACGAAGACTTATTGGGAGGGTTCTGAAAATAATTTTCATAGACTTAGAGCACGGCGTTGGATTCATGCCGATATCGCAATTAGGTTTCCCGGAATGTCCACTTGAAAAATAGTCGACAAAGAAGCAAAAATCGATGGTCCATTTATGAAATTCTGCCAAAATTCGAAAAAACCTCGGAACTCCATAATTCAAACGTCATTTTGAAGAGAGAACGATAACGACAAGAATAAGAATAGAGGGGAGTTACAAAAAGAAAAAATAATCGATGATTCAGTGACGTTACTTATCTTTGGCCGAGATGGAAAAAAATTCAATAAAAAAAATATTAACGAGTCCGTATGGATGTATTTCTACCTCCTGAATACGAATTCACCATTCATTTTTCCCTAAACCTTAAATTTTGATTTAAAATCATCAACAGTGTGGAAACCGACGTTTTTTTGCGTTTAGCTGGCGTAGTTATGAGTTTTCGACAAAAATCCTGTGATATTCGTAATCCGCGGTGAATTTCCCATCATATATACCCTTGAAATGGTTAAAGTCGAAAAATTCACGTTTCGACCTTTTTGGTCACTTTTCCCAAATCTCCAAAATCGCGAAATTTCGAACAGCCGTAGCTGGGGGAAAAAAATGAAAGTATTTGAACCCCCTGAATACGAAATCACCATTTGTTTCCCTCAAAACCCTAAATTTTTATTATAAATCGTCGAATATGTATGACATGTTTTCTCCCTTAAGGCCAAAGCCTGAATTAGAAGGTCCAACAAAAGCGTTTTTTTGGGAATTTTTTTAGAAGGGAATAAATAAGTGAGCCCCTTAGACATTAAGGTACCTTTTCGTGTATATTTGAAAGGTATAAAAAAATTCGACATGAAACAATAAATGACTGCAGATTTATCAGCCTATTCCATGTGCGTCTTACTACTGCAGTCCCCAATGGCGAGAAACATGGAGCTCATGATTCTTCACTGAAACAAAAAAAATCAATAAAAATGTATATTTGTCATATATTTTTCTTCTGGGTGAATAAAGAAAAAGCTGAAAAAATCGTGAAATTATAACTCATCTCAGGTTTGACAAAAAAAAATGTGTTCAAAAAACACTTTAACGTGCTATAAAAATGATTTAAAAATATTTTTTCAACGACTTTTTCATTCACTTAGAAGAGATTTTCATACTAAAGAAAATAAACTTTGGTTTGATTCAATAGGTCGTTTAGTTTTTTTGCTATCATGCCCGCCAATTTGGAAAAATCGTGAAAATAAAAACTGGAGAAAACGCGCTTCAAAGTTTTCAATAGGAGGAAATATCAATATCAAATATCAATCGCTTCTCTGCTTTTAGCCTTGTATCTTCCAAAATGTTTACAATTGGCCTCTGTAACTTTGTAAATATACTCTTGGATAGTTTATCTATCGATTTAAGCAATATAAAAAAACAACTCTTTTCGGGACCTTCTAATTCAGGCTCCGGACTTAAGGGGCTATATCAGTGTGACACTTAAAAAAAATCGATTTTTTTGTTGCCTTTTTCGACAGTTTATACTTTCAAGAATATCCTGTCAAAATTTAAAGGCCGTATCTCTAATCATTTTATCCTACAAAAATCGAAAAATCTTTCAACGCGTTTTTCTCGAAATGAGATTTTTCAAATTTGCTGACATTGTAACTCAAAGAGCAATTAACCGATTGACTTGAAATTTGAACTGAGTACTCTTGAATATATTTACTCTACATTGACGTAGGATATTTTTGATTGGATTAAAATTGACGATTTGGCATTGAAAAAAACGACCATTTTATAGGCAAGAAAACAGACTTTTTTCATAACTACGCCATTTTGTTAGATTTTGATATTTTTCGAAAATCCTACGTCATTGTACAGAAAATACCTTCCAGTTTAACGACATTTTTTCCTTTTTCGGTTTCAGCTACTCAATCGGCCGGAATCATGTCAGCAGTGGAGGAACTTTTTTTTGGCGCCTCCGAAGGCAGCACATAAGTCGCTTGGATCTCAATATTTTTCTATGAAAAAATTATGTAATATAGGTCAAATATAGCCAAATACGTTCTGAATTTTCCGAAACATTTAATTGAGTACTTTTCTTCAAAAAAATTCGCGAAAATCACCCAAATTTTCAGCGTTCGCACTGGTATAGCCCCTTAAGCTTGCTATCCGGCAAAAATCCAAAATGTCAATCTTGTGTCCCCTTCGAGTGTTACCCGTTCCGTTAAACTCAATGCACCCCTCTTTAACGTAGCTCGAGAGAACTAAAAATCAAGGGGTGGTTCGTCCCTTAATTTTTGTTTTTTTTTTAACGTATCCGCGGTGGCTTTCCGATGATGTTCCATCAGAAGAATTCGATTTTGCGTGAAAAAAAATCCTCTTTGGCTGAGGTTAAAGAATTCCTGGAGTGTCTGCTACCTGAAACTGTTTCCAAACGCCAGGTACACATTTTATAATCCTTGGTGTTACGGTGACAAAAAAAGTCTCAAACGTCTTCTCTCGTTTGACATTGCCCTGGTGGGAGCACATTATAATTCGTAATCCACTTTGCAATTGCTGCTGCAGTCACGTAGACGGAGAATGAGCGTCTTTTCTACGTCGCATTAGGCTCGCAAATTAAATTTCGTCGTACGCTCGCACCCAAGCTACATTGAATGACACCAAGGGATGCGAGATCGCAAAGCGAGCTGCGAAATATATTTCTCGCCGTTTATGAATAACAGACACAAACCTTGTGGAACTTCCACGAGATTCGCGAAAATGTTTTGCGAAAAAGTCTGCATACCCTGGAGCCTACGAATCTCATCTTCTTTGTGCAAAAAAGGTTCGTTACACATCACCGCGTACGAGCTGACTCACGGTGAACCACCTCGAAGATGAAGGCCGCTAAAACGCGTATACCTGTAGTGGTTGGGGATACCTATATTATAATAGTTCTCATGGCCTCTTAAGCTATTCATTCCACGAACCCGAACATTTAAAAGTTCACTGAGCTTCGTTTATAAACAAACAAAAATACATCCCAGTATACTGACAAAATTTCAAGCCAAGTTATCGAAATTTTAACGAAAAATTACGTCTCATTTATACGCCACTTTATGCAGATAATACGCTGGTCACATGTCTATCTAAACATTTATGTACTAAATAAACTTGGAAAAACTTGGAAAAATGTGACCAGGAGAAGAATTTTCGTAGCCGCGACTTTTCAGAGAAAATGTGAAAATTTATAAATCTACAAAACCGGCGCGAAGTTTTTATTTTAGTTTATCGTTCGGTATAATCATAAATTGTAACTTATTTTTTAGTAAGTGCCACTGTTATTTATCAATGATTTAGACGGGCCCTGCTTATGCCTTCACAAAACACGGACCTCCGCGAAAGAAATACCTTAACGTGATGTGAAATGTACTCTCTGCTTGTCTTTCTGACTCTGCTGTCAGCCCCACTATGGCAATTCTCTTCCAATCACATCTATTGTACATCTTCTTAATGCAGGAAACACTGTCCTTTTCGCATAAAATACCTGCAGTCCTTCTTCGCGAATGCACGAGAACTTCATTTCTTGAATCAATTCAATTCAACGTATGCTTACCGTATGTACTAATGTATAGTTTAATGAAAAATGGATAAATCAGGAGAGTAGTTGACGTGGATGATCCAAGCCTAATGACTTCAATCAACACATCATGTAATTTCGAATTTTTGCAAGAATCCGAACAGTAACTACTAACGAAGTACGTGTCATTGATCGACAGACCGCGTTTGCATAATTAAGTATTCATGGATTGTTTGATTCTTGTCGATAGAGTACAAGGTTTGCTTTGCGCAGCACAAATATATTCAGCTCGTTATGGCAATGTGAGCAAACACCCAGCTGGAAGCATATATTCGTACTGGCAGGTGTTAAGAACGTAATCTGCAGGATTACGACTATTATCGACTGTTGGTACGTTACCGACAGATGGTACGTTACCGACAGATGGTACGCTACCAACAGATGGTACTTGTGCGAATATGTTGTCGATGCATTTCTACATAGCCAGTAGGTGTCACATTCACACGAAAAGTCCCTTCACCTTGTGTCGGTGTAGCGAGGAATAAAAAATCCTATTTTTCATGAATAAAAAGTCCATTTTTCAAATATATATATTATTAAAAACACGATTCAAGTGATCATTCTATATGACAGCTTTTTTCGCTTTTTGGGGGTTTTTAAAATGAACCATTGAAATACACTATCTTTGAATTCTCACCACACATTTATTAACATTTTTACAGTCCCTCAGAATTTTATCAAACAAAAATAACGAGGTGAATCGAGTTTACACCGTTCATGTGGAAAAAAAGTTGGTTGAAGGCTGCCATAATTACAGAGGTTTTGCGCATCTGAAACAAAAAAATCAAACGGCATTTTAAGGGGTCTTGTCACTTTAGACGCTAAAAACGCTAATTTCATGAATTTTTTAAAAAAGGTTTATATTATAGTTATTGATATAAAAGTTGTTACACTTAATAAATACCATTTCAAAATACATAAAAAATGTTTTTTTTTGTATTTATGTAACTCAAACGAACTTTAAACACGTTTTTCTCGAAACAACGTTTTTCGACGGCTTGTTGATAAAATCTTCGAAACTACTGAACCGATCCTTATGAAATGTTAACCACATATTCTTTACAACTATAGCTATAGCGCATATCAAGGATTTTTTAAAAGTTTGATATTTACTATTTTTTTAGCCACAAACGGTGAAAAAATGTTTTTTTTTGTTTTTTTCGAAAAATGTCCACCATTTTGTTATTTTTGCATGTATCAAAAAATCGTACGATATGCGCTATAGCTATTAACATACTGAAACTAAAACCGTTCGATTTTTTTTGTTTCGCATGATCCATTTTCGGAATTTCATCAACAGCGCGGACCTACAATTTTTTTAGGACATTTTTTAAAGTACCATTTTCGTCTATGAATAGTGACTGAAATAATTTTTTTTTAAATTCATTTCGAAAGTATGTTTATTAAGTGTAACAACTTTTATATCAAGATGTATAATATAAACCTATTTTTAAAAATCATGAAAATAGCCTTTTTTCGCGTCTAAAGTGAGAAGACCCCTTTACGCGGTCCTCTAGTTTCACGGCTGTTTTTTTACGGCTTTTTCAATAATTTTTTACGGGCAAAGCATCGAAATAATCTCATTGTTTTTGCATAATCTTTATTAACATTTAAATAAGCTTTACAAATTTTTTGAAGTCACAATATATAATAGAATACAAGTTATAGTGGTCGACAGGAAGACATCAAGTAAAAGAGGTGCTTGACGGTGACCAAGATTGCGGCTGTTCTGCTTATCTGAAATCAAAAAACCAAACGGCATTTTAATTTTCATATTTAAGACTAGCGATTGAACTAGAGTGAATTCTAAATTACAAAAATTGACTTTTTTATACACTTTTGAAAATTACATTCTATTTTTTACTCATTTTTTCTTAAGTTTTTCGCTCGTATAAAAAAACTATCGAAGCAATCATGATAATCCTAGTTCAATCGCTGGCTTATAATATATTAAAGATGCTGTATAAATTTGAACAAGATCGGTGCAGTAGTTTCTGAAATATCGTGGTCACCGTTTCGAAAAATGGTTTTTCGAGAAAAACGCGTTTGAAAGTATACCTGCTCCGTATACCTGCTCCGTTCCAGGGCCGTTACTTGTGAACCACTTCGAATATCGAAAAATCCTTTGGCACACATTTTCTACACATGTTGTAGATGTGATTTATGAAAAAAAAATCGATTTTTTCGACCCGAGAAACTAGAGGACCGCCTTAATTTGTAGACCTGAGGCTATCGCCGGAACTAGAGTAAAGCAAAAATATCGAAAATTGCATTTTTGGCACCGTTTTAAAGGTTCAGTTCCAAGTTTCGTCATTTTTTTCGATTTTTTCGGCTTAGAAAAACTATGGCAGATATCAGAAATATTCTAGTTCGGATGAGAACTATAGATGTGACGATACCATAAAAAATTGAGCGAAATCCGTTCAATGGTTTTTGAGATTTCATGGAAGCGAATTTGAAAAATACATTTTTGAGAAAAGCGCGTTTAAAAGTTACTATTTACACAAAGAAAATGTTGACTCACCATTAGTCTGCTATGCCGGGTCCATATAACACGCACACATTTTCTGCAATTCGTGAAAAAAATCTTTTTTCGGTTTTTTGGATCCGTCGCATGGGATGACCGCCTCAAATTATATTAGAAAAATAAACCCCGTACTGTAGTTTGAAACAGAAAGAGAGGCGGAATAGTATCCCGCTCTGCGTTTCACATCGCATACGCGTGTCGGCATATGCAGATACAGGAAATAAACAGGAAGAGATAAACATAGAGCGATAGAGAACGTGTACGTGGGCGTGATGCGATTGCTGTTAATTGCACCTAAATGGGCCGCACGCAGCCCATAAATAGAGAGATAAGATTTGAGATTTCGAATTCTCCAGCTATCCCTGATTTTATGAGTTTTCTCCATAACTCACTAATCACTGATGGCAACGGATCAACCCCTCGTCAATGTACTTTTCGAATTTTTATTTCTCAATGTGCGTCCCCGCACATTTCCACGATCAATTTCCCGAGTAGAAATATTGTCAGGTTGGCCTGACATTTGATCCGGGCCCGATCACGCTGTAGTACGACGGCCTTATTTACGGTGGGCCTTGATTTTCTTGACCCGGCCGGTTTTAGGCGATAGTCAGGCAAATGGATTTACGGCTTGCATAAATTCGCCTCATCAGATTACTTTCAGGCGATGGTCAGGCAACTGGGGTTACAGCTTGATTCAATTCGCTTGATCCGGCTAGCTTCAAGCAACCATCAAGTAACTGGACCTATATACAGTTTGGCGCCTTTTACACGCCTAACCTCTTATCAAACACCAGACGAACTATATATATTAGCGCGTCGTCAAAACGTCGAGACATATTGTCCACTCTGAGCGTACATTTATAATTATTCCTAATATTTTATTTATTCCTAATAAATATGTGATGCGGTTTCCTCTGTTCAAAAAACAATTTAGATAAATCCACTAAATTTATCTATTAAATTTTTTAATTTAAGGAGAGGGTTTGCACTTTTCCAAAATCGATTTTCTTGTCTTTTCTTATAGTTGAACATTTCAAGAATATAATCCCAACATTTCAAGTCAATCAGAGCAAAACTCTCGAAGTTATTGACTATTTAGTCCCGCTCCTCTAACACTGTAGCTCCGACTTCTCTAAACTTCAAACGCCTTTTTCTCGAAACCACTTTTTCAAAGTCCGTGTTCACTGCTACTTGAAAACTACATGACCGATTTATTTCAAACTTGGTACACACTTTCTACATATGAAATACCTCCCCCCAACGGTTAGTTTGAGATTTTTCTTTTACATTTAGGGGGTTTTCCATTCCCAAAATGGCGGAATTTTTCGTGAAAAATAGCACTTTTCACTTTACATGACCACCAAAAGTTTAGAAATGAAAAAAAAAATATCAAAGACCGTTGGGGGGAGGATTTGATGATACTTTGACTAAATTTTAATGGTACTTGATTTCAGATAATTTCTACCTGAGATACAGTGAACACCGCAAATCGTGTTTTTCCAAAGGCGTTCTTGGAAACGCTTTGTCACCGGTTTATTTGTGGATATTTTCGCGTACAAATTTCACGGAATGTTCTTGAAATGACACTTAACAATGTACAAAAGATTTCAATAAATTTACTCTATCCATATAGAAGAAAAAAATTCGCAAAAAAGTGTTTTTTTTTTCCGCTGAAACCCCTATCCTTCCCTTAAATTAAATATAGTTTTCGTAAAGACAAACATTTTTCTGTTTGATTGAATTAATGGTCCGTTAGAGAGGGACAGAGAGAGAGAGAGAGAGAGAGAGAGAGAGAGAGAGAGAGAGAGAGAGAGAGAGAGAGAGAGAGAGAGAGAGAGAGAGAGAGAGAGAGAGAGAGAGAGAGAGAGAGAGTTATATATATATATACATATAGGTTATGTTTGAAAAATCTATAGCATGATATTCGATAAAACTATCTAAGTATCACAATGATATTAACTAATTGATATAGTTTATATGATACAATAAATAATTATAGGAATTCATGAATTCAGAATTCTCTCATCACATGTTTGCAACCAAAATGCTACAAACATTCGGTAGCGTAGCGGCAACGTGCGTAACCATACGTGGATAGGTTCTAAGTTCGATCCCATGTTGATGCAGAAATATTTTCTTCGAATTAAAATTCATTTAGATGGCCATGGAATGACGAATTATGATACAAAATCATTGTGGTAGAACTCTAAATTTAGTATTTCATTTTATTTTGGTTTTATGAAATATTGTATTCAATATTCTAAAAAAATACATTTGAAACAAATAAGATCGTAGTAAAAAACCTTTTTGATTTAAGGCGTTACCCCCACTTGTAGCGCAAAAAAGGCCTTTTTCATGAATTTTTTTAAAGCAAACTACAAAACTTTTTTAATCGATCAATATACCATCTTAAAGAACACATCTTGAAGAACGTTCAGTAATTTTTTTATTGAAAAATATTACATTGTTTAGTGGCAAATGGCCGTCAATGAAATAATGTTTTTATATACACGGTTTGAGGTGACCAACATTGCGGCGAAGTGGATCATCTGAAAAAAAAATGCGGATAGATTTAGTCAAATATAAGTATAAACTAGTCTTTAATCGAAGGATTTTAAAAAATATTCATTTTTCACAAAATGGCGGACAGTCAAAGTTAATGGTTCGATTTTAACGAAAAAAAACGGCCGTTTTTGGCTATAAAACGGCCATTTTTTTTTCGAAAAAAAAATCGAACCATTAAAGACTACATTTTTATGTATTAAATAAGCCTGCAAAATTTCAAGAAGATCGGTTCATTAGTGTTCGAGTAATCTTGGTTACCGACTTCAGAAATGCCATTTTGAGAAAAACGCGTTTAAAGTTTCAATTTCAGTTTACACGAAGAAAATATTTTTTTTTGTAAACTTACATAGAGTCATCTATTTCGGGCATAAAAAAAACTGCACTTCAAAAAATGCAATAAAAAACATCGATTTTTTCAAAATCGCAAGTGGGGATAACCCCTTAAATATATCCTATTTATATTAATTTTTTTTGGAGTGCAATGGAGAATGCGATGAGATGTTGGTTTCCGCAGCAACAGCGAACTTCTCTCTTCGAACTGCATATCAGGCCATCACTTTTCACCCTGATCAGGCCTTGATTTTTTACCCTGATCAGATCGATGTCAGGGATTGCGTTTCAAAAATTATAAGGGCTCGATAAAAAATCCCGATCAAGGCCGGAAAAAGAAATCAGGAAGCCTGATCAGGACTTTCTTGTAGCCGGAGCAAGATTTCTACTCGGGTTGCTAGGCATTTTCTTTCGGCCCCTCGGTATCGGTTTTGTTGTCTTCAATTGTGAATATATGCAGTAAAGGGTTGTCGTACATCGCAAGTCTTACCCATATTTAGTCCCACGGGCGACCCGAGAATATTAGATTGCTCGACCCCTGGGGCCGGAGCAGAATTTCTTCGGCTATGATGCGCAACTTTGGGAGCATCGCGTGTCACTTCGTCTCTCACTGGGTCGTCCGCCAGAGACAAGGATAATTCCAATGATTTGCCCAATGCTTCCGTCCTACTCGTATATCTAGCGATATTTTTGGATGGAAAAAAGTATCCGAATCTTCATCTACATCTACTTGGGTCTTCCGACGAAGTACAGCTGTCAAATATTTTAATCCAATTTTGATATTTAGCCACATGTGTCGCTGAGAAAACTTTGCATTCGCCTTTTTTCGTTGTTGATCCCGAGAAAGTGCTGAATGGGATGTAAAGAATTGAATAAAAAATTATTCGCAGACATGGAAAATCGATTTAACGATACTACTGTTAAGGCCGGAGTCTGAATTAGAAGGTCCGAAATTTTTTTTTTTAAATTGCTTAAATCGATAGATGAACTATCCAAGAACATATTTACAAAGTTACAGAGGCCAATTGTAAATATTTTCGAAGATACAAGGCCAAAAGCAGAGAAGCGATTGACATTTGTTATTGATATTTATTCCTCCTATTGAAAACTTTAAAACGCGTTTTCTCTAGTTTTCATTTTCACGTTTTTTTCCAAATTGGCGGGTAAAAAAACAAAAAAACTAAACGATCTATTGAATTAAACCAAAGTTTATTTTCTTCAGTATGAAAATCTGTTCTAAGTGAATTAAAAAAGTCGTTGAAAAAGTCTTTTTAAATCATTTTTATAGCACGTCAAAGTTTTTTTTAAACACTTTTTTTTTCAAACCTGAAAAAAGTGATAATTTCACGATTTTTTCAGCTTTTTCTTAATTCACCCAGAAAAATAATATACGACAATAGAAAATTTTATTGGTTTTTTTGTTTCAGTCAAGAATTACGAGCTGCATCTTTCTCGCCGATTAGGGACTGCAGTGGCAAGACGCACATGGAATAGGCTGATGAATCTGCCATCATTTATCGTTTCACGCTGATATATTTTTTATGCATTAAAAATATACATGGAAAAATACCTTAATGTTTACTGGGCTCACTTGTTTTTTTCCCTTCTAAAAAAAATCCCTAAAAACCGATTTTTTGGACCTTCTAATTCAGGCTCCCGCCTTAAGGGGGACTCCGCTGAGACGGGTGAAAAATCGATTTTTTGGCATTTTCTCAAAGTATACTGGTTCAAGAATATGTGAAAAAATGTTCAAGTTGAAATATTAAAAATTGACGGTTTACGTATACTAAAATTTTCAATCGCGTTTTTCTCGAAACGACTTTTTCCCACCTGGCCGGAATCATAACTCTTGCTATAATTGTCCGATTTTCATTTGAAAAACCCGAAATTTTCGTAATTGCTGCAGTTGTCGCTGCACCTAGTCATTTTCTTTCGCATTTTTTGTATTTTTCAAGCCCCCGAATATAAACAAAAATTTCGCCAAAATTATTCTTTTTTTGACACCCGCCATTTTGTTGAATTTGTTTTCCGTCGAAAAACGGCTGCGTACGACGAGAACTACATTCATATGGATTATAAAAATCTTCCATTTTTATTTTTCAGACCAACCATCGTCAAGTTATCCATCCGGCCGTTGGACCACATTTTTTATACAGAGGCTCTATTATACCTCACTAAAGTTGTTGATGATTAATTTTTAAATAAAAAATTACACTACATAACTTCAATGTATGTTTAACAACATACCTTTTTTTCCAAATCCCAAATAAATAATCTAGTCGACAAAAAATCTAGTCTCAGTGGTATCCTCCCTTACCAAATTATTCAAAAATTATTCAAGTGAATAATTTCTGTCGAACGAAGTTATTTGAGAAAATAAGTTTATTATTCGAGAAAGTTAAGTTACTCGAGAGGAAAATTATCCAAGAAAATCATTTCCGTAGAACAAATTTAATAGAGAAAATAATTGCATTATCACGAAATTCAAGTTATTGGAGAAAAAAAAATTATCGAAGAAAATTAATTTTTGTTGAACCAATTTCTCAGTGGCGACGAAAAGTCTAATCGTTGTTACACGTCGCCACCGTCCTTGGCAAATTGTCACGGCGTACTGCGTGTACCGTGTCCTGGACATTCTATCCACTTTATACGAGCACACATATACGACTTCGTTCTGTATTTACAGCTGCAGTCAGCTGTGAGCGACAATAACATAGCTCGGCGAGACTAACAGTCGAACACATGTGCACGGCATACGTAAGCTCGTTACACGGTAGAAAACGAACACGAAATTTCCAACGAGCACAGGAACGAGCATAGGCGAAAAACAAATGGGTCGAAGCTTGCATAGTTGCAATGCAACGAAAATTCTTTATTTTTTCATTTCTTTATTTTCACCACCATCTAAACTCTTACGGATCTCTAAAAAGATTAAAAAAAAAAAAATTCAGTGATGTTCGTAGCTTGAATGAGGAAAAAAAAATTGTTCATCAGTGAAAAATATTTTCGTTGCATTCCAACGATGCATTTTTCGATACCGTGAAGAAAAGGAGGCAAAAGTTACATTGTTTTGCAATTTTTTATGTTTCAAATTAAATTGGGATGTTTTTTTATTGATTTGATCAATTGATATTGCTTGTTGGAGTGTTCGATTGGTACATGGATACGAAGTAAGCACGTCACGAACGTCCGTGCGAAGCTTGACGAACAAAAACCTAGCGGTGACTGGTCCGAGCAAGCAACAGTGGAGTTAAACAGTGCGAAATCAGCATGGGAGTATAAAGCCTCCAGTGGATAACGCACGTACGCGTTCAGGCACAGAACCTCTCGACAGCTCGCTGATACGTTCCTATACCATTGTACATACGGCTTCGCTGTCTCTCTACGCGGCATATGCAATTACGAATCTCACCGTCTCGCTCTTAGGCCCGGTGATTCGAATCTATATACGTGTCGAGCTGACGGAGGCGCCCGTAGATTTGAAAATACCATTCCGGTCGTTACAGCCTCTCTGTACCGTCACTCGATCTCTATGGTACTCAAACCAATGGAGTAGAGCAGAACATAACACGATAAGAAAGAGTGTCGTTGAGCGTCAAATTTCACTCTCGATTCTATAACGATGTTGAATCGTTTAGTGCGTACTTTATTGGTTTCCTCCACGTACGGTTGAACTCAATTATCTTTGCAGTCGCTAGTGATGATTTTTTTTTCACTGTGCCAGCGTATGTTTTACAAAGACGTTTTGATCACAGTTTCGTTGGGATACTGCTGCAGTTTTCTAGCTCCCCAAAAAATTGGATAAAGTAATAATAAAATACGCAAATAATGATAAACTAGAATAAAATAAAATATTACGTTGTAGGTGAAAATTCGCAAAGGTGTACGTTGGAACTTCGGAAATAAGGATTTAAAGAAATATACATAAAATATAATGAAAATATATTTTCATATGAATTTATTTATTTTAATTTAAATATATACATAAAATTAAATGGAAATGAATTTCAAGTGATATAGTGATGATTTTATTTCCATGGTGTTGGTCGGTTTTTTACGAGGACTTTTTAATCACCACTGTGTAAAAATACATGTTATTGAAGTTTGCGTCGTTGGAATGCAACGAGTTTTTTCCTTTTACCGAATTTTTTCTGCTCGTTTGGAGTTTGGCAATCGTTGATTTTTTTTGGAATTCTTGTGAGTGGTCCGTAACCTGCACCGGCAAAAAAAAGAGTTTGTGTAGTGGTGAAAATAAAGAACACAAGAAAAAAAAATTCGTTGCATTCCAACGATGCAAATTTCAGTACCATAAAAACGTCGCGGCAATTTTGGAGGTTTCCATAAAATTGAATGAAATAAAAAGTTTTTCATAAAATTTGGCTAAAGAAAATACTCCCATTGTCTTAGTTTATATTTCGTTAATATATTTCATTCAGAAGATAATGTCCAAGGATTTTTCGTTTAATTTTCATTGCACACTTTCATCGCTACTTTTCGCAATACCTTCGAAAAATATCGAATTTTTTTGTTCAATAAAAATTCGTACCGTGCCATAATTCAGGCCAACTGCACCTGGTGCACCGATGAAAACACAATATCGAGGCTGCCCTGTGCGAAATATATAGTTGTTCTTTTTGCGATTTCCGTTTTTGATACAAAAACGGACTGGCTCAAACATAGCGACCGGCCATTGCCTTCCCTATCGAAATTCCATTGGACCATGGGTGCGTAACCTAATTTTCAAGCTCCGAGCGTTAAACCTATTTCGATAGAAATATTGCACAGGCGGTGTTTGAACCGTTTGTGAACGCTCATTTTTTGAGCTCATCCGGTTTGGCACTATCGTCAAAGTATCTTCCGCCTCGTCGGTCAATAGATTTCGGATGATAAAATCTTCGAATATTAAAATGCATCGACGGCTACGAATGTTTAATAATGGAATAAAAAAGCGGGTAAAAAAATCGTACAGTCTATAGAAAAGTCTTTTACGGCAATGAATTTATGAACCTTCTCGACATTAAGGACTCGGAATGAAAATTGATATCTGCTTTATGTTTTTCGCGAAAAATTACACGTCGAGGTGTTTTTCGACTATCATGATTGTAGATGGACTCCCATTTACCAAAAGTTCCCACGTACGTTTATAAATATGAATTATAACAAATTTAAATATAAAGAAATAGAAAGAAAAGGGAGTGAATAAATATTTATACTAAATTAAAATAAATGTTGTGAATATAAATTAAAGTAAAATATAATATTAAAATGAATTAAAATGAATTAAATTTTTTTTATTAAAATGTTAACCCCGTTAGTTTCATGATATTCACATTGAAAATAAACAACTCATTCATTCCCAGGGAAATAGAGATTATTGCCTCCTCACGCTTACGAAATTCAAAATTATGCAGTGTTATCATTATCACGATACTATATTTTAGTAAAATATTTTTTTTTAATCATACGAAATAATACTAAAATCATTTTAAAAAATGACAGTAAATGACACAGAAATCTTCGAAAAAAAAATCATAAAAAAAATAATGCTAAATGATACCAAAGTCTTTGAAAAAAATTATATTAAATGATACTAAAATCATTTAGTATTATGAGAATCTTAAGGCAGCTGTTGATGCAACGGAAGTTTGGTTAGATGAGTGAAGTGCGGGTGGGGAGTGATAGGAAAGTATTCAATTGGGAAGGTTAATACGTAAAAAACCCGCAAGGGTGTACGTTGGCACTCAGGAATAAATTGAGACCTCAATAAACTTGAAAAAAAATATCCCGAAAATCATTTAGCAATTTAAAATCATTTAGGGGCTGAAAGACTTGCCTCTAAGTAATTCTTAATTACCAAATGATTTTCAGCTAAGAATTTTGCATTCCTTTCTATCGTTATTGCTATCGCAATTGCACACTGCCGAGTTTTTCCGTGCAAAGCTTGCCGACCCAAAATTCTCGCCTGCAAAACCTTCCCACATGGCACCAAACGTTTTTTTTTCACATTTTTTGTACGTCAGATCAACGAGCTTCGGTTGCGAGCGAGATTGTCGCGCCTGCGTGAAGAAGTCGTGCTTTTCGAGCGTTGCGCGCGCGCGCGTCTCTTAACTCAACGGCACGCTTCTCCGGACGAGTCTCATCGGTGAAGCCGAGTCCAGTTGCCCGCGTGCATCACAAACACTTCCCTGCACATGGAAGACCCCGGGAAAGAACGAAAAGTTACAACGAAACGAGCGGAAAATCCATCCGAACCTGCAATAGACAAATAAAAAATTACGATTAAAATTAAAAAAAAACCATTTTAAACAAATTAAATAGCCCCCCTGAGTCAATTTATCCGCTCCTCAGCGATGCGCAGGATGCTGTGGCCTATGAAGTACATCGCATAGATTGTAGTAAACAGAAATGAGAAAAAATAAAATGTGAACGATTTTTTTGGGTTCCTAATTATTTCGATAAATAATTGCAGCAACGAGAATAATGACGATGAGCGGAAGTTAAACAAAAAAATAATTCGGAAGAATATTCGGGTGGTGTTACGAAAATAATCTGTATGGTGTTAAAAAATAGCTAGAGAATATTTGTCGCTAGAATAAATGTAATTGACGAGCGTTAGAGTAGGTATCAGCGCTTGGTGAAAGTTTTTCGCAAGGACGAGACTCTAGGACGAAGGGCTCGAAAGTCCTTTCCGATCCTACAGGTGTGTACAACCGCTGCGAGAGGCGCGTCAAATCTCATTTTCCGCAAAGATCGTCCGATTGTTGAAAAACCGTGGTTGTGCTTGCGCGTGTTTAATCGCATCTCGGTTTTGTGAAACTTTACTCGCTCACGCGGCCACGAGAGGAACAGCGGAAATGTGCGATAAGTAACGTTGTAATAGAATGCAGCGCGTATAAATCAATCGTAATGTGCGCATAGGTATAGATCTGATCAGCGAAATAAGTCGCCGATCGGGCTTCGCACACGGACAAAGCAATAATTAAAGCTGAAGTGCGGGACCAGAAGGTGGCGAGGAAGGTAACGAGGACGTGTGATATTGCGGACAGAATCGGTCGTGCACACGATTTTGCTCGTTCACCGTCGGTAAGTCCTCGTGGTTTTTATTTTACTTCCTTAATTGATATTAATTAAGTTTACATTAAATTTAGTCCAAATTTATATCAAATTTATTCCAAATTTATAATAAATTTGTTATAATTTTATATAAAATTTATATTCCATTTATTGTAATTTTATATTAAATTTATATTAAATTTCTTCTAAAATTATAATAAGTTTGTATTAAGTTTATATTAAAGTTATATTAAATTGAGATTAAATATGACGTTGAAGTTTGCATTGTTGGATCGCCACGAAAACGAATTATATTCAACTAATCAAATTTTTTTGGGCACTTTGGGCTGTGAAAACCGTTCGAACGTTTCTACGTATTCTTATTAGAAATTTACGACCTCAAAATGCAAAAAAGGCGTTGGATAATGATACAAATAAAGAAAGGAAAATATATATATATATATCATTGCATTCCAACGATGGAAACGTCAACGCCATTATTGAATTCATACCAAATTCATATTAAATTGATATCAAATTTATTTGATAGAATTTATATTTATTATTGATAATTATTTATTATTATTTACAGATAGAATTTATACTAAATTGATATTATATTATTTTACAAGATAGGAAGCAACCCCATTAAGTTTTGCAGAAATCAGCAAAGCAATGTCGATCATGAAAAATCTAAACTTATTTCCGAATACAGAAAGACATTGAAAAAATAACTGAAATAAAAACAAATTTACGAGCTGCTCTCTCGTCATTTATGTCGACCCAAATAATCGTCGACCCTTCACGAGGACCATGTGTATATTTATTAGAATGTAGTGGTAAAGAACAACGAAGGGGACGGAACTCATTTGCAAGCAGGAGAGTTTCAGTTCGGAATTGCAACAGGATGAGTGTTCGATTCCTTGCGTCGAAGCGTGAAAACGGTTTTCGCCAGTCAGAATGATGGGGCGCATAATCCGTGTTTTCGGCGAGCAGCGTACTCACGATCACTTCGATTGATCCGCAAAATTATATTTTTTGGGTCGACGAAGTCCTCATTCTCATCTAAGCTCATTCGCTTGTAGATAATATACAAAAGATGGATTTGATAACAAAAAGTACGAATGGACGACAAATAAAGAAATTAAAAAGAAGTTTTAAGATGGAAATTAAATTTAAGAAATTGATAAATAAATTAAAGTCGAAAAGAAGTAAGAGTTTAGAGCCTAAAGCACGATAGCTTCATTGGTCAGCAAAATTATATTTTTCGGGTTGACAGCATGGCTCTTGGGCTCATTTGGTTTAGATGATTTCAAAATGTGTATTCGACAGAAAAAATTACGAGTGATCGACAATTAGAGAAATTAAAAGAAACTCATTAAATTTGAGAAGCCAAATAAAGTGAAATTTAAAAGAAATTAAAAGTTTAGAGCTTCAAATCTGAGAATCAAAATAATGATCAATTAATATGGCATTTACATTTTTCACTCGGTCTGGGCCAAAAAGTTATCGCAGCTTTTTTCTGAGCTAAACTTTTTGCAGTCAGCGATTTTTTAAAATATTTTTATTTTATTTCCTTCCACAGCTTTTTCCAGTCAACGATTTTTCAACACGTTTCATTTTTACTTCCTTTGCCGCACCTTCGCAAAAGTTTGTGGGACATTTGGTATTCCTGCGAGATGCCAAGACTGATCGGGACAATTATCTTCGTTATTGTACTATCTTCGTCCGAGATTATTCCCGACCGATGGTAATTCCTTGTAAAATTATGCAGCCGACCGTGGAAGGATTCTTCGTTTGGA
Source organism: Ophion slaviceki (assembly GCA_944452715.1). Taxonomy (NCBI): domain Eukaryota; kingdom Metazoa; phylum Arthropoda; class Insecta; order Hymenoptera; family Ichneumonidae; genus Ophion; species Ophion slaviceki. Next base: position 11,442,275 of record OX101794.1, on the reverse strand, counting down.
ACAACGACAAGCGTTGCATAATTGAGTTTTTTTTTATAATGTCGCCACGAGGACTCGTAGGTATAATTAGGGTTTTGCGCAATAAGCAAATGCGCGTCAACAGGAAAATACATTCTTCACACGTGTGTCGTTTCTACATAAATACGTATTGTCATCACAATAAAGCAATTGTAAAATGCATTTGCATTTAATTCTGAGAAAACACCATCTCGCAAAGTCCAAAAAGTCAACGACTAATTTTAGAATCGCCAGACGTATGTTGCATTTAATTAATCAAACGTTAATGAGTTTTCGCACAAATTAAAACACGCGAATGGCAATGGGAAAACCGTGTCTCCGCTCGCGAGCTTGCACAGATGAAAAGACTTGTTTCCTCTCGTTTGACTCGTGTCGAATTTTCGTAGAGATAAATGAGAGACGACAAGTCTGTGGCTTTGTCAGTTCTGCCATTCCATTTGTCCCTCTCTCGCTGCCGGTCATTAGACTATTTCATTTTTCTCTCTTTTGCCGCCTCTCAGAGAGGCCTCGCACTCTATTAGGATAGGAGCTTTCGTTACGGGGTGCTTCATTATTCCATTGAAAGTAAATTATACACGCTCGTGTGGAATTGAGCACAAGGAAAAAATACGATATCTCTTTACGTGCAGGGTGGTTTGGATCACGCGACAGTCACCGCTGTTGCTGGAGGACACGATTCGACCATGAAATTGGAAATTTTATATTAAATTATATAAATTTAATATTAATTTATATTAATTTAAATAAATTTATACAAATTTATATGAATTTATATAAATATTATATAAATTTATGTAAATTTATATAAATATGATATTGATTTAGATTAATGTATATTAATCTAAATCTTAATTAATAGTACTATATATGTATATAGAAAATGTATATTAATTTATATTAATTTAGTAGTAGAAGTAGCTTTATTTCCCAGGTAGATCCTTTGAGGTTTTACACCCCCCCCCCCCTCCCTATACATATTTTTCCCCATAAGATTATAATACAACTCAATACAACTTCTTTTCTTGCTTACATTTTTTGCTTCACTCGTTCAGCCATTCTCGCCTACTGGCACCGTTCTTGCACCGGCCCTCCCATGCGTGCTCTATTTTTGCGTTTCAGGGACTGCTTCCACCCAGAGACGCAAAAAAATGGCCAAATTCCGATTTTTTTTTTCTGGGAAACGATTGGTGAAAATAAACGCTGTTTTTTTTTTTAACAAAAAGGCACATATATTGAGAGCCTTTAAAGAACCACCAAAAGTACAGAAAAACAACAAAAACATGGCCGCCGGCAGACGATACTTTTTTCGAAGTCGCTGAACACGATATCTCGAGAACCACACGATGAATTGTTTCCAAATTTACAGGAGATGCCGTGAGAAATATTTAACGGTCGCTGACGATCTCACTTTCTTTTAACGCGATCTTCATTTTTTAATAGTTAAATAAAAATTACGACTTTTTAAAATCGATTTTGTGTGCTCGAGTTTCAATTCGTCGTCGCTTTGATAAAGAAGTAACGTTAAAAATCGACGATCGTCAACGACTCGTGTGTATTGTTAACTTGAATAAGCCGTTTGGTTTTTACATTTCAGATGGACCGTTTAAGCTGGAGAGTGTCCACCGCCAAAAGTCATGAAATAAATTAACCATGTGCCGGCGGCCATGTTTTTGTTGTTTTTCTGTATTTTTTGATGATTTTTTCAAAGCCACTCAATATATGAACCTTTGCGTTGGAAAAAATGGGTTTCTTTTTCACGAATCGTTTCCGAGAAAAAGAATTCGGAATTTGGCCATTTTTTCGGGCCTCTAGGTAGATATAGCCTCTTAAGTTTTCTGCTGTACTGCAATTGACGTCAGATCATCTGCCACCTCTTTTTTATTGCTTCCTTTATTTTTTCGCATTGACAAATGTGGACCAGGGTCTCTACTCGTGATCGACATGCCGGACAATTTGTATCTGTATTCCCCCTTGTTTCCTTCCTTCCGAACGTTTCCACATCTCATTTTTGCCCACACCTCCTTTGTTCTTCCTTTTGTTCCCTTATCCTCTCAATAATCTTCTATTCTTAAGCTCTCCGTCCTGTCTTTGTACCCGCTGCAGTACGTTGACTTCTTTATTTTGCTAGTAGTAGTAGTAGTATTTTATTCCTTGTGTACCCTTTTTAAGGGTGTTCACATAAATCCCCTTTCTACTCATTCATCAATTATTTTGCATTGGTTTACTTATACCTAGTCGCTAGTTTCTTTAAATGTATTTCGAAAGTGTATTTATTAAGTGTAACCACTTTTATATCAATTTCTATAATATAAACCTATCAAAAAATTCATGAAAATAGCCTTTTTTAGCGTCTAAAGTGAGAAGACCCCTTAACATACCTTGCTGGACATTTTTCTACCTGTTTCCTCCTTTCCGCCTCCGAATATCAATTTACATTAATTAACATTGAAAATACTTTTAAAACTGTATACGTTTTGTTGAGGTAGGCTGGGTATAGGGCTATGAGTTAGATGGATGTCACACGAAACTAACACTACCCCCACTCCACTGCCACTGTGGTGTAGTAGAGTGGGAGGAGCTGCGACACGCTGAATTTGTGATCGGTTGAAAAATGGCCTCTCCCCACCCAATTCTAACCTTGTCATTAATTTAGAAATTACTTTAATTCAATGTACCAATATTTTTTAAAAAATAACAAAAACCAACTAATGAGTTGGTTTTTGTTGTTTCAAAAAATATTGATACATTGGGTTAAATTGAGAATATTAAATATTATCATTTTTAACTAATTTTAACTAATATTTAACTAATATTAATACTAAATATTAGTTAAATTGAGTTAAAAAATTATATAAATAAAGCACAAAATTAGTTTTAAAATATTCACTAATATTAATACTAAATATTAGTTAAGTTGAGAATATTACAATCTATATATATCACGCAAAGTGCAACTATTTCATGGCGTTGAAAATGTAATCAGACTTTTCGGGTAATAAAAAAACAGATACATGTAAATAATGATTTACATGTATCTGTTTTTTTATTACCCGAAAAGTCTGATTACATTTTCAACGCCATGAAATAGTTGTACTTCGCGTGGTATCTGTAGATGTTACAATTAATTTTACATCAATTTCATATGAACTTATCTAGTTGATTATATGTCCGCCATAGACAGCGGCGGCACAAATTCCAATGACATTTATGTTGAATCCATTTCTACCAGCAGATAATTCATTAATAATATTATTCTTGGAGCATGTTGATAATCAAAAGTTTATGTTTTGCCGTGCAGAATCCAAAGACTATATACAGAAGAAAAAAAAACATGCGTTATAATACACATTCCTATTTTCTATATTTATAATTTCTGGGTTATACACCCGGAACTTGAGGTCTCATCGTGCATCGTGCATCGATCTCATTCCCAACTTCTCACGAACATGCGAGAGATCAATAACTCTTATGTGGTTCGTACTTTTATATATGTACCCATATATGTACCCATATATGTACCCATAGCTAAGTGTAGTCATCGTCGTCGACGTTCCGGTCCGCTTTGTCGCTCAGCCGTCTCAGCTCGTAGACGCCAAGCAGATGTCACGCGAGCTCATTCCTCGCTACGCCAAGAGGCATTCCAGACGAAATTGTAAAGTGAGCGATGTTGACTTATCAAAATTTTGTCGATTATTTTCTACAATACTGAGTATGCAATAATGGCGTTTTCATGAATTATTTGGCCATTTACAATTTTTTTCCAAAGATATGAAAATGTTAATAAATAATAATGATAATAGTAGAAACTGGAAAAAAATTAGCTTGTCAAAATTTAAGGTACCATTTAGAGTAACCCAATTTGTGGATTTTTTTAAATTTATTTTTGAGCATCCTTCCGAGCGTTATTCTCCATCAAAAGCCAATGTTTCTGAATAGAAGTGGCCTAGAATGCCCACTATATATCTTTGATATATATAATTATAAATCCCTTGAATTTTTTTATACTTTGCTCTATCTTTAAGGGGTCTGCATAACCTTGAAGTTAAAAAAACAGATCGATTGTCAATTTTTTTTTCGTCTCGGGTATTGGGATCATAAGGTCGATCTTTTGCACACAGATAGTGCATAGTCTTGGCATGTCGCCGTTTTTGTTTTATTGCAAAATATATATAAGCAATGTAATCATTGTCATTTAATCTTAGGACTGTTGCTTCCGCATGGCTCGGTCGCGTACATGATTCCGGTAACTAGATTCATCTAAAGTAAAAAATGGAAAATATATTTTTAGTATAATGAAAAAGCTACAAAATCACCGGACACTTTTCCGAAAATTTAAAATCTGCATAAATTGCACTGTTTTGAAAAAAAAATGTTGATTTTCGACACAAATAACGACTTTAAACGTTTGTTATTAACAAACAGAGGAACATATGAAAAAATCATCCGATCTGTCCATTGAATATGTGATGAAATATGTTCAGTCCAAATTTGAAGTAAATCGGACGATTAGATTTTGAGATATGTCGTCCTGGTACAGTCGTGCTGTATATTGGAATCGGAAAAAATTAGAAGAAGGCTAGTTTTTTGACAGGTGATTGTGTAGGTGCCGCGGGTGCTAAATCCAAGTTTGCCTCAAAATCGGGAATGAGGGTTTTTTAGGGGATGAAAGGGGATGGGGTGGATTAATACCAAAGTACAAACCCCCACGAGGTCGGCGCCGGGAGACAAAATGTTCAGAAAAATCCGGGTTTTATTTTTGTCGACAGCGCCGAACTTGTGGAAGTTCATTTTGGGGGTGAAAAAGTGGGGTGAAATTTTGAAAAATCAGTTTTCATTCGATAACGCTTTAGGAAAAATTCATACAATTTTTGTTCAAATAGGAACGTTGTAGCCCTTGAAAAGCCGCGTCGATCGAGTATTTGATCATCCCCGTCCAATAATATCTTCACCCCCAAAAGAATTGTTGAAGTACAAACAAAAAAATTGTTTATTGAATAACTTAAAAACAATCGATTTTTCGGGGATGGTTTAAATGTACGAAATGTAGAGAATAATTTTCTCTATATTTTCGTTCTTATGGACCACCATTGAATTTTGCTTTTTCGAACCCCTCTCAGGGGTTGAACATTCCAAATGAAATTCTGGGATAACTATTGACCGACAATAAAGAGATACGAGGTTGGCGCTGTGGACAAGAATGTGGCTGAGGGTTCAAGCTACAAATTCTTCGACGGCGGCGAATTCGTGCGGTCAATAGTTTCCCCAGAATTTCATTTTGAATTTTCAACCCCCGAGAGGGGTGGGAAAATCAAAATTGTAGGGTGGTCCATAGGAACGAAAATATAGAGAAAATGATTCTCTATATTTCGTACGTTTGAACCGTACCCGAAAAATCGATTGTTTTTGAGTTATTCAATAAACCATTTTCTTTTTTGGTATTTTAACCATTTTTTTGTGGGTGAAGATATTATCGGAGAGTGATGATCAAATTCTCGATCGACGCGTCTTTTCAAAGGCTACAACGTTCCCATTTGAACAAAAAGTGTACGTTTTTTTTTCTAAAGAGTTATTGAATTAAAACTGATTTTTCAAAATTTCACCCCACTTTTTAACCTCCAAAATAAACTTCCACGGCTTTGGCACTGTGGACAAAACTAAAGCCCGGATTGTTCTGCACATTTTATCTCACGGCGCCGACCTCGTAGGGGTTGTAGTTTGGCATTAATCCACCCCCATCTCCTTTCATCCCCTAAAAAACCCTACACCCCGATTTTTAGGGAAACTGGGATTTATAGCACCCGCGGCACCTACAAAATCACTTGTCAAAAAACTAGCCTTCTTCTAATTTTCTCCGATTCCGGGGTTTTTCAGCGACAGCACCACTGTACTATACGCCAAATTGCAACGTATACTTTCGAGATAAACGCAAGAAAAGAAAACGTACCAAATCGACTTTTTCCATATATCATTGTCGTATAATGTTTGGGTTTGCTCAACATCTTTGGTGGTTCTTTATGTTTTCTGGTACGGGCAATACCAAAGAGACATTTATTTTGTTCTAGAATTGTTTTTTTTCTCGTTACAAACAATTTAATTGTTATAATGACGATTGTGACGAAAAAGTACATTTTGTAGAAAAAAGTTTGAAATAAAAGATGTTTCTTTTTGAATTGACAGTAAAAAATGTCTCTTTATTTTTTTTGCTAGTTTCGTTAGTAATGGAGATATGAACAAGGAACATTTTTATGAGAGAGACGGCACAATGAGTGAGAGGGACGAATCGAAACGACAGGTGATGCGATTAATTTGCGTCGCTTGTATCTCCATTATTAATGGAGCTAATAAACAAATTATACATCTTTTATTAAAAATGTCGGTAAATATTTACAACTGGGGCTTCGGCCCTAATCGGCTCCAAATTTTTTTTCACGTGTTCGGAGCTATTCTGCAGTGTGAAAATATGTTTTTTTATGATAGAAGAGGGGTATTTTATTAAGAAAAAAAATATATTTCCGGCAAATATTCGATTTTTGAAATACGTTTTCTGTATGCTTACTCTAATTTGTTTGGGTTTGTTCGGGTTAAACACATGTCATTTGACCCACTTGATGTCACCAAACCCGTTTCCTCCATACCTTTAAAAAAGTAAAAAAAAAGCGTTTGGGGGTTGAAATTGTCTTCCCCCGACTTAAATATTATAAACAAAGTGCCCTGAAATACATCGACTCGGTACAAAATTTCTAAACCCCTTTTCTAGCTGGAGCCCCACTTGTAAATATTTACCAACATTTCTATTTATACAATGCACTCTTTCGTCCCAATTGTTATTTGAAAAAATTATAATAATTGCAAGAAAGTGCCTTGATGTATGGACTACTTGTTTGAGATAAAATCACAATTATTTTTCGTACCTTCGATTCTGTTCTGACCTGCTTCACTAAAATCGGCATAACTCGGTCAATTTTTCGAATTCTTACAAAATCTTTTGACCAAATCAAAATAAAGACTCTACGCCATAAGAAAATGAACCAAATAAACCAAAAGTCGATTTTTTTTAATTCTAAGGTTATGCATACGCCTTGAATCCGTTGCCACTGTTCTTTTTTGTCCTAGCCCAGCGTTGACTTTTCACCGCTTCATAATTTACATCGCGACAATTATTTCGTTCGGACACGCATCTTTACGCGTTAGCCGTCAAACATGTCACGAAAAAAAAGTGTCAGCAATTATATACATATAGAGTGTGTCTATGTGTACATAGCGTACATTATAGTGTATAGAGACTAGGACTATATGATTGCAAACGTTTTTTCCCACTTCTCTATCCATACCGTGCCGCGATACCATTAGCATTACGGTCTGCCTTCTCGTTTCTTCTCCTCCATTTGTTCCACCCCGTTTTTTAAATGCCGGCTGTTTCGAGGAGATTAATAGACTTCGAATTTCTGGATAATATCTACAATCAATTCGTCTCAACACCCGTACGCGCTGTCTGGGAATGGATAATCGCATAATAATAGTACTTGCGTGTATATATTGAACGCCCTATCGCGTTCTACGTTCTAGTCTGGTTTTAGATATGCACAGGAAAAAATCTGCAGCATCTATAGGAGGATCTCCCCTGTCTGGTTATAATTGAGTGCCAAAATATTCCACTCAATTCACAATCAATTACTATTTTTTTTATTTTTGTATCCTGAGTTGAAAGGTGCATGAAGATAAATATATATATATATATATATATATATATATATATATATATATATATATATATATATATATATTGCTCGGCGATATTTTCATTCGTTCTTTGACGATTCTCATAATGAAGGAAGAACCCCACGGTGACCAGCGAAAAAAAACGTTTTTTCCGATTTTTTTTGTCTACTAGATTATTTATTTGGGATATGGAAAAAACGTATGTTATTAAGTACGCATTAAACTTATTGCGTGTCAATTTTTATTTGAAAAAAATAAAAATTAACAACATTATTGAGATACAACAGAGCCTTTGTACAAAAAATGTGACTATAAATTAGAAGCTTGTGGCACTCAACTTTATAAATGTTTAATAAATTTGATCAATTCAGTTTGATTAACCGCATTTCATTTGGCACAATAGTAATTAGAGAAATAATTATCACACGTTTATACTCAGTTTCAGGATTTTTATTTAAGAGCTCTAAGGTTGTTTTACAGTAAATTAAATACAGTTGATATGTTAACAGATTAATGTGAATTAAAGATTACATGTCTAAATTTTGAGCGCCCCAAGGTTTTATTTATAGCCACATTTAGGTGACATGGTAAAAAATATTATTTTCTACTTTTTAGTACATTGAATGAAAGCATGATAAAAAAAATTTACATGTAAATTATTTTCTACTTTTTAGGCTTTAATTGATTATACTAGAGGTGTGAAATTTTGCGAAGAGAGATTAATCCTTCCAAACGAACCGTTATTATTACTGGTTGATTGGCAGAAAAAAAATCCTGGAGACCTGTGATAGGTGGCATCTATCATAGATGTTGGCTCACGACCTATTAGACCTTACCGTTTAACCTATTTTATCTATTGGACCCTTTTAACGATTGTGCGATCCGAGAGCACTTAAAGCCAATTCATATTCATGCACTTTCCATGTATTGTCACCTCTTAGATGCATGTTTGCAAAATTTCAGAGCTCTACGTAGTCGGGAAGTGGGTGAAATATCGATTTTCCGTTTTGCACCTCACACCAAGTCAAGTTAAATCAAAGCTTGTAAAATGTGGTCCAACGGCCGGATCGGTAACGTGACAATGTTGGGGCTGAAAAATATTTTTTAAAGTTTTATCATCTATATAAACGTAGTTCTCGTATGTAGCCGTTTGTCGCAAAAAAAATGCACACAACGGCGGGTGTTAAAAAAATTGTAATTTTGGCGAAATTTTTACCTATATTCGGAGGCTGAAAAAATACTAAATTAAACAAAAATGGCTACGTATAACGAAAGCTACTGCACCTACGGAAATTTTGTCTCTTTCAAATTGAAAATCGGAGAATTGTAGCTAGAGTTATGATTTCGACCACGCCGACAAAAGTCGATTCAAGAAAAACTGATTGAAAATTTCAGTATACGTAAATCGTTGCACTACCTGCATTCACAAAATCGTCTGTTGCTTGGTTAAGAAGTCTTCTCACGTTAGACGTTAAAAAGGCTATTTTCATGAATTTTTTGATAGGTTTATATTATAGATATTGATATAAAAGTTGTTACACTTGATAAATACACTTTCGGAATATATTACAATTTTTTAATGTATTTATGTAACCCAGACAAACTTTAAACGCGTTTATCTCGAAACAACATTTTTCGACGGCTTTTTGATAAAATCATCGAAACTACTGAACCGATCCTTTGGAAATGTTAACCACATATTCTTTACAACCATAGATATAGCGCATATCAAGGAATTTTTCAAATTTTAATATTTACTATTTTTTTTGCCAAAAACGGTGAAAAAAGGTTCTTTTTTTGTTTTTTCGAAAAATGTCCGCCATTTTGTTATTTTCGCATATATATAACAAATCGTATGATATGCACTATAGCCATTAACATACTGAATGTAAAACGGTTTGGTTTCGGATGATCCATCTCTAAGATTACATCGACAGCGAAGACCTACAATTTTTTTAGGATATTTTTTAACTACCATTTTCGTTTATAAATAGTGACTTAAATAGATAAAACATTTTTTAAATGTATTTCGAACGTGTATATATTAAGTGTAACATCTTTTATATCAATATCTATGATATAAACCTATAAAAAAATTCACGAAAATAGCCTTTTCAGCGTCTAAAGTGAGAAGACCCTTTAATTTGCAGTATTTTAATTTGATTTTTTTTCCCACATATTCGTGAAAATGTATACTTTTAAAAAATACAAAAAAATCGTTTTTTTCTGACCCGTCACGGTGGTGTGCCGTCTTAATAGATAATTATTATTAATCATTTTCCATACTATAGATAATCATAATTATTAATCATTTTCTAGTAAACCATTTTAAAAAACTATTTCTTACTATCTTTTGGGCAATTTTTCACTATCTTTTATTACTATTTCTACTATTTTCTACGATTAGCCTTCCCAATTGAAACCCCGAGTAGAAATTTCTTGGGGTTAGCCTGACCAGGATCAGGCCCCGATCGGGCCGGAAGTATTTAGGCCCTCAATCAGGCTATACTTAAATGGCCCTACTAAGGCCGTCCCTAAGGCTTTCCATGATAGGGCCTTACTAAGGCTGTCCCTAATGTGCCCCTACTAAGGCTTTCCCCGATAGGGCCTTACCAAGGCTTGCCCTGATAGGCCTTACTATGGCTTTCTCTGATGAGGCCATAAATAGGCTTGTCCTATAACGGCCTCAGCAGTCGATCGATGCACATAACCTCTTATTTTCCACATGGAAACTTCGATTTTACAGCATCGTAGCTTCGGAGTTTCGATGCATTCCTCAATTCTATTTAAAAAAAGGTGCTAAGAACTGTCACGACAAAAAACGTTATGCAACTCGGATGCGTGTCAGAAGATTTCGGCAGCTTTGTAAAAGGCGAAGAGAGAGAGAGAGAGGAGTTGTGTGTGTGTGTGTGTGTGTGTGTGTGTGTGTGTAAGGTTAAGTTTCAAAAATCTATAGCATGTTATTCGATAAACCTCTTTAATTGTCACAATGAAATCAACTAATTGATATACTTTATGTGATACAAGAAATAATTATAAGAATTCATTTGGACTCTTATGCCATATCTGAGACCAAGACGTTACAAGCACTCGGTAGCACAGGGGTAGTGTGCCTAGCTTTGGGTAGGTAGGTACGAGGTTCGATTCCCATATAGGCGAAATATTTTCTGCGAACAAAAACATTTCAGCAGGCCAGTGAATGACGAATTATTATACAAAATCATTGTAATGGAACTCTAAATTAAGTGGTTCATTCCATTTTGGATTTTTGAAATATTACATGCATTTCTTTCTGATCAGGCAACCTGATAGGGGCCTGATCAGGCAACCAGGTCAGGTCCATATGTGACACAACGTTACATACCAGGGCAGTCAGGCAACCTGAACGGGCCCTGATTTGGGCCCTATCAAAATTTCTACGCGGGACCTTTCCGATCGGTCCGAATGCGGTTGACGTTTTCCCAACCCAAACTAAAGTTCCGTTGCATCAGTCTTAAGCTACACTATGCGGCATTTGCCCAGAGTACGGGGAAACTGTGGAAAACCCTTACCGGCATGGACGGCCCCATATTCTTCTGATTCTCTGGTGCTCAGACGTTTTTTACTATCTACAGAAAGTTCTTAAAAGTATCGGCCTCCACTGACTGGTTGGTGCGCTGCTGGTGCACGGCTAAGCGGTCACCGCTCCGCGTATCGACCATGCGCAACGCTGCTTAACTCGGGGGGCCGCCTGAGCCGAACCCCGACCGTCCATCCGCCAGTGTCGGTCACTATCGATTACTATAGACTCATTTATAAAATAGGGTTAATTGACGAAATGTCTCGAGGAATTCATTGAAGCGAAAGTTTTACTGCTAATGTCTTCATAATTCTATATTGCATTTTTTTGTGAGAGTTTTTATAAATAGATAGTCTATATTCATTGTCGGCTACGTACGGCTGATTAATGTTCGTCGTCATTTGTACTACGGGAGGTGATCCACACGTCGTTAGTGTGGCAAAATCCCTCTTGGCTTAACTTTATTATGGGCGGAAAAATCGGTAACGTTCTTTGCGTATCTTCCTTCTTTTTTCTTTCGGCATCTTTATGGCTGTGGGTGTGTGTATGCATCACGATTACTTTTTTTTTCCACCCCAAGCTACTCGCGGCATTGGAGCTGATCACGGACCCTCGCCGGATGAACAAAAAACGTTTTAAAATATTCATTCAAAAGAACACAATTATCGAGAAGTATGGTGGAAAAAGAATTATTCATCGGAAAATAAAAATCAATTATCCAGCGTTCTTTCTTGTCATAATGATGAATCAATGCATTAATGAAAATATGTAATAAATAATAAATAAATAAATGAATAATCGTTTTTTAAAATATAGAAATTAATTATTAGTCAATGGGAAAAAATGTAATAACAGGAAAAACTTTTATAGATAAATAAATAAATACAGGGTCAACTATAATAAATAAAGTAATTAAACAACCTAAAAATACTCGTAGTTTTCTTTATTTTCAAAACACAATTTTTTTCCAATGCATTTTTTTACATGTTAATTTTCGTCAATGTTTGAAACAAATTTTATGACAAATATTTAAAAGATATGAAAAATATTTTAAAAATGATATGATCGAACTCGAGAAAAAAATAAAGGAGGCAGAACAAATAAAGCGAATAGGTCAGAAGTCACGTGTACACGAATCACGTCCGGGCAAATTATTAATATTTTCGTATTCACCCTCATTCAATTTCGCTCGTGCACCTCTTAAAGTCAGATTTGTTTTTACGAAGGGGAAGGCGATCCCGGGTAACTTATTCGATTACACGTTTCCTCTGAATTCGTAAGTTTTCATTTTTCTTCCTTACACTTCGTGAATAAAAGCTACCTCTGGAATCTTATACCTTCGCGAAACTATTCGTCACTATACTTTGCTCGACTGGCTTGTGCATGATTGAGACAACTGTAGAAAACAAAGATGGGAGTCCCGAGAAATGCATCGGTGAAACCAACTAACTCTGCGCGTGCACTTCGCACTGAAATGTTTTTTTTTGTTAGCTTTTCACTGACGTCATTTTAGCGAAATAAATTCGTTTAAACATTGCCGTCGTATACATAAATGTCTACATGACACAAAGATTTTCGTCTTTGCACGTGGACACGTTGAGGAGATATTGACTAAAAAACTCAAATATTTACGACGAAAATATAGCTAATAATGGCTCGTTGAATATTTAACGAGCTATTATTATTAACAGTGTGGAATAACAAACACGATTTCCTGCATGTCATTCTTGCTATACACCCAACAGGAAAAATGATGCAACGTTGTAGAGCTCCCGGGAAGAGTAGAGTAATTTTTCATGCGCTTCTTGAAAGAGAATTGTATTCACCTTGGCAAGCGAACGGAATGCAAAATCTGTTAAAAAGTCTTTGTTATACATGCGTTGAGGTGTAGACACTTTTTTCTTCACCAAAATGTCGGCGCCAGAGCTCAGCAAAGGAAGTCTCTTTTCACGGATAGCGGTCGGTAAAGATTTCTCCTTCACGTTTATTCGTGGAACAAAAAAATAAAAAAATTCTGTCTTGTCTGGAAAATAAGCTCGGGAAGTACGTACAGTAATATCGGTATACTGTTTTTGGTATAAATCGCGTACGTTTAAGGAGTTACCCCCACTTGTAGCACAAAAAAGGCCTTTTTCATGATTTTTTAAAAAGAAAACTACAAAACTTTTTTAATCGATCAATATACCATCTTAAAGAACACATCTTGAAGAACTTTCAGTAATTTTTTTATTGAAAAATATTACATTGTTTAGTGGCAAATGGCCGTCAATGAAATAATGTTTTTATATACACGGTTTGCGGTGACCAACATTGCGGCGAAGTGGATCATCTGAAAAAAAAAATGCGGATGGATTTAGTCAAATATAAGTATAAACTAGTCTTTAATCGAAGGATTTTAAAAAATATTCATTTTTCACAAAATGGCGGACAGTCAAAATTAATGGTTCGATTTTAACGAAAAAAAACGGCCGTTTTTTGGCTATAAAACGGCCATTATTTTTCGAAAAAAAAATCGAACGATTAAAGACTACATTTTTATGTATTAAATAAGCCTGCAAAATTTCAAGAAGATCGGTTCTTTAGTGTTCGAGTAATCTTGGTCACCGACTTCAGAAATGCCATTTTGAGAAAAACGCGTTTAAAGTTTCAATTTCAGTTTACACGAAGAAAATATTTTTTTTTGTAAACTTACATAGAGTCACCTATTCCGGGCTCATACAGAAGTATGGGCCCGGCTACTTATACTTCAAGTGGGGGTAACCCCTTAAACGAAAAGTCTTATTTTTAGGTATAAAATTACGTGAGCAATAGTTTTACCCTAAAAATTTGGTAGATTAGAAATATGGACTCTCGTAGATAGTGTAATTGTGAAGGTAGAGTCATAATTTCAAAATAATTGACAAAGGTATATTTCCGGCCAGTTAAAAACAAAAAACAGTTTTGCGGAATACACGATTAAGTTTTGTGTAGCATTATTTTTATCGAAATTTGAAGTTTACTCCTGGTGTACGGTGCCTGTACAATACAATTGCCTTCTGTCGAAAAAAAGTCTCTCAAAATGCTCCTTGTCATGTCGCTACGAAAATGCAAATATGCACGTTGATGCAGTGTACGCAAAAAATTCGCATCTTCCTTTGCTCCGATGAATACCAAAATATTCTCTTTCGCTTCTATTTTTAATTCCCAGCTGCCAGATGCACGGAAAAATACGAGTCGTGCGATCAGTGAGACGGGGCGATTTTTTTCTTCGAAGACGCTGGCGGAAATGGAATAAATTTCACGCGCTGAGTTTGTGGAGTCCGCCGAGTTTATTTTTTTCCCCATAGTTCGAATCTATCCTCCTTTTTTTACTTTCACTTGTACGTTGGTATGCACGAAATAAAATGTCCCGTAGGAAACGTTTTCTTTCTGACGTTAAAAGCTCTTGCACGAGCGGTGCTGAAATGGAAAACCAAACTGTGAATGAGCGCGGCCATTATTAATGTTCAAATTCAGCAATAACAACGGATGGCAAAGTGCGTGAACCCAAACAAAAAACGAATATTGCGCTTTGCCATTTTTTCCGTTCTATGACGATCCTCGTTATAAATTTGATCGATAATCGCCAGTATTAAGGGGCTATACCAGTGTGAACGCTGAAAATTTGGATGATTTTCGGGAATTTTTCGGAAGAAAAATACTCAAGTAAATGTTTCGGAAAATTAAGAATATATTTGGCTATATTTGACCTATAACACATAATTTTTTCGTAGAAAAATATTGAGATCCAAGCGACTTGAGCGCTGCCTTCGGAGGCGCCAAAAAATGTTCCTCCACTGCTGACATCATTCCGGCCGATTGAGTAGCTGAAACCAAAAAAGGAAAAAATGTCATTAAACTCGAAGGTATTTCCTGTACAATGACGTAGGATTTTCGAAAAATATCAAAATCTAACAAAATGGCGTAGTTATGAAAAAAGTCTGTTTTCTTGCCTATAACATGGTCGCTTTTTCAATGCCAAATCGTCAATTTTCATCCAGTCAAAAATATCCTACGTCATTGTAGAGTAAATATATTCAAGAGTATTCAGTTCAAATTTCAAGCCAAGCGGATAATTGCTCTTTGAGTTACAACGTCAGCAAGTTTGAAAAGTCTTATTTCGAAAAAAACGCGTTTAAAGATTTAACTATCGATTTTTGCAAGATAAAATGGATAAAATACGGCCTTGACATTTTTACAGGATATTCTTGAAAGTATAAACTGTCGAAAAAGGCAAAAAAAATCGATTTTTTAAAAGTCTCACACTGGTATAGCCCCTTAAGCATTTTTTACACTAAACTATTTTTCACAATTTTTACTATTTTACTATTTTTACTATTTCACTATTCTTACTATTTTACTATTTTTTTTACTATTTTGAGATGATCCTATACGTACTACAGGTATGGCATTGATCCGGAACAAGCAATCGAGACCGGAACATTCCGAAAACTTGTTCACCCGAACGCTACTGACGATAATCGATTCAAGCATTTTGTCTGCCTGTGCGAAATTGAAAAAATTCAGCATGCCACGCGGATAATTGTGTGAGGCTTTCCGGCATAGCTACTCGTAGAGATACTTCATCATGGACAATATTTCAAGCGCGGAAGAAAAGGGGCATTCCCCGTCTACTTCCTTTCTTTTCGATGTCCTACGACTGCGAGAGGAACGAGAGGAGAATATGAGACGAAGAAGTAAGCTGGCGGGAAAAGTTATGGCCAGCAAAGTGTCAAAGTTCCCGAGGAAACCCTCTGTCATTTTTCGCTTTTCTCTCGTGGCTTTTATAACGCAAGCCATACTATACACGTGTTACAAGCTTTTCGGAGGGCTGCTCACGATTTCCATCGCGTTTGGCTATTTCCCTCGGCGATATTGGGCAAGCACATACCGATGAATGGAATTTTTTTTTCTCATCGCGTTCACACCTTGGAGGATTCCGTACCCTACATAAATAACTCTCAAAGTACGAGAGATTTCCTTCTTTGACAAGGGCCGCGTGAGCTAATATCGATGTTACTTGATCGACTTTTTTCCCCGCTCCATTAGGTCCTGCCAGATGGTCCGAAACGTTCTCCAATGAAATTTGGGTATTGAGAATTCAGGATCGGGTGCGGAGGTAATGTTGGTTTTAGTAGGGAAAGACCATTTCGATGAGCCCTTCGAAATGCACGTTGGAAATATACTCCTGCCTGGCTAATTCGTCGTTGAACATTTTATTAAGGCCTTATATTCACTTGTAGCGGGCGGAGAGACGTGATTTACTTGATTTTTTTTTTCGACGGGACAATAAATGTTAATTGAAAAACTGTTGACAACATCGATTAGCACATATTTTCATGTACTTGTACAATTTTTTTTATTCAAAAATATTTCAAAATGGCGGAACTCCAGCTGTCTTCCAGGAGCGCCTTCTTTTGAGCGTTGCGGTGGACATGATAACTCGAGAACGGTTCATTTGAAATCAGAACTTGAAAAAGGTTTCATTAGTATATTGCATTGGCTTGGGCCTGGACGAAGGATTTGTAAAAATTTTGATTTTTAACAAAATGACGATAATTTTGACAAAAAAATCATTTTTGGAAATGCTAAATTTTCGGTTTTTTTGTTACAATTTTTTTTTCAACAAAATTCAAAATCCTTTGCACAGGCCCTAGCTATTATCATAATAAATAAGGATTGGATAAGGGATAAATAAATTGGATACAATATTCTTCGATAGTTTTTCTCGTTCGCCACGAAGGATTTTTTTGAAATTTTCATTTTTGACGGAATTGCGAACGTTTTAATTTAACATTCGTTTTTCGTTCGCAATTTCCGACGATTTTGAATTGCATACACATTGCATAAAAAAGCTATGGTTCAATCAAATACAAAAACGCCACGTGGCGAACGAGAAAAACTATCGAAGAATATTGTCCCCAAATTTGGACAAAATCGGACAAGCCGTTTTCGAGATACATCCGGCACCAACTTTGAAAACTATGTTTCGAGATAATCGCGTTTGAATCGCTTCCAGTCAACGAATTTATTTTTAAAAATTTCTAAACATACCTCAATGTACATATTTTCCAATAAAAAAAAGCCGGATCCAATCGAAACATTAGTTTTTGAGATAAAAATTCCCGAAGTTTATCTGCTTTTCTCGCCGTTTACTCAGGTACCTCCCCTTAAGAACATTCTACCTACAAGTATCCTACAAAAAAAATAGTATTTTTTTTAGTGCCTTTTAGACCTGATTTGAGCTATATATGGACGCTGAATCTAAATATGAAATCAGGTTTGCTTTATCTGCTCTACTTTTTTATACCAATGTTTTATTACCGTGCAATTCTACACGAAATGTGCACTAAATCACGTATACAAGGATTGGTTCTTACGTTGCCCTATTGTCGGTCTGCCGTCCAGTTAGTTCCAAGAAAATCCATCAGATGCAGCATCCGGTAACTGAAGTGACCTTCAACGCTTTAACTAGAATTGAGGTTAGTTTGTGAGTTCTCGCCGTGCAGAGTAGATCGAAGTTGGCCTCGCGTGATGTTTGTGTTTAGGAAAGAGTTTCTATAAAGTTAACCTAAATATAATAATGAAAATGCCGTGTTCATTTTTTTTTATTTGATCCGTGGATTTAACTTTAAATAGTGTAACATATATTTCACTAAAATATTATATTTTATAAATTTGAGCTCCTAGGCAAAAACTAATGCCATAATTGAATTCAGGGCATTAAATTGACGTGAAATCGGCTCCAAATATCCCGGCACCGAAATAACTGTTTAGCTGTGTTATTATTGCCTGAGTGCAGATTTCTTGCGCTCTTAGGGGGGACACCATTGTGAGGGGCTGAAAAAGGTCGTTTTGTCCGATGTTTTTGGTTTACTAGATTATTTATTTGGGATTTGGACAAAAGGTATGTTATTAAGCATACACTGAATTAATTTCGTGTAAATTTTTATTCAGATAAATGAAAAATTTACAACGTTATTGAGGTTTAAGGCGTTACCCCCACTTGTAGCGCAAAAAAGGCCTTTTTCATGAATTTTTTTAAAGAAAACTACAAAACTTTTTTTATCGATCAATATACCATCTTAAAGAACACATCTTGAAGAACTTTCAGTAATTTTTTTATTGAAAAATATTACATTGTTTAGTGGCAAATGGCCGTCAATGAAATAATGTTTTTATATACACGGTTTGCGGTGCCCAACATTGCGGAGAAGTGGATCATTTGAAAAAAAAAATGCGGATGGATTTAGTCAAATATAAGTATAAACTAGTCTTTAATCAAAGGATTTTAAAAAATATTCATTTTTCACAAAATGGCGGACAGTCAAAGTTAATGGTTCGATTTTAACGAAAAAAACGGCCGTTTTTTGGCTATAAAACGGCCATTTTTTTCGAAAAAAAAATCGAACGATTAAGGACTACATTTTTATGTATTAAATAAGCCTGCAAAATTTCAAGAAGATCGGTTCATTAGTGTTCGAGTAATCTTGGTCACCGACTTCGGAAATGCCATTTTGAGAAAAACGCGTTTAAAGTTTCAATTTCAGTTTACATGAAGAAAATATTTTTTTTTGTAAACTTACATAGAGTCATCCATTCCTATACTCATAGAGCCATCTATTCTCAGGTACTTATACTTCAAAAAAATGCAATAAAAAAATCGATTTTTTCAAAATCGCAAGTGGGGGTAACCCCTTAATGAAGCCTCTGTATAAAAAAAACGTCCAACGACCAGATCGATTACTTGACAGTGGCTGGTCTGAGAGATACAGATCAAAGTGTTTTATAATCTATATAAACGTGGTTCACGTTGCACGTAGCGGTTTAGAAAAAAATCACAGAATGCCGTGTGTTAAAAAAGTGTATTTTTGGCGAAATTTTTACTTATATTCGGGGCCTTAAAAAAAAAAGCAAATAAAAAAAATGACTGGGTACAATGATAGCTACTGCAATTACGGAAATTCTGGTTTTTTTAAATTGCAAACCAGACAATAACTAGAGTTATAATTCGGGCCAGGTCGAGAAAAGCGCGATTCGGGGCCGGGTTGAAATTCCGAACTTTGAGTGCTCCGACGGTTTAAAATTGCGAATTTTAATTTTCCGAAATTCAAGATGGGGCCGGTTTGAAAGTCCCAACTTTGAATGATCAGAACGCTCAAAACTCCGAAAGATCAAAACTCCGAAAGAATTTTACACGAAAGACGAAAAATCCAAAAATCTGAACACCTTCAAAATAATTCGGCTACGGAAGTTTTAAAAGTTTTCAAATTTGTTTTAATTACGAAATGATTTTGCGTCAATTTTTTAATTTGTCTAGACACTGTTATACATTCTACATCATTTACAGTCAACTGTGTATACTTTTGCTGGCATGATCTTGACATGGGGGCTGGATTGAAATTCCGAACTTTGAATACGCCGATGGTTTAAAATTCCTTATTTTAATGTTCCAAAATTTTAACGTTCGTAAAGATCATGCCAGCGAAAGTCTACACAGTCGACTGTAAATTATGTAGAACGTATGACATTGTCTAGACGATTTTTAAAATTGACATAAGATCGCTTCTTAATAAAAAAAAATTGTTTAAATAATCTGTCGATTTATTGAAAATTTTGAAACTTTTAAAACTTTCATAGCCGAATTATTTTGACGGTGTTCAGATTTTTGGAGTTTTCGTCTTTCGTGTAAAATTCTTTCGGAGTTTTGATCTTTCGGGGTAGTATTCTTTCGGAGTTTTGAGCGTTCGAATCATTCAAAGTTCGGAATTTCAACCCGGCCCCCGCGATTGAAAGTTTCAGTTTACGTAAATCGTTAAGCTACTTGTTCTCACTAAATCGTCTGTAACTTGGTCAATATTTAATTCTTCAACTTGCACATTTTTTCACATATTCTTGAATATGTGTACTTTGAAAAAATGCAAAAAATCGATTTTTTTGACCCGTCACGGTAGTGTCTCAATCATGAGTTTTATTTATTTCGTAGGTTTGCAGTTTTTGCATGATATGATGAACAGTGAGCTAGTGAGATGCTGCAGAAAAAATGCCGCTGTGCCATTCGCTCGATCGACACGAATAACGGCTGGAAAATATACACATCCGACGACGTCATGGCAGTCTCAAAACAATAAAATGCGACGGGCGATAACGATACAACATAAAACCTGCTCTTGTTACTGCATTACTATCCCCCCCCCCCACTCTTTAGATCTCTATATCTCTATTTTTCACTCACTCTCGTCGTCTCTCCTTCTGAAGCTGTTGCTTGTTCCATTTTACTATTGCTGTTCGCTCTCGTGTTGGACTGTTTCATCGGTCTGGCTTGCGTTGCAAGGCTGATCCAATAAACGAAGCTTAACCGTAATGTAAATCGCCGTACAGAGAGCGAGCATACCGTGGACCACTTGAATCGAAAAGCAAAAGTATACAAAAAAAAACCCTCTTCATATTAGTTTTATCCTTGAACTTTCAGGCCTAATTGTATCGAGAACCGCTTGCATCTAATATGCCTAGCTTACGTTGTTAATTAATTATTTGCCAAACCGTTTGCGCACTGTTGCAAAAAAAATTACAATTGCTATGTTCAATGGAGAGAAAATGTTTGGAGAGATTTATCAGATTTTTCCACCATTCAATAAATTGAAGAAAAAAAATTAATAAATCGGTTAATTATACGGCTGACAACATCGATTTTTTTTGCAATTTTGCAAAGTATACATATTCAAGGATATGCGAAAAATGTTGAAGGTTTTAGGCCACAGTAACGAGTATAAAATCATGTGCGAGTTTAACAATTTTGTCTCGTATGTAAAAGTGATTCACTCATAAAATTAATTACACATCTATTTAGTATGAATATCAAGCTGTTAGAAAATATATTTTTTTTTCTTTCGATGTACAAAGTGGCCGAATACTAATATTTTCTTTTGTTATCTTTTTTTAGGCGCTCCGCGGCGTGACATGTAGCATCCACAATTTTTTTACCTAGAACAAAAAACAAAAAATCTCGTCAATCTACATTAGAATACCTAGAGAAGTACGTACGGAATTTGAAAAATATTGTTTTATTCAAAAGTTGTAGGTATTTGAACTTAAGAAATGAATTGTCAGTAAAAAGTTTCGTTTTAACTGCTCATAAAATGAAAAGTTTTCGATTAATCAGAAAATCCGTACGTACTTCTCTGCGGAATGCAATTGGGAACATAACGTTTAAATTTGAAGTAAATGGAGTGAAAAGTGTTGAAGTTATTTATCACGCCAATTGGAAAAAAGCTGTTTCGAAAAGTTTCGAGTAGTCGGCCATTTCTTACATCGAAAAAAAAATTCTAACAGCTTGATATTCATACTAAATAGATGTGTAATTAAGGGGCCAGTCCACTTTGGAGCCACAAAAAAAGGCCATTTTCGCAATTTTTTTTGAGAATTTTATAAAATATATGAATATAAAATATGTTGGGCTTGATAAATAAAGTCTTGTAATACATTTAAAAAGAATTTTAATTCATTTTTAAGTACAAAAACTATAGTTTAACCTTAACGTAACACCTCAAAAATAGGTGGGCTAGGTAGCTCTATCACAACTCGGCAACGGCTTGTCTGAAACAAAAAAATCAAAGTCCATTAGATTCAGTATGACACCAGCTACAAAATCACCCTCGGATGTAAAGTTTTATCAAAAAGTTAAAAAATGGCACATGAAAAACGAAAAAAGTATTTAAAAACACGTTTTTTCGCAGTTTTTCGCGAAAAAAAGAGTAAAAATCAAAATTTCAAAACCATCGAGGTTCATCTTGTTGCGAATCATGTTTATAATATGTGGTTCAAATTTCAAGAGAATCGGTTTATTAGTTTTAGAGACACGATGGAGCTAAATTTTGAAAACGTTGTTTCGAGAAAAACGCGTTTGAAGAAACGCGTTTCGAGAAAACGCGTTTGAAGAAAACGCGTTTCGAGAAAAACGCGTTCTTTCGAGAAAAACGCGTTTATACTATAAAAAACTCTTACCTAAACTCAATGGGCAATTTCTGCACCGTACAAAATTCCTTCTGATTGCTCATCATCGTCGATTTCTTCAAGTCTGGCTTGCTTTCGATTTTTTGAAATTTTCAAAGTGCACTGCCCCTTAATTTTATGAGTGAATCACTTTTTCATAGGAATAAAAATTGTTAATTTCGCACATGATTTTATACCCATTACTGTGGCCTAAGGCCTTAAGTTAAAATATTGATAATTAACCACATTATAGACAATATAGTGAAGCAGGTAGTGCAACGATCTACGTATACTAAAACTCTCAATCACGTTTTCCTCGAAACGACTTTTCTCGACCTGACCGAAATCATAATTTTAGCTATAATTGCGGATTTTCCAATTTTTAAAAACCAAAATTTCCGTAATTGCTATACCTATCGTTGTACGTAGCCGTTAAAAAAATGTTGTATTTATTAGGCCCCCGAATATAAGTAACAATTTAGTCAAAATTGCACTTTTTATGAACCGCCATTTTATTATTATTTTTTTTTTCGAAAAACGGTTACGAACAACGAGGAACTACATTTATATAGATCAGCACACTTTTTAATTCTAATTCTCCACACCAACCATCGTCAAGTTATCGACCCGCTCGTTGGACCGCATTTTTTATACGTTGTTAATTTTTAGTTTTTTAAATGCAAATTTACTAGAAATAAGTTCAATGTATGCTTGATAATAAACCGTGTTTTTCCAAATCCCAAATGAATAATCTAGTAGACAACAGAAATTGGCAAAAACGACCGAATATAAGTAACAATTTATTCAAAATTATACTTTTTATCATCCGCCATTTTATTATTTTTTTTTCGAAAAACGGTTACGAACAACGAGAACTACATTTATATAGATCAGAACACTTATTCGTTCTAATTTTTCACACCAACCATCGTCAAGTTATCGACCCGCTCGTTGGACCGCATTTTTTATACGTTGTCAATTTTTAATTTTTTTAAATGCAAATTTACTAGAAATAAGTTCAATGTGTGCTTGATAATATAGCGTTTTTTTCCAAATCCCAAATGAATAATCTAGTAGACAAGAAAGCTTGGCAAAAACGACCTTTTTCGTTCCTTTCGTCCGTTTCGTGACTTCCTCATGTGTAAAGCCTTGAAGGATATCGTCCCTGATTCAGGACGCGTTGAATTATCTTCGGCTCCGAAGGTCCACGCATCTACAATGCTTTCAGCTCCAGAAAAGCGAGAACACCAAGCCCGAGCCGCAAATTTGATTCTCACCCGAATCTCGAGATGAAAACTTGTTCGTCTCGTACCCAAACTGTACGGAGGCGTTCTTTGATGCAAGATTCATACTCCAGCCCTCTCCCCGTTCCGGTCACCAATGCCGTAAATATTTACTCAGTCTCGCGGGAACCGAGCGTATCTCTCGGCGAAAAGAGAAAATGAACAAGTTCGCTCGTGTGCTTGCGACGATATAGTCGCTATTGGAAATTCGCGAGAGAACGGATCCGTCGAGGTCACTGATGCATTCGTTATTGACCTCAATCTAAAAAAAAAATCACCCAAACATCATCCGCAACCCAATTGCCATCAAATACAGCCTTTTCGATAATCACGAAATCTTCTGTATCACGTTTCGATCTTCGAAATTATCGAGATGACGAATTTGTCGAATATTTACCAAGTTTCGATAAGTCCGCGGATCTTCTAGATTTATCAGTTTTCGATTAACGTTTCATCCGGTTTCAATATCTTTGATCGCGTTGGCCGGGCTGGAGGAGGGACAGCACCCCAGGCTTTAACGCTAAAGAACACTTATCGATTTTGACTCGAATCGGTTCTACTCTACGCGATTAAACTGCTGAAAAAGGTTCGGATAGTTTGTACAATTGGCTGAGCGCACGGACCAGCGGTTTAGACGGGGTTGATCATTTTCTCAATTGTTATTATCTTATCGAAGATAATGCGTTTCAAGATAACTTGGTTTATATAACATGAGCATTCTTTAATCGAGCCAATCTACGTGCAATCTTTCGCACACGTTTGAAAGGACATCTTTGATTTCCAATAACTTTTTACTGCATTTGTTTTTTTTAATTTTTTTTTTACTATTTTATTTCATGTGATTTTTTATTTTTCATTTTATTATATTCATATTTCATTACGTTTTTTAGGAACAAAAAAATGGTGGCCTTGCCAAAGTGTCTACAAAAGTAACGCGAACTTTTACCTTCCGTAGTATTATAACCCACGTCACTAAAGTTAACAAAGAAGTACAAGACAAGAACTAGAAAAGCACCGAGGCACGTTTCCCGTTACTTTCTCACACGATAGGTAAACTCGGCACGGAATAAGATTTCTTGCCTTCGTATATTGTAGGGCATCGCGTTTTCTCACTCTAAAATTATTCACGCTACGCTGAATATTTCTCCTGATTTTTCTCGCGCATACTGACTCAAACGACTTAAGGAGTTTTCTCACTTTAGACGCTAAAAAAGGCTTTTTCATGATTTTTTTGATAAGTTTATATTATAGATGTTGATATAAAAATTGTTACACTTAATAAATACACTTTCGAAATGCATGAAAAAATTTTTTAAATGTATTTATCTAACCCAAACAAACTCTAAACGAGTTTTTCTCGAAAAAACTTTTTTCGATGGCTTGTTGATAAAATCTTCGAAACTACTGAACCGATCCTTATGAAATTTAACCACATATTTTTTACATCTATAGATATAGCGCATATAAAGGATTTTTTTACATTTTGATATTCACTATTTTTTTTGCCAAAAACGGTGAAAAAACATTGTTGTTTTTTCGAAAAATGTCCGCCATTTTGTTATTTTTGCATATATAAAAAATCGTATGATATGCGCTATAGCCATTAACATACTGAATCTAAAACCGTTTGGTTTTTTTTTCGGATGATTCATCTCCGAGATTTCATCAACAGTGCAGGCCTACATTTTGTTGAGGATATTTTTTTAACTTCCATTTTTGTCTATAAATAAAGACTAAAATTAATTTAAAAAATGTTGTAAATATATTTCGAATGTGTATTTATTGGGTGTAACAACTTTCATATAAATATCTATAATATAAACTTATCAAAAAAATTGCCTTTTTAGCATCTAAAGTGAGAAGACCCCTTAAGTTTGCTGTATAGTGGCACGTTTTTTTCTTTTTGTATGTCGAAGGCATTGACGTATCCAAATACGGAGAACAAAGTCACGCACTGAAAACGAGGTTGAAAAATAAGAAAACGTATTTGGCGCCGAGGCAAGACCAATTTAAGTTTCAATTCAACTTTGCAAACGTACGTCACTTTCAGCCAGATATCTGCCTTCGAAAACAAGTTTCTGCGTGCTCAAAATAACCCATTCGGAGACACATTCAGACTTCTTTTGAAATTTTATTTTTCGACGTTTTGGTCCCGAAAACACTTCCATTGAAATGTCGGTTGTTGTTTTCGTGAGTAAAGCCTCGAAAGTACAAATCTTTTCATATTATTGGACCAGCTTCTTAAATATGGGGTTGAAGTTTGCATCGTTAGAGTGCAATGAAGATGATTTTTTTTTACTTTCTCGAATTTATTTTAGCAGATTCAGCGACCAAAATCGCTGAACCGTTTTCTAAGATGCTCATTGTAAGATCTGCGATTGAAATTTGCAAAAAAGATTTCGTATGATTTAATAAAGAAGACGATATAAATGCGAATATGCATTTTCGTCGCACTCCAACGATACAAGCTTCAATACCATTCTTAAGGGTCCACTCTAGAGGCCGAAAAAATAGGCTTTTTGGGGATTTTTTTTCAGAAAAACTACAAAATAAATCGAGATTACAAAAAAGGGCGTTTATCAGACATAGCAGTGACTGTGTACAAAAAATTTTTTGGAGCGATTTATTTCAAAATGGTGTCTGTGCAGAGTTTATCTCAAAACTGCATTTTTTTAATTGGCTGCAAACATAACTCAGACAATTTTCAACCGATTTACTTGAAATGTTGAATATATGTTGAAAAATACATTGTCTAAGGAAGTACGTAGGATTTTTTTTATGTTGCATAGTTCATTTGTTATTAACAATTATCTGACGATTTTTAGGCAAATTTTTCACTTTCCAAAAATTTGCCTAAAAAATTGTTAATAACAAATGACCTGTGCAATAAAAAAAAATCCTACGTACTTCCATAGACAATGTATTTTTCAAGATACATTCAACATTTCAGGTGAATCGATTGAAAATTGTCTGCGTTTTGTTTCCGGCCAACTTAAAAAATGCAGTTTTGAGATAAACGATGCACAGCCGCCATTTTGAAATTATTCGCTTCAAACAAATTATTGTATAGTCACTTTTTTGTAATCTCGATTTATTTCAAAAATTTTCTGAAAAAATCCCTAAAAAGCCTATTTTTCGGCCTCTAGAGTGGCCTAAGGCCTTAAGGGGAGATATAAACCTAGGAGCCGGAAAAAGGTCATTTTTGTGAATTTTTTCAAGGAAAACTATTTGAAATTTCGGATTGGGGTTTTAATTATCTAAAAGTATATACATTCAAAAATATGTTTATTTTTCTTTATTTAAAAATATCAAAAATATACAAGGATATTGTATGATCCTTGGAGCCTCGTCAAAAAATCTGCGTATACGGTACCCACTGGCGTTTCTTAAAAAATCATCTGAAAAAAAAACCAAAAAGATTATTAAATTAGATACTATAATCTAGTACTTGTCATAGCCGATGTTGAAAATATCGATTTATGACAAAATGGCGGACGTTTGAACATAAATAGTGATTTTTGGGCCAAAAATTAGTCATTATTTTGCCTATAAAACAAAAACTAAGTAACGGAAAAAAGATCCTATGACAAGTACTAAATAATGGTGTATAGAATAACCACAAAAAACCCCAAGGCAATCGGTTCATTGGTTTTCGATAAATTTTGGGTACCGATTTGAAAAACGTGGTTTTGAGAAAAACGCGTTTGAAAATTTGGGAATGAGTAAATCATGAAACTTGTCAACTTACATGGAATCATCGATACCAGGCCCATAGTGTAGGTCTTTTACGGTCGACGGAATGTTTATAGCTTCTAAATCCTCGAAATCGACCATCTAGGTGTATACCTCTCCTTAAAGAAATAAAGAACACTTTCGAATGAAAAAAGCCGCAATGGCCGACTTGAGGTATTTGCCCGATGGGCATGACATTTTTGCGAACAGAGCAACAGTCTTACGACGTCCTTCCTCAACAATTCATTGACGAGCCGAGTATTTGTACGTGTACGTGTTTCACCATCATGGCGTCATGTGTGATTCGCTCTCCTCGACGGACAGGCGGTAGTCTAAATGATCAATGATTCAGTTACGACGGAGTCTTCCTCGCCCTCAAAACTCCCTGACACACACCATCAACACTTACATCGTCCGTCTCATTGCTGATGCACCTCGTGAATGTCTATGGGAATACATGCGAGCGAAATGCTTGATGGAGAGACGTGGCAGTGCCTCGACGCCAACTACCGGAAGGCAGCTATGCGAAGACACGCAAAATACCGGAAGTTACATTTTTTAAATGCCTGTTACGCCGTGATGTAATTATCAGGGCTTTTTTCTGATACAAATCGAACCTAAACACACGCACGTGTTCTCACTCTTTGTCTGATCATCTGTCTATGTGCTGTGTGAGCAGACTTTGGTCAGGCATGCTCTTCTGAGTGTCAGAGATTTGTATCGGAAAGTTGCGGTTCGTGGTCAAACTGAGCGTTTCGAACAGGTGCGATAGCTGATCAAATCGCCTGCTGAAAAACAGCAAATCCAACCAGGCGAAACACCAAAGCCACCGCGTGACAAACAAATGTGGTATGGGAGTTGAACGTTCCGTGCAAACGTACAATGCTCATCTTTACGTTTTCCTTTTTTGTTACGTAGTGGCACCACGAGGTCTTCGCAGCTCACAGCGTCCGCAACGACCAAACACGTGACAGGTCGAAAAACGCGAAGATAGATGCGTTTGACCGAAATCCATGGGGATAGCCTGTGCAGAAATTGTCGTAGGGATCCAATTGGATTCCCATACTTGTCCCTACTTCCTGATGGGTATCCAATAGGTCATCGCATTAGATTCCTATGTCAAAACGTCACGCTCGTGCACTGGATTCTCATCGGAATTCTTCGCTGGAATGTACCAATCCAATTTCAATCCTGAAGGATTCGTCAGTGAAAATCCATTGTGATTATTGTTTGGTATTTAGTTTACTGCTTTAGTTAATCGCTTAAAAAATATTTATCCTACAAAACGATTTGAATCACAGCACTGAAAATCCACTGTGATGATCGTTTGTTATTTATTTTACTGCACTTTCACATAATATCACCGCTAACGTACATGCTAACGACGCGTGTAGGTTATGTTTCAATAAGCCGAGTTTTTTCTACTGACTAATCTCATGTTTTCGATTCGAACGTGGTAAGAATTTTCGGCGAAACTATAGAATCACGACTCCAGAACAATTTCAATGCCAACATTTTTTTGTTGCCATAAACGCCTTTACTAGGTGCGCATCTATTGTAAGTTCCCGGGATTCACACATGGATGGCGCTAGCGACACATGTAGTCGGCATACAGGTCAAAGTTTGTGCCAAATAAACAGCATTTGCGGGAAGCATTGCTTTTCTGCGTCAACCTAAAAAAACAGCAGCTGAAGCACGTCGGTTACTCGAGGAGGCCTACGTCGAACATATACCATCAAAAACAACGTGTGAAGATTGGTTCAAGCGGTTCAGAAGTGGCGTTTTTGCGACTGGGGACGAGGAGCGCTCGGGAAGACCGCAAACATTTGCGGACGCCGATCCGCAAGCGTTATTGGATGAAGATGACACTCAAACAGAAGATCAACTTTCCGAGGCATTAAATGTGACTCGGAAATGTATTTCGAAACGTTTGCACGCCATGGGAAACATTCATAAGGAAGGAAAGTGGGTGCCGCATGAGTTGACTGAGAGACAAATGGAAAATCGAAGAGCAACTTCCGAAATTTTGCTTTTGCGGCAGAACAGAAAGAGTTTCCTACATCGAATTGTTACTGGCGATGAAAAATGGATATATTTCGAGAATCCCAAACGCAGAAAATCGTGGACTTCACTTGGCGAAGCGTCAACATCGATGGCACGGCCAAATCGCTTCGGAAAAAAGACAATGCTCTGTGTTTGGTGGGACCAGAAAGGATCGTGTACTATGAGCTGCTGAAACCGGGCGAAACTGTCAATGGGCATCGTTACCGACAACAACTAATCAATTTGAACCACGCATTGCTCGAAAAACGGCCAGAATGGGACACGAGACACGAACGTGTGATATTGCAGCACGACAACGCTCCGTGCCATCGCAGTTCCATCGTCCAGGACACCATAAAAACACTGAAATGGGATCTGCTACCGCACCCTCCGTATTCGCCAGACCTGGCACCTTCAGACTATCACTTGTTCCGGTCGATGGCGCATGGCTTGGGTGGGCTACGCTTGGCCAATTACGATGCAGTACAAAATTGGTTGGACGAATGGTTTCAGTCCAAAATGGCGTCTTTTTATCGTCGCGGTAGTTATGTATTGACAGAGAGATGGCAAAAATGTGTAAATAGCGAGGGACAATACTTCGAATGAGCCATTTTTTGTTTTTGTCTTGAAATTTCCGATTTTTTGGTGGTCAAAAAAACCCGGAAACTTAGTTGCGCACCTAGTATAATGTCATCACTACTGATATTCAGTTGGGGGAGGCCGAATGAGCATAGAGTTCCAATAAGTTCCAAATAGAAACCACTTGTTTTCGGCTGAGATGGGAAAAAAAATGGATCTTAAATATTTTTTTGTTATAACTCCATGTCGATGTATTTTACCCTCTAAATACGAATGTACTATTGATTTCCCCTAAAACTTTCAATTTCCATTAAAAATCGTCGAAAATGCATGAAATATGGTTTAAGGGGCCAGTCCACTTTGGAGATACGAAAAAGGTTATTTTCGTGATTTTTTTGAGGATTTTATAAAAGATATGAATATAAAAGTTGTTGGGCTTAATAAATAAAGTCTTGAAATACATTAAGAAAAATTAAATGTTTTTTTTTATTCATCTTTAAGTACAAAAACTACTGTTTAACGTAACGCCTCAAAAATAGGTGGGCTAGGTAGCTCCATCACAACTCGACAACGGCTTGTCTGAAACAAAAAAACTCAAAGTCCATTATATTCAGTATGACACCAGCTACAAAATGACCCTCGGATATAAAGTTTTATCAAAAAAATAAAAAAAATGGTAGATGAAAAACGAAAAAAGCATAAGAACGCGTTTTTTCCGCAGTTTTTCGCAAAAAAAGAGTAAAAATCAAAATTTTAATACCATTGAGGGTCATCTTGTTGCGAATCATGTTTACAATATGTGGTTTAAATTTCAAGAGAATCGGTTTATTAGTTTTAGAGATACGATGTAGCTAGATTTTGAAAACGTAGTTTCGAGAAACACGCATTTGAAGTTTATACTATGAAAAACTCTTACCTAAACTCAATCGGCAATTCCTGAACCGTACAAAATCCCTTCTGATTTCTCATCATCGTCGATTTCTTCAAGGCTTGCTTGCTTTCGATTTTTTGAAATTTTCAAAGTGGACTGGCCCCTTAAGTTTGCTATCCAGCAAAAATGCAAAAATCCGCATCTTCAACCCCCCCCCCTGCTCCCTTCGAATTGTTAGCCGTTTCATTCTATTTCGTGCACCCCTTTCAAATGAGGGGTGAGAGAAAGAAACTTTTGAGGGATGGTTCATCCCTCAATCCTTGTTTTTTCTTTATGACCTATAGGGGATCCCTGATCGTTTAGCATTAACCGAATTTTCGTTTTCATTTCACTGAAATCGCGGATCAAAAATCGAAAAATACGTATCGAATAGCTTTTAATGCTATATTATATAGGTACATCAGTTTCAACAAAATCGAAGGCGGACATTTGAGATGTTCGTGTGACTCGCAAGCTAAACGTGAGGTACGATTAGCCTCTGACAAAGCGAGACCAACGCCCTCGGACAGAAAATGCCGACCCTCCTCAATGTCATATAGAATTTCCCATAATCCCTTCGCAAAAAGCAATGTTTTCTAAATAGAGGGCTAACTTGTTAGCAATCGGATTTCAACGCGGGCGAAGCTGAGAGTAAAGCTCGGACACATGATTGACAGGAGAGCCGGCTTACAATGTCATGAGGTCCCACTCATCACTTTTTTATTCCCCCATGTATGCTTCCACATTGTCCTTCATTTATATACACCAGCTGACCTCGAGGGCCAATTCCCACAAATATTTCGTACAGTAGAGTGGTCTTCGTTGATGATATACAACATGGCCGAATGCATACTCATCTAGCGCAAAATCCAACGAAAATATCCTAGCGTGTACCTCAGTACGATGCAATCTGGGAACTATGTGAATGGCATGGAAAGCGCCTCTTATAGCGTAACTAATCTTCCTTGATTCGTGATGGCGTTAAACCTAATCTTCCTTGATTTTTACAGCAATAGATTCTTCGGTCTGTCGGACTGGCTTGTTGGCGCCCATGGAGTCCATTTCAGCCGAATCGCGAGACCTCCAATTCGTTGCCGCTGCTCACAGGCTTTGAAGATTTTCTCGACAGCCCCGGAAAGCTTGGCGCAACTTTACCACGACCTTCCGAATTTCGCGAAGCATGGAGACGCAGACAGAGGTTAGTGAAAAGCCACTGAGAATTGTACGAGTCAAAGTATGCCTGAATGTGTAGGTCATGGACATCAAAGATCGTCTCATGTGTATTTCAGATGCATTAAGTAATCCATGGAACATTTCTGAAATCCCTCTGTGCGACTGTCATCCTGTGATTTAGTTGAAAAATGATCCTAGATTTGCTTGAGATCCAGCTTATATTTGGTGGCGTATTCATTCCGGTACGAAATAAATCGGCAAAGTGCAATAGAAAGAGAGGAAAGACGACGGGATTAAAATCGAATGATAAAAGCCACCCTATGTCATCCTGGTGATGGAATTCATCAAAGACAATCGTCATCAGATTTATCATCGCGATTTCATCACTGGGAGGTGAACCACAGGGTATTGATAATGATTGCGGCGAAAAATCAAACACCTATGGAACGGCATGTTATTCCTGCTGTGGTTTCGCAGCTCTATCGAGACGTGCGTTCGATTCAATGTCATTTGTTTTTATCTAGCCCGATGCGTACAGAGCGGCGTGCAGAATGAATAAAATTGATTGCTATTGGGATTCAGAAAATATTTCATCCAGATTGCATCGATAGGCCAATGTATGTGGTCCAATGTACCATAGAGCGTTATGCCACAGGCAATGTCGACGCAGTTGGTGAAAAGTCATTCGCGCTTTACGTATATATTGACCCTGCCAATATACACGCGCATATGTGCATAGATCCATACTTCGTTCTGTCGTGCATGCATAAACCACAACGTATGGCTCACCCCTACCTGCCTATAGAACTGGAGAGAATTTTCTCGACTCTCCGGAGATTTCATAGAATGACGTTTTCGTTAGTTCCAGCTTGGCAAATCTCTGAAATGAATCTCCAGAATATTATGCCGATGCCCTTTTCGCTAATCGTGTATCCATTTCGTTAACGACAGATGTCAATCACGAAACGGACAATCACTTTTTAGGATCATCAAGGTCTTCCGATGGTCACGATTGGGTAATATAGTTAATAGCTGGATGAGTTATAAAAAAATTACAAAACATTATAAAACAAATTAACGCTTTGGCACTTATATTTATATAGTACCTAAGCGTAATAAAAAAAATCACGGTATAATGATTTTAATGATAAAAAAAACGCTTTGGCTCTTATATATACAGTTGCGTGCAAATATTTTGGGCTATCCTATTTTTCAGGCATATTGCATTGAAATACGGCGGTGGGAAAAAATAAATATCACGCTATTGGTCATATCATAGCTCTTTTAAAAAAAATGAAATGATTACCGAGTTCTGGAATTAAATATTTTATCAGTTTACTAAAAAAAATCGGGTGGCCCAAAACGTTTGAATGCTTCTGTATATATATATATATATGGATTGCTCTTATGTATTTTAATATTGGATCTCGAAGCCTCGGAGGGACGATTTTGCGGGGTTGCCCGATGGCTGATGTAGCCCTCTCAAGTGTCACCGGAAAGTCTTGTAGCCGTGGACAAAATAAGATTGATGTCTTTTAAGCGGTCGGAAAATTTTAACACTTTGTGTCTAGACTCTTTTCAAACGTGAGGTCACTACACGGAAAGATTTTTCGACGAAATTTTAACCTGTACTTTGAGTAATGTTTACTATGTCTTTTAATAACTAGTGTATACCAATTTTCACGATGACACATAGTCATTTTTTAGAGAGCTAGCGTAACAGGAAAAAGAATATTAACACAGTAAAATGCGAAGTGTTCCTCCGTCGCAATTTTACGATTTTCCTATATCAAAATTTTACTCGAAACGAAATTTTCTATCAAGCTTTTCCTAAGAATATGTGTTTCAATTTTTTTGTTTGTTTCAAATCAGTCACTTGTGACATTTCGGATTCGTGAAACTAACGATCGTTCAGTTTTTCGCTTCCTAGCCTCAAGGGGTTACATAGGTTTGAAAATTTGTTAAAATCGATTTAAAAAAATGTTATTATCTAATAGTACAATATGTCTAGAATATTCTCCCAAAGTTGTAAGTGAATCGGAGCAAAAGTCTAGAAAAGAGAGCCTTCGGGAATTCCCTCCGTTGGGAAAGACCGGCCGGGAGCGACGCAGGTATATCGCATTTTTCTCAAAACACTATTTTTGAAGTCGGTGGACACGATTTCTCAAAAATGAACGCAGCGATGTTATTGAAATTTTGCACACTTTTTCAAAAATAGACTAGCGATTGAACGAAGATTTTTTTTTCGATCACAACTAATTTTACAAGGCTATACGTAGTGTAAATTGTACCAAAAATTGGACTATTTTGCATACAACTCTGCCAAAAATTCAAATATCAATAAAAAAAAAATCGGTCGTTCAAGCACGAGCTATACTTATCTACTAACAAAAAAAATTGGTTTTTTTAATTTCAGATAAAGCTATCATGAGTTATTTTGACCACCACGAGGACCCTTTTTTTAGGGGTCACCGGAAACCAGTACCCCGGCTGAATTTCCCAGATTTTTTGATGAATTAAAAAAAATGTTGTTGAAATGTTGCTCTTTTATGTACTTAACATTTTGAATAAAATAATGTATACATTCAATTTTTGTTAATAGAGAAATTATCCTTTTTTTGGCTTTCGAACCCACGTAACCCCTTAAAAGGTCAAAGTTCGATTCGAAGTTCATTTCATTTGTGCGGACTTTCATAATGTTGCTCAAGGCGGAAGCAGTGTGTGTTTTGCCAGTATAATAACACATAGACGATTCCACGTAGGTAAATGATGGATCCTTCGTGTTTCGTGTCTCAACGACTCGGAGGTGAAACATGATTTTCTTCAGACTTATTTAACTGGCACGCAAACGGTTCAGCGTAGGCAAAAGCTGAGGAGAAGGGGGGAGGGGGGGATAAAAATATAAGACTCACTGTGTGCTCTCCACTTGGTGTGTCGCGTATCGATTTTCTTAAGTCCCATAGCGAGAAGTTCATTTAGTTCACCGCTTTTGTATGTGCAGTGATATCTAGCCTGAATTGAATAAACCTGGCAGAGTGGAAGATCTTCCCTCTTTTTTCTGTCCATCCGTTACTTCGTTTACTCAAAAATAACGAAGAGATACGAGTAGGGCGGACTAAGGTAGAGCAAAAGTCCTCATCGATCCGGGTAAAATCGATTGTGCAGACACCATAAGATGGCGATAAAGTCAAATAAAAGAACTAGTGCAGCAGATGTACTATTAAAATGTGAAGAATTTATTGCTCGAGCAATTATCCGTGAATTATTATCATGGAACTAAATTGCAATTAAATTAAAGTGAAATTAAAAGAAAATTAACATTAAATTTGATAAAATTGAAATGCAACGAAATAAAATGAAATAAAATGAAATAAAATGAAATAAAATGAAATAAAATGAAATAAAATGAAATAAAATGAAATAAAATGAAATAAAATGAAATAAAATGAAATAAATAATTAAATCGAATTAAATTAAATTATCCTTGAATTAGTAAAATGTCGAGAATTTATTGCCCGAGCAATTATTCTCAAAGCAATTAACCTCAAAACCTCTTGAGGTTTATTGGCGACACATTAAATTATCAATCAAAAATCTTTGACTTTTGACGAAATGCGCATTTTATCTCGAAGGAAAAACAATGTTTTTCCACCTGGTAATAATATAACAAGCAAACATACATCGTGAAGTTTGATCGTATGAAATAAAAAGAATCATTTTTATTATTGCGAACAATCCGTAGACATATCCGGCAAATTGGCGGAGCCGAGTCGTAACTCAAGTTATACTGACACAAAAGACGCGCCGACGGGATCGAGTGTAAACGCGAAAGAGGAAATACATCACACACGGAAGTGCAAACTCCACTGCGTTGAATGTTTACAACTTTGCGAAATGGGAGAACGATATGAATGGCTTGTAATCAAAGTTTAGTGCCATACGCATTTCCGAGACGCGGATTATGATACCACCAAAGAGACCGCGAGCTGAGCAATCAGAACATACATTTCTGGCCCTCTCACGTTTGGAAAGTAGACATTTTTTTTTGTTTCCATCGTATGATTAAAAAAACACGAGCTCTCCTCGAAAGTAAACGGAAATTTGATTTGATCTATGACTTTCACAAAAGTGTCCGTAACATTCCAAGTTTTCAACGTCATATTTCAGAGAGAGATTCATTTAAAAAAAAAACAAACCGGAAAGAGAGGAGAAAAATTCCGTGTCACCGCGCAAAAATAGACGACGCAGAAGACAGCTACGAGGGACCGACCGAAGAAAGATAAACTGGAGAGATACGAAATGTGACGTGATGAAATGAACGGTTAAAGTACTCAACCAATATTGCTCGACGTTGCTGTATACCAAGATAGTAGATACCTATATAAAGATGTATGCAGGTATAAATATCTCGAATGACATAATAAACGTACCTGCACGTTATTTAATAGCGTTTATAGCGCTCAGTCCGATCTAGACGACGTGGAAGGTACCGACAGCGGTATAGAACATTAAGACCACGTACTCTATGTGAAACGGTTAGCCCACAAATCGCGAATAACCAAACAGGGGACAATTTATGTAACGCCAAACTTTACCATTTTTGACACACCCTCCACGTACCAGGACCGTAACACCTGGCCGGACACCCCCCTCCCTCTGTTCCGTTACGTAACGGGTGCTTTGTCGTCAATAATAGCGATTTTTTTCATCGACATAACTAATAATGAAAGGATCGGGTTTATACTTATTTTATGAAGTATATATTCATCTAGTTTTATATCAATTTTGATTGATAAATCTTTAAAATTAAACGAGATATATTGATTGATTTGACGACGAAAAAAAAATTCTCTTCATTGTCCCATCGATATCTTTATGAAAGGTTATCTGTAAATAAAAAGTCAACAATTTATCGATATCTATGCAAGTGTAGCTATCGTTATGCGAAGCCGTTTTTATATTTTGGCATTTTTTACAAAATGCCAACACTTTGGACATTTTTTTCTTTTTTCAAGGCCCTTTTTGTATTCAAGCAGTCTTTAAAGATGGTAATTATCGAAAATGTTCAATTCGGCTACGTACAACCTTAGTCACTGCGATTACAAAAATGTCAACAAAAAAATTGAAAATCGGTTGATAATTTTTTGAGTATTCGCTGGGACAAGGGCGAAAAAAGTAGTTTCGAGAAAAAAGCGTTCAAATTTTGCGTTCCGTTTTTCTTGATATAAAGGTATGATTTTTTCTAGAATATTGATACTTACATTAAAGTATCAAGTCGCGGGCGATATGACGGTTCTTCATCTTTATTATATTTCACAAAATAATAAGAGATGCACTATATCTATTGTGCAAGTTCTTGCACGGTGACTTCCCCCCTTAACTGTCACTTTGTATGGATAGCTGTCAGCTTTCGGCGGTAAAATGGCGCGCGAGTTTTAAATGAAAAACTTGAACATGCAGAAATTTTGCTATTTTTGGCAGTTCTAAAATCGTGACGTAACGAAAACCTTGCCCCCCCCCCCGCCCACGTACGTAGACCGTAACGCCTGCCCCAATTGCGTTACGTAATTTGCGTGCCCCCCCTATTGGCAATATGTGATTTTTTTCATACCGACACTGGTGGATAGGAAAGGGTTCAATTGGGAAGGGCAATGCGTTAAGGGGCCAGTCCACTTTGGAGCCAAGAAAAAAGGCTATTTTCGCGATTTTTTGAGGATTTTATAAAAGATATGAATATAAAAGTTGTTGGGCTTGATAAATAAAGTCTTGAAATACATTTAAACAAATTTAATTCATTTTTATTCATTTTTAAGTACAAAAACTATGGTGTAACGTAACCCCTCAAAAATAGATGGGCTATGTAGCTCCATCACAACTCGGCAACGGCTTGTCTGAAACAAAAAAATCGAAGTCAATTAGATCCAGTATGACACCAGCTACAAAATGACCCTCGGATATAAAGTTTGATCAAAAAATAAAAAAATGGCAGATGAAAAACGGAAAAAGTAAAAAAAACGCGTTTTTTCGCGGTTTTTCGCAAAAAGAAGAGTAAAACTCAAAATTTTTAAACCATCGAGGGTCATCTTGTTGCGAATGATGTTTACAATATGTGGTTCAAATTTCAAGAGAATCGGTTTATTAGTTTTAGAGATACGATGGAGCTAGATTTTGAAGTTGAAGTTTGAAGTTTATACTATGAAAAACTCTTACCTAAACTCAATCGGCAATTCCTGCACTTTACAAATTCCCTTCTGATTGCTCATCATCGTCGATTTCTTCAAGTCTTGCTTGCTATCGATTTTTTGAAATTTTCAAAGTGGACTGACCCCTTAAAACCCGCAAAGGTACACATTGAAAGTCAGGAGGAAAATAGTAATCGATGGTGAATTGAGTGGAATATTCTGGGACTTCATTATAAGAGATAGAGGAGACCTACCTACGGATGCCGAAAATTTTTTCCATTGCGCATCTTCAGGATTAACCCGTCGACTACATAGGGGGTCGATTTGACCCCATCTTTTTATCAACTGACTGTATCGCAAAACGGGGTAACTGTTCGGCCGCAGTGCGGCGGTCGAATGTTCCGCTTTTCCTACCTTATAGGTGGACACTCGGCCCCCATCCTACATCCTGCCCGTGTACTGAGGACAGCTGCCGAAAAAGGACCTGGGGTCGAATCGACCCCGTTTATGAAGTAGTGCGGTGCAAATGAAAACTTTTTTGTTGTTGTGAAATTTGGTGTTTTATTACTACATGTAAGTGAGTTACGATAGAAAATGCTCATAGATATTTTTTTATTTTGCGTAACTATGATAAATTATGTATTTAGAATGCCGATCATAAAAATAAACGCAAGTGTCCGTTATGCATGAGGGCCATGTGCAACGAGCACCGAACGTACGTATACGTCGATTGCGGCAAATGTGAATAATAATAAGTCATTGAAGTAAAAAAATTCGGAAAATATACTTTCTCAACAATTAATCTTCCGAAAGAGTAGATTTTTTTCCATTTCCACTATCCCGAAAATGCTCAACTTCAAATCTTCGAATAAATCTACTTTTTGGAAAGGCGTTCGATACTGTTTTTTTTTCGTATCAAAAAACTTTCCTCTTTAAAAACCTCAAAGGTCTTTTTTATATTTTGAAAAAAAAAGTTATGATCTTTTTCGTGCAAGTACGTATTTTTCAACGCATCTCCCACTTTAAACGAATGTTTGGGCACCTAATTTTGTATTTTCTTAAAAAGTAAATGTTGGGCCATAAAATAAGGATCATTGACTACAAAAAACGTCTCAACAAAAAATGCATATTTACCGAAATACAACGATCTGAAGAACGTCTGGGGTCGGATTGACCCCACATGCAGTCAGAGGTTCGTGGCGGAAGTGTGCAGTTGAAGGGTTCCCTAGTCAATTTTACAGTTGGGATAAAAATAGACTAGAACGGGAAATTTCTTGAGGCGTCCCTAGTCCTACCACATCCCTATAGGGATTTGATAGAGACGCCACCCGTAAACTCCCCATTCGAATTTAAGTGGATACTGCACTATTTAGAATTTTGTATTTCAAATTTCAACCAGAATTCGTTGGGTTTCTCAAAAAATATCCTTTCTTGATCCCATGCGCAACTTTGTTGGGGACTCCAAAGTGGGATCCAAATGGATTTTGTACTGTTCCCGATAAACGCCGTTTTAGAATTCTTACCACGTTCGAATCGGAAATACGTGAAAAGTCACGAGAGAAAACTCGGTGGGTTGAAACATAACCAGCACGCTTCGTGAGTGCGTACGTGTATTGTGATATTATGTCAGAGTGCAGTAAAATAAATAAATGATAATTGAGGATCTGGCGCCCAGAACCGGACTTGTCCATGAATTACTTTTTTACAGGAGAAGTCAAAAACCGAAATAATCGAATAGAGATGAAGTAGAATTTTCAACGGGGTCGTCTAGTGTGAAGGCCGTTTTTTAATACTTTTTTGGGGATTTTTTTTGACAAACCATTAAAATAAAATAATTTATAAATTGTATATCATTTTCATTAACATTTAAACAAACTTTGTGAATTTTTTGAAGTCATTATATAGAATATAGTCGAAGATACACCGCCCAACAGGAACACATATATAAAAAGAGGGGCTCCACTGCTGCCATGATTCCGGCCGTTCTGCTTATCAGAAATAAAAAAAACCAAACGCAATTTTAATCGTGAGACTTGAGGCTCTACATGGAATTAAAATAAAGTTAGAATTTCAAAAAAAGAATTTTTTTTACGCTTTAGAAAAAAAAATCAATTTTTCGTATTTTTTTGGGGTCTATATAGCCGCTAAAAAGAAAACTAACGAAGGAATCTTAATTATTTTAGTTCAACTTGTAGTTATATATGAACTAAAGATGCTATATAAATTTGAGCAGAATCAATCAAATAATTTTGGAGATATCATGGCAGCAATTTGAAAAAATCGTGTTTTGAGAAAAACGCGTTTGAAAGTTGTTGTATATAATACATAATAAAAAAATGGTGTCACCATCAATCTGCTATGCCTGGACCATAGAGTACACCTTCCTCTTCTTCAAGGAAGTCATGCAAGGCCGTTTTCTCTTCTTTTGATCTGACACACTAGACGACCCCCTTAAGCTTTAATATATGAAGGCTTTGTTAAAATGCAAGCCTGGACCTGGCTATAGTTGAATAAAAACACTAATTACTATGTGTTTATTTTTATTTTGGACAAGTCCGGGTTTGAATGAGAATGGTGGACAACTTCGCTTTTGAATGAAAATCTTACGGACATATCTGGTTATGAAATAAAACATTCTTTTAATTGAATATAAATTTGTTTTTTATTATCAATTTAATAATCCTACACAAACTCTTCCATGTCAGGCTTACAAGAATCGCATTCAATTTCATCATCTTCATCACTGTGGTCATCTGTTACTCATTTTTCATCCAGCCACCCATGGACAAGCCCATTTCTGCTTGAACTGGCAGTTTTTACCAAATTTTAAGGTGTTTAGAGCCGGATTTGATGTAAAATATTGTGGGAGCTAATAAAGGTGTGCTTGAAAAACACGAAAAAAATGTGACGTAATGTAGGCAAGCCCGGTTACGTTGGCCAGCTCCTAAATTACATTGGATTATCAGTGATGTGATTCAAATTGATTTGTAAGCTATACTTTTCTAAGCGATTTATACTTTTTTTAAGATTCCCTCATTTTGTATATCTATATATTTTATTTAGAAAACAACACGTAAAATCCTTGGCATCCTTAGTATTTCTCAAGCATCCGAATATTTAAAATCGTGCAAAATAAATGCCAGGGAAATGCGTTGGCCTAGGGATGCTAGGGAAATACGTTGGAACTCGAGAAATATAAGTATACAGGGTGTCCCAAAACTCATGGTAGTCTCTGAAATGGGGGGTTGGGGGTGAAATTTTGAATCGATTGATAGGAGTATGTTTGGGTCTCAGATCAACCCCTGAATTATTATTAATTTTTAAAGGTGGCCCAATCAGCTGCGCCCGCCATTAAAAATTAATAATAATTCAGGAGTTGGTCTGAGACCCATACATACTCATATCAATCGAATCAGAATTTCACCCCCAAACCCCCATTTCAGGGACTACCGTCAGTTCTGGGACATCCTGTATATTTTTTCAATTGCAGCAACGTTTTTTTCGAATCTAAATAACATCTATAGACGCCACATATTTGGCTCGCACCTTCAGATTGCGATCGAAACAGAACTATTAAGGGGTTAGTCCACTTTGAAAATTAAAAAAAAATCGAAAGCAAGCAAGACTTGAAGAAATCGACGATTATGAGCAATCAGAAGGGATTTTGTACGGCGCAGAAATTGCCGATTGAGTTTAGGTAAGAGTTTCTCATAGTATAAACTTCAAACGCGTTTTTCTCGAAACAACGTTTTCAAAATCTAGCTCCATCGTATCTCGGAAACTAATAAACCGATTCTCTGGAAATTTGAACCACACATTGCAAACATGATTCGCAACAAGATCACTTTCGATGGTTTAAAAAAATTTATTTTTACTCTTTTTCTTGCAAAAACTGCGAAAAAATGCGTTTTTTAAAAACTTTTTTCGTTTTTCATCTGCCATTTTTTAATTTTTTGATAAAACTTTATATCCGAGGGGCATTTTGTAGCTGGTGTCATACTGAATCTAATGGACTTTGATTTTTTTGTTTCAGACAAGCCGTTGCCGAGTTGTAATGGAGCTACCTAGCCCACCTATTTTTGAGGCGTTACGTTAAACTACAGTTTTTGTACTTAAAAATGAATAAAAATGAATAATTTTGTTTAAAAATGTATTTCAAGACTTTATTTATCAAGCCCAACAACTTTTATATTCATATCTTACATGAAATCCTCAAAAAATAGCGAAAATAGCTTTTTTTCGTGGCTCCAAAGTGGACTGGCCCCTTAATGGAGATATTGGAGAAGCCCGCATCAGCTCTTAAATATGCATAATCCCTCAAATAAATAATTACTTGTGTTCTCTCATTCAGTCGTAATCATACTGACCTCCATTCGGCAAAATGCCCCTTCACGGTAGGCTACTCATGCGGACCGACAGCTCATATGGTGGAAGCATAAACCCACCTGTATACATGCCAAATAATTTTCGGCCAAGTAATCTCGACGAATAGCTCTGAATAGCAAACTTGGCCGACGATATTGCGTCGAGTATGTATAAAAAATGATAATTTTTCCGAGTTCTCCTCAGCTTCCACTCTGTCGATCCACGTTTCATTATTTTTTGCCCATTACATTTGAAAAAAAACCGTCGACATTTTTGCTCGTATGTTCTCGCGTTTCATTAAAAAAAAGTTGCGCCAAGAATTTGAAACGGCTTCGTAATTTTTCGCTGCAAGACACGCAAGCCACACTGGGTACCGGCTATACAACTTTTTTCCATCGCTATTTTCCTTGTCCTGAAAAATGAATATCCCGGGATTCCTGCATCAATGTTTCGCTCCTCTTTATCGGTGTTCATAAAAACGCTGCCGGCGGAGGGTGAAAACCGCGGTTTAATTATTCCTCGTACGCCTGCAAGCAGCTTCCTGTCTGTTAAAAAAATTCGAAGCCTCACTGCCAACCAGCTTACAATCAATGCTTTTCTCTCATCACGGGAGACTTTATGTCGGGCCACAGGGGGTACGTATATTAAAATAAGTACAAAGGTGTGAAATGGCTTTCCATCGTCAGCTGGAATCCCAATCAGAGAAGATAAACCGGACGATAAACGACGCTCTACCGAACACGAAGGAAAAGCTCCGGTGGACATGAAACTTGCGATCTCTTTCGGGGTAATGACTCCGTCGTTAAAGACGAAAAAAAAAATGTTATCGCCATCCAGATCAACGGATTTTATTTAAGTAGAGCAGTGAATTATCATTTGATGATATGTAAGGTTTCATTGGCCCGTAACCCGGACGATCGCCTCTCTCTTTCTCGTCAGACCTTTATATAAATCAGGCTGGTGATCGATATAACCGTGCGGACAACTACGCGATGTATATAGAACTCAAGCTCGTAAGAAAAAACTTAAGAGAGGAAGAGTGACGGAACTGCTGACCTTATTTTTTGTTACTTATTATTTTTTAACCTTTAACCCCAGCGTTGACGAGCAGGATTCTCGGAAGGCTTCTAACGAGTTGACGGTAGATCGAGGAAACATTTTCATGCACCCCCCTTCACGCATTCTCTGATACGCCGGGTCGTTAATTTCCGGTAATAGGTAACAAAAAGTTTTTAAAGTGGATGTCGAGAGTATATTGTTTTAAACATATCGAGGAGGTGCAATTTGCCGCAGCGGAATTTTTTGAGTAAGTTATTTTCCTTTGTCATCGTCGATTGAGGGATGAATAATTTCCGTCCGGCATAAATGGCTTTTGTGTAGCATAGTTTATGTATAGGAAATAAACGTCAAGCCTGTAAAAGTAGCGATTATCACGAGTCTCGTGGGAGCTACACGTTTGTCGTTTGACTCTGTGGCCGTTGGACATTCACCTGCCCTGCACGTCTCTGAAAATTATGATGACGACCGGTTGTGGACGATGTGGTCAGTGACGAACGTCCTGCCACACTTCAAATTCGTTACTGCCAGCAAAATTCGTTGGTATACCGGAAATACCGACACCGCGAACAAAAAACAAAACGTCCCGCGAGCCTCGTGTCTGGTTATTCGGATGATCACAATTCCACAGTAGCTTCGATAAAAACGCAAGCGCGATGTTGTAAGTGGACATTGGGGAATCCTGTCGCATAAGCGATCAGTCTTTGCGATCTTGATTTCATTTTGTTAAAATTGTAATCCGTTCTAATTAAATTTGAATGAAGCTTGTCGTAGGTATCCAATTGGATTTCCACACTGAGAAAAAAAATCATTGATCCAATATCATTGGTGTTATTGAATGAAATTTCGTTGATGCAATTGTAAAATTGTTGGTGTAAATAATCGGATTTATTAGTCCAAACGAAACGCTATTGACTTCAATAACATGATAAAATTCACGTTTTTTTTTCACTCAAAAGATATATTGTTAGCCGAGAACAATATATTATTGAAACTGTCTAAAAAATGATTGCGAATAAATAATATAGTTTTGAATGCAATTTCTGCAACGAACGAAAAAAGCGTTTCAATTCATAACATGAATGTTGTTGATTCGAGTACACAAGAAAAATTGGATTTCGCTTGTTTGATTCAAATAAAATTTCTATTGAGTAAATATGTTATTTTATTGTTTTCACCATATTCGATATTGATTTTAAGTACATTATTCGTTAAAATATTGATATTTTATTTTGATTGAAAAATATTAAGCA
Source organism: Ophion slaviceki (assembly GCA_944452715.1). Taxonomy (NCBI): domain Eukaryota; kingdom Metazoa; phylum Arthropoda; class Insecta; order Hymenoptera; family Ichneumonidae; genus Ophion; species Ophion slaviceki. Next base: position 11,397,393 of record OX101794.1, on the reverse strand, counting down.
AATGTCTGAATTGGTTAAAAAATTATGAGAAAGTAAAATTTGTGCCTTGCACATTTGGTTGAAAAAATTCAACCAAATCATGGCCGAGCGCCACCGAAATTGTAGGGGTGAGGAAACCCGTAGTTCTCGGAGTAACCGCTAGGGGCCGCACGCGCGCTCGTTTCTCATAAGCGTAGCGCGAACCGAAAATCTACTTAACCAGAGATACGAGGGTGGGGTGAAAAGTTTCCGGCCTGACGAAGAAAAACGATATTTAAAAAATTTTTTTTGCTTTATTTTTCAACATAATCTCCATCAACACTGATACATTTCTCATAACTCTCGCATCCCAAAAAACAGTAGCCATGACCTTGTTTGCCGATAAAATTGTATTTGCCTTCTTTGAGGTTGGTTCCCCTTTTCCAACCCACTGTTTTGACTGTTCTTTACTTTCAGGAGTGTAGTGGTGGACTCATGTCTCATCAACAGTTATGAGTCGACGCAAAAATTCGTTTGGATTACGTCTATACAGCGCCAAATTGTCGGTAGCGTCGAGCATTAGCAAACGCTCGATTGGGCGAGCGTTAGCAAACGCGGCACCCACCTTGCACACAGCTTTTCCATGTTCAAATGGTTGTGCAAAATATTTCGCACACGTTCAGCTGACATCCTACAGGTCTCAGCTATCTCATGCACTTTCAACCTGCGCTCTTCCAACACTATTTTATGGATTTTTGCAATCATCTCTGAAGTTGTGACTTCAACGGGCCGTCCTGAGCGAAGCTCGTCAGAGGTGCTCACACGACCAATTTTAAATTCAGAAACCCACTGATTAATAGTTGAATATAATGGGGAGGAGTCTCCTAGTGCTGAATCCATCTCTTCTTTTATTTGTTTTGGTGTAAAACCTTTCAAATGGAAGTATTTGATGACAGCACGTTTGTCCAATTTTTCCATTTTTACGAAAACAACGGAAGCGTCTCGCGCAATGTGCTCTTAAACGCAAACTAACGTAGCGATTGGGCTGAAACTGTACATACAAGCTCGGTAGGAATGGTACTGTAGGACGCCGCTCCAAAACTAGACTTAGTGGCACTATCTCTTGGTCAGGCCGGAAACTTTTCACCCCACCCTCGTATACACCTAGATGGTCGAGGTCGAGGATTTAGAAGCTATGAACATTCCGTCGCCCGTAGAAGACCTACACTATGGGTCTGGTATCGATGATTCCATGTAAGTTGACAAATTTCATGATTTATTCATTCCCAAATTTTCAAACGCGTTTTTCTGAAAACCACGTTTTTCAAATCGGTACCCAAAATTTCTAGAAAACCAATAAACCGATTGTCTTGAGGTTTTTGTGTGGTTACTCTATACACCATTATCTAGTACTTGTCATAGGATTTTTTTCCATTACTTAGTTTTTGTTTTATAGGCAAAATAATAAATAATTTTCGGCCCAAAAATTACTATTCATGTTCAAACGTCCGTCATTTTGTCATAAATCGATATTTTCAAAATCGGCTATGACAAGTACTAGATTATAGTATCTAATTTAATAATCTTTTTGGTTTTTTTTTCAGATGATTTTTGAAGAAACGCCAGTGGGTACCGTATACGCAGATTTTTTTACGACGCTCCAAGGATCATACAATATCCTTGTAAATTTTTGATATTTTTAAATAAAGAAAATTAAACAGATTTTTGAATGTATGTACTTTTAGATAATTAAAACCCCAATCCGAAATTTCAAATAGTTTTGAAATAGAATCCTTGAGGATTGCCACATTATCGAGCAGAATCCGATACGATTCGTGATCAGTCCCGTCGCATTCTGTACGTAAAATTCTCGAAACAAGATATAGGGTCCCTCAAAATTACATGACATCTAAATTTATTAAGGGGTTAGGCCACAGTAACGGGTATAAAATCATGTGCGAATTTAACAATTTTTTTCGTATGAAAAAGGGTTTCACTCATAAAATTAATTACACATATATTTAGTATGAATATCAAGCTGTTAGAATTTTTTATTTTATTTTTTATGTACAAAATGGCCGACTGCTAATATTTTCTTTTGTTATCTTTTTTTAGGCTCTCCGCGACGTGACATTTAGCATCCACACTTTTTGACCTAGAACAAAAAACAAAAATTCTCGTCAATCTACATTAGAATACCTAGAGAAGTACGTACGGAATTTAAAAAGTATTGTTTTATTCAAAAGTTGTAGGTATTTGAACTTGAGAAATAAATTTTCAGTGAAAAATTTCGTTATAACTGCTCATAAACTGCTCATAAAATGAAAAGTTTTCGATGAATCAGAAATTCCGCACGTACTTCTCTGCGAAATGCAATTAGGAACATAACTTTTAAATTTGAAGTAAATCGAGTGAAAATTGTTGAAGTTATTTGTCACGCCAATTGGAAAGAAGCTGTTTCGAGAAGTTTCGAGACGTCGGCCATTTTGGACATCGAAAAAAAAAAATTTCTAACAGCTTGATATTCATACGAAATAGATGTGTAATTAATTTCATGAGTGAATCACTTATTCATACGAAAAAAATTGTTAAATTCGCACGTGATTTTATACCCGTTACTGTGGCCTCACCTCTTAATGAAACGTATTATTTATATGAAAAGTACGAATGTTTTTATTTTAATATAAGGTACATACATGGAGGTGATGCGTGGAACATATTTTGGTGGCGAAAAGTAAGATTTTTATTTTTTTAAACTTTCTTCATAACTTGCTTTATTAGCTGCATAATTATTCATAACTTGCTATTTTAGGGAGGTGCTTTATTAGCGTTTAAGACAGATTAGGCTGATTTTAGCTAACACTACCGCAATATTTTTATGTGTGAGTCAACATCAACAGGTGGGGGTGTTGTACCTTGATCCTGGCAAACCCGTTGTACCTTGGTCGTGGTCAAGTTACAGCATATATCTTTAGAGATGATTTTCTGATCGGAGTTGTACAGATATTTGGGATTTCGTCATAACGCTTTAGTGTTTGCGCGAAACGAGGAAAATCTTAATGTATATTGGTATTTTTGTACCTTTAAACATGATGGTATCATTCAATTCGTTCTAGGAGGCCAGAAAAAAAATATTTCAACTTGTATCCTTGGTCAGATATTGAAAAGAAAATAAAAAAGCATAAAGAACAATATCTAAGGGGGAATTCTATTCCGTTCCTGAAATGAACAGACATTGGGAGTTTATCTATCGAGTTAGAAACCTCTAAGAACAATAATTAGTTTAAGGGGTTCAGCCGATCAATTTTAAATTGTGGGGGGTCTTTGGACATGTATTGAACTAAAAAAAACCTAGAAACATGAGTCATTTTCGCAATATTTGCAAAGTTGACGTGGATTTTCCAAAACGGGAAAAAAGTCAATTTTTCGTACTTTTTCAAATCAATAATAAGGTTGAAAAAAAATTCACTAAAGTACCAAAAGGTGCTTTTAGAGCTACTACCCAAACAAACCCACCTTTAGCTCGCTGTACGATCATTTGTTCATGAGATATTGATAATATACGAAAAAGCTCCTTTTTTTCTTCTTTAAACGCCGATATCTCAGCGACAAATGGTCGTACAGAGGTCAAATCCTACCGTTTTGAAGCTGAAGAATCAGGCTGAATGACCCCAGTATTGATCAAGCTCAAACAATTTTTTTGAGCCCGTGGACGATTTTGAAAAAAAAACATCGAAAATGTTTGCCTCGTGCTATTCCTTAGATTCACGCCGAGCGTGTAGCTTAAAAAATGTTACCGGTGAGATTCGCAAACTAGAGATTTCAAGCTTTGAAACCCCATTTTTTTTACGATACGATCATTTTCAACAAAGTTACAGCTATTCAAAAATCAGTGAAATTTTTTTGAAATTTTACTGTTTCCTTCATTTTTGTGATGAGTGTATTATTGAACGCAAAATGTATCAAGGTACAGCGCTTCTCCTAAATCTTATCTTCAAAAAGTATAAATCGCTTAAAAAAGTATATCTTCAAAATCGATTTGAATGACATCACTGAAAAGTACACTTTAATTGATGTTTGTTACTTATTTTACTGCACCTCGACATAATATCAGCACACACGTACACGCACATGAAGCGCGCAAGTTATGTTTCAACACACCGAGTTTTTCTCTCGTGACTCTTCACGTATTTTCGATTCGAACGTGGTAAGAATGATCACTCGGCGTACATCGGGGAACAGTGCAAAATCCAATTGCATCCCAATGAGTACGCTCTACGTGCGGCGTCCCCAACAAATGCCTATAGAAATATGGATCTTGGCACTCCCAATCAAATTTCTGCACTATTCCCTTTGACTTCTAATCAAATTGAACTTAAATCAAATTAAACGAATGATATATGCTAAGCGAATCATCGCCATGCAGTCCTTCATTCTCATCATCACGAATGTGGTTCTATTGGCTCATGGTTTTGCGGTTCAAGCTGCAATTAAAATAAGAGCGCCTCCGGCTTCTGTCATTTGTAGTCGAAGTGAACAACGCTAATCACGCAAATAAATAAGAACACAAATTACCAGATCGTGTACACAACGGTACAGCCAAATTGGCTCTTGTACCGGTGGTTTGCTTTGGGTGGTTGTAATTACGTGCCACACCGGAGATTGGCTCGGGGCAATTTTTCATCGACAACCGAATGGCATTTCCCAATTTGCCCATGCGCTTGTCTTCCTGTACAAACACTTCGTCAGAGTTGACTGTGCTTGCCACACGACCGAAGCTCGCAGATGTTCGACTGCCGCTGCCTCTTTCCATTGCACTAGAAAATCTGTACTCAGCGTATATTCATTAATGTATCGAGTCGCTTATAGCTACTTCGTACCAATTTCTGTCACTTTTGCTACGCTCGATAACCGAGAACGTCCTCGCTGGATGGTACTCCGCTGAATGGTCATTGTTATTTATGTTCGCTGCTGTTATTAGGGCACTGGAAATTACGAAGGGTGTGCATAATTAATCCGAGCTTCGGATCGAACCCGCATCGGTTCTTTTTTTAAACTAACATGTATATATAGAAGCGCTATGCGCTTAACCTGAATATCGGGAGTCTGGACACACCTGGCATTCAGCTATTATATCCGGTTATCGATATCGCAGATTCTGCGTACTGCAATCCGTAATTGTGACCAATAGTCGGTGGAGAAAATTTCCAGGAGTTGAGATAATCTCCGCACCAATGGGATTTTTAAAAAATTTTATTGTAAGCTACACGGGGAACAACATTAAGCAATGCGAGTAACCGAATATGAGGCATTCCACGCCACTTCAGCCAGTAAAAAAAAATCCACAAATAATTTTGAAAAATCGAGCTACTTCATTGAAAAATATCCACCGAGTGTTGGAATTTTTAAAAAATTTCTGCCGTTTTTTTTTGTTGATTACCATTTTTTAACATTTTTCCATTCAAATGGCTGTTTCTTTGGCAGGATTTGACATATTTGCATTCGTAAAAAACGAAAATGCGCGTCTTTTTCTAGCCCTCGAGAAAAAAAATTAATTTAGATTTTATTGAGCCAGTCGAACGTCCGTTTTAGGGCAAAATATGCAAAAATGTTTTTTTTCTCAAGGAAAGGCACTCGTTATTTTATTTTTTTCAATTTCCCCGAATTGTGAATACGAAAAACGGATTTTTGGTATTTTTTATATTATGGGATGCCTAAACACCGTGAAGTAACAGCTATTTTTATTTTTTTCATTTTTTTAAATTAAAATTCGATTAAGGAGTGTGGAGCACTCCAAGGCTCCAATACATATGACATATATGTCATATGTATTTCAAAAACCTGGTAAACATATAGTGAGTGCTCCACACTGTTCAATCGAATATTAATAAAAAAAAATTAAAAAGCTGTTACTTCACGGTGTTTAGGAATCCCATAATATAAAAAATACCAAAAAACCGTTTTTCGTATTCACAATGCGGGGAAATTCTTTAAAATAAAATAACGAGTGTCTTTCCTTGAGAACAAAAATATTTTTGCATATTTTGCCCTGAAACGGACGTTCGACTTGCTCAATAAAATCTAAATTAATTTTTTTCTGGAAGGCTAGAAACGACGCACATTTTCGTTTTTTACGAATGTAAATACGTCAAATCCTGCCAAAGATACAGCCATTTGAATGGAAAAATATTAAAAAATGGTAATCAACGAGAAAAAACGTCAGAAATTTTTTAAAAATGTCGACACTGGGTGAATATTTTTCAATAAAGTAACTCGATTTTTCAAAATTATTTGTGGATTTCTTTTTTCACTGGTTGAAGTGACGCGGAATCCCTTATATGTATCAGCCTTCTAAGCAGCGATTTTTAACTTATTTTTCATTTCACCAAGACTTTCTTTTCGTCGGTCCGCACGAAAAAGGTAGACGTATCATATTTTCTTTCCATTTATCTTCTATTGGGAAATGGAAGCAACCGAGGGACCAACGGAGCGCAGACCCGGGGAAAAAAAATCACCATGGGAAATTGTTGGCATTGTACTTGTGGGAGCGCTCTAGGGCGCATAGCGTGTGTAAGGCCAATGACTTGTGGTCAGAAAATCGTCGGCGGTTCCGAGCTTAGCAATATGAGAGGTTGCGTGCCGAGTACACATCTGCACACGTACATACTCAATGACCCGAGACTAGTATTTCTGCCTTACTTGCGTGAAAACCCTCCAGCGACTGCACGAACGTATGAGCTAACACGACAAGAAGTCCCGAATGATGATCAAAACTCAAGGTTCTTGTTAGACCACTTTCTTTTATTCCATCCCTTATTGAACCCCGCAAAAATGTGCTGCGGCTGCTTGACCTAGTCCCTCGTTTCTCCGCCTCTTTCAGGTCGTAAGGACTCTCGAATTGCCAGAATCCTCCCAAATATTGGGATGGATACAAGGGCTCTTCAAGGGAGTGGAAGAATGCTTCCGTGTGCATAAAACTCCTCGTAAGAATACCATGAGGGCTGTATAAAAAAGTTGAAGAAAGTACACTTTCGCACGTTGCGATGCTCAGCCCTACAAAACAGAATCATCCAAAACTCGGTCAAAATAGAAAATGGAATCATCCAAAACTCGGTCAAAATAGAAAATGGAATCATCCAAAACTCGGTAACCTCGTTACACATGGCGAGGTTTCAAGCTAGAAAAGTACATTTGCAATTGGTGCTGTTTGTGAAATTAATTTCTTCGGTGGCTGAAATAAAACAAACTTCGGTATTTAGGCGGTTATCTCATGTGACAGGTAAACAAAAATTGACATTTTTTTGGCTCATATTGCAAAAAAATTGTGCGAGTTATATGGGCCCCGGAATAGTAGACTAATGGTGAGTCAACATTTTCTTTGTGTAAATCGTACTTGTACTTTTAGACGCGTTTGTCTCAAAACTGTATTTTTCAAATGGGCTTCCATGATATCTCACAAACTGTTGAACGGATTTCGCTGAAATTTTTATGGTATAGTCAGCACATCTATAGTTCGCACCCGAACTAGGATATTTCTGATATCTGCCATAGTTTTTTTTAACCGTATAAGTAGAAAAACATAACGAAACTGAGAACTTTACTTTTGAAACCGTACCAAAAATTCAATTTTCGATATTTTTACTTTACTCTAGCTGCGGCGATAGCCTCAGGTCTACAAATTAAAATGCCGTGTGATTTTTTGATTTCCGATGAGCAAAACCTCCGGAGTCATGGCAGCCAACTTTTTTTCACACCTGAGTGTCTTCCGAACGGTGTGAAGTGGATTCAACTCGTTATTTTTGTTTGATAACATTCTGAGGGACTGTAAAATGTTAAGGGGCTACGTGAGTTTCGAAGCCAAAAAAAGTATATTTTCTCTATTAAAAAAATATAATATATAAATTATTTTATTCAATTATTATTTTTAATAATTAATATTTATTTAATTATTAATTATTTTATTCAAAAAGAGCAACATTGCAATATTTAAAAAAAATTCATTCTAAGATTTGGGAAATTCAGTGTGACCTGGTTTCCGGAGACCCCTAAAAAAAGTGTCCTCGTGGTGGTCAGGATAACTCATGATAGCTTTATCTGAAATTAAAAAACCAATTTTTTTCTGTCAGTAGACAAGTATACCTCATGATTGAACGAAGGATTTAAAAAGAATAAAATTTGAATGTTTGGCAGAGTCGTATGCAAAATATTTCAATTTTTGGTAAAATTTACACTACGTATTGCCTTGTAAAATTAGTTGTAATCGAAAAAAAAAAACTGTCGCTCAATCATTAGTCAATGCTATTTTGAAGAAATGTGCACAATTTCAATAAGATTCGCGCATTAGTTTTTGAGAAATCCTGTCCACCAACTTCGAAAATAGCGTTTTGAGAAAAATGCAATTAAAGTTTTACGTAGATATAAAACGAAGAATTTTTTTTAAACTTACATAGAATCCTCGATTCCAGCTGCATAATGCAAAGATCCTGCTGCAGCTTTGATGACCAGGGCATTTTTTGTTCCTGCCTTGATTTTTCGAAATTTTAAAACCCATGTAACCCCTTAATACATGTGTGATAAAAATTCAAAGATAGTGTGTTTTAAGGGTTCATAAAAAAATTCTCAAAAAAGCGAAAAAATGGCTGTCATGACATGAGATGATCCTCCTAAAAGAATTAGAACGACAGAAAATAGGACATTGAAAATGAAATGTCAAACAAAAAAGTGAATTAAAAATAAAATTGCGAATTTTACTGATAGCGATGAGGGCGAAGCTTTTGAAAGCCTCGTGGTGCATTAACATTATATCTTTGCAACGCGTGCAGCATTTATTTTTTATCAAAAAAAGTCACAAGTACCCAGTCCATTTCTCAAAGTCGATATCATTGATTACATCTTAATGTCGGTGCTTTGAAAAAGTGGCTAGATCAAATATCTTGGCCTATTTATATTCGTGGTGGCTCTCCAGTTAGGGGCGATCGATATGCCGGTACAGCGGAAAATATACTCGGCATGATTCGCCGCCGCGAATCTCAGGGGTCATGTCTCGTGCAACTTTCGAGCCATCGATTTTTTGGAGTACATGTAGAAAATATACTTATTATTCAAACTTTGAGTTGAGTCGATGAAAATTTGAGAAATTATGGAGCTCCGAAGTGTACTCAACCCGACTGAAGTACTCTACTTCAACATTTTTTGGATGCCATCGAATCCATTTATGATGATCTGTTTGAAAAAAAATCACCGTAAGTCTCGGTGGATTCAATCAAAGCAGCAACGAGAGCTATAATCTAATGATTCGGAAAACCGCTCCACAAGTTATTCCCAGTGGAGCGATCACCGTGGAACTTGCTGCACAAATGCTGCACCTTCAATGAAGGTTGCTGGGCACTGTTACAAATGTACCAGGCCACAAGGGTGCATAGCGGGTCAACAGGCCACGAAAATGTACCAGGCGAAGACTGTCCGCATCACGACAGCCGACCGCTGGAGGCAGGCAAACAACCTTGATGCTAGAATGCTCCGCCGGCAGCAGCAAATTAGTATTTTAGAAGCTACATCAACCGCGGTTGCCATATTTTACAAAACTTGTCATGTGTCGATGTATAGCAGATTGCAAAGCGTCGAGCGAGTTTATCCACGAGCAATAACAGTTTAGCACATTGAGGCTTCTTTGGTACCAAAACAGTGATATTTGAACATTTTCACAGTGAATTTCTGGGCATGTACTATCCTAACGGAGGCCCCCTCAACGCAGACGCAATTCAGTGTAGGTTGCAAAAAATACGATTACGTACGAACGTTTTTTACATTGTAGAGCACGTCATTCGTCAGTGTATCTATACAAACAAATGGAAGGAGGAGACGGATGATCTGAAGTCATTGAGGGCGAGCGGAAATTAACAATATTTGAGAAGGGACCGAGAAAGCATACACATGGATCAACACTAAAGGGTTTCGGTAACAGCAAAAGAGGGTGATGGGCCAAGGTACTCTAGAATTCGGTTGGGGGCCGGAGGACTGAAGCAGCTGGCATACCCAACGTCAGCTCCATCTGCGTTTTCTGCTATCCACTTCATCAACTTGTCGCTCCACTTGATTTATCGTGTTTCTTAGCAGTTTAGATTGGTTTTAGGCGAGGGTTGAGGCCTCCGAAGCTTTGTTCCAAGCAGTTTGATATTTTTCAAATGCGCGCTGTACTTGCTAGCACAGTTTTAGGGCATATGTGTCCGTTATGATTAAATGTATACACAACGAAGATATATTGTGATCCTGGTTGGAGGTTCTAACTGGTTCTTCGAATGTGACTATATTGCAAGTTATAAGCAATTTTGCCATTCCTGAATGCTCCATAATAGCCGCTTAGAAATAACTTCCAGTGCTCTTTAAATGTAGCTATTTTTACTGCGCAAAGCGATTGCGTCAAAGTCTTCATATATCTAAGCCTCTATCGTCCATACAATTCTTTTAATTGTGTTTAGTTGGCGAATGCAGGTTTCATGATTCACAAAGTATGGTATCCATATAACGGAAGACCCATATACGTTTGCTTCACGTTTGTTCACTATTCAAACGGCTTCCTTGACTTTGCTGCGGAGAAAAGCCTCGAAGAAAGGTTGAAGAGTTGCGCCTGAGAGCCGGACTATTTCAAAGTTTTGGATATTCACATCTTCCTCCTGCTGAGGGATTTAGGATTTAACTTTTTGCCAGTACAGGAGTAATTGTTCGGCAACTTTTCCCGGACAAACTCTGGTGTTCTTTGAGCACTGATGGCCAACGGATAATTATGGGGCAAAACATGTACATGAGACAACCTGTAGAAAACAATGAATCAAATACTCAAATAAGGCTACGAACTCAAACAGGGGAAGATCTTCCACATATGTCACATGTAAAATAGCTCAGTTCTTTCTGTTTTATGCTGACGACGAATCTGGCTTCACAATCCACCACAAGCTTCCAGCATGTGGTTCTTCAGCCTCCGTACAAAAACAAGTCCATATGATCCATTTGAAAAATTCTTGTCGGAGAGGTCGGGTCAAAATTCCGTTTTCAGATAGACAGTTTCCAATGGAAACGAAAGCTATTTCTGTTGAGTAGAGTAGGTAATGATTTAGGATCGGGGTGGGTTTTGTAGGATTTTCAGTATTCTTCTCTTTCTCTCACTATATTATTTTCAGGGTTCTATAACAGAGCCTGCAAAAGTGGATAAGCTCGGAGATCTTTGGGCGTAGAAGAATCCATCTTCGGGCGCATTGGAATACGAGGCTTTCGTAAAGCGAATTTACGCGCTTGAGCGCGCAATAACCCCCGCACCACGCAGACACCGGAACCGTTTCCTTGGAGTTCTCTATAGGCTTTTGGGGTCCTTTCTATATCGCTTTTGAGCCAGCGATACGTAAAGAGCGTGTGCTCGAGGTAAACGCCACCAGCGTACAACCCTTCACGAAACTTTGGTAACCGCAGCATAGATTCAAATGACAGGTTGTTTGTACTTGCGGCATACGGCAGTTCTCGGTTGTACGGTAGCGTCGAAAATGATATAGCGTGCATTGAGGTAGGAACATCTTCATCAGACATTGACGCTTTAAATTCTTGATGGTTTGACTACTGCCAATCATTTGGCAGGCGCTATCGTAAGTAAGTCGCAAAACTGTGATTAACTTGTTGCAGACTCAATTTTATGAATTTCTTAATATCAATGGTGTATTTTTGGATACATTTGTATAGAAATCCATTCAAGTGTGTGATTCGGTCATCAAGTGAGATCGTATATCTTCCTTCTCATAAAATGATTTACCATCGCCGCGGGAATAACTAGCGCGTCGGTGATTTTTATTAACGGGTGCAACAGTTGTAACAGTCGAAAACAGCTCATTTTTGGGATTAAAAATAAATAAAATCGTGATGATAAATTTCTAGAAAAAATAGGTATTCGAAAAAGTATCATCTGGAGAGCACTTTGTAAGTTTTTGTGTAAAAATGTTTAATTATAATCGAGCACCTCTCGAAAACGTATTTTACGGTGAGCAATACCTTTCTGAACTAGGTAACGTATTGTCAAAAAATCAAACACAGTTCGTTAGCATTATATCCATTGATTTATCGAAGGAATTTCCGAAATATCAAAGTAAAAAAAATGGCGCGTGTTCAAAGTGAGAGTCTTTGCCGAAAAATTGTCATTTTTTGTTAATCAAATTGAAGTTATACATCGGAAAAAAATCCTTCGATCAAATACTAAATTTTTACATCTAGCAAAAGCCTTAAAAATTTTAGTAAGATCCATGCAGTAGTTTTTGAGATATTTTGCTCACCGACTTTGTAATCGTACTTTTGAGAAACAAGTGTTTAAAGTTTCGAACGACGTTCCGAGCGTTCTGACGGGCGTCAACGTAACAGCCTATAAATCTGTCAATTTCGATCGCCTTGAAGTTTTCAGGGAAAATTTATAAGATGATATACTGTAGAACTATATAGGTTTCGAAAAAAGTGATTTTTCAACTTTTACAACTGGGCATAACCCCTTAAGGGTGGCATGGACCGAGAAAACGAAGTAACGAAAAAGGAAAAAAAACGTCAGCGCACGTTGCTTCTAATGTGAAAGCATTTGGGGTGAAATTGGAGCTTTTGGAGATTTTTGTTACATTGAACATATTCTGGAGTCTGGGAGACGAGGGTGAAGTAGGATACTTGCGTTGAGCTCCTGTCCGCTTTGTTCGTTTGTCCTTCTTCGTTGCAGCCTCATCTCAAAGAGGCCCTTGATAACTTAAACATTTACCTGCAAGATCAAATAGACTTTCTGCTTATTACGAGATACTGGACGAATACTTTTTTCTCTATTGGATACGGATATCAGCATTGTAGTGTAGATGGCTGAACTTCGTATGGAGAAAATTGACCATTCTCACTTTAACCATTAAATAGATCCAGGTGATCCGAAAAGCAGCAAAATGTAACTAGAATAGATTGGTGTAATTTGCCAGCCGAAAATCACAGTTGAATCGTCAGAGTTTAGCTAATCTGCAAAAAGATTTTCACCTTTATAGTCTCCATTGTACAGAAAGTGGTGAGTAATGACTGTCCTTTTACGGCAAGGGAAAAGGGTTATCAAGAATGGCTCATCTACGACCGAAGGAAGATTTGGATCAATAAATCTGAGTTATCAAACGCACTGCATCCGTTCGATCCTTTCGCTCTCTAACGTGCCATGTACATTAAAGGACTTTGATCATTTCGATCAATCAGCTCTGCAAAGCATATATGTACACACCTGGAGAGTCACTATGTTACGGTCCAGTTGCTGCGTATGGACTACCCTCTGTCTTCATTCTAAACGTGGACTGATTGATACTCTCCAAAGTGGCGAGCATCATTAGACTCGAAGTGCATATCTTCAATCCTTTGTATTTTACTTCAACGATATTCGATCCATCGTCAGCTTTAACTATGATAGTTCTGGATCCTCCGGCAAAGTGTACATTCTCCTAGCCTGGTGGAATATTGAAAATGATAGCAGGGGCAGTCAGGGTGGGTTTATATACGTGTGTGGAAATCTTGATTGAATAGGGAAGGACGCGGCTCCCCGTTTGCCGGTGGCACGCCCTCTCGACCTCTTGCGTAGTGATATTGCCGTTTCCCCGTCATTCAGAAAAGAGCGGTACGGAGGCCTTAGAAAACTTGGCTTCGACTCAAGTATCACAAAAGATTTGTGTGGCGCTCGAGGGTACAAATGTCGAAGAATCAAACTACCGATGTAATGGAAATTTGTGGTCTTTATTGCCTACGTCCTATTTTTCTTCAACTACGAAAATAACCCCTTGTACAGGGGTCTAAACGTTGTCTGCGTAAAGTCTATAAGTCATCCAATCCATTTTGCCATGCTCGCAACGGCCCTAATTGGTTTTTTTTCAAATACCAATCTCTGAGACGATGCTTTTCTGACAGTTGTCGCAAACTGTAAAACGAGTAGAATAAGATATGAGCTATCAGAACGCTGCAACAGTGATGGAGGATTGTTCCAATGTGTATGCTTGCGGTAAGAAGGCGATAGGGTGGATTTCTCATACAGTGAATATTCTCACGAGCAGACGGGGGGTTTAAATTGTTCATGCATAATGAACTGTTTCTCATAATTTAACCCTTCCGCAATGGGGTTCCAAATTTTTGGGCGTAAGCGCGCGTGAGCAGTGACAATGGAACATTGATCGCTCCCATGGAGAAAGGGTTTCAAAGAGTCCAAGAAAGTGAAGATAAAATATAAGATGATGTTACATTTTACAGCTGTTGACTGTCAAAAGGTCTGGAGAAATGTGAGATTTGTCAATCATTTCCATGGTCAAGGAACGAGGAGCTGGAAAATTTGTAATACATTTTCTTGTGCGTATAGCGTAGCGAGAGGCGTTGCATGAAGTTATGCAAGTAAGAAGAGAGAGAGAGAGAGAGAGAGAGAGAGAGAGAGAGAGAGCCGGCGGAATAATAGATCGTTTATAAGGGAGTCTTGAAACAGTAAGACTTCCGTTGGGTCCGGAAGCCATCGCTCTCATACTAGGGAAGGATAAAGAGATGAATTTCCTCCTTTCAACCTTACCGTCTTTCCGTTTCTTACTGGCTGCGGAAAATTACGAGCAAGGGACACTTCGAAACGACTCTACTTTTTTCTTGTTCGTAGTTACGAAGTGTGGCATTTAAGGGGGTTTCCCTCTCTGGAAACATAAAAAATCGTTTTTTGCATATTGTTATAGTGTTAACCTTCAGAATATTTTAACACTCACCGGACCATGACGTTCTAAAAATTGACAAAGTTTCACCTATTTTAGTCGAACAGCCTGCGTCAGGTTATGAATGATTCGTGTGTAACGAAAGCGGACATTAAAGCACAATAACACTCAAAAGAGACCTGAACTGCCCGCTGATTGCATAGAGTAGGTGTGCAAACACCATCTCGATGATGAGGAAGGACACTTATATGGTGTCGGAATTGCTGACTAGCGGTAAGACGACAATGTTTCACAAGATCGTGTAAAATATATACCAAAACTTTGAACGCGATTATCTCGAAACTACATATATTGACACGGCGGGATTGATATCTTGAGTAACTTTCACACTACTGACTTGAATTTGCACAGTTGGCGTTCAAACAGTAGTCATCTTCGGTTCATGATCGTATTTTTTAATTGGATGAACTGTTTATTAATAACAATGGGTCCAGCATACTGTTTTTCAAGACAAAAATGAGGTTTTCTTGGGAGAAGCTGCCATTTGGCGTATTTTTCGAAATTTCGAAAAGTGGCTCGTGAACCCATAGCCAGTTGGACATATTTGAATAAAACTTTTTTTGTTTTCGTTTCAGATTACATTTAAGCCTGGTAGAAATCCTGTCGTTTCGGGCCTCGCCGCTGGAGGACTGCAACGCCAATTGCAGCACCACGAACACTTTGAAAGATTTTCTTCCGAAAAACTTATATTGTAACCACAAACATGTGTACAACATGCTGCGAAAAAATAAATTTATTCCAACCAATGTGTCACTAGAAAAAAATGTATCATTCTGCTCCTTCAAATTGGGCTTCCAGAGAGGAATATCCCGTTAAGGCGTTACCCCCACTTGTAGCGCAAAAAAGGCCTTTTTCATGAATTTTTTTGAAGAAAACTACAAAACTTTTTTAATCCATCAATATACCATCTTAAAGAACACATCTTGAAGAACTTTCAGTAATTTTTTTATTGAATAATATTACATTGTTTAGTGGCAAATGGCCGTCAATGAAATAATGTTTTTATATACACGGTTTGCGGTGACCAACATTGCGGCGAAGTGGATCATCTGAAAAAAAAATGCGGATGGATTTAGTCAAATATAAGTATAAACTAGTCTTTAATCAAAGGATTTTAAAAAATATTCATTTTTCACAAAATGGCGGACAGTCAAAGTTAATGGTTCGATTTTAACGAAAAAAAACGGCCGTTTTTTGGCTATAAAACGGCCATTTTTTATCGAAAAAAAAATCGAACGATTAAAGACTACATTTTTATATATTAAATAAGCCTGCAAAATTTCAAGATCAGTTCATTAGTGTTCGAGTAATCTTGGTCACCGACTTCAGAAATGCCATTTTGAGAAAAACGTGTTTGAAGTTTCAATTTCAGTTTACACGAAGAAAATATTTTTTTTTGTAAACTTACATAGAGTCATCTATTCCGGGCCCATACAGAAGTATGGGCCCGGATACTTATACTTCAAAAAATGCAATAAAAAAAATCGATTTTTTCAAAATCGCAAGTGGGGGTAACCCCTTAAGTATCTTTTTGATCATTTCCAATGGCAATAATGTTCCTAATTTATATAAAATAAAACGAATGACCGTTCGACGAGCTGGGGTGGCGACACGAGGTTATTTATTTCTTTGTGATCCCGACGATATTTCGTTTACCCTTTTTTATTTGACGCTCTTCTTTGTGCACAGCTATTTTCTTGCGAATCCCTAAGTCCATGGCATATTTCTTCATCTCAGTCCGATAACTTTGCTTAACGAAACATCACTTAGAGATGATTTTGGGTGTGCTCACCTGTTCAAACGTTCTCCGTTAAATTGAGCGGCAGAGAATGTAGACACTTTACTGATTTTTTCGCACACGCCGTCGACTTTATTATTACGGAAGGCATCCTTTCGTAGCTACAGACTGAATCGATTCCTCGGTAGTTTTAGCTCAAAGAAGGTCTCCACTTTTGACCCTAGACGAGGCATCCCATTTTTGGTGCCTTCTACGGAGCATGTGGGATCCGTGTGGCCCCCACGAGCCTTCTTGGTTTAGATCGCTTCCCATGAAAGGAAATTGGGTTTATATAGAATGAATCTCTTCGTTCTTTAATGAGGTAGGAAGTGGTGTCTATTAATGTCAATTTTCAAAAACCAAAAGTCGTGAAAAGGTGCTTTAAACGAAAAAAAATGTAAAAAATATGCAATGACTTTTTCAAAGAAAAAAAATCGAACTTTTCTTTCTAATCAACCGATTGAAAAAAAATCAAACGCGGTTTGGAAGTAGACAGAATATATTATCAGAAAAAAACATCACCGTTGCGCTTCCTCAAAAAAGTGTCGTTTTCTGAGCATATGAATGTGGCCAATTTCTGAAAATTCGGAAATGGGAAAAGTTAAGGAAAATGAAGTTAAAAAAAAATTTCAAGTAACATCGATAAAGATTTATTCGTATCTATTGAAATATTGGACGAACGTGAGAAACCCTTGTATTGTTTTTTTTTCACGCTCGGGTGAAACAAAGTTATCGAAAACGGGAGGAAAAAAATAGTTTTCACGGCGTATACTTTATTATATACCTATTATTGAGCGTATACTTTATTATTAAGCGATAATGAGCGTAATTTATTGCCTTCAACAAAGAAACTCAAATCGACTTACTACTACAAACTGTTTATGTAAAAGAGCACGTGGGATCCGCTTAGCCCCCAGACCTCCTTATTACGGGCATTGCGTCAAAACTGATGGCTGCTGAGCGCTCGTACCGAGTAGGCTCGATGGCCAGAGAGTAAAGGAGGTTCGGTGATTGGAGTGAGTCCAAGATAGAAAATCCGATTTTTTCATAGCATTGCAGAGACTTTCGTCCATGCGTATGCGGAGTTGTCACAACATTTACCGTGCAGTTTCCGAGTTATTAATTGTTAAAGTTGTTGAATAGGAAAACTCACCATAGAAATAAACAATCAATTTAGAAATAAAGTCACGAAAAACCGAAGTATTCGGAGAGCGGGACTTCTCGCGACGTAACAGCAGCCATCTTGCTCGAGGTGTGGCAATGCCGGATACCCGCGTAAATTTGATTCGGCTATCGGGTATTTTTAACGCGAATTAAAAATATGATTGTGCGAAGCCGTACATTTTTTAATGGATTATAAAGGGCCTTTCGTTGAAATTTACTAAAAGTTCTTTTATGTATAGCTAAAGCATCTTAATTTTTCTGGCAACATGTATACAACGCATCTATATAAGTATTTTTTTTTAATTTTTAAAAATTAAAAAAAAATTTTTTTACACTTCCATCTGTACAGGGATCTTCCCCCTTGATACATAACCCCATATTCCAGTTTTCCATATAATCCCACCTTGCGGCCGCAGCCGACTTCCCCCTCTGTATCGCATTCACCATGCATTTCTGCTTTGGGTATAGGGAAACTGCGGAAAACCTATACCAATACAGCCGGTCCCGAGTTCGCTTCACAGTCTCGGAGCTAGTCGCGTTTCGTCGAGAAATAACTCACAGGCTACAGTGACACTCGCACGACACACACACGTACCGGTCCGTGTGCGCGACACGCGTGTAGAACTGGAGCTACGTCACGCCTGTGTTTTTATTTCTCTCCGAAACTACGAGACGGTGATTCGAACCCGCGACCTCCCGATGTGTTGATTCCAGAGGCAAGCACGCTAACCACTAGACCAACACATCGGTTCGCATCTATATAAGTATAAATTCAGCATCGACGAACCGTCATATAAAATAAACGTTCCTTTTTATATCCGCAAATATTGTGAAAATTGGGAAAGGGAAAAACAACATAACAATCGATGAAATATGTTTTGACTTTGGACATTGGACATTGAGGTTAACCTCAACGCGACGTTTTTTATTTGCAATTGCAATATCATCTTTTCATTTTCGAATTCTTGTCCGACAGAATCTACCTTTGTTTCTAAACTGGACTTCAGGTACAATCCCGTTACTCTCTTGATAAATTTCAACAGTATTTTCATTCTCCATGTTTACCGGTTACAAAAAATAATAAGCCGGGTGTGTGGGGCCGCTACAGCCATCGAAAATGCGACGATGCTAAACGTCAATGATATGGCGTACTACTGAAGTCGAGTAGTAGATTATTATTTTTGTTCCCATATTATAAAAATAATGGGTAGCTCGAAACGGAATACTGTAAAAATATTTCTCGAAGAATAAGCCATATACATATATCTAAAACGTGGCGGTATTAAGGCGCAAAATAGACTCTAAGTTTACTAGCGTGGTCATCACCGTACCTCCTTAAACTGAGTTATGGAGGGGGTCCGAACCCGAAAACGCCGTTTCTTTCAGGAGCGTACTTTGAAATGGGCGTGGGGTCCATATGGCCCCCGCATGTTCCTTCTGGGGTTAATAAGGGGGCGTACACAAATTACGTAACACCAAATTTCCCTTTTTTACCCCCTCCCCCCCACGTAACAGGACCATAACGCCTGGTCTGAATACTCCCCCCCCCTCTATTCCGTTACGTAACGGGTGTCGTCAACAATTGCGATTTTTTTTCATAGACATAACTGATTACAAATGAATCGGGTTTATACTCATTTAATGAAGTATATATTCATCTAGTTTTATACCAATTTTTATGACAACAACTTTAAAATTAACCGAGATATATGCCTGGATTTGACAACGAAAAAAAAATCTCTTTATTGTCCCATCGACATCTTTATGGAAGCTTATCTGTAAATAAAAAGTCAATAATTCATCGATATCTATATAAATGTAGCTATCGTTAAGCGTAGCCGTTTTTTTATTTTGGTTTTTTTTTACAAAATGCCGACAGCTTGGACATTTTTTTCTACTTGCAAGGCCTTTTTTGTATTCAAGCAAACTTTAAAAATAGTAATTATCAACATTTAAAAAATCGGCTACGTATAACCTTAGCCACTGCAAATATAAAAATGCAAAAAAAAATTATTCGTTTGATAAGGTTTTGAGTATTTCCATTGGACAAGGTAAAAAAAAAGTCGTTTTGAGGAAAACGCGTTCAAAGTTTTCGTTCCCTTTTTCTTGACATAAAGTTATGTTTTTTCTTGAATATTGATACTTATATTAAAGGATCGAGTCGCGGGCGATATGACGCTTTTTCATCTTCATTATATTTCACAAAATAATAAGAGCCTGCACTTAATCTATCGCGAACGATGCCACACCTGTAGGGAATGAGAGCACTAACCGGTCGCGCTACCTGGTCTCACTAAAGTGACTGTAACTCCGTCAATTTACGGACTTGTGAATAAAAATGTTGCCAACGTATTTTTCAATGTATGTACTTTCAAGAATTTCAAAAAACAAAAAAGTGTTTTTCAAATTTTGCTTGGGAAAGTCGGAAAGCTACTGTGAAAGTTCTTGCACAGCGACTTCCCCCCCTTAACTGACATTTCATGTGGAAAGCTGTCAACTTTTCGGGGTGAAATTGCGCGCGCCTTGTAAATTAAAAACTTAAACATGCAGAAATTTTGCTATTTCTGGCAGTTCTAAAATCGTGACGTAACGCAAACCTTGACCCCCCCCCCCCACGTCAATGGACGGTAACGCCTGGCCGGACGCCCCCCCCAAAATGCGTTACGTAATTTGTGTACACCCCCTAAAGAACTTCGAGGTATGGAGTATGCATGGAAAAAATTGCGAAAATCTTTGGTGCGACTTTGAAATTTTGCCAAAATTCGAAAAATAATCGGAGCTCGATAAATCGAGCGGCAGTTTTTGGGGCAAACGATTACGAAGAAAACGCGGGCAGAGCAGAGTTCCAAATCGAAGTGGATAATAAATGAGCGGTTATTGAATGAAGAAACCTTTTTTCGGCCAAATTGCGAAATAAATTCGAATTTTTAATAATTATTTTTTGAATCGATATGACATATCGACATATTTTTATCCCCTGAACACAAATTCACCATTTATTTTTCTTAAAACCCTCAATTTGTGTAAATCTCTCTCTCTCTCTCTCTCTCTCTCTCTCTCTCTCTCTCTCTCTCTCTCTCTCTCTCTATCTCTCTCGTTGATGACGCTTATGTATTTCTCGCTAGTGTTATTTTTTGCCCGTTGGTCTGGTCGACGTCCAGGTGAAGGTGCAGCCTCAGTAGAAGTGTGGCATACTTATAGATACAATATACTTTTTTTTGTCAGCATGTGCTTACTCATTGTTGCATGATATATGGCTATGCAGATGTGCTGACTTTGTAGTCCTTCTTCATTTTGTGCAGCAGGCACCGTGCATGACGTCATGTTGGTGCTCTTTTTTAAAACGTTTTTTTTTTTTTCATCACCAACCGATGACCACAGCCGGTGCGAACTTTGTATCATACGTAATAAAGTAAACTTATTGCCGTAACGACACAATATCGCCACCAGGGCCCTTCGATACATCGTTAGTTGTCGTCCAACATTACTCGTGCGTACACGATATCGGGCGAAAATTTGCGTATCTCTGTGTACTCTTCGGCCTACTTCAAATTGCCTGCAAGGGTGATTGGAACTCAGGGAATAGTGGTCTGAAGTCAAATTTGACAGTTCAAGCGGTTATGCCTAGTTGGAAAAGACGAAATATCACTTTTCTGAAAATCAGTATATTTTGACAGTATATCTTCCAACAGATGATCCCTAAAAATTTTAAGGTAATCGGATGAAAATTGACGAACTTATGGGCTGCTGTGTTGGACGCGCCTTGGAACGCTCGGGGCGTCGTTCGAGACCTCAAACTCTTTTTTCTCGAAAGTACGTTTTGAAAGTCGGTGGGCAAAATATCTCAAAAACTACTTCAGCGATTTTTCCAACATTTTTTGGCCTTTTTGTAGATGTACAAATATAGTATTTAATCGAAGGATTTTTTTCCGATGTACGCTTCGATAAAAAATGGCCTTTTTGTTCGCAAAAGTCAAGACTCTTGGAATACGCGTAATTTTGTTTAAATTTAATATTTCTAAAATCCTTCGATTTATCATGGGATAAAATAATATATTAACGAAACCTGTTCGATTTTTTAAATATTAGATAACCTAGTTCAGAAGGGCATTGCTCACCGCAAAAGACGTTTTTAAGATATCGATAAATCGATCACAAATAAATATTTTTACACAAGTAAAATTACAGTGTTCTTCAGATGATACTTTTTCAAGTACCTATTTTTTGTACAAATTTATCATCACGTGTGAAAAAAATTCCAAAAGTAAACCGTTTTTGACTATTATAACTAGGCATAACCCGTTAATGAAGAATTACGCAGCGCTGATATTATTCGCTTTCTTTAACAATGCATTATCCCGTGCACTGCTGTCCGTTTCTCTGATTCCCGGCAATACTGGCTACCTATTCACGTCGATAAAAGACAGCGCCTTCCACCTCAGTTGATACAACCGTGGACCCTCCATCGCGATGTTGCTTGAACGTGTTCGTAGTTTTCAAACATATTCTCTCTTACATAAGCTGCACTCGAGGCGCCTATGAATAGATTGCCCCGAAAATGTACGGGTCCACAGATGTGAATTGTTAATCAAATTGACGTCATACACGAACTCATGTATAACTTGAGATTGGATGACACGAATAGAAGTCCAGTTTTATTCCAATCTGAAGTTATTTACGTGTCCGGTGTACATATCGCCATCTTCCAACAAACAAATCTCTTCGACCTCAAAAGACCCACATTGATTATCGATACGCATACATCCCGACTACAACCTTCAATGGGGGTAAACTCAATACAGCTAGAAAATATGGCGATCTAGGAATCTAGGAGTCAAAACCATTGTTCTGTTGAATACTCTTTAGTTTAATAATCTTCAGTACAATCACTTGTAATATCAAACGATTTTATTTTCCATACTTTGTTTTTTACTTGCAGTGATATATGATTGCAATCTAAGAGGCCAGGAAAGGTTCATGCCTTCAGATCGACACGGTAACGTCTTTTTTTGTTTTTCATTTCGTTATCGCTATTGTTTTTGACATATTATTTTTACGTAAAAAAAAAAGACTTTTTGCATATTCGCAACAGCACTTGAGCGTTGGGACATTGCCAAAACACCATAAAAACTTCAAGTATATACATGCAATTTTGACAGTATCCAAAAGTTTAACTATCTTTTATGGTTGCGCAGATGCCAGGGCACAATACAACAACGATCGGGAGCACGCTGCAGGAAGAGGAGCAACGACGAATCCTGCTGGAACGAGAACAAGAATGCATGGACCAACTTGCCCAAAACTCGACTCCACCGCCAGGTCAGTGTCTGTCTTTATTGGTCCATTTCAAACACGCTCTCATGAATGTCCACTTTGTTCTTCCTGATGTTTCGTAATTCGTATATTTGGCTACTTTTACATTTGATATACAAAGTTCGTATGACTATTTTCCTACCACCGGAAATAGAAAAGGAGATGGAGGATAACCGCAATCGAAAAAATACAATGCAGCATTTGTACAAGAGCATTATTATTGATACGCCCAAATTACCTGATAGCTATGAGAAAAATAACTAGTGGCGTTTCAATGAAACTCTAATCTGCTCGTCACGTTCCTAAAAGGCATACCGATGTCAATAAGATCATTGATTCTACAGATGTATCGAATGTGACGAAAATAGGCAATATTCTTCACCTAGACAGGTGGAATGTTCATGCTCATCCAGTCTCAGCCTCCTTATGACGCTCTGATTATATCGGCAACGTTACGTATAAATAGTTGAAAGGTTATTCATTGCAGTCGTTACTTGGTCTTTTTGGACTTTGCTGCAGAGACACGAGAACGTTGATTTTTGCATAGCTTTGAACACGCAAGACGGAGCACGAGTCTGATAACTCGATAGATTATGTAGAGTACAAGCAAGCCCGTGAAAATGAGAAAGGCGTAGACGTCCAACAGTTCGACTTGCCACCAGGTTAAATCACCTGCCGGTGACCTCAAGGCGTGTCCATTCCTAATTGTGTACTCAACCCAGAAGATCGCGGTATCGATCGCCCTCATAGGACGATCGATCCATAATTTCGACAAAGCCCTCGCGTTCTCGCTGCAGGGAACAGAGAGAAAAATAAAAACCATCTAGTACACCAAGTGGACTCATGATACCAATCAAAGCGTGAGCAGCAATAGTACCTGTACGACGGTGTCTTGAGGATCTCATTGAGACTCTTTGTGAATGAGTCAGCAGTAACTTCTCGATAGTTCATGAAGATCGCAACTTTTCTCTGTTCGCACAGTTGTGCATTCAGGTATTGATCACCGAATATCGGAAAAGCGATGATCGGCTTGCCAAACGTGATCGCCTCTTGAGTCGACATGAGACCTCCATGAGTCACGAATATCTTAACGTTTTTGTGTTCTGTTGGGGGAAAAATAAATTGAATCTCCGCCTCCGCTCCGTCGCGAATACAAAGTTAAGGGGCCTTCTCACTTTAGACCCTAAAAAAGGCCATTTTCATGCATTTTTTTTGATAGGCTTATATTATAGATATTGATATAAAAGTTCTTACACTTAATAAATACACTTTCGAAATACATAATTTAAACAAATATATTTATGTAAAGCAAAAAACTTTAAACGCGTTTTTCTCGAAACAACGTTTTTCGACGGTTTGTTGATAAAATCTTCGAAACTACTGAACCGATCCTTATGAAAAATTAACCACATATTCTTTAGAACTATAGCTATAGCGCATATCAAGGATTTTTAACAATTTTGATATTTACTTTTATTTTGCCAAAAACGGTGAAAAAATATGTTCTCTTGTTTTTTTTTCGAAAAATGTCCGCCATTTTGTTATTTTTGTATGTATCAAATATCGTATGATATGCGCTATAGCCATTACCATACTGAGTCTAAAACCGTTTCATTTTTCGTTTCGGATGATCCATCTCCGAGATGTCACCAACAGCGCAGACCTACAATTTTTTAGGAATTTTTTTTAATTACCATTTTCGTCTATAAATAGTGACTAAAGGTAGTTCTGTAGGTACACGTATGAGCCAAAAGTGTCGGTCGAAGCGTATAATAACATCCGATGCCTATACGATGCTGTTGGTTGTAAATTTTTGACCAAGCTTGTACCCTCTATATGTCCTACACATTCGCACCTCATGCATAGATAGGTCTCATACTCGTATAGAGAGCGGCGCTGTAATCGTGGCAACAGCGCCATTGCCTAAAGTCATAGTATTGAGCTTCCTACGATCCGTCTTTCGCGAAATATTGCATATAAATTAAAAAAAGCGTGGAAATATGAAACCCAAACAAAGACAAGTTTACAAGAAAAAAGGCGCTTGCTAAAAGACTGAAAGCTGTGGCAGCCATGTGTCCAGCAAATGCGGCTAAACGCGATGAGAATAACCATAACCTCAACGATCAGCAACAAAAATTTGCTGTCGAAGGACGGCGGATCGTGGATTTACAACATTTTGCCGACAGTTTGAATTGCATTCGTTGTAACAAAGACAAAGACATGCATTATTAATACATGCACAAATTGAACAAATTAAATTTGTTCGCAGAATAAATTTATTTCACATACGTCTCAGAATTACTAGAACTCGGCGAAAAAAAAAAACGAGCTTCGAGTTCCCATACCACGCACCGATCAGCTGGCTGCAGCCTACACTGTTGCCATTCCGTTACAGATGGTTGGGCCCGAGTTCGATGTGGAATAAAATTACCACTTTTCATAAGTCGATATCTCCGAAACTAAACGTCCAATGTTTGTCATTAAAAAAAAATCAATCCCACAATGGTACTACGTACACGTGTGTTTTTATTTTGAAAAACTGATATCCGTTTAGAACCTACATCGAGAAATGCGAGCAAACTGCTATCGGTTTACGTGTTAGGTATAGGGATCGCGTACAAAAATACCCATATTCAATTGCAATTATCTCATGAACTAAACGGTGAGTCGAATTGAATTTTTGGGAATCAGTCCATGAAGGTCATATCTACACCATACTTAGATTTCATCCAATTCCTAAGATTTGGCCAAAACTAAAGAACTGCCTTAAATAAAAAAAATTAATCTATTTATTAAGTGTAACAACTTTTGTATCAATATCTATAATATAAAACTATCAAAAAAATTCATGAAAATATATTTTTTTAGCGTCTAAAGTGAGAAGACCCCTTAACGAAAGTTTCCATAGTGTAACGTGGCCCGGTGCAGCTGACCGGCAAAAATAGATTCTCCATGCGCCTACGTTTACTCTTGATCTTCCAACGCGATCGTCAGTGCGGAGGCGCTTTCGCTGACGTATATCGTGGAAAATCAGCAGCCCACACGATTTTATCGGTGCATAGCAGCCGATAAACTTCTAGTGCTCTGCCTAACGCGTGTGTAAAATACTCGAG
This sequence comes from Ophion slaviceki, assembly GCA_944452715.1. Lineage (NCBI taxonomy): Eukaryota > Metazoa > Arthropoda > Insecta > Hymenoptera > Ichneumonidae > Ophion > Ophion slaviceki. The sequence goes on along the minus strand of OX101794.1, from coordinate 11,371,294 downwards.
GTGCAAACTTACGTAATACACGAGTCTGCGGAAGCCAGGGCGAGGTCATGACATTTTTGGGCAATCCTGCGGGCAGTTCGTCCGGTTTGGCGATCTTCATGAGAATGCGAACAGGCGCGATACGTTCGAAGGCACTGTAGAACGCTCTGAGCGTTTCTTTTGGGAACGATTCGATTTTCACCATCGAACCGAATGAAACATAAACGCAACCGTCCTTACTGCCATCCAACCACTTCTTCACTTCCTGTTGAATACATTTTTTGTGTATACAGAATGAATCGATAACGTAACTGAAGTGTGCGAATCGCGTAAAAAGTCTCAAGTGAAGATATCTTGATAGTGTAGACGAAAAAAACTGATAGCTTATCGCAGAATACACCATATCTTGATTGTCATTCGGTACATGCAGTATGCCGTATCGTGGGCCGTTTCAAATGTTCCAGAGAGAGAAATGTTGCATAATTACCGGTGAGAAATCGGTATAGCCGTCGGTAACGTGAAGGCCACCGACCTCGACGACACCCGGAGTCATTGGTCTAACAAAATCGAAGCTCGGATGGGTATTGACCAACATGATGGAAATGTCTTTGTACAGATCGCTTATGCTCGAGACCTTGATGCCAAATTGTTCCTCGACAATCGTCAATTGCGATGATACGTAATACCAATATTGAGCCTTTATCGCACCGCTTAGCAGGGTGTTCTGTACACGTTGGAGGAAACTCATACGTTGCGGTAAGCCCGAAAAGAGGCTTGGAACGTAAGCCGTGTTTCCTGGGTTACCCAGAGGTAGATTCATCCAATCGAACAATTTATTCGTCACCATTCCGACCATCGGTACTTTGAGATGACGGGAAAACGCCAGAAAACAATCAGACACGAATAGCTGTGAGGAAGAAAAATAAAAATGAACAAAGAAATGAACACAATAAGATAGTTCATCGTTATCGGTTGGCTGAAAAAGGTTAACCCGGGCAGTGCCCTCGAGGTATTGCCGCTCAATCCATAAATACACTGATAAGTATGTAATAAACGTATGGAGATAATGATGGTTGTAGGGACTCCACAAGTCGTTCTAAGGATGAAAGCATATCGATCGAAATGTCATGCTGGCTAAATCGATCCATCTCCGGCAATCTGCCGATTCCTCTTCACCCCTTAAGCTCTTGTCTTTGGTGTGGTCGAAAAGGCCTTGAACTGCGCGTACTCGCAACGAGCAGCTCTCCGACTGCACAGCTGACGCTGATGGACGAGCATCCCAGTTTGTGCATGGAAACCGGTTTCTGCCATAATTGACATAATAGATCCCGATTCTTGGGAATGCCAGAGTCGTTACCGGGCTTCAAGATCATGGCAAGAAATTCATTCGCCACTATACCTTATTCGCAGTGACATTAGTATGACAAATGATGTTGATATTTTCTACATACACGTATATCTTCATAATAATCTACATCTGCCATCATGCACACATAAATTCAGCATCAAACCTTCGTTTTGTTCGTTTTTTTCTTACCTCGTTGATGACGAGATCGTAGGGTGGGTCGGTTGGAGGATTTTCGATGATATCTCGGATTTTCGGATTTTTCAGAAGACTGCAAACTTGTGTGCCGCCCATGTACATCAGCCTTTCCATAGAACCGCCACTAAAACCTTCTGCCTCCTTGAGTGTCACATTGTTAACAGGCGTAGGGATTGTTCCGTGCAAGCTGATATCGCGCCAATTGGGCGGTGGATTCTTCAAGGGAAAGTGACTGATTACGTCCACTTGATGACCTCGCGCGGCAAGGCCTCTCATCAGAGTTTCACACATTACATAGTGACTTTTTCCCGGCAAAGGGAATAATCCGAGAATTCTCGCGGCATCGCACTCTCCCTTTTGATGAATCACCAGCGCAAAAAGAACGATCAACGATAACTTTTTGACCCAGGACATTTTTCGTTCACTCTTCATTGAGCTCGGAGTAAATGTCAGTTAGGTCGTTTGCGGCAACTTGTTGAATACGCGATTGAATTATCGTTTCATTTGGTGTTCGGTATATTGCGGTGTAACGGGAGGTCGTTATCTCGAGAGCAACACTTGGGATTATTATCGTGAACACTGTCGACTGGCCACCGGCCGGACTTGATATCACGGCCGATATTTTATACTGCTGTTTGGGTCACAGCGGTCGAATCACTATACGTGCTAGCTTCTACGCGTAGTTCTCCCGTCACGCAAACATCATCCTTTTGATGAGAGACGTGCGCGAATACTCGTCCCTGTTGTCGCAATCTAAGTGAAACGATTCCGAAGAGCAGAGGGGCTAACGAGCCTGCTCGGTAGGAGGGGATATGCGCGAGATGTGAATTTGCGTTGATATTTAGGAACAGTACGAGCTATGACGTTTCGCGAATAGGAAACTTCTGAAGACTCGACGATTTATCGGGCCCGGCAACAGCACGGAAGTATAGCAAAGTCGAATGTATCGGTTTCTTTGCTGACCACTGAGTCGTCGCTCGGAGATGTTATCACCGAAGAAAATAGCTTTATCAGCAGCCGCAACTATGAACTCGTCTTGAAGATTTCAACTCGTATGATCGATAGATATATAAATTTTCCTACTTGCCAATATAATTAACACGTTGACCGAAATCCAAAGTCACAGGCCAGTAGTGGTATGATATAAGCGATGATTTTATTACATAAGCAGCCTTACCAGTGCCGGATCTAGGGGGAGGGGCACAGAAGACCCAGGACCGCAAAAATTCAATTTTTTTTTGGCAAAATTTGGTTACGAGCGGTATGCAATACTTAGGAAAAAAAGATCACCCCAGACATCCGAGAAAGATTTTTAAAAGTCGTTACAGGTTTCATGGATCACTTTTTTAAGGTAATCCTATCGCTTCACACTAGTCATACCACTGATCGTACTTGCGACTTGTACCATTTGTATTTTTAACATATGCAAAAAAAATAATTTGCAATAACTAACATTTTCCATGTGTAAACTCTTCAAGGGGAGGTACCTGAGTAAACGGCGAAAAAACAGGTAAACTTCGGGAATTTTTATCTCAAAAACTAATGTTTTGATTGGATCCGGATTTTTTTTTGGCAAATATGTACATTGAGGTATGTTTAGGAATTTTTAAAAATAAATTCGTTGACTGGAAGCGATTGAAACACGATTATCTCGAAACATAGTGTTCAAAGTCGGTGTCAGATGTATCTCGAGAACGGCTTGTCCGATTTTGTCCAAATTTGGATACAATATTCTTCGATAGTTTTTCTCGTTCGTCACGTAGGGGGTTTTCATTTGATTAAACCATTGCTTTTTTATGCAATGTGTATGCAATCCAAAATCGTCGGAAATTGCGAACGAAAAACGAATGTTAAATTAAAACGGTCGCAATTCCGTCAAAAATGAAAATTTCATAAAAACTTGGACGGAATCGGACAAGCCGTTTGCGAGATACATCTGGCACCGACTTTGAAAACTATGTTTTGAGATAATCTCTTTTGAATCGGTTCCAGTAAACGAATTTATTTTTTAAAATTCCTAAACATACCTCAATGTACATATTTTCCAATAAAAAAAAACCGTATCCAATGGAAACATTAGTTTTTGAGATAAAAATTCCGGAAGTTTACCTGTTTTTCTCGCTGTTTATTCAGGTACCTCCCCTTAATGAATGCTCACATTTAATTAGAAAAATGAAAAAATAGTCATTCCAACGATTCGCGCAGTATTTCTAGGTTTGATATTTGGCAACATTGGTTCGATCTCCGTCTCTTTTTACTCAACCAGGCGAGCTTAACCTCTATGCTTTTCAACGTCGATCTGTCAAAACAATGTCAGGTGCGGTACATGTAAAGCATTGTATTCCGGCCACGACTGGCAAAAGCGTGGAAAATTTGTGTAGGCGAAATATGTCGGTTAAAAATGAAACATATGTGGAAATTCGAATGAGTGAGATGAGGTTAGGACTACAGTCAGCCGTTGCCTTGTTGTCACGCCTCTTCGTCGTAGCAAGTGGTAATAAATCCAATATCGGAAGTTCAAATTAAACTGATAATACATAAAAATGAGGTCAATAAGCGTAATTTTTCTGAAAGCATTGGATTAATACAAGTGTTACGTATGTAAATCTGATTATTTTTAAGAATCTGACGGATTCCCACTATTATATACGCTTTTCTAGCGACCGGAAATTGGGTTTTTGTATGTCGTTTCGGAATTCCTTTAATATTTCTTTTCTCTGTCATTAAGTCGATAACCAGCCCTGAAATTTTGCAGAGACGATTATTAATATATTTAGTACAGCTAAAAAAAAGAAAATCCTATGGATTGAAGCCGGGCGATAGGGTTACCTTAAATAAGTTTTCTAAGCGATAATAATTTTTTAAATGCCATGCGGATTGAGAAAGCCTTTTACTTTATTTTAAATTGGTGCTGTATCTGGAAAAGAGTAACATTTGTTTACTCATATTGTTTTTACAACTGCTAAAAAACACCTATGAAAGTTTTAGTACTTAGTGCCAGACGTTCACACCGGCCAGTATACGCGATTTATCTAAAAATAGTTTTCTTCAAAACTGTACGAATGAAAACAGAGAAGTCTTGTTAATTGCCAAGTCCAAGGCATATGTAGTGTATAGTCTATAATTACACTATATTACAATATAAAGTATACCATTACACACTAAAATAATTGATAAATACATATGAAAAAAAAACATTATGATTGTAATCGAATTTAGCTGATGTCAAAAAACGTCTCCTTCCTTAACTTCAAACAACGTACGTTGTTTGAAAAAATTTTGTTTTTTTTTGCAACAAATTGTTTAAGTACTACGAAAAATTTGTCCCGTTTAAAAATAATGGTGGGTACCCCACTTTTCCGTTGCCCAAGGGCGTCCACAACTTACAATTCGACCCTGGGCCTCAAAAATAACTGTAAATAAAGACACCGTGTTTTTTAATCAATAAAGAAATGGCAAAAGGTCTATCGATAACAATTCTTGTAATAAAAATTATTCTCACCCCTCAACAATGTCTTCAGTCACTTGTTCTTCTTGGAGCGCAATGCGGTATGGGATTGCGATGGGCCTTTTCTCGCAGCAGTCATTGAAAGCAATTGTCGGACAAACATACAGATCACCTTCTTGATTACGAAGAGCGCGAGTGAAAGCAGCGCAATGATAAAAGCATAGACGTCGTACAATTCGATTTGCCACCAGGCCAAGTAATCAGCTGGGGATCTCAGTACATTGCCATTTCTGATTACGTACTCGACCCAGAAAATTGCCGTATCCAGTGGCTTCATTGGACGGTCGGTAAACAATTTTGCCAAATGTTTTGCATTTTTGCTACACAAATTAATGATAATAGTCACGGTCAATCATCGATTAATATTTACAACTTCATTAAAAAGAACTTACATGTACGAGGCATTTTTTAAAACCCCATTGAGCGCTTCCGTGAAGGATTCGACGGTAAAATTTGTATACTCTAGTGCGATCATGACGTTTTTTCTTTGGCATAGTAGTGCGTTTAAATATTGATCGGCAAATATTGGAACGCCGACCATGGGTACCCCATACGTAATTGCTTCCTGGGTTGACATGAGCCCACAATGGGTCACAAATAACTTGACGTTTTTATGACCTGTAAGACGATGGGTCACAAATAACTTGACGATTTTATGACCTGTAGAATGCTATGCGGTTCTACAGGAGAATTTTCGCCAGATCTATACACAGATCTATATCACTATATACTGAAATAAATATTTAATTTAAATAGGATCTATCTAAATAAAATAGGGGTTTCCCTTGTCTCACGGCCTACTACGATCGTATTTGTTTTTAAGTTTTTTATTTGTTTCAGCTATTCTTTTTAAATATTTAACATATTGAAGTTGAATAAATAAAGATTCGATGCAAATAAATATTTGGTAATTATGCATAATCGGGGCACCACCCTAATTTCGATGGTAGCATTTTTTTTGCCATGAAGTTGTTGATTCCATTATAGTAAGTGATATTACGTTGGGGGAGGCTGACATTTTATATGAATTCCATAAATTATGGAGTTTTGAAGTTCCCGGAAAAACGTGATGAGATAGGGCATTTTCCAACATTTCAACGCCTATGTTGGGTTTATTTGGGTTGGGAATTCATAGAAAAAGCCTTCCCGAATACCCAAACACACATACACAGCACACATAACCCAAACCAACCAAAACACACACACACACACACACACGCGCGCGCGCGCGCGCGCGCACACACACACACACACACACACACACACACACACACACACACACACACACACACACACACACACAAAACACACAGAATCCAAACGAACACAAAAAATGCGCTGTGTGTGTGTTTGTGTGTGTGTGTTTTGGTTGGTTTGGGTTATGTGTGCTGTGTATGTGTGTTTGGTTATTCGGGAAGGCTTTTTCTATGAATCCCCAACCTCCAAACCCAAACTCAAACCCAGCCCCCAAACCCAAACACACACACACACAAACACACACACACACACACACACACACACACACACACACACACACACACGCACACACGCACGCACGCACAATCTTCGAAACTTGTTGATCAAGATTGAAAAGAAAGGTTAGATGATGACAAAGGCTTTAATTTGTAGTTATAAATCCGTTTACTATATATAATAATCCCACTGATTTGTCCAGACCACTCATTGATTGTATCTATCGAAAATGGTTTGCATTGAAAAAGAAGACGTTAATTTATCACGTGTAAATCAAATGGAGAATAAAAAACCTCATGAGTCACCTGTTAGAATAAACCTACAGGCTGCTCCTTATACGAGCTTCTTTCTTTCATGATCGAGTAATATTTCAAGGGGTGAGAGCCCAAATCGGGGATTTTTTTATTCTTTTGGGCCAGTCCAATATACAGGGTGTCCCTCTTATCTCTAGCCACCCGAAATAACTCGGTAATTATCAACGTCACAAAAAAATGTTCCAGACAAAAGTTGTACGGTGTAAATGGAGCCATCAAATGCGACCTTTTTTTTTATTTCTGTGGAGACGCTGACGCACAGTGAAGGTCACCTCAACTTTTTAAAATGGAATGGTACATTTTTTCAACCATCGTGTGGAGCACCTCAAGCCGCATAAAAAACATTAGGGGATCGAAGTCTTTCAAGATCATTCAAGGTCACCTATTAAGATGAAATACGAATCTAAATATCTCGGATCACTACCAAATCTTTGGCAGTGATCCGAGATATTTAGATTTGTATAATCGACACTGACCTTGAATGACCTTGAACGACTTTGACGTCCTAATATTTTTTATGCGACTTGAGATGCTTCACAAGATGGTTGAAAAAAATGTACCATTCCATTTAAAAAAGTGGAGGTGACCTTCATTGTGCATCAGCGCCTCCACCGAAATAAAAAAAAAATGGTGGCATTTGATGGCCCCTTTCACACCGTACACCATTTGTCTGAAACATTTTTTGGTGACGTCGATAATTACCGAGTTATTTCGGGTAGCAGAGATAAGAGGGTAGCAGAGATAAGAGGGAGTGTATGTGTTTGTGTGTGTGTCCTCTCTTTCCACCCTCTCTACCCCCACTCCTTTTTAATATGTGTGTTGTAACAAAGACAGACCATTAGTTCAATCAAATAGATACATTTAGTGGATTTAACTAAATTGTTTCTTGAACAGATGAAACCGAATCACAGATTTATTAGGATTAAATGAAATATTTAATTGTTGGACGATATTAAATACATTTCCATTTTAACAAAATAATTCCAACAATGGAATGCAAGAGGAAACATTTGATTTCACGGAAAATTAAGTTAATACAAATTTTTAAAAATCAAATAGTCGCGGTTAGTTAATATCAATAGAATTTGTCTGTCAGTGTAGTCTTGAACTATGCATACACTATAGATCCGGCAAAAACGCTCCGGTAGAACAGCATAGTGTGGACCCGGCCTAAGAGTATCGTTATGTAAGTCATCGTGTGCGTGATAACAACAACCCAAAAATATGGAGTTTATCTCTTACGTAATACTCTAGTCTGAGGAAGCCACGGCCACATCATCACATTTTTTGGTACACCGGTGGGTAATTTATCGTTCTTGGCGATCTTCATGAGAACCCGAACGGGCGCGATACGTTCAAAGGCACCGTACAAAGCTTGCACAAATTCTTTCGGAAAAGTTTCGGGTCGTAACATCGAGCCGAATGAGAAATAAACACAACCGTTGGTACTATCGTCTAGCCATTTTTTCACCTCCTGCAAGAACATCGGTAGGATATTGACAAGGTTATTTTTCCGATTTGCATACATATGCTTTCGTTTTAAACATTAAAAAGCTGCTGGCGGATCATAGATTTAAAAAAACACATACACACAAAAGTCCTAAAAAATGTTAAGATGACAATTCTGCAGATCAGTTGGATCTACACTTTGCACAAAAATTAAGGGAGCAAGAAAAAAATCCAAATTTTTAGGGGATTTTCAACAGGCTGTAACTCATACAAAAATGGTCGTACAGCAAAAAAAAAAAGCAAATTGTAGCTCTAAGTGTCTAGTTTTGGGATCTGAGTTTGAAAATTTTTTTTTGAAAATATTTTTCGAGTAATCATAAGAAAACCACCGAAAAAAAATGTTCGAAAATTTTTTGGTTTTTTTTTATCTACGGACGTGGAAAAAATTTTTTGGACTTAACCTCTATATGGACCGGATAGCTTGTTTATTCAGCTTTAATTTGGTTTTTTAAAAATCTCGATACGAGCATTTCTCGCTGAGATATCGGTGTTTGAATGGAAAAAGATCATTTTGTCTTTGATTACCAATATCTCAGCAACCAATGATCGCACAGAAATTTTGAGGTTGGTTTCAAAAACTTGAATAAATTCTCTACAAGGATTGGCAATTGACTTTTGAAAAAAACATTTTTTTTTAATCATTACATGAATTTGAAAAAGCGACCAAAAAAGGGCTTTTTGTGGTTTTTTGGAAAATCAAGCGCCCAATCAAAAATATTGCGGAAACCACTAATGTTAAGTGTGCCTTTTACTGTTCAATATACCCACAAAAACCCTACGAAGTTTCAATTTAATCCAGCCAACCGTTTTTTTTCCCACTTGATCGAATTTTTGAAAAAATTAAAGGAGCAAGAATTTCGCTCTGAAAATGTCATAATTTTTATCAAAAATGAAAAAAAAAATTTTTTTTTTTCATTTTTCTCTCAATTCTGTATTAGTGACTTGGAAAATTTAAGAAAAAAAAAAATTGAAAATTTTGAAAAAACAAAATTCCAAAATTTTTGAAATTTTTTTTTTTTTTTAAATTTGTTAACACACACACACACACACACACACACACACACACACACACACACACACACACACACACACACACACACACACACACACACACACACACACACACAATCTTCGGAGAGTGAGTTTGGAGTCACAAAATACTGTGGAAGTAACGAACCACAGGGTCTTAATCTCTGATAAAACCACACACATACACGTGCGCAAGCACAAACGAAGCGTAAATCCGCCGTGCAACCTCCACGTGGTACGCTTTGGGTAACGCTAATGCCGGCGGCAATTAATTTTTTTTTAATTTTCTGAAGTTTTTAGCCAATTGAAAAAAAAATTGAAAAAAAAAAATTAAAAAAATTTTGGAATTTTTTTTTTCAAAAATTTTCGATTTTTTTTTCTTAAATTTTCCAAGTCACTAATACAGAATTGAGAGAAAAATGAATTTTTTTTTTTCATTTTTGATAAAAATTATGACATTTTCAGAGCGAAATTCTTGCTCCTTTAATTTTTTCAAAAATTCGATCAAGTGGGAAAAAAAAAACGGTTGGCTGGATTAAATTGAAACTTCGTAGGGTTTTTGTGGGTATATTGAACAGTAAAAGGCACACTTAACATTAGTGGTTTCCGCAATATTTTTGATTGGGCGCTTGATTTTCCAAAAAACCAAAAAAAGCCCTTTTTTGGTCGCTTTTTCAAATTCATGTAATGATTGAAAAAAAAATTTTTTTTCAAAATTCAATTGCCAATCCTTGTAGAGAATTTATTCAAGTTTTTGAAACCAACCTCAAAATTTCTGTGCGATCATTGGTTGCGGAGATATTGGTAATCAAAGACAAAATGATCTTTTTCCATTCAAACACCGATATCTCAGCGAGAAATGCTCGTATCGAGATTTTTAAAAAACCAAATTAAAGCTGAATAAACAAGCTATCCGGTCCATATAGAGGTTAAGTCCAAAAAATTTTTTCCACGTCCGTAGATTAAAAAAAAAACCAAAAAAATTTCGAACATTTTTTTTTCGGTGGTTTTCTTATGATTACTCGAAAAATATTTTCAAAAAAAAATTTTCAAACTCAGATTCGAAAACTAGACACTTAGAGCTACAATTTACTTTTTTTTTGCTGTACGACCATTTTTGTATGAGTTACAGCCTGTTGAAAATCCCTCAAAAATTTGGATTTTTTTCTTGCTCCCTTAATTTTTGTGCGAAGTGTATGTCCTCACATAATTTATTGTAATACAGTGGATATTTAATTGACAAACGAATATTGATGATGATTACCGGCGCAAAATCCTCATCACCGTCGTTAACATGAAGACCGCCAACTTCCACGATTCCTGGGACCAGTGGTCTCACAAAATCGAAGCTTGGATGCGTATTGATCAAAAGGATAGCAACGTCCTTCCATAATTCACGAATCGTAGGGATCTTTAGTCCAAAGTGTTTCTCTATTTCGTTTACTTGGCGAGGTGCATTGTACACCCAATAATTGAGTTTGATGAAATTAGTGACGATCGTGTTCTGCAAGCGCTCAATGAAGGTCATGCGCTGCGTAAAATCTGAAAATATGCTCGGCACGAATGCAGGAGTATCGGTATTTCCCATCGGCATAGCCATCCAGTCGTACAATTTGCTCGTCACGATACCAACTATCGGTACCTTGAATTGACGACTGAACGCCATGTAACAGTCGGCTACGATTTGCTGAAATTGATTTAATTGACACAATAAATTGATTTAATTGACACAATAATAATTCGTTAATAAAGATACAATATGAATGAGAACAATCGAAATCTTCGACAATTGACATAATTGAATACTGATCAATAAGGCTAATTACTGTGGAAATGGATATTATCGTCATTGTGCGACGCTGATCAAGCAATCCATTATTGTTTAGGTATCAAGTGTTTTCTATGTTCCCCACCTTTATTAGATCGACTGCAAGTACTGTATACTGCGATCAACGAGAAAACGACATGCTTCGAACCTAACTTCGTTCGGTACGATCAGGTCCCACTAACACGCTACCCGCTTGACTCTCTTCACGTACATGTTCAATGCAGGGCCCAAATGTTACGGTGCCACGGTACTGAGCCGCAAGCACCACTACCCCCACCTGACCCACAGGTCGCTTAAAGCCTTAGTCCACAGTAACGGATATAAAATCATGAGCGAATTTAACAATTTTTTTGTATGAAAAAGTGATTCACTCCTAAAATAATTACACATCTATTTAGTATGAATATCAAGCTGTTAGAAATATATATATATATATATATATATATATATATATATATATATATATATTTATATATATATATATATATATTTCGATGTACAAAATGGCCGACTACTAATATTTTCTTTTGTTATCTGTTTTTAAGACGCTCCGCGGCGTGACATTTAGCATTTACAATTTTTTACCTAGAAGAAAAAACAAAAATTCTCGTCAATCTACATTAGAATACCTAGAGAAGTACGTACGGAATTTAAAAAATATTGTTTCATTCAAAAGTTGTAGGTATTTGAACTTAAGAAATGAATTTTCAGTGAAAAATTTCGTTATAACTGCTCATGAACTGCTCATAAAATGAAAACTTTTCGATTAATCAGAAATTCCGTACGTACTTCTCTGCGAAATGCAATTAGGAACATAACTTTTAAATTTGAAATAAATTCAGTGAAAATTGTTGAAGTTATTTGTCATGCCAATTGGAAAAAAGCTGTTTTGAGAAGTTTCGAGTAGTCGGCCATTTTGTACATCGAAAAATATATGTTTTCTAACAGCTTGATATGCATACTAAATAGATGTGTAATTAATTTTACGAGTGAATCGCTTTTTCATACGAAAAAAATGGTTAAATTTGCATATGATTTTACACCCGTTACAGTGGCCTAAGGCCTTTAAGCAGGGCGGCGCGGCGCTTTCTCATGAGATATACTACTGACTTTTCGTAATACTTTTGACTCATTCTGGCTTCCAATTGTCAAGAGATAATATGTATCGATAACCCCAATGGGTTCGACACGTACCATCCATATGTATGTTGGTTAATTACATCGCGATAAAAACTGATACCATTCGCTGTCACGGTGAATATCACACGTTGCGTGTACTCGTTATCGATTTCGTGTCAGGGATTAAGAGTAGCAAATCTTCTTTTAATTAAAATGCAAAGGTATTGAAATTAAAGAATACGTTGTGTAAATGTTAAACGTACATAAGGCCAATTCACAAATGATCACGTATGGGTGCATGTCTTTTTAGATTTTTTAAAACTTTCATCGAAGTTATACCGCTTGCAATTGTTTTATTGATAACTCAGATTGACTTTCCCAATTCTTCATTTGGACATACCACAGTGATGAAAGCCTTCAATTTATTATTTAGCTTTCTGCTGTTACCTCATTGATAATGAGATCGTAGGGTGGATCCTTTGGTGGCTGTTCAATCAAATCTCGAATTTTCGGTGAGCCAAGGGCGCCGCACATATCCAGCGTACCTACACCCATAACTGATCTTATGCCGCTACTGGTATAATGTTGTGCACCTTCGAGCGTGAGGTTGTTGATAAACGGAGGAAGAACGTCTGCGAGACTTATGTCGCGATAATTGGGTGGTGGATTTTTCAAGGGAAAAGAACTGACCACGTCAACCTGATGTCCTCGTGCGGCAAGACCTCGCATGAGTGTTTCGCCCATTACAAAGTGACTTTTCAGAGGTAGTACAAACAGACCGAGAATTCTGGCAGCATCGACGTTTGCATTTTCATGAACAATCAGCATGACAATCAATAATGAATATAACCCGTTGAGCCGGCCCATTTTTTTTCTGTACTCGAGCAGAAACACTGTCTCTACTCGTGTAAATCGCAGCAAAATAATGATTCTATCAAATCAAAAACCCCGATCACCTTTATCGGCACTTGTTGCTTCCTTGGATGCACATGATTCGAGACAGGAGTTCCATTTACCATTAACTCTAGGAAGGAGCTAACATATTGAAGATGAGAGAAAAAAGTATACAAGTTTGGACAGTTGCACGGGGGAGCTCGGTTCAAGACGATTCGAGACTGTGTGAAACGGCTTGAATGCCGCAGAACGGAAAACGATTGACAACGTATCCTCCCTCTCTCTTCCGTGTCTAGCTCTCCCTCTTTCTCGGACTATGTACACGGAGAAAACAGGGGCCTCGAAGTTTAGAATTAATACTATGCTTCTAAACAAAATATCATTACATATCAAAAAGTATTGAATGGAAGATAAAAATTGTAATTATGGTATAGTAATAATGAAGAAATTTAAATTTTAACCTACAATATGGCACGTAAAATGATACAAATAATACATTTTATTTGGCATATTGTGATTTTTTGTAGTATTCAAAAAATATTTTGCCCACGTGATTGGAACAATTAGTTTCCAGTATTCTACAAAAAGTACGGTATAAAGAGTCACATTTTACTAATAACTTCGTAATATTTTTCGCTATACGCCGAAGATTTATGCTATGCGTATAGTGAAATCTATACATACACGAAGATTCATGCTATATGTATAGTAAAATCCATATGAAAATATAGCGTGTAATAAAGGTTGGTATTTTACAAAAAGTCCTATACAGCATATAGGACTCGCGCCCATGCGCGTCAATAGTTTCAAATGTAATATGCACGCATCATTTTTACTATACGGTGTGAGAATCATTTTTACACTTCTACAACAACAAGTCTTAGAATTCCGAACTGACAGTAAACTGCTATACTTTTATAGCACTGATCATTTGACTTCTGGCAACCAGTGTTAGAATTTGAGGCCGTATTTTTCTCGGTGTAGGCAATTCACTTGCGCAGTGAGAGATACATTGTAACGAATACTGTGATGTATAACCTGTTCGCTCTGTTGATGATAGCCTACTCGGGCATTGCATCCTTCAATCATAACGACATGGCCAACTTATGAGTAGACCAATTTCAGCACAATTCCATTTGTTTCTTTCATGCTAGGTCCACATTGGGTATCTTTATTTCAAATGGCTGCGCGATTGCATTTATTGGTAAGGTTTGGAGAATACGCTGGGTGAGGGAGGATCTGCCATTCCAGTTACATCAGTGAATTCTTCAATACCAATGCAATGTGGAACCGAGCATTGCCGTTCAGCAGAATCACCCTCGGCGATTTGATGCCACAAATGGGAGTAACACAATCCGTTTAGTTTCGAAAATAAAGTTAGTATTGAAAAAAAATACATGAAAAGAAAAACATTTGGAAACGCGTTCCATAGCATTCGGTGTATGGCTCGAATCGTGCTTTTTAGCATCGAAATATCTCGGGAATATTTTTAGATTTCTATGGCACAGCAGTTTATTAGGTGCGCAACTAAGTTCCCGGGTTTCACACATGGATGGGGCTAGCGACACATGTAGTCGGCATACAGGTCTGAAATTGGGTGTTTTTATGGCTTGGACATCTGTTAGGAATACCCAGTCGTAATATAAACAAATATCGCAACACAAAGACCTTTTTTCTAACCTCGAAAATGTCAAAGTTTGTGCCAAATAAACAGCATTTGCGGGAAGCATTGCTTTTCTGCTTCAATCTAAAAAAAATAGCAGCTGAAGCACGTCGGTTACTTGAGGAGGCCTACGGCAAACATAAACTATCAAAAACAACGTGTGAAGATTGGTTCAAGCGGTTCAGAAGTGGTGATTTTGAGACTGGGGACAAGGAGTTTGCGGTCTTCCCGAGCGAAGACCGCAAACATCTGCGGACGCCGATCTGCAAGCGTTATTGGATGAAGATGACACTCAAACAGAAGATCAACTTGCCGAGGCATTAAATGTGACTCGGCAATGTATTTCGAAACATTTGCACATCATGGAAAAAATTCATAAGGAAGGAAAGTGGGTGCTGCATCAGTTGACTGAGAGACAGATGGAAAATCGAAGAGCCACTTCCGAAATTTTGCTTTTGCGGCAGAACAGAAAGAGTTTCGTGCATCGAATTGTTACCGGCGATGAAAAATGGATATATTTCGAGAATCCCGAACGCAGAACATCGTGGCTTTTACTTGGCGAAGCGTCAACATCGACGGCACGGCCAAATCACTTCGGAAAAAGACAATGCTCTGCGTTTGGTGGGACCAGAAAGCAATCGTGTACTATGAGCTGCTGAAAACGGGCGAAACTGTCAATGGCATCAATTTGAACCACGCATTGCTCGAAAAACGGCCAGAATGGGACACGAGACACGAACGTGTGATATTGTAGCACGACAACGCTCCGTGCCATCGCAGTTCCATCGTCCAGGACACCATAAAAATACTGAAATGGGATCTGCTACCGCACCCGCCGTATTCGCCAGACCTGGCCCCTTCAGACTATCACATGTTCCGGTCGATGGCGCATAGCTTGGGTGGGCTACACTTGGCCAATTACGATGCAGTACAAAATTGGTTGGATGAATGGTTGCACAAGGAGACGGCACGACCGTGGGGTCGGGGATTTGGCCGATTTTTTTTTGTGGTGAGAGAGGACCCTTAGCACCTTACGTGGTCCAAGTCGTAGGACGCACTACTCGGAAAGTTCCGAGAAAAATCGATTCAAAGTTTCTTAGGCGCTTTATGAGTTTAAAATGTCAGGCACTTGTCGAGCCGCCGTCTAGTCTAGACGGTTACCCAGGTAGGAAATTAAAAGGCTGACGATGGAAACAAGCTTGTGCGAGCCTTGTTTCACCGAGCCTGAGTGAGACAGAGCTGGCCCAGGTTTCATTGCATCGTTTGGAGCAGCCTGGAACCAAGACTGGCTGCTTAGCCTAAACTCAGGGTTATTTCAAGCTTCATTCAGCCGGTGAATTTTGAGGCTGAAAAATCAAGGCTGGATGCAGGCTTGTTTCAGGTTGTGATAACATAAAATAAGTTTAAAATAATATTTTTTCTGTACTTTTATGAAAAAAAAATTTAGCAATAAATTTGTCGGGTGCGAAGGCACGAAATCCGAAAGCGAAGGAGACAGCTCAGAACTTTTAAACATATGCTCTTATCGATATTTATGAGGTACACAAAAAAGTATATACGAAAATAAAAGTACGCAATAAAATAAAGTATTGTTTTAAAAAATATTTTTTATATATATTTTGTAACAAATAATATAACAAATAATAAATATATATAATCAAATGAATTCTTTACAGATTTATTAAATTTACCCCAATGTAGAATATAGAAAACTAAAAACAGGCCTCATATAGCCTCGGGAAGAGTTTGGGAAAAGCCTGGTCATAAATGCTCGTGAAGGCTTCATTAAGGCTCGTTTTGAGCCTTGTTGTTTCGTCGTTTCAGGCTTAGTACAGGCTTTTCTACCAGCCTTCGGTCAAGCCTGTGTGCAAGAGCCTGAAACCGCGTTATCATTCAGAGGTTCAGCTAGGCCTGAAATCAGGCTGGTGCTCAGCCTGAATTAAAAAATGTGAGCCTTGTTTCAGAGCTTGGCGAGCCTTTTTTTCATCGTTAAATCCTACCTGGCTAGGGCTAGGTCTTTTGCGCTGGAGGTCTCGGGTTCGATTTCTCCTTCGGATCTCATTTTTTTTGTTATCCCAACAATTATTCAAAACATTTCTCATCCCTACATTATTTTTTGAAATTTCTTTACATTATTTTTTTTTAATTATTTTCTTTTTTTCCCAATAAAACAATTCATAAGGGTGGGTTTTTTATTTTTCATTTTAAAGTATATGAGGAGGAACATTGGGTTTTTAATGAGAATAACAAAGTCGATTAGGAAAAATTCAATTTTTATTCATATAATAATTATATACAAAAACCGCAGTGGTAATTATCGTAGAAACAAACAAAGCAATAATTTTTGCGACATCTTGCGCAACATATAAAAGCGGATTTTTACAATCGCAGGGAGTTTGCAATACATCCGTACAAAAACATGTCCCATTAACATTCATGAAAATGTTTCTAGACAAGACAAATGTTTACAGACAAGTTAAAAATTTCACAAAGCGCTTGCAAAATTATAGCGAATTGTTAGAGCAGAATCGTGAAATTAATTCCTGAAAAGATTGTATAAAAATCCATTCAATAATTCACCATCAATTATCGTCACCAATATTCCGAGACATGATTCAATACGCCTGATTTGCCTCAAAATTATTAGTTACCATAAACTTTTCCATAAATGTTAATGGGACATGTTTTTGTACGGATGTATTGCAAACTCTCTGCGATTGTAAGAAAACCGCATTTATATGTTGCGCAAGATGTCGCAAAAATTATTGCTTTGTTTGTTTCTACGATAATTACCACTGCGTTTTTTGTATATAATTATTATATGAATAAAAATTGAATTTTTCCTAATCGACTTTGTTATTCTCATTAAAAACCCAATGTCCCTGCTCATATACTTTACAATGAAAAATAAAAAACCTCACCCTCATGAATTGTTTTATTGAAAAAAAAGAAAACAATTAAAAAAAATGAAAATAATTTTTAAAAAATAATGTAAATAAATAAATAAAAAATGTAGGGATGAGAAACGTTTTGGATAATTGTTGGGATAACAAAAAAGAAAAAAAAAAGATCCGAAGGAGGAATCGAACCCGAGACCTCCGGCGCAAAAGGCCGAGCCCTTTGAAAAGTTCATTTACAAAACCTTTGGTTTTTATTTTTTCACAGTTAGTCAGTGGAACTATAATTATTCGGCAAAATCAGGCAAAATTCGGCAACAGCCGTCCTAATTACGTTTCTTTTTATGCGCCAAACCGACTGAACCGTCCGTAGACGAAATCACGTGGAGGATTGTATTGATTAGTACTTTCACGACTAAAATAACAATATAGAGCGCAAGGATACAGCTGATGAGCAAAAAGCCATAAACATCAAGACGGTCGTTTTGCCACCAGGTTAAATCTGCAGCGGGTGATCGCAGGACTTCGGGGCCATTTCTAATTGTGTACTCGACCCAAAAAATTGCAGTCTCCATGGCGCTCATTGGGCGATCGCAAAAGCGTGCTGATTGAAGTTTAGCAGCATTCCTGAAAACTCATTAACGTTATTCGTCCTTCCGCTACGTCTTTTTGATTACTGGTCAATATTTGGTAAATAATCTGTTCGCTCACTTACTTATAGCTCGGGTCGTTTAGGACTTTGGCAAGAGCAGCAGTCATCGTGCCTTCATTGATGTTATTGAAATCCAATACAACAGCCATTTTAATATCCTCGAAGTATTTCAGATTCAACTTTTGATCACCGAACAAGGGGATACCAATGAGTGGCACACCGTAATAAAGAGCCTCTTGCGTACTCATTATTCCACCATGTGTAATAAATAGCCGTGTATTGTTGTGTGCTGAAAGAAAATGATCGAGTTTGTCAGATGAAAGAAGGGGTGCAAATAATTTACGAATAAAATGAATTAGTCTTAGGAAGGTTTTAAAACTGTATTCGCGTAAGAGCTTGAGAAAAGATTATCCTAATTCTTGAAGTACAAAGTACGAGCAATCATCCTCATGAAGAAAAACAAGATTCTCCTGCCAACATACCCAACACCGGTACTTGAGGGATCCAAGACGATGTGATCAAATTTTTCGGCTGGCCCGGAAGAAGTTTGTCTTTATTCGCGACTTTCATGAGCACTCTGGTGGGGGCGATTTTCTCGAATGCCGCGTACAAACCTTTTATAAAATCTTCGGGCATGGTTTCAATATTCACCATGGATCCAAAAGTGACGTAGACCACACCGTCTTTGCTCTCATCTAGCCATTCTTTCAAGTCCTGTAAAAATCACAACAATGAACGGAGTGCGTTGTACTAGGAAGATCGATCGTTTCTTCAAAATTGTTGAAAGCGATTCTTAAATGTCATCTGTACCTTTGATATTTCGGTATTACTGTCCTCAAGATGCAAACCCCCGACCTCGATGAGACCTATTGTCGTTGGTCTCACACCTGTCAGAGTGTAAAATGAATTTACCAAGGTTAACGTGATCCTATCCTCAAGCTGTCGTATGTGGGGAATATCTGGCCCGAGATACTTCCTCATCAGTTCAGTCTGTGTGTCACCGGTCAACGAATAAAACTGATACGTTTTTATAGCGTCGTGAAGAGTATTTCTGACACGTTCCCAAAACGACATTGGATGTCTCAAATCAATGAAAAAGGATGGAAAGAATGCTAGGTTTGATGGATTGCCGATGGCGCGATTTATCCATGGCATTTCCAACGTTGCGCTTACAAAGATAACAGGTACTTTGAACAGCGCCCCGAGACCTAGGAAACAGTTTTCCCCCAAGGCCTGCAACACCGCAACACATTAAATTTCCGTTAACCACAACGTTCTGCGATAAGTTTTTTCTATTCCTCGTTAAACGACAAGATTATTACTTCTACAATGATGAGATCGTAGGGTGGAACTTTTGGTGGATTTTTGATTATCCTCTGGAACTTCTCTTGGCCCATCAACAGACATAAATCATGGCCAGCGGGCCCAACGACAAATTCTAAAGAATCAAACTGCCTTACTGTATCGAAGGTCCAATTGTTCACAAAAGAAGTCTGTATTTCCCCGATGTTCATAAGTACTGTCAAATTCTCAAGTGTTTTCTTCGGTGGAAAGCACGTCACGATATCAAATTGATGACCGCGCTTGGCGAGCCCCTTTGACAGGGCGTCGAACATCATTTGATGGCTCCTCGAGCACATCGGGAATATTCCTAAAATCCTGTATGCCTCCGTTGTAACGGAAAATCCGCAAATTAGAAACCACAGAAATAATCGCAGGTCTTTCATATTTCTGTTTTTTTTTTCGTTCAAATGGGCCGATAGAGTCTCCGTTCCTCCGATCGAACCTTGCCTTGTGAATCAATATTCTGGACTGCTACCAGATCGGTCGTATTTTATATTTGATGTTCCTTTTTCACTTTGATTTCCCTTCGTATAGTACACCTCAAATATTAGTATCTTTAGTGGTGGGCAATTTCACGTGACCCTGGATACGCTATCGTACACGACCACTTTCGACGATACCGCGAATCCGACAAACATCATCAGCACAGTAGCACATCAAATTATACATCTGTAAGAATTCACATATGTCAGAATAGGAGTAACTTGTACTAAAGGTTTATTTCACACACCGGTTTGCATTTTTCGAGACAGCCAAGCTCTTCGATGGACGAGGACGAACTGCTGGTGACGGTCTCGTACTCGTCAAATGTGGTCAGATATCTCTAGCCAAGAATGTCTCTGTTTTGAAATAGTACGTGACAGCTCGGCCAATCTTGACCGTTGTTCGTAAATGAATATTGCAGGTACATTAAAATCTTAAACACAGGAACGCACGTTTTCTTTATTCGAAGGACATACATATAATACACTTAAATTCGTGGACTTTGATCAGCCTTATAACTATACTAACTCAAGGGGGCTTCTGTGGCCTCGTCTACCGATTTTATTGAACACCATGGTTTCATGTTCCCCGCTTCCCAAACTCCTTCGTATGGTTGTGGTGTCAAATGAAAGGTTTCGACGTCTTCAAGTATGTTCCGATCGAAACGGAGAACCTTTATCACTTCATAAGGGCTTTTGTCTCGTGAGATAAATTTTTTCGGGGTGTTTCGAGTACTTTCAAAGTTTTTTACCGTCACATATAGAGTCAGCGACCTCGTACTTGTGCGGCTCCTTATGCCTTTAATTGACGTTTATCTTGTTTTTCAATGGACTGATGTCTATTTTTTCGTAGCCGTTTTCGAGACAACACACTTCTCGGCAAACGACGGTAGCACACAGCCATTTTTTTCGCCGTTTCTATGGCTCCCTCTCTGTCCCACCGATGCATTACAGGGCGTTGCGCAACTCTCAACACAGGCCTGCTTGCAATACTTAACAGCGTATAATGGGTATTCCAAAGGGAGTTTTGTATCTTACGCTCTCGTATAACCCGTCTACAATAGAAATTGTCTCGAAACCGACTAATATATTTCCCATTTTTGTGAGCATGAAACGAAACTCATCGAAATTCATCCCGGAACTTGATTCATAGCCCTTTTGAAGCTGTAAGAGTTTACACGTTTCTGGATAGAACTAAATTGTAATAAAGCTTTATTTCGCATACCGGTTTACATTTGCTCGAGACTACCGCATTCTTTAACGGACGGGGACGAACTGCTGGTGATGCTCCCGTACTCGTGAAGCATGGTCAGATATCTCTACCGGAGAATGGCTCTGTATTGAAATAATACGTTCTACGTCCAAAATCTTTCTTACTTTCGGCATTGTCTCTATTTCTGCGGCAGATCATACTATTGGACTTTATATAATCTTGTATAATCGGCCAAAATAGTAAGTCCCTACATCTAACGATGATCTTAAATATCGCCCATGTGTTTGAGAAGACGCGTGCACGTAAATGATAAATGGCATGCAACATCCACATTGATCTTCAAGACAGTCTTCATTGGAAATGCACGGAACTTCCGATTTGGGCAAAATGCTCGGAAAGCTCCGAATATCAAAGTATCAACAACGAAACATTCTTGAAAGCACTAATATCCCTTCAAGTACGGGATCCAGATGACTATAAGGCAAAATTGTGCCCTCTTATATGATGCTATGAAAATGCTCAATTTTAGCAATCAACGTACGCGACCCAGCAAACTCCTGTAATCTAGTAGGCTTATGATCGGTAAGCAACTTAGCCAAATGTTTTGGACTTTTCTTACACAGATTGATAATGATAATAGCCATAGGCAATGATCGATCGTTCTTTATGACTACCTCAGTAAGAAGAATTGACCTGTACAAGGTATATTTTTTACGCACCCTATTCAGAGTGCGTTTGAATATCGATCGGCAAACACTGAAACGCCATGGGCACCCCATACGTAATTGCTTCTTGAGTTGATATGAGCTCACGATGTGTCACAAATAACTTGACGTTCATATGATCTGTAAAGTTATTGATCCATCATAAATGAAATACAGTACCCGACAAAAAAAGTACGCACCATTCAAAATTCAATATTGGTGTTATTATACTTACGAAAATAGTTAATGGAGTACTTCCACAGCTGTTTCAACGATAATTTATAAGTTCACGTTTACATTTTCACTGAAACATCATCAAAAATATTCAAAAGCTGAACGAAAACAATTTCAACGCGTAGATGCCAATTTTAGGCTGGACAAAAAAGTATGCACCCAAAAAAAAAAAGAAAATATGTCATCACATCGCGCATCTAAAATTTTGTGCAACCACCTTTTGCTTCAATAACAGCCTGTAAACGCCGAGGCATACTTTCTACAAGATTGTGAATTTGGTGTTCGTCGACATTGTCCCAGGTCTCCCGCAAAGCATCAAAAAGCTTTTCTTTGTTTGTTACGTCGCCCTTATTAACATTTTGGTCCAAAATAGACCACAGATTTTCTATAGGATTTAAATCTGGTGGTTGTGCTGGCCAATCCAAAAATTTGATCTGCGAAGAACGGAAAAAGGCCGATGCTTTTCGAGCCGTATGTTTAGGATCGTTGTCTTGTTGAAAGATGAATTCATCCTGCAGACCGATCTTTAGCAGTGATTCCTCCAGATTTTCGTTTATGATTTCAATGTAAACATCGGTGGTCATAGTAAGTACCATTGCATTGAGTGGAACCAAATTTCCCACTCCTGACCACGCAAAATAACCCCACACTAAAACACTTTCCCCTCCAGGTTTGACAGTCTTTTGAATATTTTTTTTAAGAAGCTGTTCTCCCGGCTGAATCCGAACGCGTCATCGTCGTTTATGCCCTAATAAGTCAAACTTACTCCCGTCATTTCAAACGACTTTTTTCCAAAACGAAATCGGCTTACTCGCGTATTTTTTTTTCAAACTCGAGGCGCTTGATTTTATTTGCTTTGCGAATCAGGGGGCGACGTTGTGCAAAACTGTTTTTTAAGCCTGCTCCTCGAATTCTCTTACGGACTGTTCGGTCGGAAATGTTCAGGCCTGTATTTTCGAGAATTACACCGCTAGTAATCGTCGGATTTTTCTTTATCTCCCTGATAATTTTGCGATCGTCCAATGCAGTTGTTTTTCTTTTCTACCCCGTCCATTTTTATCACTGACTATACCTAATTCTTTGAACTTGTCGCATATTTTTCTCACTGCACCTTCACTTATGTTATATTTTCGACCAATTTCTCTTATAGAAATACCTTTTTTTGGTCCTTAAATACCAGTTCTCGCACTTGAATTGCAGTTTTCGGTATCGCGGATTTGTTGCTACCGTATTCGAACACAGAAAATCGATAACTGGCCGAAAAATCGTCAAATCTATATGTTTACATTCCGTTTGCCTTCCTAAGCTTCGTTGGGAGAAAATCGCTTTGTTGTCACTGATGAGAATATATAAACCTTGGGTTCGTACTTTTTTGTCCAGCCTATAACAGGCAATCTTCGCGCTGAAATCGTGCTCTTTCTGGTTTCGAATATTTGTAACATTGTTTCAACGGCAGTGTAAAGGCAAAACAATGAACTTTCGTCATGCCTGCTCAAGGTCTGGTTTATTGATAATATTTGGAATGAGAATACCACGTAAATGCCCAGATAGACAGTCGTGATCATCACGCCGTGCATACTATTGATGAAGCAAATTTTACAGCATATTGACTACATGCCATGATGCAAAGCCGTGAACTCATTTAGTATAGTGAATGTACAAAGCATTTTGATCTCAATATGTCGTTTACAAATGCATCGTACGTTTGAAGCACGTTGAACTCATATCGCTGTGCTCAAGTGTCCACAATTAATATCTGCAAATTTTACGTCATATGGAAGTCATCCAATGATTGTGTTGATGAATTCACTGGGTTGGCACTGGTAGTAGACATGCCATGCAAGCAATATGACGGCGATATGCATGTTTGTCAGTGATACATTCGATGGGCGCAACATGACGGCGATATGCATGTTTCTCAGTGATACATCCTATGACGGTGATATGCATGTTTCTAAGTGATACATTCGTTGAGCGCAATATGACGGCGATATGTATATTTTGTCAGTGATACATCCCAGGAGCACAATATGATGGCGATATGCATGTTTCTCAGTATTACATTCCATGACGGCAATATGCATGTTTTCAGTGATACATTCAGTGAGCGCAATATGACGGCGATATGCATATTTCTCAGTGATACATCCCATGAGCGCAATATGACGGCGATATGCGTGTTTCTGTGATACATCCTATGACGGTGATATGCATATTTCTAACAAGGATCCTTGTTAGAAATATGCATATCACAAGGATCCTTGTTAGAAATATGCATATCACCGTCATAGGATGTATCACAGAAACACGCATATCGCCGTCATATTGCGCTCATGGGATGTATCACTGAGAAATATGCATATCGCCGTCATATTGCGCTCACCGAATGTATCACTGAAAACATGCATATTGCCGTCATGGAATGTAATACTGAGAAACATGCATATCGCCATCATATTGTGCTCCTGGGATGTATCACTGACAAAATATACATATCGCCGTCATATTGCGCTCAACGAATGTATCACTTAGAAACATGCATATCACCGTCATAGGATGTATCACTGAGAAACATGCATATCGCCGTCATTTTGTGCCCATCGAATGTATCACCGACAAACATGCATATCGCCGTCATATTGCTTGCATGGCATGTCTACTACCAGTGCTAACCCAGTGAATTCATCAATACAGTCATTGGATGACTTCCATATGACGTAAAATTTGCAGATATTAATTGTGGACACTTGAGCACAGCGATATGAGTTCAACGTGCTTCAAACGTACGATGCATTTGTAAACGACATATTGAGATCAAAATGCTTTGTACATTCACTATACTAAATGAGTTCACGGCTTTGTATCATGACATGTAGTCAATATGCTGTAAAATTTGCTTCATCAATTGTATGCACGGCGTGATGATCACGACTGTCTATCTGGGGTGGTTCAAACCGTAGGTAGGTACAAAATTTAACTAGGCAGAATACGTTTTTAATCCATTTATCATATAGGCAGGAACATCAATAAAGCGTATGGGGATAATCAAAATCCTACCAGATTTTTTTTATCAATATTTTTGGATTTTTTTTATTTTTCACGCTATGACACTCAAATGAGCTTCATACGAGCACAGCATAGTTACGTCACGCCATGCCGCTAATATGACCTCCGTATGAGTACAGCATATTTACGTCACGCCATGCCGCTAATATGAGCTCCGTATAAGTACAGCATATTTACGTCACGCCATGCCGCTAATATGAGCTCCGTATGACCACAGCATAGTTCCGTCACGCCATGCCCCTAATATGAGCTCCGTATGAGCACTACAGTTTCTTCACGTCGTGACACCCATATGAGCCCCATATGCACTCACTTATTGTTAGATATTCGTGAGCCAAATTTGCGAGTCTGATGAATTCACTGCATGCATATTCGCGTGAGAACAACTTTGCTTCATTTGGATGTATCATTGTGAATCATCATGTGATGCAAATATGACTTCAACGGGAGCACTCATAAGGGATACACAGCTGTGAGACTTTCTATGCTGCAGTGATGATGTACATATGATGCCAATATGAGGTACATCTGTCTATCTGGGTGGAAATTGAACGGTGTGTACTTTTTTTGTCCGGTACTGCCGGACATTCCATTTTAGTTCCACTGACATTTAGTCAGTGGAACTAAAATTACCCTGGACATTCGATATATTGTCAACGGCTGTCCTAATAACGTTTCTTTTGATGCGCCAAACCGACTGAACCGGCCGAAGACCGAATCACGTGGAGAATTGTATTGACCAGTAATTTCACGACTAAAATAGCAACATAGAGCGCAAGGATAGAGCTGATGAGCTAAAATCCATAAACATCAAGACGGTCATTTTGCCACCAAGTTAAATCTGCAGCGGGTGACCGGAGGACTTCGAGGCCATTTCTAATTGTGTACTCGACCCAAAGGATTGCAGTCTCCATAGCGCTCACTGGGCGATCACAAAAGCGTGTTGATTGAAGTTTAGCAGCATTTCTGAAAAATCATTACTGTTATTTGTCCTTCAGCTACGTCTTTTTCATTACTGGTTACTGATTACTCCACTTTAGCAATAGGAGATGACACCGTGCGTTCATTGATGTTATTTAAATTCAAGACTACAGCCATTTTAATATCCTCGAAGTATTTCAGATTCAAGTTTTGATCAGCGAACAGGGGGATACCTATGAGTGGCACACCGTGATAAAGAGCCTCTTGCGTACTCATTATTCCACCATGTGTGATAAACAGCCGTGTATTGTTGTGTGCTAAAAGAAAATGATCGAATCTTCTCAGATGATAACAAAGGGTTCAATTGATTTTCGAATAAAATGAATCAATCTTAGGAACGTTTTGAAACGGTATTCGCGTAAGAACTTGAGAAAAGACTACCCTAATTCTTGAACTACAAAGTACGAGCAATCATCCTCGAGAAAACTAACGAGATTGAACTGCCGACATGTCCAACACCGGCACTTGAGGGATCCAAGACGAGGTGATCAAATTTTTCGGCTTGCCCGGGAGAAGTTTGTCTTCGTCCGCGCCTTTCATGAGCACTCTTGTGGGAGCGATTTTCTCGAATGCCGCGGACAATCCTTTTATAAAACCTTCGGGCATGCTTTCAATATTCACCATGGATCCGAAAGTAAAGTAGATCACACCGTTTTTACTCTCATCCAGCCATTCTTTTAGGTCCTGTCAAAACCACAACAATGGACGGAGTGCGCTTGGACTGGGATCGATCGTTTCTTCAAAATCGTTAACAGCGATTCCTTAATGTTAGTTTTACCTTTGATATTTCGGTATAATTGTCCTCAAGATGCAAACCCCCGACCTCGGTTAGGCCTGTTATCGTTGGTCTCACACCGGTCAAAGTGAATAATGATTTTATCAAGGCTAACGTGATCCTATTCTCGAGCTGTCGTATATGGGGAATATCCAGGCCGAGATACTTCCTCATTGGTTCAGTTTTCATG
The DNA here is from genome assembly GCA_944452715.1 of Ophion slaviceki. Lineage (NCBI taxonomy): Eukaryota > Metazoa > Arthropoda > Insecta > Hymenoptera > Ichneumonidae > Ophion > Ophion slaviceki. The sequence goes on along the minus strand of OX101794.1, from coordinate 11,343,897 downwards.
TCACCGGTCTTCGAATTCTACCGATATGTTACTCTAGCGTCGTAAAGAGTATTTCTGACACGTTCCCAAAACGATAGTGGATGTCTGAATCTAGAGAAAAAGGATGGATAGAAAGCTAGGTTTGATGGATTTCCAATGGCGCGATTTATCCATGGCATTTCCATCGTTGTGCTTGCAAAGATAACAGGTACTTTGAACAGGGCCCCGAGACCTATGAAACAATTTTCCCCGAGGGCCTAAAACACCCCAATACATAAAAATTCTGTTGATTACAACGTTCTGCGATCAGTTTTTCCTATTCCTCGTTCAACGACAAGTTTCTTACTTCTACAATGATAAGATCATAGGGTGGATCTTTTGGTGGATTTTTGATTATCCTTTGGAACTCCTCTTTGCTCAACAACAGACATAATTCAATGCCACCGGGCCCAACAACGAATTCCAGAGGATTAACACCTACTGCTATATTGACGGTCCAATTGTTCCCGAGAGGAGGCTGACTGCTCGCGACGTTAATGAGAACTGTCAAATTCTCAAATGTTCTCTTCGGTGGAAAGTACGTCACGATTTCAACTTGATGACCGCGCTTAGCAAGTCCCTTTGACAGGGCATCGTACATCACTTGATGGCTCCTCGAGCAGAGCGGGAATATTCCTAAAATCCTGTATGCCTCCGTCGTAACGGAAAATCCGCAAATTAGAAACCACAGAAATAATCGCGGGTCTTTCATATTTCTTTTTTCGTTTTCGGCCATTTCGTTCGAATGAGCCGATAGAGTCTCTGTTCCTCAGATCGAACCTTGCTTTGTGCATGAATACTCTCGACTGATACAGGATGGGCCGTATTTTATATTTGATGTTCTTTTTTCACTTTGATCTCGCTTCGCATATTATCCGTTGAATATTAGTATCTTTAGTGAAAGGCAATGTCACATGACTGATACGCTAGCATGCACGACCGATTTCAACGATACCACGAATCCGACGAACACTATCAGCACAGTAGCTTGAACTGCGGCTTTATTTCACATATCGGTTTACATTTGTTCGAGATAACCGAATTCTTCGATAGCCGGGGGCGAACTGCTTGCCTCGCTTTCGTATTCGTCAAAAGTGGTCATATATTTCTACCTTCGACTGTCTCTGTCTTGAAATATAGAGTGTTTCAAAATTACCTGACATTTTGATTTATCAACAAACTTTATTATCTATTTGGAAAGTGGGAATATTCTTCATTTAATATAGGATTCAAACATGGAGAATATGTCTGGAACACAATATCCGATGAAGAAACGTTCACTATTTTGAGGAAATTTTTAATAACATTCTGACATAATGAATTTCGGCTCTTGTTGCTTCTACGTTGAGCATTTGATATGGATAGTTGTTGCGAGTCTGCCGATAATTGAAGATAGGATTTCTATTTACAATTTATGCAATACCGAAATTATTATCTAAAAAAAATAATGCTATAAAGTAGCTTCCATATTGAAAATGAGAAAAATAAATATACAAGTTAGGACAGTTGCACGAGGGAGCTTGAATCAAGACTATTCCAGAGTTCGTGTAACGGCTTGACGGCGCGGCGGCAGAACGAAGAATAATTGACAACATAGTCTCCCTCCGTCTTGCCAGTCTTTCACTCTCTTTTTCTCTGCCGATGCGGGTAGTTCTCTTAAGGCAGTAGTCTGGTCTAGAAAATTGACAAAATCGATTTTTTTCATTTTATTATTCCTTAGACCTTTCTTAATACGCTCGTGAAAACCGTTTATTGATATTTCAAAAATTAGCAGAGTAATAGAAATTATAAGCAAGCCGCACGCTCAGGTAGCGCGGTCGGGAAGCAGCTTTGAACACGTTTATCTCAGAACTATGATTTTCAAATCGGCGCCCACGATATCTCGATAACTAATTGACCGACCGAGCTCAAATTTTGCACATACCTTCGGTAACCCCTTTCTGAGGACTGGTAGCAGAATTGAATCGAACAATCATTTTTCCCACATTTTATAACTCGTCGAATACCCGAAAATGTACAAAATATCGTTAATAAAAGTTTAACAAGCTGCCATTTTGTAACAAATTTTTTTAAGTACTAATTCTACTACCAGTACTCAGAATACTCATACAGATTGAGAATATATTTTTTTTTCAGATGCATACAACATCACCCAGAGTGGGCGCCGATTGAGGCGGTTTTCGGCGGACCATGTTGAAACAAATAAAAAACTACATGAAAATATTTAAAATAATTTTTTTTTAAATGTAAACACATTCTCAAAGCAACAATAAATACTTATGTAAAATTTCATCAAGACAACTTCAACGGTTCAAAAGTTATGCCAACCCAAAAATGACGTAAAAAATCTCGCTCTAGACCAGACTACTACGTTAAGTAGTGAGAGATACATTGCGTGTGTAACGAATATAACGCAGTATGACTTCTGCGCTCTGTTGATGATAGGCAATGCAGACACCGCATCCTTCCATAATATCGACAAGGCCATCTTATGAGTAGACAGATTTCAGCACATTTCCATTTGTTTCCTACATGCTAGGTCCCATGTGGCTGTGTCATTGTATCAAGTGGTTACATTGAACCCCCCTTTTTTTGTTTATAACCTTTCATTTTGTGAAAACTTGTTCGATTACATCAACCAAAATATTTTGCTGATGGGAACTCATCCACCCATTCTCGGGCTGCTGAGAGGTATCTCGGCCCGGCTATTCCCCATATACGACAACTCGAGAATAGGATCACGTTAGCCTTGATAAATTCATTTTACACTCTGACCGGATGGATGAGTGGCCATCATCAAAATATTTGGATGATGGCCACTGATCCACCCATTGTTGCGCTGCCACGTACTTACAGAAATGTGTAGCTTCTAAGATGCGTTGCATTGCCCGAAACAAGTGATAATCACTTGGGGCAAGGTTTGGTGAATACGCTGGGTGAGGCAGGATCTGTCAATTCAGTTCCATCAGTTGTTTCTTCACCACTAATGCAATGTGAAGTCGAGCCTTGTCGTGCAGTTGAATCACCTTTTCGGCAATTTGATGCTACGGCCTGACGGCCTTTTGTCAATAAAATCGTTGTTGAAACTTCTATCTATGCGGCAGAAAAAGGGAAGAAAAGTCGTGGGCGTAACACAATCCGTTTCGTTTCGAAAATAGAGTTATTATTAAAGAAAAACAGATTTAAAAAATCATTCGGAAACGCGTATCATAGCGTTCAGTGTATGGTTCGTATCCTGCTTTGGAGCATCGAAACATCTCAGGAATGAGGATTCGACTCTGTCAACATTTGGAAAGCGGGATTTTCTGAAAGACGTTCGGAAAAATGTTCTTCTATTAAGAACCATCAAAAACATGACATAGCATATTGTGAAGGGGGAGCAGGACTTTTTGGCATGATAAATGTTATAGTTTATTTGGGTTTTTAACAATTGAACATTGTGTCCCAAGGAGACAAAGTGGGACTTTTACGCCGAGCGCGATGTTCATTTCAGTACGAGTAGAAGACGAACACTGAAAACATGGCGCGAGACGTAAAAGCCCCTGTCTCCACGGTGCACACGATTATATACATAACAAAACCATGATTTCCGACCTTTTATATTGTTAAATACAGATGGCTGCAAGCACGTGCAGAAGGTGTATTGCATATAGAAGCTGTCTTGCCCATGAAAGCTGCATTACGCGCGCCGCTGGGGGTAAAAGGGGCGTTGACACAAAACCTGATTTTGAAATTCATCAGCATATCTTAATATACTATCTTATTAATAATTTATAACAAGGCGTTCACCGGTCACACGCATGAAAAACCGAGGAAAACATAATTGCGTTATATCAGAGTACTTTTTAAATGCATCATTATATTCGAAACCACTTTCCGTAAGATAATTTCGGGATGAATAAATATATGTAATTTATCCCGATACAAGTTTGTCGCAGTGTCAGGTGAAAGTGACAGCCGTTCCACAGCGGCGTTCAATGCCCGTGAGCGTGACAATTGCAAAACGCGCATTTTAGGCCTAGGCCCTAAAGCCCTCTTTGCGGTCCTGTTTACACGCACGAAAATTTTCTCAATATTTTAGTATTATTTCTTCACATTTAGTCAGTGGAACTATAATTACCCTAGAAATTCGATATATTGTCAACAGGTGTCCTATTTCCGTTTCTTTTGATGCGCCAAATCGACTGAACGGTCCGTATACCAAATCACATGGAGGACTGCATTGACCAGTAATTTTACTACTAAAATAGCAATATAGAGTGCAAGGATAGAGCTGATAAGCAAAAATCCATAAACATCAAGACGCTCGTTTTGCCACCAAGTTAAATCTGCAGCGGGTGATCGGAGGACTTCGGGGCCATTTCTAATTGTGTACTCGATCCAAAAATTTGCCGTGTCCATGGCGCTCATTGGACGATCGCGAAAGCGTGCTGATTGAAGTTTAGCAGCATTCCTGAAAAAAAGATTTACGTTATTATTCCTTCAGCTACGTCTTTTGGATTGCTGGTAAATATTTGGTAAATAATTTTTCCGCTCACTTACTTATAGCTTGGGTCATTCAACACTTTAGCCAAAGCAGATGACATCGTGCGTTCATTGATGTTATTGAAATCCAATACAACAGCCATTTTAATATCCTCGAAGTATTTCAGATTCAAGTTTTGATCACCGAACAAGGGGATACCAATGAGTGGCACACCGTAATAAAGAGCCTCTTGCGTACTCATTATTCCACCATGTGTAATAAATAGCTGTGTATTGTTGTGTGCTAAGATAAAATGATCGAATCTTGTCAGATGAAAAAAAAAGTTCAATTAACTTTCGACAAAAAAAATCAGTAGTCGTAGGAAGGTTATGAAACGGTATTCGCGTACGAATTTGATTAAAAAAACTACCCTAATGCTTGAAGTACAAAGTACGAGCAATCATCCTCGCGAAGAAAAACAAGATTGTACTACCGACATACCCAACACCGGTACTTGAGGGATCCAAGGCGAGGTGATCAAATTTTTCGGCTGGCCCGGAAGAAGATTGTCTTTATTCGCGACTTTCATGAGCACTCTGGTGGGGGCGATTTTCTCGAATGCCGCGTACAAACCTTTTACAAAATCATCGGGCATGGTTTCAATGTTCACCATGGATCCGAAAGTGAAGTAGATCACACCATCTTTGCTCTCATCCAGCCATTCTTTTAGGTCCTGTCAAAATCACAACAATGGACGGAGTGCGCTTTTACTGGGATCAATCGTTTCTTTAAAATCGTTGAAAGCGATTCTTAAATGTTATTCTTACCTTTGTTATTTCAGTATAATTGTCGTCAAGATGCAAACCCCCGATCTCGATGAGGCCTGTTGTCGTTGGTCTCACACCGGACAGAGTGTAAAATGAATTTATCAAGGCTAACGTGATCCTATTCTCGAGCTGTCGTATATGAGGAATATCCGGGCTGAGATACTTCCTCATCAGTTCAGTTTGTATGTCACCGGTCATCGAATTATACCGATACGTTATGGTAGCGTCGTAAACAGTATTGCCGACACGTTCCCAAAACGATAGTGGATGTCTGAATCTAGCGAAAAAGGATGGAAAGAAAGCTAGGTTTGATGGATTTCCAATGGCGCGATTTATCCATGGCATTTCCATCGTTGTGCTTGCAAAGATAACAGGTACTTTGAACAGCGCCCCGAGACCTATGAAACAATTTTCCCCGAGGGCCTGCAACAAACACCCCAACCCATCAAAATTCCGTTGATTACAACGTTCTGTGGTCAGCTTTTCGTATTCCTCGTTTAACGACAAGATTCTTACTTCGACAATAATAAGATCGTAGGGTGGATCTTTTGGTGGATTTTTAATTATCCTCTGGAAGTTCTCTCGGCCCATCAAATGACACAACTCATTGCCACCGGGCCCAACGACAAATTTCAAGGAATCAACACGCACTGCTGTATCAAAGGTCCAATTGTTCACGAGACGAGGCTGACTGTCCTCGACGTTCATGAGAACTGTCAAATTCTCAACTGTTTTCTTCGGTGGAAAGCACGTCACGATTTCAACTTGATGGCCACGCTTGGCGAGCCCCTTTGACAGGGCGTCGAACATCATTTGATGGCTCCTCGAGCAAAACGGGAATATTCCTAAAATCCGGTATGCCTCCGTTGCAACGAAAAATTGGCAAATTAGAAACCACAAAAGTAATCGAAGGTCTTTCATATTTTTGTTTTCTTTTTTGTTCGAATAGGCCGATGGACTCTCCGTTTCTAAGATCGAACCTTGCCTTTTGAATAAATACTCTGGACTGCTACAAGATTTGGCCGTACTTCAGATTTGATGCTCTTTTTCACTTTGATCGTCTTTCACTTATCACATTTTGAATATTAATAGCTTCAGTAACGGGCAGTTTCACATGACCCTTGATACGCTATCAGCACGACTACTTTTGACGATACCGAAAATCAAATGAACGTCATCAGCACAGTAGCCCATTAAATCATACGTTAAAAATATTTCTTTCTTTCGGCATTCTCTCTATTCCTGCGGCAGATCATACTATTATAATAGGTTGGTAAGAAGACCTTCTTACCAATAAATGCGACACAAACGACACCTCTTCTAAATAAAAATAACATTTTATTGAGATAAGTTTAATTTCTGATATAATCTCCCTCTTCATCTACAACTCGTCTCCACGCTTTGATAAACTTCGAATGCCAGTAGTCCACAAATCCTTAGGTCGTGAATTGAAAAACTCTTCAAGGGTATTTTGAAGATCCGTTGGACTATCAATTTGTTTATCACGTAAATAGCTTTTCAAACCCCGAAATAAATGATAATCTGACGGGCCTAAGTCCGGTGAGTATGATGGTTGTGGTAGTACTTCCCATTCTAATTATGAAATATTTTTTTTTGTTATTTTGGTTACGTGGGCCGAGCGTTGTCGCGAAGAAGACGAACATGTCGACGTTTAGGACGTTTTTGTTTAATAATTTCAGATAGCTTCTGTAATTGTGTAGAGTATATCTCGGCATTTATTGTGCCGTTATGCAGAAGAAGCTCATAATATGCTAGGAAACACATTTAACCGAGCACTGTGGCGTTGCAAGACTGTCTTACCAACCTAATACCTTGTATAATCTTGTATAATCGGTAAAATTATTTTTATACTTTTTTTAACCACGTTTTTAAAACAGACCAAAAAGTATAAAATAATTTCTTCTAGCCCTATACAGATTGTACTGAAAATTTGTGATTGTGAATTTTTAATAGCTATGAAAATACCTGTAAGATTTAAAACGAAAACCGTAAGTCGCATGCAATAGATAATAGTCAGGAGTGTAGGGAGTAGTTGTTTAGAAAACTCAGGCAACAGTTCATATCACTTGCAGTGCAGTTCATATCACTTGCAGTGCAATAAAATTTTTAGTGACTTAGGTGAACTATTCATGCATAAATTATCTATTGCATGCGCCCACCGTTTTTTGTTTTTAATCTTACAAGTATTTTCATAGCTATTAAACACTCAGAATTACAAATTTTCATGTCAATCTGTATGGGGTTATAAACCTGAATGGGGCGAGGTGAAATTATTTCATACGTTTTAGTCCGTTTTAAAGACGCGGTTAAAAAAAAATTATTTAAACAATTTTATTTTCTGCTCTTTAGGCTTGCGTGTGTGAAAATTTCAATCCGATTTTAAACACCTGGATGAGATTATGATTGAGACATGTGGTTTCAGGTTTATGAAAATCTGAAATTTGAAAACCCGTCACCAATGCACTATTCAGCTTTAATATTTTCTTTTACAATTTTTTTTTCGAGAAAGCTAGGTAATATCGCTTTCTCATCCAGTTCTGAGCTATGTTTAAACTTTCAACTCTCGGGTGGGGTCGACCCGCCCCCTCCCACCCCCCTTCCGGTCGAGCTGAAATTTTGCACAAACTTTCCTTTTTATATTTTAAGAGGGAATGATACCCAAGCAAACCTTCGACGCAGCCCCGGCTGGAGTCGGTAGGTCATCGCTCGCACGAGCTACTGCTCCCTACCGCTAGATGTCACAGCGCGCGTTCATCCCGAGGCCTCCTTATGTCGAGGCATAACAATATATGCTTCGACGCAACGTGTGTGTACGCGTGTGTCTGTGTGCGTTCGTTACATCGGGCGCACGCGGTTGAAGATTGTTTTCTTCCCGAATGCTGTCCCTTCGCAGCGAGTACACACTTCGTGTGGGTATATACACGTATATACCCACACGCTGACGCACGGTCGGCGTGGACAAAGAATTTTGGTTTCTTCCGAAATCCGAAATCCGAAATCCGAAATCATCGGGAATCTCAATTTCGCAACAACCGTTCTGGCTGGCGGCTCACGCTTTTCTGGAGCGAGATAATTGTTAAAAATTAATTATTTTCAACAATTAACACATGAACAAATGTGCGGTACTTTCTGTACCTGTCAGGAAATATAGATTGCTGCTTACGGGCTGCAGAAAACAACGGTGTAGAAATTACGCCAAAATAGATATTTATAATTATGTTTGCATTTATTCTCGATCACAGATATGATCGGTAGATACGGTACTTTCTGTACCTGTCAGCAAATATAGATTGCTCCTTACGCGCTGCAAAAAAACAACGGTGTAAAAATTACGAAAAAATAATTATGTAAACAATTATTTTTCCATTTATTGTCGATTACGGGTATAATCGGTAGATATGGTACTTTTTGTACCTCTCAGTAATTATAGCTTGCTGCTTACGAGCTGCAAACATGTCGCAAAAATAATTATTTACACAATTATTTTTGCATTTATTCTCGATCACGGCTATGATCGGTAGATACGGTACTTTCTATACCTCTCAGCAATTATAATCGCTGCTTACGCGCTGCAAAAACAACGGTGCAAAAATTTTGCAAAAATAATTATTTAAACAATTATTTTTGCATTTATTCTCGATCACGGGTATGATCGCTAGATACGGTACTTTCTGTACCTTTCAGCAAATATAGATTGCTTCTTACGCGTTGCAAATAAAACGATGTAAAAAATTACGCAAAAATAATTATTTTTGCATTTATTCTCGATTACGGGTATGATCGGTACATACGGTACTTTCTATACCTCTCAGCAAATATGATTGCTGCTTACGCGCAGCAAAAAACAACGGTGTAACAATTACGCAAAAATCATTATTTAAACAATTATTATTGCATTTATTCTCGATCGCAAATATGATCGGTAGATATGGTACTTTCTTTTTGGTAAAAATAATTGTTTAAACAATTATTGTCGCATTTATTCTCGACCACGTTTGTGATCGGTAGGTGCGCCGAGCTTCGCACCGCTCAGCAAGTCTTTGCTGGTGACGCACTGCAAACGACAGCGCTCATATGAAGATATTAGGGCGCTCGTTCGATCTAGTTTTATACTACAGATTCAATTATCTAAATAATTGATTGCATTTACGTAAATCATTTTTTGCGTTTTATTCGCTTTCTACATGTTTCCCACTTTTTTCTTGCTCGCATATTTTGCCTTTATATTGATACTTTTCTTCTCATTTCGTGACCTTTCCGCCCGCCCTATTATATTTCTTTTATTTATATTATTATTTTTCACGCGAAATGTAAAAAAATATTGTTGCGAAAAGAATATTATGAAATACACTAGTCCAAAAAATTGAAGGAACAGAAAGCTTCTTGCATTTTTTAAAGTATTTTTTGAAGCGCTGTATCTGTGTGAAAAATGGTCGCATCGAGATGAAAAAAAAAGGATTTTGAAGCTTCAAGTTTCTAGTTTTGAGATCTGTCGGCAAACTTTTTTTGTGAGCTACGTTTATCGCGCAATCATGAGAATAGCGCAAGAAAAAAATGTCCAAACTTTTTTGTTTCGTTTCAAAGTTCCACGAGCTCAGGAATATTTTTTTAGTTAAATCAATAGATAGATCAGTTAGCTTCTTTATTCAGCTTCAATTTTGTTTTTTTTTTTTATTAGTCCCTCTACGTCAATTTTTTGCTGAGATATCCAACCTTAAGAATCCTTCAAGAATAAACTCAAAAAGACCAGAATTCAACGCCCTGCGTTTATTCGACGAGTACTCGAAAAATTCGGGTACTCGATCCGAATCATAGTCTAATTACCCAACCCGACCCGACCCGACCCGACCAATTTTGCTACCCGCAGAATTTCTGTACTTCTCAGCAATAAATATGATTGCTGCATACGCGCTGTCAAATTCAACGGTAAAAAATAGCCAATATACCCTCAGACATTAAAAAATTCCATTGCCTGACTCGGTTTTTTGTTTGGAAATGAACTGTATTTTGAACGTTTAATACCACCTTGTATTTTCAATATTTCTTTATTACGAAATTTCTTTTCTGCTACATTGGTATATTGGTATATACAATTTTTTTTTAATGAAAACATTAATTTTTAGTATTCTAAATCTTCTTCTATAGACATTTATATACTTAATTTTCTTATCCACAAATTTAGAGACAAAACAAATTCCCAATATGCCAATTTAGCAGAAGATAAATTTCGTATAAAAAAAAGTATCGGGAATACAGAAAGGTCATAACTTTTAACATCCAAAAAATTCTCCAAATAAAAGAAACGTTACCAAATGGACTTTTTTACTTTTAGCGGGTTTATTTGTTATTTTATAATGAAAAATTGACAAACAAATAAAAGTAACCTTGAGAAAATAAAGAAAAATTTTATTTTTTGAAAAAAAAGTTTAATTATTTTTTCTCTCTACAAATTGTCACTGTTCGTGAGCGAAAATACTCGTAAATGTTGAAAAACAATTTTCGTCACCTAAGCAACGAAATAATCGTGGTCAAAGCTCATAATAACTTCTTCACTTCTTTTACCCAATTCAAAACCTTCATAATTCGGGCCACACACAAAAAATAGGAGAAACTTTACGCTTAGCATACTTTTTGTGGAAAAAACTAGGAAAAACGTGAAAAAAATGCCCAAACATAATGATCGCGATAGTCACCCGCAAAGATATCATAACTTTTGTATTGAAGTAACAAAAGCTCAGAATAGAGAGGGTCATCCAAGGAAAATGGGTCTGATTGCGTTATTAACCAAACAAATTTTCTCTTGTCTGTAGACTTTATTGTAAAAAAGAAATCGAGCATTTTTCCATTGCGACGTTTCTTTTGACTTATTAATAACAAAGGGACAAATACAATTTTTTAAGTGGAAGCTAGAAAACTAGGGATTCTCAACTTCAACGTGCTCTTTTAAATTTCCTCACCACTTAATAATTTTCCACCTTTTAGGTTCAAACATTGCGGATGCATTATAGAATTATGAGAATGAGTTTGGCATCAGTTGTTCTATAGTCAGAATTGTATTTCGCTGTCTCGTCCTCTATATCAACACGTAGTCACGCTAGCTGCACTACCAATTGTCACAGTTATGTTTAAAAAAATCAATAAAATTTGCGTGGCCTCGATCTAGGAGGCGCCTGTTTACCGATCTTCATTACGCTTTTCTGTGCGTCTAACGTCACACGTTGATCTTTCTCAGATTTTTCCTTTATTATGGAATCCGAGGATAATTATAAGAAAAAAAGTAAGAAAAGAAAGAGAAGTAGGTCCAAGGGTAAGGAGACCCTGGAAAAATTGTACCAGCTTTTGAGAAGAGAGGTTCGAACACGTGATTCTTCGTCGTCGGAGAAACGAAGACATCGTCGTTCTCGATCAAATTCTTGGGAATCCCAAAAAGGATATCAGTCACCTGAAGGTCGTGAACGCCTTTTCCAAAGACGAAATAGATCTCGTTCGATTTCCTCGAGACATAGGGACGACTGTGACGATGGCGAGCATAGCCCGAGAGGCATGTCACATCGTGGTCGTCCCAGACGTAACTGGAGAGTCTCAAAATCCCGGAGCATGAGCATCGACCATGCTGAAGCTCAGATATCTGGAGTTCACTCTCCCGATGACCTTGACGATGGTGAGCATAGCCTGCGAGGCGTGTCACATCGTGGTCTTTTTATTAATACGGACGGTGAGCGTTTCGAAGGAGGAACGTCACGTCTTCCATATGGGTATGTTAAAATTTATCTTATGTCTCATAGGCAGAAACTCAGCCCATCTACATATATCAAAGAGTGACCAGGAGAAAACAGAGACGGACCAAAGTGCTGACATTATAAAGGCACTGGTAGTCAACGATGAAAAAACCGAGGCAGGTACCGCCGACTTCCCCGACGAAACAGTTCTCGCACTTCTTGGTGGAGATCCAATGATAACTGACAAAATTGGCCCAATTATCAATTCAGCGGTTGCCGATATGTGGTCCAAAATTACAAAATCGGCTTTATCAAAAGATACAAAACAGGAACTTATAAAAAAGTATTCATCACCTGAGAACTGTGCAGGTTTAAAAGCACCGGGACTTAATCCAGAGGTCAAGTCAGCAATGAGCGTTACAGCCATTCGGAAGGACACGTACCAAGCAATTGCTCAGACCCAATTGGGTGCTGGGATAACAGCTATTGCATCCTGCCTAACTGTTACGTTAAAAGAGGATAAAAATACCGACTCCCAAGATAAGGCGAAACTCATCACGTATATGAGTGATGCGGGGAAAATTCTAACCGATCTACACCACGAGATCTCGTTAACCAGGAGAACGTTTATTGTCTCCGGTCTTAACCCCGTTATAAAGGCGATTGCGGACGACGGCGCAGTGGAGTCCTTACTGTTTGGCGAAGGGCTTGCAGAAAAACTCAGAGCGGCCAAAGCAGTTGAAAAATCCGGCCAGGATTTGGCGAAGATCGGAAAGCCAGCGCTCGAGACCAAAAAAGTCCACCCACAAATGACCAAGCCCCCTCAGGGTGGAAGGTATCGGTACAGCAGGTCGTCCCACAATTTAAACTTGAGGAGCCTCTCCCGGAGGAACCAACAGAATTCCCGACCGGAGAGGCCAAAGCCCCGGTATCACCCAACTCAACAGAAAAACGGGTCCCGGAAATAGAGGTGAGCAAAATCGCGGGACGTCTTCGACATTTTACGCGAGTGTGGGCGAAATTTACATCTGATCGTTTCGCTCTGGAATGCGTTAACGGTTACCAAATCTCCTTTACATCAAAAGTTTGTCAACATAACCCCCCGATTGAGTCTAAATGGTCGTTACAAGAGCAAATCCACCTCGATAAAGCCATAAACGACTTGCGGAAAAAAGGGGCTATTGTCCAGTGCGAACCCTGCGAAGGACAATTTTTATCATCGTATTTTTTAGTAGATAAATCGTCAGGGGGCAGGAGGTTTATTCTGAATTTACGCAAACTAAATCAGTTTATATCACCTCGCCATTTTAAAATGGAAGACACACGAACAGTCCTTCGCTTATTGTCAATGAATTGGTTCCTGGCGTTACTCGATTTGAAGGACGCATACTTTTTGATCCCGGTCGCGCAAAGTTTTAGAAAATATCTGCGTTTCAGCTATAAAGGAACAATATTTGAATTCAATTGTCTGTCTTTCGGATTGTGTACGGCACCATATGTCTTCACAAAATTGTTGAAACCTGTAGTTCAACATTTAAGAGCCAACGGTTTTATATCCGTAATATATTTAGATGACATCTTGTTAATATCAAGGTCTAAAGCTGAATGCTCAAAGAATGTCGAATGGACGAGTTATACATTTGAGTCACTAGGATTTATACTAAATCGTGACAAATGCCAATTAACACCGAGCCAACAGTGCCAATATCTTGGTTTTATTTTTGACACCCAAAAAATGACAGTTGCACTGACTCAAAAGAAGAGAGAATCAATTCTGAAATTAGCGTCGTCCTTCCAAAACAAGAAAATATGTACAATTCGACAGTTTGCTCAGTTCATCGGCGTGCTCGTTGCAGCAATTCCAGCTGTCAACTATGGATGGCTATATATTAAAAAATTCGAACGCGAAAAGTTCTGGGCGCTCAAAGAAACAGAGAATTTTGACAAAGAAATGAACCTTAAGGAAAGTTTGAAATCAGACCTAGACTGGTGGATCAGGAACATAATGACAGTAAGCAACCCCATCAGATCATACAAGTTCGAGCTCGAAATATTCACAGACGCATCTCGGTCTGGATGGGGAGCATTCTGCAAGGGTAAAAAAGCACATGGGTGGTGGAATCTAGTCGAGCAAGAATATCATATAAATTTTTTAGAACTCCTAGCAGCCTTTTACGGCCTCAAATGCTTCGCAAGTGAAGAGCGAGAGTGTGAAATTCTGCTCAGAATCGACAACACAACCGCAATATCATATATAAACAGGATGGGAAGCGTACAGCACCCGAAACTCAGCAATTTGTGCAAAAACATCTGGAAATGGTGTGAAGAGCGAGAAATATGGATATTTGCCTCATATATCTGCTCTAAAGAAAATATAGAAGCCGATAAAGAGTCAAGGATCGTGCCACGAGAAACAGAATGGGAACTAGGAGATTGGGCTTTTAATAAAATTCAATCAAGGTTCCGAAAATTTCAAATAGACCTTTTTGCATCGTACGTAAACGCAAAATGTCGAAAATTCATCTCATGGCACAGAGATCCGGACGCGATCGCAATAGATGCGTTCACTGTTTCATGGTCGGAATATAATTTTTACGCCGTCCCACCTTTTTCAATGGTACTTCGGGCGTTGCAAAAAATCCAAATGGACAATGCAGAGGGGGTAGTGGTCGCTCCTTACTGGCCGACACAACCGTGGTTTCCCCTGTTTAAATCTCTAACAATATCGGAGGAAATCATTCTTGAGCCACACGAAAGCTCGCTTACCTGACCTTTCAGAGGTTCTCACCCATTGGACGCGACGCTTACCCTGGTTGCCGCTCGCTTATCAGGCAAGCGTTTGAACTAAGAGGTGTCCCGGATGAAGCATCGATCATCATGTTGGAATCTCTGTCGGACGGAACGATCAAACAATACAACAAAGCACTGCGACTTTGGTGGAATTTTTGTCAAGAAAAAGAGGTTTCTCCATTTGAGTACTCCGTTCCTCGAGCCCTACAATTTTTTGCTTCTCTTACCAGGGAAGTAAACTCCTATAGCACACTGAACATGTATAGATCGGCAATTTCCCTTTTATCATCAAACGAACTGGGAAAAAATTCAAGAATTCTACGGTTTTTCAAAGGAATCTCAGTAACAAAACCCCAAAAACCAAAATATCCATTCATCTGGGATCCACACCCAGTCCTAAATTACCTAGCGACACTGTATCCCAACACAGAATTGTCATTGGAAAACCTCACAAAGAAATTAGTGACATTACTTGCCCTGATCACTGCACAACGGGTCCAAACACTGTCCCTAATAAAGACAGAGAATATTACGTTTACGGAAACTCTGGCTCAAATAAAAATACCGGATCGCATAAAAACGTCCGGACGCGATAGGGACCAGCCTCTCTTGAATATCCCCTTTTTCAAGGAAAAACCAGCCCTTTGTGCTGCATCGGTTCTACAACAATACATACAACAAACCACAAAGCTGCGACAAAACGAGTCCAATATGTTAATCACGTTTAGACGACCTCATCGACAAGCATCATGTCAAACGATTAGTCGGTGGATTAAAGATTCACTCGAAAAAGCGGGTATTGATACCCAAATTTTCAGCGCACATAGCACCCGCCATGCAGCTACATCGTTCGCAGCTCGCAAAGGGGTAAATATTGAGGTAATCCGTAGAACGGCGGGCTGGACAGAGAAATCGAAGGTGTTCAACCGATTCTATAATCGGCCTATGCTTCGTTCAGCTAATTTTGCATCTGTAATTGTTAACAATGTTTAAAGTTTAGTTACCTTCTCAATAAAGAAAAAGTTCTACCCAACGTTCGCGTAAGAAAGGGACTTTTATGAGGTCATATCTTAAATCGCCACACGCTTTAAACAACTACGTGTTGATATAGAGGACGAGACAGCGAAATACAATTGGAAATTGAACGAACTTACCTTAAGTGAAGTTCGATTGAAATTGTGTGAGCTGTCTCGTTCGAATATATCACTTCCCTACCAAAAAATTCCGTAAATTCTTAACCCATGCACCCTTATGAAGAAGCGGCGATTTAAGGGCTTTAAAATATAATGAAGATCGGTAAACAGGCGCCTCCTAGATCGAGGCCACGCAAATTTTATTGATTTTTTTAAACGAGATATCATTCTTCAAAATGAGCATTTATAGAACACATGATGCCACACGTGTTCATATTGTCGTATGATGCACTGACAAAGTTTGTATGACCAACTGAAAAAATCTTATTGTGAGATCGTAACAGGCCAAGACCATAACTTTCCCCCAAAAGAATTTCGAGCAAGAACGAGTTTTTATTCCGACTTTAAATTATGCTTTTATAACTTATAATATCGCGTGCGATTTAACGATTCCACACAATAAAGAAATTCGTTCTTAGGGGAAAAATTGATAAGCGATGTGAGTGCATAACCTCAACGTCACTTGACGAATACGTCACCCATGCAGTTCGCACGTTGAAACTATGCGTAAGCCGGTCGGACTTGAGACAACGTGAACATTCCGCACAGAATTTTCTTTTTCGACGAAACACAATTAAAAAATACAATTGTCGAAGACCACTGCACAATTTTGGATATTTTATTAATTTCGAGCCAACTCGAAATACATACGTCGTTTGCAGAGAATGCGTTCTCAGCGCCTCGCTGGAATTCGCGGGAACTAAGTCTCGCTAACATCGTGCGAGATTTGCTCGAAATTATAAGTAATTATCTACTAATTGTAGACACCCACGAATTTCCTGAAATATGCGGAGGCATGAGATGATTGAAGTGTCAAAATACCTGTTTTTAACGTTGCTACGCGGCTCTTCTCCCCTCCAAGTCATGCCATTATCCAAACTTTGTATTTTATATCATTTTTTGTCACGGCGTCAGCATGGTAATACCATCTACTTAATTTTTGTTCGTTTCAAGAAATTTGATGACAAGACCGCTGTTCGTCTATCAATTTGACATTGTCTGGTCAAATTTCGTGAAATTCGGAAGAGCCGTTTAGGAAATCCGTGGGTATCTACTATTCCGATCTTCTATACCGACGGCGATGGGGTACCAATCCTTCTTAAGAGCCATCCAAAATATGATAATGCATATTGTGCAGGGGAAGCAGGACTTTTTGACGTGATACATGGTTGAGTTTGTTTGGGTTTTTTTACAAAAAAAAAATAGAAAACAGTTTTAGAAAAGTTCATTTACTAAACCTTTTGTTTTTGTTTTTCACGTTTAGTCAGAGGAACAATAATTATTCGGCAAAATTCGGCAACAGCCATCCTAATTACGTTTCTTTTTATGTGCAAAACCGACTGAACCGTCCGTAGACCAAATCACGTGGAGGATTGTATTGATTAGTACTTTCACGACTAAAATAGCAATATAGAGCGCAAGGATAGAGCTGATAAGCAAAAATCCATAAACATCAAGACGATCGTTTTGCCACCAAGTTAAATCTGCAGCGGGTGATCGCAGGATTTCGGGGCCATTTCTAATTGTGTACTCGACCCAAAAAATTGCAGTCTCCATGGCGCTCATTGGACGATCGCGAAAGCGTGCTGATTGAAATTTAGCAGCAGTCCTGAAAAAACGATTAACGTTATTATTCCTTCAGCTACATCTTTTTGATTGCTGGTAAATATTTGGAAATAATTTTTCCGCTCACTTACTTATAGCTTGGGTCATTCAACACTTTAGCCAGAGCAGATGACATCGTGCCTTCATTGATGTTATTGAAATCCAATACAACAGCCATTTTAATATCCTCGAAGTATTTCAGATTCAACTTTTGATCACCGAACAAGGGGATACCAATGAGTGGCACACCGTAATAAAGGGCCTCTTGCGTACTCATTAGTCCACCATGTGTAATAAATAGCCGTGTATTGTTGTGTGCTGAAAGAAAATGATCGAATTATGTCAGATGAAAGAAGGGGTGCAAATAATTTACGAATAAAATGAATTAGTCTTAGGAAGGTTTTAAAACTGTATTCGCGGAAGAACTTGAGAAAAGACTATCCTAATTCTTGAAGTACAAAGTACGAGCAATCATTCTCAAGAAAACTAACGAGATTGAACTGCCGACATACCCAACACTGGTACTTGAGGGATCCAAGACGAGGTGATCAAATTTTTCGGCTGGCCCGGAAGAAGTTTGTCTTTATTCGCGACTTTCATGAGCACTCTGGTGGGGGAGATTCTCTCGAATGCCGCGTACAAACCTTTTATAAAATCTTCGGGCATGGTTTCTATATTCACCATGGATCCGAAAGTGACGTAGACCACACCGTCTTTGCTGTCATCTAGCCATTCTTTCAAGCCCTGTCAAAATCACAACAATGAACGGAGTGCGTTATACTAGGAAGATCGATCGTTTCTTTAAAATTGTTGAAAGCGATTCTTAAGTGTTATCTGTACCTTTGATATTTCGGTATTACTGTCCTCAAGATGCAAACCTCCGACCTCGATGAGACCTATTGTCGTTGGTCTCACACCGGTCAGAGTGTAAAATGAATTTATCAAGGCTAACGTGATCCTATTCTCGAGCTGTCGTATATGAGGAATATCCGGGCCGAGATACTTCCTCATCAGTTCAGTCTGTATGTCACCGGTCATCGAATAAAACTGATACGTTTTTATAGCGTCGTGAAGAGTATTTCTGACACGTTCCCAAAACGACATTGGATGTCTCAAATCAATGAAAAAGGATGGAAAAAATGCTAGGTTTGATGGATTGCCGATGCCGCGAGTTAACCATGGCATATCCACCGTTGAGCTTACAAGGATAACAGGTACTTTGAACAGCGCCCCGAGACCTATGAAACAGTTTTCCCCGAAGCCCTGCAACACCGCAACACATCAAATTTCCGTTAACCACAACGTTCTGCGACTAGTTTTTTCTATTCCTCGTTAAACGACAAGATTCTTACTTCTACAATGATGAGATCGTAGGGTGGATCTTTTGGTGGATGTTTGATTATCCTCTGGAACTCCTCTTGGCCCATCAACAGACATAAATCATTGCCACCGGGCCCAGTGACAAATTCTATAGACTCAAACTGACTTATTGTATCGAAGGTCCATTTGTTCACGGAAGAAGTCTGTCTTTCCGCGATGTTTATAAGTATTGTCAAATTCTCAACTGTGTTCTTCGGTGGAAAGCACGTCACGATTTCAACTTGATGACCACGCTTGGCGAGCCCCTTTGACAGGGCGTCGAACATCATTTGATGGCTCCTCGAGCACATCGGGAATATTCCTAAAATCCTGTATGCCTCCGTTGTAACGGAAAATCCGCAAATTAGAAACCACAGAAATAATCGCAGGTCTTTCATATTTCTGTTTTCTTTTTTGTTCAAATGGGCCGATAGAGTCTCCGTTCCTCCAACCGAACCTTGCCTTGTGAATCAATACTCTGGACTGCTACCAGATCGGTCGTATTTTATATTTGATGTTCCTTTTTCACTTTGATTTCCCTTCGTATAGTACACCTCAAATATTAGTATCTTTAGTGGTGGGTAATTTCACGTGACCCTGGATACGCTATCGTACACGACCACTTTCGACGATACCGCGAATCCGACGAACATCATCAGCGCAGTAGCACATCAAATCATACATCTGTAAGAATTCACATATGTCAGAATAGGAGTAACTTGTACTAAAGCTTTATTTCACACACCGGTTTGCATTTTTCGAGACAGCCAAGCTCTTCGATCGACGGGGACGAACTGCTGGTGACGACCTCGTACTCGTCAATCGTGGTCAGATATCTCTACCCGAGAATGTCTCTGTCTTGAAATAGTACGTGACAGCTCGGCCAATCTTGACCGTTGTTCGCAAATGAATATTGCAGGTACATTAAAATCTTAAACACAGGAACGCACGTTTTCCTTATTTGAAGGAAATACATATGATACACTTAAATTCGTGGACTTTGGTCAGCCTTATAACTATACTAACTCAAGGGAGCTTCTGTGGCCTCGTCTACCGATTTTATTGAACACCATTCTTTCATGTTCACCGCTTGCCAAACTCCTTCGTATGGTTGTGGCGTCAAATGAAAGTTTTCGACGTCTTCAAGTATGTACCGATCGAAACGGAGAACCATTATCACTTCATAAGGGCTTTTGTTTCGTGAGATAAATTTTTTCGGGGTGTTTCGAGTACTTTCAGAGTTTTTTACCGTCACATATAGAATCAGCGACCTCGTACTTGTGCGGCTCCTTATGCCTTTAATTGACGTTTATCTTGTTTTTCAATGGACTGATGTCTATTTTTCGTAGCCGTTTTCGAGACAACACACTTCTCGGCAAACGACGGTAGCACACAGCCATTTTTTTCGCCGTTTCTATGGCTCCCTCTTTGTCCCACAGATGCATTACAGGGCGTTGCGCAACTCTCAACACAGGCCTACTTGCAATACTTAACAGCGCATCATGGGTATTCCAAAGGGAGTTTCGTACCTTACGCTCTCGTATAACCCGTCTACAATATAAATTGTCTCGAAACCGACTAAAATATTTCCCATTTTTGTGAGCATGAAACAAAACTCATCGAAATTCATCCCGGAACTTGATTCATAGCCCTTTTGAAACTGTAAGAGTTCACACGTTTCAGGATAGAACTAAATTGTAATAAAGCTTTATTTCAGATACCGGTTTACATTTGTTCGAGACTACCGCATTCTTTGAAGGACGGGGACGAACGGCTGGTGATGCTCTCGTACTCGTGAAGCATGGTCAGATATCTCTACCCGGGAATGGCTCTGTATTGTAATAATACGTTCTACGTCCAAAATCTTTCATACTTTCTCTATTTCTGCGGCAGATCATACTATTGGACCTTATATAATCTTGTATAATCGGCCAAAATAGTATGTCCCTACATCTAACAATGATCTTAAAGATCGCCCATGTGTTTGAGAAGACGCGTAACGTAAAAGATAAATGGCATGCAACATCCACATTGATCTTCAAGACAGTCTTCATTGGAAATGCACGGAACTTCCGATTTGGGCAAAATGCTCGGAAAGCTCCGAATATCAAAGTATCAACAACGAAACATTCTTGAAAGCACTAATATCCCTTCAAGTACGGGATCCAGATGACTATAAGGCAAAACTGTGCCCTCTTGAAACGATGATATAAAAATGCTCAATGTCAACAATCAACGTACGCGACCCAGAAAACTCCTGTAATCTAGTAGGCTTATGATCGGTAAGCAACATAGCCAAATGTTTTGGACTTTTCTTACACAGATTAAAAATGATAATAGCCATAGGCAATGATCGATCGTTCTTTACGACTACCTCAGTAAGAAGAATTGACCTGTACAAGGTATATTTTCGGACCCTATTCAGAGTGCGTTTGAATATCGATCGGCAAATACTGAAACGTCGATCATCGGTACCCTATACGTAATTGCTTCTTGAGTTGATATGAGCTCACGATGTGTCACAAATAACTTGACGTTCATATGATCTGTCAAGATATTGATCCATCATAAATGAAATACAGTACCCGACAAAAAAGTATGCACCATTCAAAATTCAATATTGGTGCTATTATACTTACGAAAATAGTTAATGGAGTACTTCGTCAGCTGTTTCAACGATAATTTATAAGTTCACGTTTACATTTTCACTGAAACATCATCAAAAATATTCAAAAGCTGAACGAAAACAATTTCAACGCGTAGATGCCAATTTTAGGCTGGACAAAAAAGTACGCACCGAAAAAAAAAGAAAATATGTCATCACATCGCGCATCTAATATTTTGTGCAACCACCTTTTGCTTCAATAACAACCTTTAAACGCCGAGGCATACTTTCTACAAGATTGTGAATTTGCTATTCGTCGATATTGTCCCAGGTCTTCCGCAAAGGATCAAAAAGCTTTTCTTTGTTTGTTACGTCGCCCTTATTAACATTTTGGTCCAAAATAGACCACAGATTTTCTATAGAATTTAAATCTGGTGGTTGGGCTGGCCAGTCCAAAAATTTGATCTGCGAAGAACGGAAAAAAGCCGATGCTTTTCGAGCCGTATGTTTAGGATCGTTGTCTAGTTGAAAGATGAATTCATCCTGCAGACCGATCTTTAGCACTGATTCCTCCAGATTTTCGTTTATGATATCAATGTAAACATCGGTGGTCATAGTAAGTACCATTGCATTGAGTGGAACCAAATTTCCCACTCCTGACCACGCAAAATAACCACACACTAAAACAGTTCCCCCTCCGTGTTTGACAGTCTTTTGAATATTTTTTTTAAAGTTGTTCTCCTGGGTTAATCCAAACGCGCCATCGTCGTTTATGCCCAAATAAGTCAAACTTGCTCCCGTCACTCCAAACAACTTTTTTCCAAAACGAAATCGGCTTATTCGCGTATTTTTTTTCAAACTCGAGGCGCTTGATTTTATTTGCTTTGTTAATCAGGGGGCGACGTTGTGCAAAACTATTTTTTAAGCCTGCTCTTAGAAGTCTCCTACGGACTGTTCGGTCGGAAATGTTCAGGCCTGTATTTTCGAGAATTACACCGCTCATAATCGTCGGATTTTTCTTTACCTCCCTGATAATTTTGCGATCGTCCAATGCAGTTGTTTTTCTTTTCTACCCCGTCCATTTTTATCACTGACTATACCTAATTCTTTGAACTTGTCGCATATTTTTCTCACTGCACCTTCACTTATGTCATATTTTCGACCAATTTCTCTTATAGAAATACCTTTTTTTGGTCCTTAAATAGCAGTTTTCGCACTTGAATTGCAGTTTTCGGCATCGCGGATTTGTTGCCACCATACTCGAATACAGAAAATCGATAACTGGCCGAAAAATTGTCAAATCTATACGTTTACATTCCGTTTGCCTTCCTAAGCTTCGTTGGGAGAAAATCGCTTTGTTGTCACTGATGAGAATATATAAACCTTGGGTTCGTACTTTTTTGTCCAGCCTATAACAGGCACTCTTAGCGCCGAAATCTTTCTCTTTCTGGTTTCGAATATTTGTAACATTGTTTCAACGGCAGTGTAAAGGCAAAACAATGAACTTTCGTCATGACTGCTCAAGGTCTGGTTTATTGATGATATTTGGAATGAGAATAGCACGTAAATGGAAATTGAACGGTGCGTAATTTTTTGTCCGGTACTGTATATATAAGGTACCTGCGGGATTATACATAAGCTACTAATATAAGCTACTATACCTAAGCGAGATTTGCGATAAAATGAAAAATATTTAAATTAATCAAGGGGTTTTTTAAAATGATAATCGAACTTTTGTGTCAATGATTAAAAAATATAAACAAAAATGGCAAGTTCCACCATAAACAAAAACAATATTAAATGCTTTTAAAAACCGCGCCAATATATAGGCCTTATTTTACTATGGTAGGGGAATAAGGCCTACGGCTTTAACATACTTAAATAATTAATCTGGATCCTATACATGTGGTATTTCCGATCGACAATCATAGAAACGCACAAATTATATTTCAGAAACGCATATAAACTATACATTTGCACATTTAACAGCCACCAGAGCTGTCAGCGGTATCTTCAAGCGACAAAACGATGCATTATTCATGGCACCACTTTCCGCATTTTGTGCACTGTATCATGTCAGCTATCCTGTCCTCTTCACAGCCATGGCAGTACCAACTCGCTTGCTTCTGTGAACCACGGTTGCCTTTAGTGGTTGTGGTCGTTTTCCCCTTATCTTCTCTATTTTTATTGAACAGAGCTTTCGTGACCGAAGTTCCTCTGTAATTTATGGTTTTACGCCTAACCGTAGGTTTTTTTCCCAGTGCCCCAGAAATGTACAGCTTTTCCGTTATGTAATACCCTAGTCAGAGGAAGCCCCAGTCACGTCGTCACATTTTTTAATATCCGTCGGTAATGCATCCTTCTTAGGGATCTTCACGAGACCCCCAACCGGTGCGATACGTGCAAAGACATCGTACAAAGCTTGCGCGCATTTTTTTGGGAAAGTTTCGATTCGTAACATCGAGTCAAATGAGGAATAAACACAGCCGTTGGTACTATCGTCCAGTTATGTTTCACCTCCTGCAAGAACATCGGCAGGATATTTACACCATTATTTTCCCGATTTAGATACATACGCTTTTGTTTTTAAGATAAAAAATCTGATGAAGGTTCAGTGTTTACAAAAAAAAAGTTTAAATCCTACAAATTTTAGAATGATGAATCTGGGGATCAGTTGGATCTGTGTCCTAACATAAGTTATCATCATTCAGTGGATATTTATTTGATACACGGATATTGACATTGATAACCGGCGCAAAATCCTGATCGCTGTCGTTATCGAAGTTAAGGGGTATTCTCACTTCAGACGCTGAAAAAGGCTATTTTCATGACTTTTTTGATAAGTTTATATAATAGATATTGATATAAAAGTTGTTACACTTGATAAATACACGTTCAGAATACATTTAAAAAAAATTATTTACTGAAGTCACTACTTATAGACGAAAATGGTAGTTGAAAAAATGTCATAAAAAATTGCAGGTCTGCGCTGCTGATGAAGTCTTGGAGATGGATCATCGGAAACAAAAAAAAAACAAACGGTTTGAGATTCAGTATGTTAATGGATATAGCGCATATCATACGATTTTTGATATATGAAAAAATAACAAACTAGCGGACATTTTTCGAAAAAACAAAAAAACGTGTTTTTTCACCGTTTTTTGGCAAAAAATAAAAGATATGAATATTTTTGAAAATCCTTGATATGCGCTATAGCTATAGTTGTAAAGAGTATGTGGTTAAAATTTCATAAGGATCGGTTGAGTAGTCTCGAAGATTTTATCAACAAGTCGTCGAAAAACGTTGTTTCGAGAAAAACGCGTTTAAAATTTGTTTGGGTTACATAAAAACATAAAAATGTTTTTTTCAAAATGTATTTCGAAAGTGTATTTATCAAGTGTAACAACTTTTATATCAATATCTATAATATAAACCTATCAAAAAATAGCCCTTTTTTAATCGGCTAAAGTGAGAAGACCTCTTAACATGAAGACCGCCAACTTCCACGATTCCAGGGACCACTGGTCTCACAAAGTCGAAGCTTGGAAGCGTATGATCAAAAGGATAACAACGTCCATGCATAATTGCCGAATCGGAGGGATTCGTCGTGCAAATTGTTTCTCTATTTCGTTTCATCGTTGAGATCCATTGTAAAGCCAATAATTAGCTTTGAAGAAGTTACGGAGGATTGTGTTTTACAAGCGCTCAATGAAGCTCATGCGCTGCGTAAAATTAAAAAAAAATGCTTGGCACGAATGCAGGAGTTCCGGGATTTCCCATTAGTTGAGCCATCCAATCGTACAATTCGCTCGTCACGATATGAACTATCGGTATCTTCAAGGAACGACTAAACGCCATATAGCAGTCGATAATGATTTGCTGAAATTGATTCAATGGACAGAAATAGAGTTCGTTAATAAATATGTAATATGAATGAGTAAAATTCAAATTTTTTATAATTAATATGATACAGTAGTAATTCATCAAGCTAATTGCTGTGGAAATGCATAATAAGTTTATTATGTGACCCTGATCAAGCAATCCAGTATTGCCTAGGTATTGACTGTCCTATCCCGCGTAGAAATTTTGATGGGGCCCAAATGAGGGCCCGTTCGGGTTGCCTGACTGCCCTGGTAGGGCACTAATAAGGCAGCCTGAAGGGGCCCTACTAGGAAATGTAACGTTGTGCCACATATGGGCCTGACCTGGTTGCCTGATGAGGCCACTATCAGGTTGCTTGATCAGAAAGAAATGCATATAATTTTTCAAAAATTCAAAATCGAATGAACCACTTAATTTTGGGTTCCACTACAATGATGTTATATCATAATTCGTCATTCCCTGGCCTGCTGAAACGTTTTTGTTCGAAGAAAATATTTCGCCTATATGGGAATCGAACCTCGTACCTACCTACCCAAAGCTATGCACACTGCCCCTATCCTACCGAGTGCTTGTAACATCTTGGTCCCAAATATGGTATAAGAGACCAAATGAATTCCTATAATTATTTGTTGTATCACATGAAGTATATCAATTAGTTAAGGGAAGGGTAGGGGTTTCAGCGTGGAAAAAAACTTTTTTGCATTTTTTTTTCATCTATTTGGACAGAGTAAATTTATTGAAACCTTTTGTACATTGTTACGTGTCATTTCAAGAACATTCCGTAAAATTTCTATGCGAAAATACCCACAAAGAAGCCAGTGACAAAGCTTTTCCAAGAACGCCTTTGGAAAAACACGATTTGCGGTGTTCACTGTATCTCAGCTAGAAATTATCTGAAATCAAGTACCATTAAAATTTAGTCAAAGTATCATCAAATCCTTCCCCGGCGATCTTTGATCATTTTTTCATTTCTAAATTTTTGGTGGTCATGTAAAGTGGAAAGTGCTATTGTTCACGAAAAATTCCGCCATTTTGGGGGTGGAAAACCCCCTCAATGTAAAAAAAATCTCAAACTAATCGTTGGGAGAGGTATTTTATATGTAGAAAGTGTGTACCAAGCTTGAAATAAATCGGTCATGTAGTTTTCAAATGGCAGTGAACACGGACTTTGAAAAGTGGTTTCGAGAAAAACGCGGCACCGGATTGTTCGTGCATATTTTCGCGTACAAATTTCACGGAATGTTCTTAAAATGACACTTAACAGTGTATAAAAGGTTTCAATAAATTTACTCCATCTATATAGATGAATAAAATTCGCAAAAAAGTGTTTTTTTTTCACGCTGAAACCCCTACCCTCCCCTTAATATCATTATGACAATTGAAGAGGTTTATCGAATAACGTGCTATAGATTTTTGGAACTTAATCTCATACATATATATATATATATATATATATATATATATATATATATATATATATATATATATATATATATATAAAATTCCTCCCTCTCTGTTCGCCTCACAAAGCTGCCGAAATCTTCTAACACACATCCGAGTTGCATAACATGTTTGTCGTGACAGTTCATAGAACCTTTTTTAAATAGAATTCAGGAATGCATCGAAACTCTGAAGCCACGATGCTGTAAAATCAAAATTTCCATGGGGAAAATAAGAGCTTATGTGCATCTATCAACTGCTGAGAGTTATAGGGCAAGCCTATTTATGGCCTCATCAGGAAAAGCTATAGTAGGGCCTAGCAGGGCAAGCCTTGGTAGGGCCCTATCGAGGAAGGCCTTAGTAGGGCCACATTAGGGACAGCCTTAGTAAAGCCCTATCATGGAAAGCCTCAGTAGGGCCTATCCGAGCAAGCCTTGGTAGGGCCCTATCGGAGAAAGCCTTAGTAGGATCTTATCAGGGACGGCCTTAGTAGACCCACTTTAGTATAGCCTGATTTAGGGCCTAAATACTTCCGGCCTGATCGGGGCCAGATCAGGATGTCCGTAATAGGGGTTGCCCGTATCACACCCCGATCGGGGCCTGATCCTGATCAGGCTAACCCTAAGAAATTTCTACTCGGGATGTTTCTCACCTTCATTAAATGTTTCAAAGGTTTCGTTGACATTGTATTTTATATTAACGGTCTCAATTGTTTATGTGGAAATACACCTATAATGCGCGAATCTGTGACAAGTCATACCACACAGATGAAAGTGTTCAATCAGATAAAAGCCTTCAGTTTATTGTTTCCTTTTTCGTCGTTACCTCATTGATAATAAGATCGTAGGGTGGATTCGTTGGTGTATGTTCATCAAAATCTCGAGTTTGCGGTGAATCGAAAACGTCGCAAGCATGCATTCCACCTCAGAATAAAATTGCTCTTATTCCTCTATCGGTATATCATTGTGCAACTTCGAGTGTGCGGTTGTTGATATTTGGAGGAGAAACGTCTACGAGACTTATGTGGCGATAGTTAGGTCGTGCATTTTTTCAGGAAAAAGAACTGACCACCTCAAACTGATGTCCTTATGTGACAAGCCCTTGCATAAGTCTCTCGTACATAACTAAGTGACTTTTCACAGGTAAAGAAATCATACTGAGCCTTCTCGCAGCATCGACTTTTCCATTTGGATGAACAATCAGCACGGTAATCACTAACGAATACAACCCCTTAATCAGCTCCATTTTTTTCTGTATTCGAGCACAAACACTATCTCTACTCATGAAAATCACAGCAACATAATGATTCTGTCATATAAAAAACCTAACTACACGTAAGGTAGATGGCCCATTAATCGTCACCTTAAGCAGATTACTTGACTTTGTTTTATAGCTCAACCAGGAAAGTGAGTAAAAGTTATTTTAAGTCGTTCTTAATCAGTTTTTTATTACGAAGAAGAAGGTCGTTGTGAAATTCCCGTGCCTGGTACAGTTTTCGATAAAATATTTCGTAAAGGTTATAAGATGCCATTGTACGAGTCATCGTCATGCGCCCATGATAGTTGGTCGGGTAATCGCCATGGGAACGTCCTACTAATCGTCACATGCGTTCCAACTGCTTTGAGGCCTTATATACCTTTGAAAAAAAAATTGTTTTTTTTCGTGTCGAATTAAATAATGTATAAACATGCCAAAAATATTATGCAAAAGTTATTTTGCGTGGATTTTTTTTTGTTTTAAGAAATCTAGAAAAATGTTTTAAAAATTTAAAACGCGTTTTCCATGAAGAAATGTTTTTAAAATCGGGCGGACTCGTAGGTCCTACATTTTTTGACCGATTGACTTCAAATTTCAACTATAACTTCTTATATACATTTTATAGCGATGTACACACGATTTTTACAATCGATTAACAATTGAGGTTTTTGGAAAAGAACATAGGCCGTTGTTTCAGTCGAAAATGCGACTTTTTTAAAAATGGGGCCAAATGTACAAAAATAAATGTTTTTTATATTTATTATCACGCACTCGCTCACACACTTTATGATTTTTATTAAAACATTTGATAAAGCGATGGGAACATAAATTTCTCTTCCATGCAACTTCATTAATTTAAAAAAAAAACTAATTATTGCCTATTACGTCAGGATTATAATTCTTATTTATTTGTAGTCATTATAAACAACTATTTTTTCATAAAATAATTTTTAATATTTTTTTGCTCGAGTGGTGTTTACCTTTGTTCAAGACGTACTCAATTATCGACATGGTCATGACCCAGTAATCGGCAACATTTATTGATATGTGTATCTTTTTACTATCGCGAATATGTGTATGACGATTACTGGTCCGTGGATCCTTCAGACAATGCTAATTACGGACCAAATATTTTTTTTCTGATTTTCTATAAACTAATATTCGATTCGTAAGATTCTTTTTTTGCTAACATTGTCCCAGTTGTCGACAGCCATGGCGATTAATCGGCAGAGTGTTTATGTTGCTGAAACGGTAATCGTCCTATATGAAAACTCGTTGAAATTAGCATAAAACTATAATTTTTTGTGCTGAACGCAAAACTAAGATCCTTGTTAATCACTTGAAAGAAAACTTACTTCACGCACGTCCACATGCATTCTCAAATCACCCGAGATGTGACATGGTTCACGCTGACCTCCTAATGAAGGATTCGGCCGAAATTACAGCTAGACGTCGTAGCGCAATATATTTAATTTGATTATTCTTGAATACGTATACTTACGGGTGGGGAAATGTAATACAACACAGTAAATACCTCCTGGGAGCTAATATACCACAAATCTGCACGAAGGAATGAGTTTTATCTTAAAATACTTATTTAATGCGTAAACGTGACGATAACTAGGACCCTGACGGCCACTGGGACGTCTACCTTATCAGCTCTAGTTGCTTCCACGTTGATCATTTGATATGGATAGTTGTCGCGGGTCTGTCGATGATTGGAGATAGGAATTCTATTTACAATTTATGCGACAGCGAAATCACTATCCGAAAGAAACGATGCTATGAAAAGGCTTCCATATAGAAAACGACAAAAGTAAATATATAACTTAGGACAGTTGCACGACGGAGCACGATTCAAGATTATTCCAGACTTCGTGTAACGGATTGACGACGGAAGAACGACGAATGATTGACAACATATTCTCTCTCTTAAGCCTGTCCATCACTCTCTTGTTCACTGCCTATGGGATCAAATCTCTTGCGCAGTAAGACATACGTTGCGCGTGTAACGACTACTGCAACGTATAACCTCTGCGTGCTGTTGTTGATAGACCACTCGGACATTGCATGCTTCCATAATAACGACAAGGCCTTGAGCACACAAATTTCGGCACATTTCCATTTGTTTCCTACATGCTAGGTCCACATCGGGTTTCTTTATTTCACGTGGCTGCGCGATTGTATCAGATGGCTGCATTGACCCAACCACCCTTTGGTTTTTAAGCATTCATTTTTTGAAAACTTGTTGAATTACATCAAGCAAAATATTTTGATGGAGGCCACTCATCCACACATCCTTGGACTGCCTCGTAACTACGGAAGTGTGTAGCTTCTAAGATGCATTGAAGTGATAATCACTTGGGGCAAGGTTTGGGGAATATGCTTGATGAGGCAGAATCTGTCACTCCAGTTCCATCAGTGACTTCTTCACCACCAATGCAATGTGGTGGTTTGTGGCATGATAAATGTTTGTGTTTGTTTGAGTTTCTCACAAAAAAGATAGTTCTTGTTTTAAAAATGTTAATTTTCCGAACATTTTATTCTTATTTTTTCACATTTAGTCAGTGGATCTATAATAACCCTGGATATTCGATATAGTGTCAAGAGCTGTCCTATTTCTGTTTCTTTTGATGCGCCAAACCGACTGAACCGTCCGTAGACCAAATCACGTGGAGGATTGTATTGAGCAGTAATTTCACGACTAAAAGAGCAATATAGAGCGCAAGCATCGAGCTAATGAGCAAAAATCCATAAACATCCAGCCGGTCGTTTTGCCACCAAGTTAAATCTGCAGCGGGTGATCGCAGGACCTCGGGGCCATTTCTAATTGTGTACTCGACCCAAAAAATTGCAGTCTCCATGGCACTCATTGGGCGATCGCGAAAGCGTGCTGATTGAAGTTTAGCAGTATTCCTGAAAAATCATTACCGTTGATTGTCCTTCAGCTACGTCTTTTTGATTACTGGTTACAAGTCCGCTCACTCACTTATAGCTTGGGTGCTTTAGCACTTTAGCAATAGCAGATGACATCGTCCGTTCATTGACGTTATTGACATCCAATACCACAGCCATGGTATTGGATGTCCATGGATGGACATCCAATATGTCCAATGGACGTCCATGGTAAATGGATGTCCATTTTATTACGCTCTATGAATTTCAGATTCAAGTTTTGACCAGCGAACAAGGGGATACCTATGGGTGGCACACCGTGATAAAGAGCTTCTTGCGTACTCATTGATCCACCATGTGTGATAAACACTCGTGTACTGTTGTGTGCTATAAGAAAATGATCGAATCTTGTCAGATGATAAAAAAGGGTTTAATTGATTTTCGAATAAAATGAATTAATCTTAGGAACGTTTTGAAACGGTATTCGCGTAAGAACTTGAGAAAAGACTACGCTAATTCGTGAACTACAAAGTACGGGCAATCATCCTCAAGAAAACTAACGAGATTGAACTGCCGACATACCCAACACCGGTACTTGAGGGATCCAAGACGAGGTGATCAAATTTTTCGGCTTGCCCGGGAGAAGTTTGTCTTTATCCGCGACTTTCATGAGCACTCTCGTGGGGGCGACTTTCTCGAATGCCGCATACTAACCTCTTATAACATGTTGGGGCATGGTTTCTATATTCACCATGGATCCGAATGTGAAGTAGATCACACCGTCTTTGCTTGCATCCAGCCATTCTTTCAGGTCCTGTCAAAATCGCAACAATGGACGGAGTGCTCTTGCACTGGGAAGATCGATCGTTTCTTCAAAATCGTTGAAAGCGATTCTTAAATGATGTTTTTACCTCTGATATTTCAGCATAATTTTCCTCAAGATGCAAACCCCCGATCTCGATGAGGCCTGTGGTCGTTGGCCTCACACCGGTCAGAGTGTAAAATGAATTTATCAAGGCTAACGTGATCCTATTCTCGAGCTGTCGTATATGAGGAATATCCGGGCCGAGAAACTTCCTCATCAGTTCAGTCTGTATGTCACCGGTCGCCGAATTATACAAATAGGTTATTGTAGCGTCGTGAATAGTATTTCCGACACGTTCCCAAAACGATAATGGATGTATAAAACCAGCGAAAAAGGATGCACGGAAAGCTAGGTTTGATGGATTGCCGATGGCGCGATTTATCCACGGCATTTCCATAAGTGGACTTGCAAAGATAACAGGTACATTGAACAGCGCTCCGAGACCTATGAAACAATTTTCCCCGAGAGCCTGAAACACCCCAATACATGAAAATTTCGTTGATCACAACGTTTTGCAATCAGTTCTTCCTATTCCTCGTTCAACGACAAGATTCTTGCTTCTACAATGATGAGATCGTAGGGTGGATCTTTTGGTGGATTTTTAATTATCCTCTGGAGCTCCTCTCGGCCCATCAACGAACATAACTCATTGCCACCGGATCCAATAGCAAATTGCAGGGGATCAAAACGCATTGCTGTATGAAAGGTCCGATTGTTCATGGAGGCAGGCTGACTGTCAGCGACGTTCATGAGAACTGTCAAATTCTCAAATGTTTTCTTCGGTGGAAAGCACGTCACGATATCAACTTGATGACCACGCTTGGCAAGTCGTTTTGACAAGGCGTCGAACATCATCTGATGGCTCCTCGAGCACAACGGGAATATTTCTAAAATCCTGTATGCCTCTGTCGCAACGGAAAATCCGCAAATTAGAAACCACAGAAATAATCGCGGGTCATTCATATTTCTGTTTTCTTTTTCGTTCGAATGGGCCGATAGTCTCCGTTTCTCAGATCGACCCTTGCCTTGTGAATGAATACTCTGGATTGCTACAAGATCGGCCGTATTGTTTAGTTGATGTCCTTTTTTTACTTTGATCTCCCTTCGCATAGTATACCTCGAATATTAGTATCTTTCGCGACGGGCAATTTCACATGATCCTTCATACGCTAGCATGCCCGAGCATTGCGACCATACCGCGAATCCGACGAACATCATCAGCACAGTAGCTTCAACTGAAGCTTTATATCACACATCGGTTTACATTTATTTGAGACAACCGAACTCTTCTATGGCCGGGAACGAACTGCTGGTCACGCTTTCGTAGCCGTTAAGGGCGGTCATATATTTCTTCCTGAGACTATCTCTTTCTGTAAATATAGGGAGTTTCAAAATGACCTGACACTTTAATTTAGCAATAAAACGTATTATTTATTTGAAAAGAGAATGTTTTTCTTTTAATATAATGTACAAACATGGAGGTTACGTGTGGAACACAATATCCGATGCATAGCCGCCTCGTCTCTCTTTGCAAACGTACACTATTTTCACGAAATTTTCAATATCATTTTGTCATAATTGCGGACTAATTTCATTAATGGTGCGTCCAATTGAGCTCTGGAATGGTGTGCGGATCATTGGTATCCAGTTTATTTTTTAAAAATCCCCAAAGAAAGAAGTCCAACGGCGTCAAATCACACGATGTTGGTGGCCAATTAACATTGCCGCGGCGCGTGATATCATGACCATAAAACTTCGTCTGCAATAACCGATGTTTCGCCCGCAATGTGGCAGGTTGCGCCATCTTGTTGAAAGAATATGTCTTCCAAGCCCATGCAATTTATCGAGTATTGTGTTCCACACATAACCTCCATGTTTGTACCTTATATAGAAACAAAAATATTTGTACTTTTCGAATAACCAATACGTTGTGTTAATAAATAAAAATGTCAGATCATTTTGAAACACCCGTTACTGCGTTAATTAATTATTTTGAAATATAAGTGAATACACGTTGTCGTAACTGGTTCATTTTTTCCCCACCATCGTATGTCAATGCAATGTGCTTAAAAATAGGATGGCCCAAAACTTTTGCTCGCAACTGTATATAATCTGCGCCCACGCTTACAGTATCGTTACATATGTAAATCCTCATCAGTATCGTTGCTTATGTAAATCGCATATTGATACCAATGCGCCTGGAATAAACAGTTAAACTTTGACTTACCACCTTGGTCTGAGGAAGCCCCGGTCACATCATCGTATTTTTGGTACATTCGTGGATAATTCATCCTTTTTACACTGAAAAAAAAATTCGTTCATCCATCCAAAATTCAGCTGGTTTAACAAAATGTATCTTTAAATACGTTCAACTTGATTTTTGATTGGCATAACAAAACTGTATAGTTGGTGGTAAAATAGTATAGTGGTGTGAATTGTAGCTTATTTAGCATGTCTGAGCAACTGTTAAAACAACAAAATTTCGAGACAACAAAATACATTTTGCACATTCAACGATTCTTTTTCCTCAGTGTAAGGATCTTCATGAAACCTCGAACAGGCGCGATACCTTGAAACACTTCGTACAAAGTTTGTATTATTTATATTTTTTCGGGAAAGTTTCGATTCCTAACATCGAGCCGTATGGGAAATAAACACAGCCGTACTGTTGTCCAGCCATTTTCACCTCCTGTAAGAACATCGGCCGCATATTTACAACGTTATTTTCCTATGGATATTACATATGCTTTTGTTCTTAAGATAAAAAATGTTCCGAAGGATCATTGGTTACAAAAAAATGTGTAAATCCTACAAAATTTTAGGATGACCAATGTGAGGATCGGTTAGATTTGTGACGTAACATAAGTTATCATCCTTCAGTGGACATTTATTTCATAAACGGATATGGACGATGATAATCGGCGCAAAATCCTGATTATCGTGGTTAACATGGAGACCGCCAACTTCCACGATTCCTGGAAATGTTGATATCACAAGATCGACGCTCGGAAGCGTATTGATCAAACGGATAGCACCGTCCTTCCATAATTCCCGAATCGGTAGGATTATTCGTTCAAAGCATTTCGCTATTTCGTTTCATTGTTCAGGTACATTGTACAGCCAATAATTAACTTTGAACAGGATTTCCCATTGATTGAGCCATCCAATGTTACAGGATTTCCAGGATTTCCCATTGGTTGAGCCATCCAATGTTACAGCTCGCTCATCACGATACGAACTATCGGTACCTTGAAGTGAAAACTAAACGCCATATAGCCGTCGATAATGATTTGCTGAAATTGATTCAATTGCCAGAAATATATTTGGTTGATTAAGATGTAATATGAATGAGTCAAGTTCACATTTGCGATAATTAATATGATGCAATAGTAATTAATCATGCTAATTGCTCTGGAAATGGATAATAACTTTACTATGTGACTCTGATCAAGAGATCCATTATTGTCCAGGTATTGACTGTTTTCTATGTTTCTCGCGTTTATTAGATCGACTGCAATCAACGTAAATGTCTTATTGGACGTTCCAAAGACGCTTTTCGTAATAGTTCGGACTAGTTTCAGCTTCTAATTGTCAATAGATGATATCTATCGATACCCCAATGGATTCAACAGATACATCCATTTGTGTTGGTTAAATCCATCGCATCAAAAACTGATTTAATCCGGTATCACGATGAATATCGTTGCGTATACTCGTTGTCGATTTCATAACGGAGACCGAGACGAGCGAATCTACTTGCTATTTGAAGGACAAGTTGTTAAAGTTAAGTAATTCATTTCATAAATATAGGATATGTATCGGCTCAATTTGATAATAATCACGTATACGCTAATCTCTTTTTAAATTTTTATTAATTTTCATCCAAATTATACTGCTTTAAATGTTTCAAAATTCTTTTAAATGTGTTAAAAAGCGTCGCAAGCATGCATTCCGCCTCCAACCAAGACTGCTCTTATGCATCAATTGGTATATTGTTGTGCAACTTCGACCGTAAGCTTGTTGATATTTGGAGGAAGAACGTTCGCGAGACGTATGTCGCTATAATTAGGTGGTGGATTTTTATAGGGAAAGGAACTGACCACGACCTCGCATCAGGCTCTCACACATTACAAAGTGACTTTTCACAGATAATGGAAACATACTGAGAATTCCGGCAGCATCGATGTTTTACATTTTGATGAACAATCAGCACGGTAATCACTAACGAATACAATACATTAATGAGGCCCATTTTTTCTGTACTCGAGCACAAATACTGTCGCTACTCGTGTAAATCACAGCAAACTCATGATCCTGTCAAATAAAACAAACCTGATTACTCTTATCGGCTCTTGTTGCTTCCAATTTATATGGATTGTTTATTTATTTTTTTATTTAAGTATTTAGGATTTTATATTAGTTGACCATTTGATATGGATATTTGTCGCTAGTCTGTCGATAATGGGAGATAGGATTTCTATTTACAATTTATGCAACAGCGAAATTACTATCTGAAAGGAATAATGCTATGAAGTAGCTTCCATATTGAAAACGAGATAAATAAATATATAAGTTATGATAGTTGCATGAGGGAGCTTGAATCACAGACCAGTCATTGGGAAGCCCGGAACTCTTGTTCGATTTGCACTAATTACAGAAGTTGTTTTATTTTTTAATCGGGTTTATTATCACCTACTGAGAATAAAACCACAAAATTCTGACAGATTCCGATACGGAAAAAGTCGTCATCTTGAAAAAACGTTATCTGCCTATACCCGTGAAAAATTTGCCGGCGCTTAAGATACGGCCGATGCTTGGTACGATATTCAGCACCAACCACTAATACCCAGTGTTGGTCCTTTATACGGGCTAATGATTTGGCCATGATTCTGCCAGTGCTCATTTGAAGCATGGCAAACCAACGCACACCCAACCTTGGGCCAAATATCGATTACCAACTGTCCGCCAACTATTGGGTCCCAGTGTTGGCCCCGAACATGGGCCAATCGGTTGATTATGGGTTTGCCAGTCTCGAATTCAAGCTCGGCACACCATCGAAGAGCGAACGCTGGGCCATTACTAATTAATGACCGTCGGCCAATTGTCCAATCGACCAATTGCGAGCGCAGGCCCTGAGTCTGAGCCAATCGTTTGACCGTGGTTTTGCCAATGCTTTTTTTTAGCATGGCATTTTTAGCATGGCTCATAATGACTGTTTTCTGAAATGCACTTTGTTAAAAATAAAATTGATTTATACTAAAGTTTTGTGGTGTATTAATGCCGAGTTATTATGATAGTATTAAGAAACGTCTAGTGTTAAAACGACGACAAAAATTAGAAGACTCTTTATTACAGCAGGTTAGGATCAGAGGCAACGAAACAAAAAGACAAGTAGATAGTGAAACAAATTTGGAAAGATTCCACGAACAAGTGATTGTGCATAACGATGTTAGTGAATCTAATATTTCTTTCGATGAGCAATCATCGAGCACAGAAACTTGTGAATCTGATCGATTGTTGGCTAAGCGTTGGGTTGTTTTGACAGCCCTACACTGGACCAACACTAGCCCGAATATTGCGCCAACAATATGAAGCCGACCTTAGCCCTACTATGGGCCGGTGATTACGCCAACCGTCAGCCAATGATCGTGATCTCTTTAGCCCAATGTTGGGCCAATACCCGGCCAACTGTTAGGATTTCTGGTAAGCCTACTATTGGCCAACCGTACATCCCAGCGTTGGGCCGAAGAGATCACTCCTACCGTGGCGCAACACTGAACCGGTAGTGCTGCCGTTCATCGGCCAATGGTAGAATGTGATTGGCGTGACGCTGGCTCGAGGTTGGGTCGGTTGCGTCGTTTTTCACGGGCCCAATGTTGGGCCAATACCCGGCCAACTGTTAGAATTTCCGGTGAGCCTACTATTGGCCAACCGTACATGCCAGCGTTGGGCCGAAGAGATCACTCCTGCCGTGGCACAACACTAAGCCGGTAGTGCTGCCGTTCATCGGCCAATGGTAGAATGTGATTGGCGTGACGCTGGCTCGAGGTTGAGTTGGTTGCGTCGTTTTTCACGGGTATCTCAGTAACCAGGCACTTTAGGCCAAAAATCATAACAACCATTATTATAGATAATTAAATTTCCCATATTTTTTTGAAATAATGTTTTTTCATGAAACTTACCACTTACAACTTAAGGATCATTTAATAAACTTTTTTTCCATTTCGACCCATATCTCTTGTAAGAATTGCTTGAATATAAATAATGCTAAATACAAATTTAAAATTAATCATTTTTCTATAACTTTAACTTGAAACTTTTTTTTCTAATGTTTATGCTTTTAAAATTAAATCGCGTTAATTCTAAAAATGCCGTCTCTAGGCGGGTGAAATCATGCGAATATGAGAAGGGTTTCTCATATCCTCATATATCAATTGTGATCGTTGGTAAGGAGGACGATTTTCTGGTTCTATCAACTGCTTTGGGAAATAAATATACAAACATTTTCTTCCGGAAGCCTAGCAAAGGATGTGCCCAGAAATGTATTTCACTTCTGCTTCGCTCGCAAAAAAATACAGTGCAATGAATTTGACCAAAAATTTACTGGTACTTCATGCCTTAAGGGGTTGCGATACAACATCAGCACCGTTCAATATTGGAAAAACAAAAATGTTGATGACGCTTCAAAAGCAAACAAATTTAATTAAGGGAAGGTTCTGCCTCGTTGATGCAAAAAATGGTCGATTTTTCACCGATTTTTTATGCGGAAAGTATTAAATATAGAATGCTGATATTTGGTATGTTGACTAAGCGGTCTTTATTGAACATCAAAATATTTTTTTAATTTTGACAAAACATTGTGGTGGGAGTGCGCGGGCGATGACATTCTTCACTTGCGGAAGTTCTAAGTCCCGCACAAGTGATCTGAAGCAAAAAAATCAAACAT
The DNA here is from genome assembly GCA_944452715.1 of Ophion slaviceki. Classification (NCBI taxonomy): domain Eukaryota; kingdom Metazoa; phylum Arthropoda; class Insecta; order Hymenoptera; family Ichneumonidae; genus Ophion; species Ophion slaviceki. The sequence goes on along the minus strand of OX101794.1, from coordinate 11,305,010 downwards.
ATTTTTACTTTGTTCAATATTGTGTATAAGTTGACCTAGAATCAAGAAGAAAAATTGAAAAAAAAGAGTGAGCAAAAAACTGCGAAAATTTTTGGGGAAAAAAAACAAACTTCTTTCCGATCGCTCACTATTTTTTTTATTTTTCAATTTTTCTTCGTCATTCTAGGTCAACTTATACACAATGTTGTACAAAGTAAAAATGTGTTTGATTTTTTTGCTTCAGATCACTTGTCTGGGCCTTAGGACTTCCGTAAGTGAAGAATGTCATCGCCCGCGCACCGACACACGTGGCTCCTCCCACTCCCACCACCATGTTTTGTCAAACTTTAAAAAATATTTTGATGTTCAATAAAGACCGTTTAGTCAACATACCAAATATCAACATTCTATGTTTAATACTTTTCGCATGAAAGATTGGTGAAAAATCGAACATTTTTTGGCTCAACAAGGCAGAAACTTCCCTTAATATGGTGGAGGTATTTACTGACATAGAAAAACAACCTGTTGAAGTTGAGCAAGCTGGTAAAAACATCTTCATTTTACTCTACGGTGGCAACTCGAACGAAACGACGCTGTACTACCTGCGATATCGCAATTAAGAGAAGCTGCTAGAATGATTTTTCTCTGCAGAGAAGTTGCGAACCAACTGAACATGCTGCAAAGTATCATTCCTTCCGCACTTATCAGCATGTTCAAGCCTGGCTTAGGAATTACCTGAATCCTGAAGAATGGGACTGGACACGCAGTGCACAGGGACTGCAGGCAATCACCTCTACATATTCAATTGCACCCCCAAGTCGGTTGGAGTTGATTTCTTGCAAATGCAGTACTGGCTGTAGCAAAGCATGTGATGCCGAAAAGCAGGTTTGTACTGCACAGTAGTCTGTGGAATCTGTACTGCGGAAACGTGCGTAAATCAGCTCACGATAGTGGTTGACTATAGAGAGTCCAATGATGTTGAAGAAGACATTGTTGACCACACCGATAAAAACTGAATTGAGGCCTAGCAATGTTTGTATGCCACTGAAGAAGCTGACGAATCGGAAGAGAAGACACTGGATGTCGTTGTACCTTCACCGCCATCGAAACGCAGGTGAATCGAAGAAGATTTGTAATTTTCTTCTTGTATTTTGTAGGACAATAAATTTTCAATGTCTTTTCAATAAGTATTCCCGTTTCCTAATCTTTCAATTTATTATGCCGTCTGAACATAATTAATAATGACTATAATAAATAATCCAGGAGCAATTACAAGTATAAAATATCTTTCAATTGGATGAAATATATTATTATTAGGGGTGTGCGGGTAGCAGAATTGGTTGGGTCGGGTCGGGTCAGGTCGAGTAATTAGACTATGATTCTATCCCGAATCATAGTCTACGGGTACCCGAATACGGGAAACGGATACCCGAATTTTTCGGGTACCCGTGATCGGACGGGTAAACTCGAACCTTACGGAGTACCCGAGTTTTTCGAGTACTCGTCTCACATCGGGTACTCGATAAGCCGTGTTGCCGAAGGCAAAATTTCAAATTTAGTTTCCTAGTAGATAGCGCCACGAAAACGTACCCAAACGGATGAAATAGACTCCAGCTTTATGTTCTCTACCCTTCGCCGATAGGTTAGAGTTCATAAGAAATACAAACAATTGATTTAATAATTTTAGTATTTTTGTTATGTGTATAGTTACTATTTTATCCGGAAAACTTCTTTTAAGACATTCGCATTTCAGGAAATATCGAGATATTTGAATGTCGAAAAAACTGAATAAAAGCAAGATTCTTCGTCAAATTTTCATTAAGGGGGCAGTCCACTTTGGAGCCACGAAAAAAGGCCATTTTCTCGATTTTTTTCAGGATTTTATAAAAGGTATGAATATAAAAGTTGTTGGGCTTGATGAATAAGGTCTTGAAATACATATAAAAAAAAATTGATTCATTTTTATTCATTTTTAAGTACAAAAACTATAGTTTAACGTAACGCCTCAAAAATAGGTGGGTTGGGTAGCTCCATCACAACTCGACAACGGCTTGTCTGACACAAAAAAATCAAAGTCCATTAGACTCAGTATGACACCAGCTACAAAATGACCCTCGGATATAAAGTTTTATCAAATAATAAAAAAAAAACGGCAGATGAAAAACGAAAAAAAAGCTTATGTTGCGCAGTTTTTCGCAAAAAGAAGAGTAAAAATCAAAATTTTAAAACCATCGAGGGTCATCTTGTTGCGAATCATGTTTACAATATGTGGTTCAAATTTCAAGAGAATTGGTTTAGTAGTTTTAGAGATACGATGGAGCTAGATTTTGAAAACGGTGTTTCGAGAACAATGCGTTTGAAGTTTATACTATGAAAAAGTCTTACCTAAACTCAATTGACAATTCCTGCACCGTACAAAATTCCTTCTAATTGCTCATCATCGTCGATTTTTTCAAGTCTTGCTTGATTTCGATTTTTTGAAATTTGCAAAGTGGACTGGCCCCTTAATTCTGTCTAGTGCTAACTGGAAATTTCGGCGATTCATTCTTCTTAATTCAATGTTTTGTCATTTACAATTTTTTCTCCAGAGAAAATCTTGTTCTTCAAACGCGTATATCTCTGAAACTAATTAAGATATTTTCAATTTTAAAACGTCAAATAGAAGCTACATTCTTCTCGCTTCGAATAACCGCAGGGCGTTGAATCTTGGTCTTTTTTGGTTTTTCTCCATTTAAAACCCACGTTGTAAAATTCAAAACTTTAAGGTGTTTGCCGGACCAGAAGATATTTATTGTAAACTTGTTCCTTTTGTACACTATTTAGTGATACCAGAATGCAACTTTCCCGCGCTATTACGATACGATCCGCCAAAATTGACCGTTTTTCACTCCGTCCTACACACACACACACACACACACACACACACACACACACACACACACACACACACACACACACACACACACACACACACACACACACACACACACACACACACACACACACACACACACACACACACACACACACACACACACACACACACACACACACACACACACACACACACACACACACACACACACACACACACACACACACACACACACACACACACACACACACACACACACACACACACACACACACACACACACACACACACACACACACACACACACACACACACACACACACACACACACACACACACACACACACACACACACACACACACACACACACACACACACACACACACACACACACACACACACACACACACACACACACACACACACACACACACACACACACACACACACACACACACACACACACACACACACACACACACACACACACACACACACACACACACACACACACACACACACACACACACACACACACACACACACACACACACACACACACACACACACACACACACACACACACACACACACACACACACACACACACACACACACACACACACACACACACACACACACACACACACACACACACACACACACACACACACACACACACACACACACACACACACACACACACACACACACACACACACACACACACACACACACACACACACACACACACACACACACACACACACACACACACACACACACACACACACACACACACACACACACACACACACACACACACACACACACACACACACACACACACACACACACACACACACACACACACACACACACACACACACACACACACACACACACACACACACACACACACACACACACACACACACACACACACACACACACACACACACACACACACACACACACACACACACACACACACACACACACACACACACACACACACACACACACACACACACACACACACACACACACACACACACACACACACACACACACACACACACACACACACACACACACACACACACACACACACACACACACACACACACACACACACACACACACACACACACACACACACACACACACACACACACACACACACACACACACACACACACACACACACACACACACACACACACACACACACACACACACACACACACACACACACACACACACACACACACACACACACACACACACACACACACACACACACACACACACACACACACACACACACACACACACACACACACACACACACACACACACACACACAAACAGAATAGAAAAGTGAGACGAAAAAAGATTTTTACAGTATTATCATTTATTCCTTTTATCGCCTTCTCCGAGTTTTCGTTTTCTCTAGATGAAAAATAAATATAAATATCAATTATACATACGGATTTCCGAGTCTATTATGAATATTCGAAGTTTACGAATACCCGAAGTTTAAAAGTACTCGACGTTTACGAGTTCCCAAAATTTAAGAACACCTGACGACCAAATTGGGGTACCCGGCGGGTAATGCAAAAACGTAACCCATCGGGTACCCGACCCGACCCGAACATCGGGTACCCGACTGAATCGAGTACCAGCACACCCCTAATTATTATTAATATTTGTGCAATTATTAGAACAGTTATCTAATTACATAATTAGGAGAAAAGTCGAGGGAGCAACACAATCCGTTTGGTTTCGAAAATATATTTATACATTTAAAAAACATTTGGGAACGCGTATCATAGCGTTCGGTGTTTGCCTCGTATCATGCTTTTGAGCATCGAAATATCTCGGGAACATTTTTAGATTTCTATGGGTCAGCAATTCAACGGAAAAAAAGAGAATTCAATTCCGTAAACATTTGGGAGATGGGATTTTCTGAAAAACGATCGGAAAAATGTTCTTCTGTTGAGAGCCATCAAAAACATGACAATGCATATTGCAAAGAGGGAGTAGGACAATTCGGCATGATAAATATTTGAGTTTGTTTGGTTTTTTAACAAAAAAATGTAGTTGTTTTAAAAACGTTCGTTTTCTAAACATTTTTTAAATAATTTTTTCACATTTAGTTAGGGGAACTAAAATTACCCTGGAAATTCGATATATTGTCAACAGCTGTCCTAATTCCGTTTCTTTTGATGCGCCAAACCGACTGAACCGTCCGTAGACCAAATCACGTGGAGAATTGTATTGACCAGTAATTTCACGACTAAAATAGCAAGATAGAGTGCAAGGATAGAGCTGATGAGCAAAAATCCATAAACTTCAAGACGGTCGATTTGCCACCAAGTTAAATCTGCAGCGGGTGATCGGAGGACTTCGGGGCCATTTCTGATTGTGTACTCGACCCAAAAGATTGCAGTCTCCATAGCGCTCATTGGGCGATCACGAAAGCGTGCTGATTGAAGTTTAGAAGCTGATTGAAGTTTAGAAGCATTTCTGAAAAATCATGACCGTTATTTGTCCTTCAGCTACGTCTTTTTCATTACTGGTTACTGTCCGCTCACATACTTATAGCTTGGGTCCTTTAGCACTTTGGCAATAGCAGATGACATCGTGCGTTCATTGAGGTTATTTAAATCCAAGACTACAGCAATTTTAATATCCTCGATGTATTTCAGATTCAAGTTTTGATCACCGGACAAGGGGATACCAATGAGTGGCACACCGTAATAAAGAGCCTCTTGCGTACTTATTATTCCACTATGTGTAATAAATAGCCGTGTGCTAAAAGAAAATGTTCGAATCTTGTCAAATGATAAAAAAGGGTTCAATTGATTTTCGAATAAAAGGAATTAATCTTAGGAAGGTTTTGAACCGGATTCGCGTAAGAACTTGAGACAGGACTACCCTGATTCTTGAACTACAAAGTACGAGCAATCATTCTCAAGAAGACAAACAAGATTGAATTGCCGACATACCCAACACCAGTACTTGAGGAATCCAAGACAAGGTGATCAAATTTTTCGGCTTGCCGGGAAGAAGTTTGTCTTTATCCGCGACTTTCATGAGCACTCTGGTGGGAGCGATTTTCTCGAATGCCGCGTACAATCCTTTTATACAATCTTCGGACATGGTTTCAATATTCAACATGGATCCGAAAGTGAAGTAGATCACACCGTCTTTGCTCGTACCCAGCCATTCTTATAGGTCCTATCAAAACCACAACAATAGACGGAGTGCGCTTGGACTGGGATCGATCGTTTCTTAAAAATCATTAAAAGCGATTCCTTAATGTTATTTTTACCTTTGATATTTCGGTATAAATGTCCTCAAGATGTAAACCCCCGACCTCGATGAGACCTTTTGTCGTTGGTCTCACACCGGTCAAAGTGAAAAATGAATTTATCAAGGCTAACGTGACCCTATTCTCGAGCTGTCGTATATGGGGAATATCTGGGCCGAGATACTTCCTCATTAGTTCAGTTTGGATGTCACCGGTCTTCGAATTATACCGATATGTTACTGTAGCGTCGTAAAGAGTATTTCTGACACCTTTCCAAAACGATAGTGGATTTCTGAATCTAGAGAAAAAGGATGGATAGAAAGCTAGGTTTGATGGATTTCCAATGGCGCGATTTATCCATGGCATTTCCATCGTTGTGCCTGCAAAGATAACAGGTACTTTGAACAGCGCCCCGAGACCTATGAAACACTTATCCCCGAGGGCCTGAAACACCCCAATACATAAAAATTTCGTTGATTACAACGTTCTGCGATCAGTTTTTCCTATTCCTCGGTCAACGACAAGTTTCTTACTTCTACAATGATAAGATCATAGGGTGGATCTTTTGGTAGATTTTTGATTATCCTCTGGAACTCCTCTTTGCCCAACAACAGACATGATTCATTGCCACCGGGGCCAACAGCAAATTCCAGAGGATTAAAACCTACTGCTATATTGATGGTCCAATTGTTCACGAGACGAGGTTGACTGCTCGCGACGTCAATGAGAACTGTCAAATTCTCAAATGTTTTCTTCGGTGGAAAGCACGTCACGATTTCAACTTGATGACCGCGCTTAGCAAGTCCCTTTGACAGGGCATCGTACATCATTTGATGGTTCCTCGAGCAGAGCGGGAATATTCCTAAAATCCTGTATGCCTCCGTCGTAACGGAAAATCCGCAAATTAGAAACCACAGAAATAATGGCGGTCTTTCATATTTCTGTTTTCGTTTTCGTTCGAATGCCTTGCCTTGTGCATGAATACTCTCGACTGATACAGGATCGGCCGTATTTTATATTTGATGTTCTTTTTTCACTTACATCTCCCTTCGCATAGTATCCATTGAATATTAGTATCTTTAGTGAACGGCAATTTCACATGACTAATACGCTAGCATGCACGACCGATTTCGACGATACCGCGAATCCGACAAACATTATCAGCACAGTAGCTTGAACTGCGGCTTTATTTCACATATCGGGTTACATTTGGTTCGAGGTAACCGAACTCTTCGATAGCCGGGGGCGAACTGCTTGCCTCGCTTTCGTATTCGTCAAAAGTAGTCATATATTTTTACCTGCGACTGTCTCTGTCTTGAAATATAGAGTGTTTCAAAATGACCTGACATTTTAATTTATCAACAAACTTTATTATCTATTTGGAAAGCGGGAATATTCTTCATTTAATATAGGGTTCGAATATGGAGATTATGTCTGGAACACAATATCCGATGAATGCCCGCCTGGTCCCTGTTTGCAAACGTTCACTATTTTGAGAAAATTTTCAATAATATTCTGGCATAATGAATGTCGGCTCTTGTTGCTTCTACGTTGACCATTTGATATGGATAGTTGTCGCGAGTCTGGCGATAATTGCAGATAGAATTTCTATTTACAATGTATGCAATACCGAAATTACTATCTAAAAGGAATAATGCTATAAAGTAGCTTCCATATTGAAAATGAGAAAAATAAATATACAAGTTAGGACAGTTGCACGAGGGAGCTTGAATCAAGTCTATTCCAGACTTCATGTAACGGCTTGACGGCGCGGCGGCAGAACGAAGAATAATTAAGAACATAGTCTTCCTCCCTCTTGCCTGTCTTTCACTCTATTTTTCTCTGCCTATGCGGGTAGTTCTCTTAAGGCAGTAGTCCGGTCTAGAAAATTGACAAAATCGATTTTTTTCATTTTATTATTCCTTAGACCTTTCTTAATACGCTCGTGAAAACCGTTTATTGATATTTCAAGAATTAGCAGAGTAATAGAAATTATAAGCAAGCCGCGCGCTCAGGTAGCGCGGTCGGGAAGCAGCTTTGACCACGTTTATCTCAGAACTATGTTTTTCAAATCGGCGCCCACGATATCTCGATAACTAATTGACCGACCGAGCTCAAATTTTGCACATACCTTCGGTAGCCTCTTTTTGAGGACTGGTAGCAGAATTGAGTCGAACACAAATTTTTCCCACATTTTATAACTCGTCGAATACCCGAAAATGTATGAAATATCGTTAATCAAAGTTTAACAGGCCGCCATTTTGTAACAAATTTTGTTTAAGTACTAATTCTACTACCAGTGCTCAGAATACTCATACAGATTGAGAATATATATTTTTTTTTTCAGATGCATACAACATCACCCAGAGTGGGCGCCGATTGAGGCCGTTTTCGGCGGACCATGTTGTAAAAAAATAAGAAACTACATGAAAATATTTAAAATAATTTTTCTTCATGTAAACACATTTTCAAAGGAACAATAAATACTTGTGTAAAATTGTATCAAGACAACTTCAACGGTTCAAAAGTTATTCCAACCCAAAAATAACGTCAAAAATCTCGCTCTAGACCAGACTACTACCTTAAGTAGTGAGAGATACATTGCGTGTGTAACGAATATAACGAAGTATAACCTCTGCGCCCTGTTGATGATAGGCAATGCAGACACCGCATCCTTCCATAATATCGACAAGGCCATCTTATGAGTAGACAGATTTCAGCACATTTCCATTTGTTTCCTACATGCTAGGTCCCAAGTGGCTGTGTCGTTGTATCAAGTGGTTACATTGAACCCCCCCCCCCCCTTTTTGTTTATAACCTTTCATTTTGTGAAAACTTGTTCGATTACATCAACCAAAATATTTTGCTGATGAGAACTCATCCACCCATTCTCGGGCTGCTGTTAGGTATCTCGGCCTGGCTATTCCCCATATACGACAGCTCGAGAATAGGATCACGTTAGCCTTGATAAATTCATTTTACACTATGACCGGATGGATGAGTGGCCATCTTCAAAATATTTGAACGATGGCCACTAATCCACCCATTCTTGCGCTGCCACGTACTTACAGAAATGTGTAGCTTCTAAGATGCGTTGTATTGCCCGAAACAAGTGATAATCACTTAGGGCAAGGTTTGCTGAATACGCTGGGTGAGGCAGGATCTGTCATTCCAGTTCTATCAGTTGTTTCTTCACCACTAATGCAATGTGGAGTCGAGCCTTGTCGTGCAGTTGAATCACCCTTCGACAATTTGATGCTACTGACGGCCTCTTATCAATAAAATCGTTGTTGAAACTTCTATCTATGCGGCGGAAAAAGGGAAGAAAACTCGTGGGGGTAACACAATCCGTTTCGTTTCAAAAATAGAGTTATTATTAAAGACAAACACATTTAAAAAATCATTTGGAAACGCGTATCATAGCATTCGGTGTATAGCTCGTATCGTGCTTTGGAGCATCGACATATCTCAGGAATGAGGATTCAACTCCGTCAACATTTGGAAAGCGGGATTTCCTGAAAGACGTTCGGAAAAATGTTCTTCTATTAAGAACCATCAAAAACATGGCATTGCATATTGTGAAGGGGGAGCAGGACTTTTTGGCATGATAAATGTTTTAGTTTATTTGGATTTTTAACAATAGAAAATTGTGTCCCAAGAAGACAAAGTGGGACTTTTACGCCGAGCGCGATGTTCATTTCAGTCCGAGTCGAAGACGAGCACTGAAAACATCGCGCGAGACGTAAAAGCCCCTGTCTCCACGGTGCACACGATTATTTATATAACAAAACCATGATTTCCGAGCTTTTGTATTGTTAAATACAGATGGCTGCAAGCACGTGCAGAAGGTGTATTGCATATAGAAGCTGTCTTGCCCATGAAAGCTACATTACGCGCGCCGCTGGGGGTGGAAGGGGCGTTGACACAAAACCTGATTTTAAAATTCATCAGGATATCTTAATATACTATCTTATTAATAATTTATAACAAGGCGTTCACCGGTCACATGCATGAAAAACCGAGGAAAACATAATTGCGTTACATCAGAGTACTTTTTAAATGCATCATTATATTCGAATGCACTTTCCGTGAAGACAATTTCGGGATGAAATATATGTTATTTATCCCGACATAAGTTTATCGCGGTGTCAGGTGAAAGTGACAGCCGTTCCACAGCGGCGTTCAATGCCCGTGAGCGTGACAATTGCAAACGCGCATTTTTATAAGGCCTAGGTCCTAAAGCCCTCTTTTCGGTCCTGTTTAGACGCACGAAACTTTTCTCAACATTTTAATCTTATTTTTTCACATTTAGTCAGTAGAACGATAATTACCCTAGAAATTCGATATATTGTCAACAGCTGTCCTATTTCCGTTTCTTTTGATGCGCCAAATCGACTGAACGGTCCGTATACCAAATCACGTGGAGGACTGTATTGACCAGTAATTTTACTACTAAAATAGCAATATAGAGTGCAAGGATAGAGCTGATAAGCAAAAATCCATAAACATCAAGACGATCGTTTTGCCACCAAGTTAAATCTGCAGCGGGTGATCGGAGGACTTCGGGGCCATTTCTAATTGTGTACTCGATCCAAAAATTTGCCGTGTCCATGGCGCTCATTGGACGATCGCGAAAGCGTGCTGATTGAAGTTTAGCAGCATTCCTGAAAAAACGATTAACGTAATTATTCCTTCAGCTACATTTTTTTGATTGCTAGTAAATATTTGGAAATAATTTTTCCGCTCACTTACTTATAGCTTGGGTCATTCAACACTTTAGCCAGAGCAGATGACATCGTGCGTTCATTGATGTTATTGAAATCCAATACAACAGCCATTTTAGTATCCTCGAAGTATTTCAGATTCAAGTTTTGATCAGCGAACAAGGGGATACCAATGAGTGGCACACCGTAATAAAGAGCCTCTTGCGTACTCATTATTCCACCATGTGTAATAAATAGCCGTGTATTGTTGTGTGCTAAAATCATTAGTCATAGGAAGATTTTGAAACGGTATTCGCGTACGAATTTGATAAAATAACTACCCTAATTCTTGAAGTACAAAGTACGAGCAATCATCCCCCCGAAGAAAAACACGATTGAACTACCGACATACCCAACACCGGTACTTGAGGGATCCAACGCGAGGTGATCAAATTTTTCGGCTGGCTCGGAAGAAGTTTGCCTTTATTCGCGACTTTCATGAGCACTCTGGTGGGGGCGATTTTCTCGAATGCCGCGTACAAACCTTTTATAAAATCATCGGGCATGGTTTCAATGTTCACCATGGATCCGAAAGTGAAGTAGATCACACCATCTTTGCTCTCATCCAGCCATTCTTTTAGGTCCTGTCAAAATCACAATAATGGACGGAGTGCGCTTTTACTGGGATCAATCGTTTCTTCAAAATCGTTGAAAGCGATTCTTAAATGTTATTTTTACCTTTGATATTTCAGCATAATTGTCGTCAAGATGCAAACCCCCGATCTCGATGAGGCCTGTTGTCGTTGGTCTCACACCGGACAGAGTGTAAAATGAATTTATCAAGGCTAACGTGATCCTATTCTCGAGCTGTCGTATATGGGGAATATCCGGGCTGAGATACTTCCTCATCAGTTCAGTTTGTATGTCACCGGTCATCGAATTATACCAATACGTTATGGTAGCGTCGTGAAGAGTATTGCCGACACGTTCCCAAAACGATAGTGGATGTCTGTAGCTAGCGAAAAAGGATGGAAAGAAAGCTAGGTTTGATGGATTTCCAATGGCGCGATTCATCCATGGCATTTCCATCGTTGTGGTTGCAAAGATAACAGGTACTTTGAACAGCGCCCCGAGACCTATGAAACAATTTTGCCCGAAGGCCTGCAACACCCCAACCCATCAAAATTCCGTTGATTACAACGTTCTGTGGTCAGCTTTTCCTATTCCTCGTTCAACGACAAGATTCTTACTTCGACAATAATAAGATCGTAGGGTGGATCATTTGGTGGATTTTTAATTATCCTCTGGAGGTTCTCTCGACCCATCAAATGACACAACTCATTGCCACCGGGTCCAACGATAAATTTGATGGGATCAAGACGCACTGCTCCATCGAAGGTCCAATTGTTCACGAGACGAGACTGACTGTCCTCGACGTTCATGAGAACTGTCAAATTCTCAACTGTGTTCTTCGGTGGAAAGCACGTCACGATTTCAACTTGATGACCACGCTTGGCGAGCCCCTTTGACAGGGCGTCGAACATCATTTGATGGCTCCTCGAGCACAACGGGAATATTCCTAAAATCCGGTATGCCTCCGTTGGAACGAAAAATCCGCAAATTATAAACCACAAAAGTAATCGAAGGTCTTTCATATTTTTTTTTTCTTTTTTGTTCGAACAGGCCGATGGACTCTCCGTTCCTAAAATCGAACCTTGCCTTTTGAATGCATACTCTGGACTGCTACAAGATTGGCCGTACTTTAGATTTGATGCTCTTTTTCACGTTGATCGTCTTTCGCTTATCACATTTTGAATATTAATAGCTTCAGTAACGGGCAGTTTCACAGCAGGACCCTTGATACGCTATCAGCACGACTACTTTTGACGATACCGAAAATCCAACGAACGTCATCAGCGCAGTAGCCCATTAAATCATACGTTAAAAATATTTCTTTGTTTCGGCATTCTCTCTATTCCTGCGGCAGATCATACTATTATAATAGGTTGGCAAGAAAGTCATGCGACACATACGATACCTCTTCTAAATAAACATAACATTTTATTGAGATTGACATTTTATTGAGATAAGTTTAATTTCTGATATAATCTCCCTCTTCATCTACACCTCGTCTCCACGCTTTGATAAACTTCGGATGCCAGTTCCACAAATCCTTAGGTCATGAATTGAAAAACTCTTCAAGGGTATTTTGAAGATCCATTGGATTATCAATTTGTTTATCACGTAAATAGCTTTTCAAAGCCCGAAATAAATGATAATCTGACGGGGCTAAGTCCGGTGAGTATGGTGTTTGTGGTAGTACTTCCCATTCTAATTCTAAAATATATATATTTTTTTTTGTTATTTTGGTTACGTGGGGCCGAGCGTTGTCGCGAAGAAGACGAACACGTCGACGTTTACGACGTTTTTGTTTAATAATTTCAGATAGCTTCTGTAATTGTGTAGAGTAGATCTCGGCATTTATTGTGCCGTTATGCAGAAGAAGCTCATAATATGCTAGGAAACACATTTAAGCGAGCACTTTGCCATCGCAAGACTTTCTTACCAACCTAATACCTTGTATAATCTTGTATAATCGGTAAAATTATTTATATACTTTTTTTAACCACGTTTTTAAAACGGACTAAAAATAATAAAATAATTTCTCCTAGCCCTATACAGATTGTACTAAAAATTTGTGATTGTGAATCTTTAATAGCTATGAAAATACCTGTAAGATTCTAAACAAAAACCGTGAGTCGCATGCAATAGATAATAGTCAGGAGGGTAGGGAGTAGTTGTCGTTTAGAAAACTCAGGCAACAGTTCACATCACTTGCAGTGCAATAAAATTGTTAGTGACTTAGGTGAACTATTTTCATAGCTATTGAACACTCACAATCACAAATTTTCATGTCATTCTGTATGGGGTTATAAATCTGAATGGGGCTAGTTGAAATGATTTCATACGTTTTAGTCCGTTTTAAAAACGCGGTTAAAAAAATATTTAAACAATTTTATTTTCTGCTCTTTAGGCTTGTGTGTGTGTGAACATTTCAATCCGATTTGAAACATCTGGATGAGATTATGACGGAGACATGTGGTTTCAGGTTTATGAAAACCTGAAATTTGAAAACCCTAGTCACCAATGCACTATTCAGTATTAATATCTTTTTTCACAATTTTTTTTCGAGAAAGCTCGGTAATATCGCTTTCTCATCCAGTTCTGAGCTATGTTTAAAGTGTCAACTCTCGGGTGGGGTCCACCCCCCCCCCGCCCTTCCGGTCAAGCTGAAATTTTGCACAAACCTTCCTTTTTATATTTTAAGACAACCCGTAAAGAGATTTTTGATGGAGTTACCACTTTACCGACCGATACGATTCCGTAGCCTCTCCGCGTCTACGCTAGAGGCGCGGGTGTGACCAACGCGACACCGGGTTTTTACTTTTCTTCTTCACGTTACTCCATGCCTTATTAGGCAAAGGATTCGATTTACGAGTTGTACTTGATATATCCATACAATAAAAACTTCCTTCTGAAAGGAGACAAGTTCGTCTATCACGTATCCACCGATTCGCTCCATCGCTTCCCACACAATCGCCAACCGAGGAACACGAGGGAGGCGATCGTGGCAAGCCAAAAAGAGGACGAGGTACGCCACGCACCATTCGCACTGGAGCCAGGAGGAGACCGAGGAAGCAATTTCCAGTCGCGGATAATGCGAAAACTCCCGACGAAGCCTCCATTCTCGCTGAGACGCCAATATCGGAAGCACTGAAAGGACCGGATGCGGAAGTATGGCACGGCGCCATCGGGAACGAGCTGAAGTCGCTCCCGAAGAACGACACGTGACGATTAGTCGACCGACCCAAGAAGGAGAAGGTCATCGGAAACAGGGTCGTGTTACGCAACAAATACCGAAAAGACGGAACCCTGGAACGAAGAAAGGCTCGTGTAGTCGGGAGGGGATTCGCTCAACGCCCCGGAATGCATTTCGAAGACACTTTTGCACTAGTCGCACGCATCGAGTGAATCCGTATCGTGATGGCTCTTGCGGCTTGAAACAGCATGATCGTGGAACAGCTCGACGTGATGACTGCCTACTTAAAGCCCTCGTTGAACGAAACAATCTTCATGGAGGTACCGAAGCACATTCTTAGAGGATTGGAAATTCTCTCCGTAACCGAACCCAAAGACAGCGTAGTCGGAAGGAGATCCGTCGAGATGCTTCGGCGGCTGCGTCGTAGGAACAAAGTATGCCTTCCCAAAAAGCACTGTATGGATTACGTAAGGCTGGGCGCTGCTGGAACGAGGTGCTGGGCGAGTGCCTGTCGAAGTATGGCGCAAAGAAGTCGAATGCCGATCCGTGTGTCGGATGATGGGCTCGGCAAAGAGCAAATCATCATCGTGGCGTACGTGGATGACTTGGTTGTAGCCTCTAGGAACAAGTCCAAGATCGCGTGGTTGAAGAATTACCTCTCGAAGTGCTTCGAGATCAAGGAGCTCGGACCCATAAATAACTGTCTGGGCATCGAGTTCCACCTGACTGAAACGGCATATCGATGAAGCAAGGGAGCTACATTCGTGAGATTCTTGCAAGATTTGGGATGACCGACGTGAATCCGGTGACGACGTCTTCGGATCGGGGAACTTATAGGTGCTCTTATGTACTCGGCCACCTGCACGAGACCGGACCTCGCTTACGCTGTCAGCTACCTTAGTCAATTCAATACCTATTTTGACCAAGCGCATTGGTTCACGGCAAAGCGTGTGCTCAGATATTTCAACGGAACTGTGAACCTCCGACTTCAGTTTAGAAGGAACGGAGGGCAGCTGGACTGGAGGTCCTATACGGGACACGCTGTCGTCATGAACGGATGCCTCATTTCTTGGGAAGCGAAGAAACAGCGGACGGTGGCGCTGTCATCCACGAGGGCAGAATATATCACCCTTTCGGACCCTGCGAAGCAAGCCACGCACTTGTTGCACTTCTTGTCAGAGCTGGCAGATCGCATTCACTCGGGCATAAGGATCTCCTGTGACAACAATGGAGCCCTAAAATTGGCCGAGAACCCCATCTTCTACGCTGGGACCAAGCACATTGATGTAAGACATTACTAGGTGCGTGAGGTGCTTTCCTCCGGAACGATAGTGGTCGGACATATCCCAACAGAAAGTATGCTGTCGGATTGCTTAACGAAAGCGGTTCCGGCCCCAAAGTTAAAAAATGTCTCACTTGCCTGGGGCTACTGAACGTGTAGCATCGACGTGGGTAGAGCAATCGTCTCAAAAGGAAGGGTTGGAGTTGCCACTTTACCGACCGATACGATTCCCTAGCCTCTCCGCGTCCACGCTAGAGGCGCGGGCGCGACCGACGCTACGCCGGTTTTTTCCTTTTCTTCTTCACGTTACTCCATGCCTCATTAGACAGAGGTCTCGATTTATGAGTTGTACTTTGTATATCCATACAATAAAAACTTCCTTCTAAAAGGAGACAAGTTCGTCTATCACGTATCCAGCGATTCGCTCCATCGTTTCCCACACAATCGCCTCAACAATTTTTGGCCACGCGCAATAGTTTTTGGGTTTGGGTTTGGGTTGGTTTATTTGGGTATTTTTGTTTGGACAAAACGGAGTACGCGATAACATATATAGGTATGAACGGAGACATGATATAATGGTCTGATTTACATTCAATTAGTCGGAAAATACTCGTAAGATATTATACTTTTAGAAAATGAAAAAAAATCGATTTTTTGAAAATTCTAACTAGACCTCCCTCCTTAATATAGTAGAAGCGCAGTACAATAAATAACTTTCAATATACGATATATCGAAAACTATTGCTAGTCGCCAATATCCTTTTAAAGGTTCTCTTAAAATATTGAAAAGAAGGTCGGTGCAAAATTTCAGCTTCATCAGTGGGATATGCTTTTCGAAACCTTATCCCTTGTTTTTACGTGTTATAGTTTAACGACTTGCATTTGCAAAACGCCCAAAAACAAACCATCAATGGCTGGAATAGATCTGGCAAGCCGTTCATCCGCCTACGATACCCCAATGCTGATCGCCATATTATCGGTGCGATGGTATTGGCCCACCAATGACTGGCATGGATATGGCAAGCTGTTCATCCGCCTACGAGACCCCAATGCTGATCGCCATATTATCGGTGCGATAGTATTGGCCCACGAGTGGCCGGCATAGATCTGGCAAGCCATTCATCCGCCTACAGTACCCCAATGCTGGTCGACGAATTATTGGCCGGTTATCAGCAAACCGTTTAATGGCTGAATGCTGGCATTTTTGTTACGACAGGCGACCCTATATGGGGGGGGGGGGGGGCGATTTTCTCGAATGCCGCGTACACACCTTTTATAACATATTTGGGCATGGTTTCAATATTCACCATGGATCCGAGAGTGAAGTAGACCACACCATCTTTGCTCTCATCCAGCCAATCTTTCAGGTCCTGTGAAAATCGCAACAATGAACGGAGTGCCCTCGAATCGGAAAGATCGATCGATCCTTTGAAATAGTCATAAAGCAATTCTTCAATTTCATTCTTACCGTTGATATTTCGGCATTATTGTTTTCAATATGCAAACCCCCGAACTATAACGGGACTTCGATGAGACCCGTTGTAGTTGGTCTCAAGTCGGTCAGAGTGTAAAATGAATTTATCAAAGCTAACAGGTCTGTATATGGGGAATATCCGGGCCGAAATACTTCCTTATCAGTTCAGTCTCTACGTCACCGGTTATCGAGTTATACCGATACGTTATCGTAGCGTCGTGAACCGTATTTCTAACACGCTCTCAAAACGACAATGGGTGTCTAAAACCAGCGACGAAGGATGGAAAGCATGATAGGTTTGATGGATTGCCGATGGCGCTATTTATTCATGGAATTTCTATCGTTGTGCTTGTAAACATAACAGGTACTTCGAAGAGCTCCCCGAGGCCTATGAAACAATTCGCCCCAAAGGACTGCAACGACACGTCAAAATTGCATTGATTACAACCGTCCTTGATCTTTCCTCTTTCTTGTTCAACGACAATATTCTCACCTCGACAGTAATGAAATCGTAGGGTGGATCTCGTGGTAGATATTTAAAAATCATATTGAACCGTACGGCAATGAAGGTCCTTTCTTGCAATCATGAAATCGTTACGTCTGCTGTTCGATAACCGTTTGGTATCTGGCC
This sequence comes from Ophion slaviceki, assembly GCA_944452715.1. Taxonomy (NCBI): domain Eukaryota; kingdom Metazoa; phylum Arthropoda; class Insecta; order Hymenoptera; family Ichneumonidae; genus Ophion; species Ophion slaviceki. The sequence goes on along the minus strand of OX101794.1, from coordinate 11,286,926 downwards.
GCATATTGCCTACTCACTCAGGCTACTTCACCATTTTCAACATTTTTATCTACTTCATGTTTATGCAATTTTTTGCTACATTATTAAAATGAATTCGTTCGTGCCAGTCGAAATAAAATTGTATTGCTCGCTATGATTTAGACAGAGTCTAAATCACGAATATCTTTACGCGAAGGGTTTTTTTTAACTGCTTGGGCGCACAAAATTCAGACAAATGATGTTTAATTTACATAAATCCGTTAATATATCAACCGTATTTAATATACTGAAAACAACCTTAGATTTATTAAATAACAATCCTGAAACTGAGTATAAACGTGTGATAATAATATCTCTGATTATTTTTGTGCCAAATTAAATGCGATTAATGAAACTGAATAGATCAAATTTATCAAACATTTAAAAAGTTGAGCGCCTCAAGCTTTTATTTATAGTCACATGTAGGTGACTTGGTAAAAACACTATTTTCTACTTTTTAGTACATTAAATAAAAGCTTGTTTAAAAAAAATGTTTACATATGATATTTTTACCGTTTATAATGCCGAGCCTGGTACAAGCAGTTTCACATTTTATATCGAAATAATTATATTAAATAAATAAAATCACATAATTGGTGGAAATAATCGAAAAAATTCTATAAAATAAATAAAATGGCATAATTAGTGACAATTATTTGGTGGTTTTTTAAGATGCGTACTCGTAAATGGTAATATTATGCAGCACTCACTTGACACCAATTTTGATGGTAATATATGTATCGTACTTGTTGCGCATTTCTGATCGATTGCTTATCGCCTCTGTTGACACTTTTACGGATAGAATTGCGATATGCAATTTGATCATAAACGAAAAAAAGTTACGTTATGAAATTTGATTTTAAAGACTGTCTTCCATGGCACTGTGCGTAACTTCCGATTTTGGCAAAATCCTCGGTAAGTTTTGCATCTCGCAGTATCAGCAACGAGACATTTCTTGATCCTAATACCGCTTTAAATACGCGATCCAGAACCCGGCACGTCAAAGTTGCGCCCTCTTTAAAAATTGCTCAATTTTTTTAATCATCAAGTTTCGAGTCGTAAGTCTCATGAAAATAGGATTTTTAGAATGTCGTGTAAGAATCTTTGCGATATTTTATGAAACAATAAAAAAATTCAACATCTATCGTGAGAACTTTTGGCCGCTGTGCTTAGGTCGCAGTAATGAGCGGAAGCAATGTCACGGCCGAAACGGTAGTGCTGTTGCAGTTCATTTTATTCTGGCACACTCAGAGTCAGCCTTGCACTTGCAAATATAGTCTTCGTCATGGGCTCGCTCGCAAGACTTGAACAGCCTTGCTTTTTTCGAACCGTCCTTCGGATGATACTGAAGTCTGCATCGTTGAAATGCCACGAAAATATTTTTTTTTTTCCTATTACCTAACTTTTTTCTGCTCATTGAGGCAACGATTATACAAAACATCAATTTCCACGGAAAGATAATAGTATCAGCTGACATTGATAGTGGCTTTATTTCGATGTAAAATGTCATGCCACTTGTGTTACACGTTTTCGCGAATTGATATGCGGACGAATATAAAATGCAAGAAGATTGGTCACCTAAAGATATTTAAAATTCAGACTCTAGAGTCTTGCTGTTACTATGATCGAGAGTAACAGAATCTTATTTCGTCAGGTATGAATCAAGCAATGATAATTATTAATATAATTATAATACATTTATTATAAACCGGTGTGATGGTCTAGTGGTTAGCGTGCTTGCCTCTGAATCAGCTCATCGGGAGGTCACGGATACGAATCCCAGTCTCGTGGACTCGGTGAAAAATAAATAAGAGCGTGACGTAACTCCAGTTCTACATGGATGTCATATACATGGATCGGTACGTGTGTGTGTCGTGTGTGTACGACTGTAGCCCGTGATTTATTCCTCGACGAAACACGACTAGCTTCGAAACTGGGAAGCGAGCCTGGAACCGGCTGTATTGGTATAGGTTTTCCGCAGTTTCCCTATACCCATGGTAGAAATGTCATGGTGAATGCGATGCAGAGGGGGAAGTCGGCTGCGGCCGCAAGGTGGGGATGAGTAGTGGAATATGTTGGGAAATGTAATAAGGGGACAATGGAATGTACCATTTAAAAATATATATATTTATTAAATTTATTACATATAATAATAATAAGAATAATAATATTATCGCAATAATTAAGGTCTATGCATAACCTCGAAGTTCAAAAACAGATCCATTTTCAATTTTTTTTTCGTCTCAGGTACTGGGATGATAAGGTCGATCTTTCGCACACAGGTAGTGCATAGTCTCGACATGTCACCGTTGTTTTAAATTAAAAAATATATATAAACAACGTAATCATTGTTATTTAATCTCAGGGCTGTACCCTCTGCACGGCTCGGTCGCGTACATGATTCCGGTAAGTGGATTCATCTAAAGTCCAAAATGGAAAAATATACTTTTAGTACAATCGTAAATTTAAAAACTCACCAGATATTCTTTCGAAATTTTAAAAATTGCATAAATTGCACCGTTTTTACAGAAAAGGTCGATTTTCGACAAAAAATAACGACTTTAAACGTTTATTATTAACAAACGGAGGGACATATAAAAAAATCTTCCGGTCAGTCGATTGAATATGTTGTAAAATATATCCAATCCAAATTTGAAGTAAATCGGACGATTAGATTTTGATATATGACGTACGCCAGATTGCAAAGTACACTTTCGAGATAAACGCAAGAGAAGAAAACGTACTAAATCCATACTTTTTCCATATACAATTTTCGTATAAATGTTTAGGTGTGCTCAATATCGTCGGTGGTTCTTTATGGTTTCGGGTATGAGCAATACGAATAGAACATTTGTTCTAGATTCGTTTTTTTCATCATAAACAATTCAATTGTTATAATGACGATTGTGACGAAAAAGTGCATTTTGTAGAAAAAAGTTTGAAATAAAAGATGTTTCTTTTGTAATTGACAATAAAAATGTCTCGTTATTTTTTTGCTAGCTCCCCTCGTAATGGAGATATGAACAAGGAACATTTTTATGAGAAAGACAGAACGATGAGTGAAAGAGACGAAACGATGGGTGAGATGTGATGCGATTAATTTTTGTTGCTTTTATCTCCATTACTAATAGAGCTAGTAAACAAATTAAACATCTTTCATTTAAAATGTATATCTATGAAATGCACTTTTTCGTCCCAATTGTTATTTGAAAAAAATAAGCGTAAGAAAGTGCCTTGGTGTATGGACTACTTGCTTGAAATAAAATCACCATTATTTTTCGAACCTTCAATCTGCGATTCCTGCACCGTATAACAATCGAACAGCCTGGTTAGACAAAGTCATATCAATGCCCTTAGAAAGCACCGCGCAACGCTAGAGCCGAAACGCAACGGGGCGTTCTGACCGGCTCCACTAAAATCATCATACGTCGGTCAATTTTTTGAATTTTTACTAAATCTTTTAACCAAATCAAAGTCAAGACTCTAGGCAATAAGAAAATAAAATAAACCAAAAATCAATTTTTTGAAATTCGAAGGTTATGCATATCCCTTAAGCGGAAAGAAGTACATAAGAAAATGTACGGGGGACAATCAGAGGGGAAGGTACATTTTGATGGTTCTTCATTGCTGACTGATGTTACGCCGTGTCCGTGAAAATAATATTGGCATTATCATCACTCTCGAGCTATATTTAAGTACGGTCGAGTTTATTACACGAACCTCTACGATGACAGTATCGCACCGAAAGATACTGGCTCGTAGATGTATCAGTGTGCGTGCGTGAGTGTGTGTGTGTTGAATATTCGCATTCATTCGAATCTATCATGTGAGAGACTCTAGGATCACTGGTACCATTAAACAAATTTTGCCGTCTCATCTCGTGCGATTAGCTTTACCCGCGCGTGCTGTTATCCACACGTATCTACATTTTCTCCGCATGGCACGACTATTTGCTCGTATCAATGATGGTAAATTTATCAAAAACAAGTTGCCTTGCTCATTTTATTTCACTTGAATTTGTAACGAAGTCCATCGCGAGAACAATTAACATTGTTCATTCTTGTCAATTGTCCACATTTCCAGGAGACACCCTAAGGTCATCCATCGCGGCTACATATGGCGTGATCTCATTCGACTTCGCAAGATTTTTCTAAAAGTTGTTCAAGCATTATTTAAAGCATTTTAGGCTAATTAAAAGCACTGGTTAAAATTTAAAGCATTCAAAGCTTTTAGAGTTAAAGTTTCAGACTATTAAAGTTCAAGTTTAAAGCATTGGTTAAAAGTTATGAGGGAATTATCATACCTAATCAGGGAAAATTCTGTTCATTCCGTAAACAATTATCTTCGGTAAAAGAAATGCACTTGCGAGGTACACTTTTATTTTTGAACTTTGGCATGGAATCTTCGATAATCGATCATAGTGACGGAATATTGAATACGATTGTTAATGATTTTAAATATAGAATGATCTTTTTAGGAAGAGGCTATGTCTATTTGGCCGTTCATTTTGCAATGTATTTTCGAAAGTTTTGGCAATGTTAATAAAAAAAAATCAGATTACGGTGATCCAATGTCTAGCCAAACAATCCAGCGTACCGCATGATGTTGAAATGTGCATCGTGAGAATGAATCAAAAGTCAACTTTTCTTCAATCACGCGCATTTTTTTCGCGGACTTAGGATACGACCATCAATTGAACGATTTTTCCTATCCTTACTAGGGATCTGTGACTTCGATGAAAAAGAAAATTGATTTATAATAAAAATGAAGTAATAATAAAAAAGAACTTCCGTTGCAGTCTAACGATGCAAGCTTTGCGCACGCCGTTGATGGTCACACCTTCTGGATGAACTTGGTGCATAAATATACATAATTTTATACTATGAATTCGCAATCTTGGTAACAGATGATTTCCGTATCTAGTACCTGAGTTGATACGGAGTATCACTTGATATCACGATATTTTGCAAAGTCATACCCTTCTTCCGACTATAAGAGGTTAATCATCAATAGTTTGTTCGTAGTGAAAAAGTTGTCCTTCCCTTCATGTCTATCTTTTATAGAGTCCATCCATTTATTTACGACATTTCCGATACACCAATTATGTAACCTTTTTGGAACTTGATACCTCAGGTTGGCTTCGAGAGAATAATACATGGAAGATAAATTTGAATAAAGTGACAATTGCGAGTATTGCTAACAATGCGATCGACAAAAGAGTCGCGTACACGTCAAAAAGTTCGAGCTGCCACCAAGTAAGATCTATTGCAGGTGATCGTAGAACATCGCTACCGTGTCGTATGACGTACTCCACCCACCAAATAGCCGTATCCATAGCGCTCATGGGACGATCGAGAAACCTTTGTGACAGTTTTATCGCCGCGTTTCTGTTTATCAACATGAAAATTATTCATTATTATCGAGTACCAAGGGTGAATTATTAAGCACTAAGGTTAATAATGATCATGATTAACGATAATAATGAATATTATTATTATTGTTATTGTATAATCATAATATAAATAAATTATATTATGTTAAATATAATTATATAAATATAAATAAATTGTATATATGATTCATGTTTATCAATAAATGAAGTAATAAAAAAATAAGTCAATAAATAATTAATAATAAAATTAACTTTAAAAAATGATAAATAATCACTAATAATAATAATAATAATAATATTTGTAGCAATATTAATAATATTATCATAATTGAACAATGAATAAAAATAATGCTAGCTTATTTAAAAAGCATTAAGTATTGAAAATATTATCTGATTTTCAATAAGGTTCTTATGAGCAATGTCTTTTTTAAACTATTCATCTAGAGAAGATTGCTGGTTACAATTGAAAAAAATCGCTGTCTGTACAAATAGATTCACTGTACACTTTTGGCCTCGATATCTCTTTTTTATCTTCTCTCACTCCCTCTCTTTCTCTCCCCTCTCTCTCTCTCTCTCTCTCTCTCTCTCTCTCTCTCTCTCTCTCACTCTCTCTGCCTCTTAGCACTTACTTATACGTTGGATTGTAGAGAATCTCTTTCAGGGCAACGTCCATCTTTTCTTCCGTTATTTCCTGATAAATCAATTTTACAGCTATTCCTTTCCTCACATACAGATCAACGTTTATATATTGATCGGCGAATATGGGCATTCCGATCATGGGAACAGCGCAATGTATAGCCTCCTGTCCACCCATCAACCCGCCGTGCGTAAAAAACGCTTTTATATTTTTATGCTCTAAAAATGATGAAAAACCAAAATATTACGAAAACATCGAAGCTATAAAACGTCTCTGCGGATCGAATAAATGTGAAAAAAAACTTACTGAGAACTTTCAGCTGAGGTGCCCACATCAATGTACGTACATTGTTCGGTAATCCAGGCGGCAATTTTGTAGGATCGACTATTTTCATTAGCACTCGTATCGGCGCGATTTTGACCAACGACTTGTAAAAAACTTGAATTATTTCATTGGGAAAACTTTCTATGGTTATCATGGAGCCGAATGTAAAATATAGAAATCCATCGGTACTGTTGTCCATCCACTCCTTGAGATCCTGTCAGTGAAGATTCGACAGAAAATTGAAGACACATTGGAAATTAATTTCATGCTTCAACACGTGTCTTTTCGACTTGATGCTTGACGGAAATTATTGCCAGAGCAACATATTTAGTGCTAACAAATGAAGCATCGTGACATCACTTTTTGAATCGGATCATCTGTCGTCGAATCATCCTTTTTGCTTGTTGGTAATCTTACGATGTAGAAAAGGAAGGAAAATAAGATGATCAATTTTACCGGTGACAACTCAGTCCCGTCGTCCTGTACGTGCAATCCGCCGACTTGGATTAAGCCAGGTGTAACAGGATATTGACCATTGAGATCCGGATGGGAATTTGAAAGAATGAGAGCGACACTTCTTTCGATTTCGCGAATACCCGGAGCATCGTCTCCAAAATACTTTCTTATGATATTGGTCTGGGATGAAGAATAATACTGAAATGCGATGACGTTGTAGATGTAATACACCGTGTTGTGCAACCGTTGCCAGAACGTCATCGGTGCAACATAATTGACTATGTTGTTCGGTTGGAAAGCAAGATTCGGGGGATTTGCTATTAATCCATTTGCCCAAGGATACAATGTCGACGAGCTTACACCAATCGTAGGGACTTTTAAATGATAACCAAAAGTGATGTAACAGTTGGCTCCGAAGATCTGAAACACACGGGGTAATCCACGGCTGATAATTCTGCAAATTAATTGATGACAAGCAGGAAACATCAGTATTAGCATAAATTTATTTTCATGCATGAGAATGAAGTATGTTGGATCTTTTTTTGCTGACCTCCGTTAACACCAGATCGTACGGTGGATTTTTCGGTGGATTGTGTATCAGATTTAACATACGCTGATCTCCCAGCAGTTCGCAAATCTGATTGCCCATGTCCTTGGATATAAAATATACCAAGTTATCACCCAACTCGCGAACCCTGTCATAGCTCAAATTATTGAAGAATTGTGGCTGCTGAGGATCGAGAACGATGATGTCCGTGTAATTTGGATGAGGTTTTTTCAGAGGGAAACAACTGACAACATCGACCTGGTGACCCTTGCGGGCTAAGCCTTTCATCAGGGCCTCGAACATCATGAAATGGCTTTTACCGTGAAAGGGAAAGAGCCCGAGAATTCGATAACTCTCAGAATTTTCGGGACTCATGATCACTATACACGAAAGTACCAAGGACAGGGCAATCGACTTCATCTTTTGTTTCGTTGTGGTTTTCTTTTCCGAAAATCAATTTTCAGTCATTTTGCATCGTAGAACAGAGGTATCACTTTTATTAATGTCGAAGACGTGAAAATTTCCCAATTTTTTGGTTTCGTTAATGCTTCTCCTGATTTGTTAGCACAAAGTAGCCAAATTACTTTATTATTTACGAAATTCAATATTGTGCGGATTCCCCCTTTTTAAGTAGATTATAAAATGGTGAAAATCAACTTGAGAACGGAAAATTTTTGTGAACACTATCAACTTATCGACCGTATCTACGAATTTTTTACGACCCTATTTGGGGCCATAATCTATCAAGTCTGCGGTGTCGCGGCGAGTTTATTCGAAACAGTATATGCTACTGAATCATTCCGTGGTTACGAGACAACTGTTGCAAACGACCGATCTCGAGTCGAAAGAGTTCTTCTGAACTTCCTCGTGTCCGCGGTTATCTATTATTAGTGCGTGGATGGAATTGCCACAGCAGAAATTACATCAACATCCACAATCCACGCGCACACGGACTCTCGTAAACAGCAGTATTATGGATAAGGATATCGTCCTTTAAAAATATGTATACTATTCTTGTTGATAATCGGTACGTAAACTATCCAGTACAATTACGCACTGAACCGACTTTCTGAACCTAGCTGAATGGAGAAAAAAATTGCACGCATTCCGCAAGTTATGCCCGCTGTTTTATTCTGAATTTAAAAAAATTATTGAGACCCATACAGTAGAACCTTGATTATCCGAATCACGATTCGGTTTATCGGAAACCTCGCTTATCCAACCGTTGACGCGAAATATACATTGTGTCGAAGTATACGCTGCGGTCTTGTAAGAACCACGCAGTTTCGCGCGTTCTTCATCTTTCAGTGTTAAAGGGCCTGGTTATAACAGTCAAAAACAGTTCATTTTTTATTTAAAAAAACAAATAAAATCGTCACGATAAATTTTCACAAAAATAAAGTATTTAACAAAGTATAGTCCGAAGAACATTCTGTATTTTTTGGTGTAAAAATATTTAATTCTAATCGATTAACAGCCGATGTCCAGGTGGCACCTCTCGAAAACGTCTTTTTCGGTGAGCAATGCCCTTCTGAACCAGGTTATCTAATATAAAAAAATCAAACAGATTTCTTTAGTCTTTTAGATTATCCTATGATTAATCGAAGAAATTCCGAAATATGAAATTTTGAAAAATAGCGCATATTCAAAACTAGTCTTGATTTTTGAAAAAAATGGGCATTTTTCGTTCATCAAATTGAAAGTACACTACTCTGAAAAATTAAAGGAGCAGAACATTTCTTCAATTTTTTTCGTGTTTATGAAGCGCTGTATCTATATGAAAAGTGGTCGTATCGAAATGAAAAAAAGCACTTTGAAGCTTCAAGTTTCTAGTTTCGAGATCTTTCGGCAAAAAAATGGTGTACGCTACGGTTATCGCGCAATCATAATAAATAGCGAGAAAACATTTTTGTCGTAATTTTTTATTTTTTTAAAGGTCCACAGGCTCGGGAATTTTTTTTCAGTCAAATGAATGTAAAGGTCAGTTACCTTCATTTGGGTTTTTTGTCTCTCTACGTCAATTTTTTTACTGAGATATTCGACATTGAATGAAAAAAGATCCTTTTGTCTTTGATCATCGATATCTCAGCAACCAATGATCGCACAGGGAATTAAAGGGTAGCTTTAGAAACTTGAATACATTTTCTACAAAACTCGTTTGTTGATTTCTGAGAAAAAAATGTTCTTGACCCTTGAAATTAATATGAAAAAAGTACAAAAAAAAACATTTTCTTATCGTTTTTCAGTTAATCTTCCATTACTTCGGGGAATGCGTCGACGATCACCCTTAAGCCGAACGTGAAATAAATTAAGCCCTCCTCACTCCTATCCATCCACTGTTCCAGATCCTGCAAATTCGTAATGTCCATTTGATGCTAGTTCCCATCGCAGAATATAAATAATTTCAAACTAGTGAAACATATCTCCATTATCTTGTCTAAGTACCTGAATATTTTTTTCTCGACGAGAACATGTACCCCCGATAATTGCGCATGATTGTCCTCAATGTGCAGTTCTCCGACTTCGACGAGGGTCGGTGTCATGGGTCTCGCACCGTTCACGGATACGTGGGAGTTCACAAGTACGAGACTCAAATTGCTTTCCATTTCCTGTACTTCAGAAACAAAATCACCGATGTGTTTCTTTGTCATATGATCCTGATCACGCGTGAGATAACGAAAGTACAGATGGGCGTACATCGAATGGACCGTATTGTAACATCTTTGCCAGAAGTTCATCGCGGCAACGTAACCGAGAAGGTTGTTCGGTACGAAAGCGAGATTCGGTGGATTGGGCATAACCAAATTCAGCCAAGGTTACAGAGGTACCGAGCTAACTCCGATCGTCGGGATTTTAAGAACATGACCAATCGCGTGGAAGCATTGTGTAGTGAAGAACCGAACGATGTTCATTGAACAATTATAAGAATGACGTAGGAAAACATCATGCATCATAATGAAGAACATTTGATTATTTGCTCGCGCTCATGAGATATCGAATTTAATCACTCGTTCCAACTTTTCCAAGTACATTTCGAGTTTCAGTCTTTTTTTATACTATCCCGTGTGGAAATTGAGTTGGGGCTGTGATCGGGCCCCAATAATATTCCCCTAACTTTATTCGGGCCCTAATCTGGAAGCCACATGAGGGCCGTTAGCGGCCGGTCACACTTTGTCAACAAGGGCCCTTAAAGGCGCAACGACCGGGGCCTTATAAGTTGCCTCAATGGCGCCTCATCAAAACCACTTTAGCGCCCCGAAAATGCCTTAACGGCGCCTCATCATAACCATTTCAGCGCCATAAAATATCCGTATCAGTGGATATACGTGTATGTTAAATGCGTCAGGGTATATCTGTATTTGTTTTTATGTAATTGTTCATGTGCATAGGTATGGGCGTAAGTACATGTGTATGGATGTGTGCGCCCGTAGAAATGTGATTGCGTATTTGCATATGAGCCTTTATGACAAACTGCCATGACAAAATTAACGGAGACTTTGTCCTTGGAGTGCCATATTTCAGGTGTTTACATTTTATTTTTTTTAATGGAAACGAGTTAAGCTTTTTAAGTGCGGTTTTTTTCTTGCTTTTATTCATGATATACAGAACGTTAAATTTTTTTTTAAACCAAAATGGCGGCCGTTGCAGCTCCGCGAAAACAGGTCCTCAAATCGCGGGAGGTAAACGGCTGACATCACTGCCCCCTCTTTGTTGATCTGAAACACAAATTCGAAGCATATTATCAATCTGTAACCCTTTGGTCATGGAATGACGGATGGGTTTTTCGTTTAGTACAAATTTCGGAAAATGGCGGCAATTAAAAAAAAAATCGAATTTTCGCGTTTTTTTCGCATAAAAAGATAAATAATAAATGCAAAAATGTATCTATCGAAAAAACGATCCGTCATTCCGTGAAGACATATTTTCTGAGTATGCTCTCCAAATTTCAGGTCGATATGTTAATTACAGCGGTCAGGAGAATGTCAGCCATTTTTAAAAACGTGTTTTCGAGAAAAACGCGTTTAAAGTTTTGTAATGTGTTTACACAAATGTGTTTATAATTACCGCTAATCGACAATGCCTGGTCCATAGAGGCATCCCTCCTCTTCTTCTAGCTGCTCATGTTGAGCTCAAATTGATTTTTTGAAAATTTCACGGACAAAGTCTCCCTTAATACAAAAAATAATCCATTCTAAGGAATGGATGTGTAGTAGAAATAAAAAAAATATATGGGTTACTGAATCACTAGAATCTATTTCCATTGAGGGAAAGATCTAGAAAACAAAGACCAATTTATTTACTTATCCTACACAGTCAGATAAAGTTTATGAATGGGAAATATCAGCGAAGTCTTCAGAAGAAATAATTTTCCCCATGATGAGTATTGAGCGGAAATTAGTTGCCATAAAAATGTCGAGAAAACCGGTTGGGACTGTTCACACTTATGCGCTAGCATTACTCCATGTATGAGTGAAACCATGAGTAATTGTTTGTATCTGTGTAAAAGGTTTCTTTAATTTGATAAATAAATACTGTCTAATGTTTGTCTGCATATTTGTGTTCATCGTCGATTTTTTATTTGCTAATGCCCTTACGCTTTTTCCCAATTTGCGTTCGATAATATTATTCGATCGATGTATATAATCGATTTGAATAATTGAAATACCATCAACCATGTAGCCTAAGCTATTTATACTGGTTTATCGCTATAATAGTCAGAGCTGGGCCTGTTGTGGAGATCTCTACCTGTTTATCCCTATACTGGCCAAGTATGGGCCTATTGTGGAAATCCCTACAGGTTTATCCCTATAATGGCCAAGTCGGGTCCTTTTGTGGAAATCCCTACAAGTTTATCCCGATAATGGGCAAGTCTGGACCCGTTGTAGAAATACCTACTAGGGAAAGCACTAGGAAAGCCCTGAAAGGCCCTTATTTTTATTAGGGATGCCCTATCAGTTTTCCGCACGGGATGCTACCTCGGTAATGAACACATCGTAGGGTGGATCTCTCGGTGAATTCCACATAAATTCACGCATTTCCGGATGTCCAGGATTCCTGATCGCCCTTACAGGCCAGACCTATCATGAGTGCCTCAAACGTAATGAAATGACTTTTTGTGTTAACGGGGATCAAGCCGAGAATTCTATAACTTTCGCATGGCTAAACGTCGAGGATCGATGTCGCGAAGAGTATTGGCAATAGTATTGTATCTTTCATCTCTAATGCACTTTGGTTTGTTGTCTATTTTGTGATTACGGTATTTTAAATGGAAATTTCACGAATTATTGAAGATTTTCGTAATGACGTATTGCCTTTTTAATTACCACGGGTACCTATAGTTAGTTCTCTTGACTTAACGTCTTTGACAACAACTTTCGTGACGATCTTCGCATAGACGTCTTCAAAGACACGATATAATGAAACTGAATATAGTTTCCATATATCTAATTGTAAATGTATGGTTATCGTCGCATATATTATTCTTCGTTAAAATACGCGATAGCTATTCTAGACCGTAGAAAAGTAACTGGGAGAAAATGTCATAATGTTAACGAATTCATATGAATCAAGGCAGCTGTAATCATCGATGTCAATCTTTTTCTCTTCCAATGGTAATTTAGGCAGTTCTGCATAAAAATCCTTTAGCGCCGCCGCCGCCTGAGCTATCGTTTTGCGGGACGACAGCTCGATATCTTGATAGCTCACACGACAGCTAAATGACGGCGTACTTCATTTTTTCGCTGATAACACGTACGGGTCTCAAATCTGGTGCGACACGTGCAATATTTTCGAAGTAAAAATCAAGTATAGTAATTAGTTTCATAGTAAAAATAAAATATAGTTATTAATAACTACATTTTATTTTTACTATGAAACTAATTACTATACTTGATTTTTACTATGAAAATAATTACTAGTTATAGTAAAAATAAAATATAGCAATTATTTTTATAGTAAAAATAAAATCAAGTTATTATTTTCATAGTTAAAATAAACTTTAGTTATTACTTTCAAAGTAAAAATAATCACCATCAATAATCAATAATTACTACTCATAAACGTCGATTTTCAGGATTTTATACACAATAAATACATAGTCTTGTCAAGTTCGAGTTTATTTGATCAATACATATTGATAAAGAATGAAGATATTGGAATTTCAACGAAATACTGTCGTATTCGCATAGCCAATCGGTGTAGGTTGTTCTGGCAACGAGAGTAATCTGAAATGAAAAGCAAAAATTGTACTTTTAGTATAATAATAAAACATTCGTATGACCAGATACTTTTTTGAATTGCAAAAACTACAAAAATTAAAGATTTGTTTTTCACAAATTGAGGGGCTATACCAGTGTGAACGCTGAAAATTTTGGTGATTTTTGGAAATTTTTTGGAAGAAAAGTAGTCAATTAAATATTTCGGAAAATTAAGAATATATTTGCCTATATTTCGCCTATATTACATAGTTTTTTCATAGAAAAATATTGAGATCCAAGCGACTTATGCGCTGCCTTCGGAGGTGCCAAAAAAAAAGTTTCTCCACTGCTGACATGATTCCGGCCGATTGAGTAACTGAAACCGAAAAAGGAAACAATGTCGTTATACTGAAAGGTATTTCCTGTACAATGACGTAGGATTTTCAAAAAATATCACAATCTAACAAAATGGCGTAGTTATGAAAAAATGTCTGTTTCCTTGCCCAAAAATGATATTTTTTTCAATGCCGAATCGTCAATTTTCATCCAATAAAAAATGTCCTACGTCATTGTAGAATAAATACATTCGAGAGTACTCAGTTCAAATTTCAAGTCAATCGTATAATTGCTCTTTGAGTTTCAATGTCCGCCAATTTGAAAAATCTCATTTTGAGAAAAAGGCGCTCAAAGATTTAACTATCGATTTTTGCAAGATAAAATGATTAGAGATACGGCCTTGAAATTTTTACAGGATATTTTTCAAAGTATAAACTATCGCAAAAGGCAAAAAAAATCGATTTTTTTAACGTGTCGCCCTGGTATAGCCCCTTAAACGTGTCAAAAAACTATCCAGTCATGCAATATAAAATGTTGTAAACTATGCTCAGTTTGAATTTGAAGTGAATCGGATGAATAAATTTTGAAATACGACTTACGTAGTTAGTTTCGAGTAAAACGCAAAATAATATCCTTTATTATTATTGAGCCATCCCTTTACCGTCACACTCGCGGGTAAAGGGATGGGCCAATGGAGCTTGCCGATTTGATGCGCTTTTCTCGCTTCATTTCATTCGTGAGTATCGAGAAGCAAGATTTCAGATACACAGGAGAAATTTCAACCGAAAATGTGAGCGTCTGTATACTGCAGGAATTTCTGCCTCGAGTGTGCGAAGTGCACCAAGCACCGATAGCTTCTCTGATGCGAAGTGGATTGCGCGGTTACCGGGAAACGAGAATTTACTAGGAGGCGAGTAAAATCCCGCGGAGCTCAGTCTTCCGTTACTATTCGAGGAGTGTGTGATCGTTTCTAACAAATTGGCGTCTGAGAGCAAGCTGCAAAGTTCAACGGCTTGGAAAATTGCGGAACTTTAACGCCGTATACGATTAACCTAATGCCTTATCATTGTAATGGTATCATTCCCAACGTTGTGTCAAAAGATACGACGCCGTCTCAGTGTCAGGTAATTCAAAATAAAGTTGAAAGTCTTGATTGTCGTCACCAATTGACATGCCCCAATTGTAATGCCCCATCAGATTTAAAGTACGAAAGGTCTGACTACGTCAAATATTGCTTGCCATGTAACGTTTGGTTAGTAATAATTTCCTGAGTTCCAACGTATTACATTTCCCGATTGCGGTTTTTTTCACGTATTACCTTTTCCAATTAACCTCTTTCCTATCACGCCCCACAGAAATTGTCGTAGGGATCCAATTGAATTGCAATGGGGGAACTTGGGGTAAGATGAAAACGTTAAGGTCATGTTCAAATAAAACAATACATATGAATCAATCAACGTTAATTAGTCTTTAAAACTAATCAATGATTATTAATCTGTTAATTTTGCAAACAAAAAAATCGGTCTTTCTGATTGTTAATATACGATATATATATTTAATTAAACCTTAATTTTTCCCATCTTATCCCATACGTGGGGCAAGATGTAACAGCGCTGGGAGCATGATGGGACATGAATTGTTGCCATCCGTTGCATATAAAAATGGTTTCATTCTCAATACCGGCAATTTGATAAGCCAGTCGTCTAAGTTCTGTAGTATTTAGTCCGAACAAGCTGGCTGCCATATCTTTTAAATCATTTGTTAGTTCTTCTTCTTCCTCTGATAGAAACACCGGTTGAAGAGGAACCAAAGATCCTTCTAGTCTCGTTCAACCCTTTCTAACGTAAATAGTGGTACGTTGTAAAATATTGCGGCTTTGAGACTACTTGTATTTATCTTGCCGCGTTAGACGGTTAACGAATCAACGAAAAATCACGCAACGGCCTTGAAAATTTCTGACGAACCGTTCTTATTATATTAATAATTGGTACTTTTATTGAGTTTTCATTGCCGAGGATTTGACACTGCTGGATCGAGTCCAATCGATGGGATTGAAGAGGTTGTAAAATCACTATAAGCGCGCGAGAATAATCGTAAAGCGAATTTAACGGAGTCTCGTGTTAGGTTAATGTCCCAAGCGTTCGTGAATACGATATTCCAGTGTATACATTCGCAGCAGGCGCCTAAATATAGCTGTGCACCCACACTACACGCATGTATAGTTGGTAACGTGAACGATGAAGTACGCTGCCGATGATACTCTTAACTACCAATTAGGAACTGCGTCGTAAACTTCAACGGGTGAGCGAGCAGGCTAGTCGGCAGAAGATGAGAGACGACTGATTACAGATACAACTTGGCAATGAGACAGTAAGGTAGTCGTGAAAATTAATCATATCTGATCCGCGTTGCCTCCCAATTGCACATAGGCTTCCTCATGGAGACATCTGCAACGGTGAAATATGGAAAGAATTCACGATGCCAAGATACTCATGATTTGATGATGCCATCCGATTGTGATGATCATATCAATGACTGAGAGACATAGTACGGCGCGATCAATTTGGTGTGCGATTTCAGCAATCTACTGATCAGTCGATACGAAAACCGATAGCTTCTTTGTGCGAAAGTCATCGATGAAACGCACAGACATCAGGTCATAGTATGGAATCATAATTACATACATCTATATCGGGTAGTATCAGGTGCACGCATCGTTCCCAAGTGAAATTAACGCTCCGATTTCATAGAGGAGCTTCCGGAAATGTTTACGGCAGGAACCCAATGTCCATCTGATGGAGAGTCATTTCCTTTCTTACACTGAGAAAAAAAACCAATTGAATCAAAAAAATATATTGGTTGATCCAAATAAATAAGCTGCTGCGGAGTGCCATCGATATATGAGATTGTTTCAATACTATAAAATATTGGAAAATGTGGTTGATTTAAATAACATATTATTTTATTTGAAAAAGCCCTTCTGTTCTCTGAATATCTACATTATCCTTGAAATAAAGTTGTATTCTATTGAAATCATTCTATATACAACCCGTAGGTGTATTGGATGAAATAATTAAGCGGTTGCTACAAACATTTTTGATTTCGTACATAAATGTAACCTATAGAATTAATTGTTTCTCTACTACATCGAAACGAATATGCCATGGGACGTAAGTTTTTCAATTTGTTTTGAATCTTAAATAAAAAGTGAGCATTAGAATGATCATCCATTCCTCACACCTATAATTTCGGTGGCGTTCGGCCATGGTTTGGTTGAATTTTCTCAACCAAATGTGCAAGAAACAAATTTTACTTTCGCATATTTTTTTAACCAATTCAGACATTTGCTTAATATTTTTCAATCAAAATAAAATATTGATATTTCAAAGAATAATGTACTTAAAATCAAGATCGGATATGGTGAAAACAATAAAATAACATATTTACTCAATAGAAATTTTATTTGAATCAAACGAGCGAAATTCAATTTTTCTTGTGTACTCGAATCAACAATATTCATGTTGTGAATTGAAACGCTTTTTTCGTTCGTTGCAGAAATTGCATTCAAAACTATATAATTTGTTCGCGATAATTTTTTAGATAGTTTCAATAATATATTGTTCTCGGATAACAATATATCTTTTGAATGAAAAAAAACGTTCAATTTTATCATGTTATTGAAGTCAATAGCGTTTTGTTTGGACTAATAAATCCGATTATTTGCACCAATTTTTTTTTCTCCGTGTACCTGCTCCGCAAATTGTTTTTTTTTTAAATCCATTTCGATAAAGGTTATTCCAATGCTACTTTATCCCCCAATGATTTTTTCCAGCTGATCGGGATTCATTCCAAATCTTAGCTATGCGTATGTTAGCTTTGGGATGAATAATTATAAAAATTAAGCAAACGTGCGAGAATTATTTTAACAACATTGTGAACGATATTGAAAACTTGACAACAGATGTATCCTTAAGGTCCATGTGCAAACACATTCGAGTCATACGAATACAACCTGTAGGAAACTTCTATCGCCATGTTATACGTTTGGTGTTGCATTCCGAATGGCGACGCAGATGCTGTTTGCCATGAAGGGATGAAAATGGCAAAAACTTTGGGTAAACTGGACGCGTAATGTGGACACTACGACGGTATCCCTCGAAAGTTGACAAGTTTCACCAGCCTGTCGACTGTGCGACTAGCAATGTACATATACATACAAAAGTCTGCCTTCGCCACACTTATCCTCGTATTACAGAAGCTTGCCAGATTGTGAAAACTTAGTTCTTCAGTAACGGTATTGCAGCCACGCAGATTGAGGTGACCCTCGATTACTTTCATTATTGAAAACTCTGATACGAAAAATGAAACAATACAGTAAGTTTTTCCAATTTAAAAATGCGAAACACAACGACACGACATAATGTGCGTTTCAGCCGGAACGGCACAACGTAAGGTTGTTATGGGGTCTAGCCGTCAGGGTTGAAGTACGAGGGGAGTTCCCTAGGCTTATGCATGGGGCTGATTGACTGTGACCAACGGTTAGCTATACAATAATCGTCATATTAAACATACGTTTTCGAACAATCTTTCTACACCTCTTTATAAAAATACGCATTTTTTAACATTCGGTGATTATATGAAATGTTTATTTTTTCATTTAAACATTTAAATGTTATTTTTTCTCCCTTAATTAACTCGAGCGAATTGGCAACGTCGTAAATCGTGGTATATGATACTGCTCGAGTTGGCAGAAGTGTCGCGAAGTTAAAGACATCCGCGCCCCGTTCATAACCTCAAAATCGGCCCGAGAAGCTATCAACAATGAATATCGGTATGAGTAAAAAAAAATTCGGTGGAAAGGAAAAGTGTGTACCAAAGTTGTATGTAATCTGAACAAAATCAAAAACTCATAGTTTTGCGATATTCTAGAAAATTATTTTGTTTGAAAAAAAATCGTATTTTGTCTTCTTCTAGAGATTTCTAGAAACTTATCATTTCTGAACATAGATCTCGAATTGATATTGGGTAATTATTACTAACTAAGAGAATGACCACAAATTATATTCCTCGTAATTATCCTGACCAAGCAGTTTGAGGCCTCCGGGCATAATTACCGAATGTGGATAAGGTAGGTAGAATTTGTACCGTCTACGACGTTGCCATGTGTGCATTGCCCAATATCTCGAGTGCTTGATTTTCACACAAATTCGCAATTAAAAACATGAATAAATCAATAACGGTGCTGTGAATCGTCATTTTCACGATGACAATGGCTGGTCCGATGATAAGTCGAACCGTACCTTTTTTTCAGCTCCGCGGTAGTATTTTTTCAGCCGATGTGAATAATGTACTGAAAAATTATCAGGAGGTTTCCATAAGCGTAATGGGATCAGACCACGAAGTACGTCTAATTTCCAGCTGTATTATCATGAGCGACTGTTCTGTGGTACTTTAGGAAACAAACTGTTGATTGACTCCGTTTCTTTGTACAGTAGCCTTTCAGGCTTGTACGCTTATCGATTTAAAAAAGCCTTCAATCAAGGTACGATGTGATAGCCGGGTTTAAAAACGCAATGCATGAAAGTATACGCTCATAAGTCATTTTTAATCGTCTCTCTTTTTTTTCTTAAGAATACTTCACGCCGATCGATCTTTACGTAGATGTTACACTGCCAAAAAAAAATAATTTAAACAAGATCTATTTTCATCAAATAGGTTTGTTTGTTTGGCTCGTGGCCTCCTTCGATCATTTGTTTCAAAGATATTTTTTTATTTGTTTCGGCTATTCTTTTTTAATATTGAATATATTCAAATTGAATAAATAAAGATTCGATTAAACTAAATCTCTATTTTCTTACAATGTACACTGTGAATCTAAGTGTACTATATGCATAAAACATTTCATAAATACAAAATAAAATAAAATAGTTAATTGAGAGTTTTACGACAACGATTTTGTATCGTAATTCATCATTCCCTGGTCTTTGGAGATGATTTCTATCGAAGAAAATATTTCACCTATATAGGAAGCGAACCTCGAACTTACTCATAGCTATGCACTCTGCCCCTATGCCATCGAGTGCTTGTATCACCTTAGTTGCAGATTTGGCTAAGAGACCAAATGAGACCTATAATTATTTGCTGTATCACATAAACTATATCAATTAGACAATATTGTTGTGATAATTAGAGAGTTTTATCGAATAACATGCTATATATTTTCCTAACATAACCTATATATATATATATATATATATATATAATCATTCCTCTCCCTCCACCCTTTCTACCTCCGCACCTCATTGATATGTGTATTGCAATAAAGACAGACCATTCAATCGAATGAAAAAATGGTTGACTCTACGAAAATGTTTATTTAATTCAAATTTTAAAAAACCAAAAAGATCTATTTAGTGGATTCAACTAAATAGTTTTTTGAGTAGATGAAACCGAATCACAGATTTATTAGGATTCAATAAAGTATTTAGTTATTGGACGATATTGAATATATTTTTATTTGAATAAATAAATATATTTAAAGTAAATAATTTTAATAATGGAATGCAATAGGACAAATTCGATTCCACGAAAAATCTAGTTAATTCAGATAAACAAAAATCGAATGGACGCGATTACTTCATATCAATAGAATTTTTCTGTCAGTGTAAAAAGTGTTTAATTTCATTGAGTGCAAAAATTAACAAAGCTTTCGGCAAGATTCGGCCAATAGATAAACTGTTTTATCAAAGTTGTTGAAGTTTGCCTTCTTGGAAGGCAACGAAAATTCTTTATTTTTAAATTTTATTTTGGCAATTAGTAAGAATGTTCAAAAATGTTTTAGTGATTTTTGTAGCCGCAATGAGCGGAAAACATGAGGCAACAGGGGAAAAAAATTCGTTGCGTTCCAACGATGCAAACGTCAATACTAATTTTTCCGAAAGTTCGGTGTACTTTTGTTTAAATTCTTTGTACGAAAAAGTGCTTTAGTGTTTTCAGATCGGGGGAGGAAAATAATTCACGAGTATCCTTGAAAGTTCGGGAACACGTTTCATACACGAGAATTTTTTGATGGAAACTTTCAAATACCAATTTAGTAAAATCTCCTTGACAAGATTCGAGAAAATATAACTACATCACCACTATTTTTTTGTGATTTCTATTTCTATATATTTGACGCATCACCCAAATTCTCAGATGTATTGCTCAACTCTTCAGCTGAAATAGATGTTTAGCCAGGAATGACGTAGGAATTTGCATCGTTGGAACGCAACGAAATTAAATTCTGCTGCGAAAGGCCCATAAACGTTTTCACGTCTCGAATTAAAAAAAAAAACGGAACTGCGGTTCGCGACCACACTGTACAGGATGATCAGCAAAGGGGTTATATACTTCCAGGAGAAATTTCAGCCCGGTGGTAGCGTTTTGACCCGACCCAATAGCAACCTTAAGAAAAAAAAACAGACATGCGGGATTACAAGGGCGGGATGCTCCAAATATATAAACTGCCTGGACAAGCAAGATAAGGGATACCGTTTTTGGTCTAGCGATAAACGAATTAACTGGTTCAAACAGAGAACACACGAGATGAGAGTGGAGGGTCGAGCGACGGTTTTAATCAATATACACACGAAAAGCCAACTCATACCCATCCGATATCTCCGGTCTCGGGACAGAGGGTTTGGGATATCGTAGGTAAACGGTATACGCGTAATAACGGCATCCACAGCGGAAACCGATTATGAATAATTCTATCCGGATTTCGAACGCTTCCATTAATCCCGAATGCTCTTAAGCGCACTAGTCGGACAGCCTAGAACCACCGTGATACGGGTATATGGAAAGTCTTTTTAATTACTAGGTGTCACGGGGCTAGTGCGTCTCTTGACATCAGCAGCGCAAAGGGCCGTAATCCACCACGTTTTACATATCGAAACGACGGAGCTGAGCCAGTTTCTTTGATAGTGATTCAAGTATGCATAGACGCGTCTACAGTTCGGACGTTACGCTATACCACGCTGTGTTTCCTTCGCCAATTCCAATGAAACTTGACACGAGGTTTATATACGGCCCGTAGTTAAATTTACAACCTCCATCGACAAGTATATAGTGGTTCCGCGTTAAATAATTTCGCCTTCTCTCCTTTCTCGTGGAATAGACAATTAATATTTATTTATCAGGTTTACGAATTAATAACTTCTTAACTTATTTGTCGATTCTTGTCGATTTGTCGATTTCCAACTGGAAATGTTGTTCCGGCAGCCGGATCTCTGATCAGGCAGGTTTCAAGATACGATCCGGAATACCGTAGAAGCTCCCGACTGATCTGTGCTGGATGTCCACTGGATCAGTGAAACCGGAGAACGGGCGTAATAAAGACAAACTGATCAGTCCTGAATCAGGCAGTTTTGCGAGGGCCTTGTTAGAGTGCCAAAGACCGTGCCTGATCGCCGCCGTATGTCTGCCGGATCAGTAGTTCCCAGATACCAATGTGAGAAGGCAGCATTAATCAGGCCCACATCAGGCGACCCGTACCGCGTCTCTCACATGGCTCCGTTAAGGGAAGGTTCTGCCTTGTTGGGCCAAAAAAGGTTCGGTTTTTCACCAATTTTTTTATGCGAAAAGTATTAAATATAATATGTTGACATTTAGTATGTTCACTAAGCGGTCTTTATTGAACATCAAGATATTTATTAAAGTTTGACAAAACACGGTGGTGGGAGTGGGAGTAGCCACGTATGTCGGTTCGCGGGCGATGACATTCTTCGCTTGCGGAAGTCTCAAGTCCCGGGCAGGTGATCTGAAGCAAAAAATCAAAAACATGTTTACTTTGTACAATATTGTGTATAAGTTGACCTACAATCAAGAAGAAAAATTGAAGAATAAAAAAATAGTGAGCAAAAAACTGCGCAAATTTTTGAAAAAAAAAAACAAACTTCCTTCCGATCGCTCACTATTTTTTTATTTTTCATTTTTTCTTCTCGATACTATGTCAACTTATACACAATATTGTACAAAGTAAAAATATGTTTGATTTTTTTGCTTCAGATCACCTGTCCGGGACGTAGGAGTTCCGCAAGCGAAGAATGTCATCGCCCGCGCACCGACATACGTGGCTCTTCCCACGCCCACGACCATGTTTTGTCAAACTTAAAAAAATATTTTGATGTTCAATAAAGACCGCTTAGTCAACATACTAAATATCAACATTCTATATTTAATACTTTTCGCATAAAAAATTGGTAAAAATCGAACTTCTTTCGGCCCAACAAGGCAGAACCTTCCCTTAAGGTTACCTGTCCAAGGCCTGATCAATTTTCCTTCTCCCATCCGTGCTCTGGGGTTGGCTAATCCAGTAGACATCAGGCGCAGATCTGCCATACACTTCGGAGTGTATGTCTGATCTGCGCCGGATGTCCACCGGATAACCTTATTCGGGGTCATAAAAGTGAACAAGTGAGTTTATGCGTGCATAATTTCGGAAAAAATCTAATAAAAGTAATATGGCGTCCTTGCGGACTCCGTCATCATCAAATCAAGATACAAAAAACGAATGAAAATAAATTCGAAGTTTGCATCGTGGAAATGTGACGCTTTTTTTCTTTACATTTCATTCGTTTATTTTTATCATCATCAATAGGTAATCAATCAAATCAATTAAAATAAATTTTATTGGCAGTATTAATTTTTTCTTAAAAAATCTACATCAGAAGCCTTTATTGCAAATTCCGGTCGTAACACTCTAATGAGAATATGTAAAAACGTGTGAGTTACTTTCACAGCCTGAATAGGCAAAGAAAATCCGGTAAAAAAAGTAATTATTGTTGCATTGCAACGATGCAAACTTCAACGTCATGAATAAAATTATTCACATTCTTTAGAATAGAATTAGAATGATAAAAATATGCAAGGAAAAAAAGAAAGGTTACACAAGTGTTGGAATGGCTGAATAGGTAGCGTGTTCAACTCTAGGATTAAAAGACCTAGGGTAATTCAATCCCGAGGGTAGGTAAAAAACTTTTACGAGGCAGCATTCGTTTTATTCCAATTATCATATAGGCAGAATCATAAATAAAGCATATGGAAAGAAAAAATACTACCGGATTTTTTTATTCGTTATGATTGGATTTTTTATTTCAGGCATAGATACGGCAACCGGATCAGGGCCTGAAAAGGTATACTGATCAGTTACGTTACTGCCATCCGCGTCATGGCTGGATGCAAAAAGGCGTTTCACGCCCGGTAGAGCGGAATACGATATGCCGGATGCAACCCTAGTCTGCCCCGTAGCAACATTTCTAGTCGGGGTGTTGAAGTTTGGAAAAACTGATGTTATATCCTCGTCGATTATCATGTTCAATAAGTTTTAAGGATAAAGCGAGCGGTGCTTGGGGCTCCTCGAGGATGCGTGCCCGAGTAACTTCTCGACCCTTGTTGATCTTCTTTCTTAATCCAACCCTGATCAAGCCTTTGAGCTTAAGAGACCACCAACCCTTTCAGAGCGGGCTACCAGTTGGTTCCGTGGTCTCGTGGTTCGGCAAACTAAAACGTATCCATCACCAACTCTATGCACATTGATATCCATCTTGTCTCATCGAACCGAGATAGGGCTAACGGATAGAGAAATCGTTGAGTTATTAACGGAACTTCTCGGTGTTATAGAACAAATTACCTCTCGGAGGAGCGACCTGTGATCGGCTCGGTAGTACGGCTTAGTCGTACTCAAATATTTTAGTTTTTTATCTCAATATTTCGTTGATCCAAGTGATTTTTTTCTTTTTCTATGTTAATAATTCACGTGATCCATGACTTGCTTGTAAATTCCTAGCCATGTACTTACCCGTCGCAGTGGTTCTGGAATAATTAGAGTGGAGGTCAAGTCCTATCAACCGTTTTCGAACATAAGTGATTCGAAGCGTGATTGACTGACGTTTGAAAACCACTTTGACATTTTCCGCTACTATAGACTGCCGTTGAGCAGAAAACTCTCGAGAATCACACAAGTCCCTCCAAGAATATCGTTCTACGTGTTCTCTTACAGTATTTTTCCTTCTTTTGTAAAGCAGAGAGAAAATGCTTTCACCTTAAGGTTTTTTTAGTTTTATATGTCGAAAAATCACTTTTTTCAATGCCAATATATTTTGGTAGTATATCAGCTTATAAATGTTCCCTTGAAACTTCAAGGTGATCAGATAAAAATTGACAGATTTATAGGCTGTTGTGTTGACGTTCGTCGGAACGCTCGGAACGTCGTTCGAAACCTTAAACGCTTTTTTTCTCGAAAGTACTTTTTCAAAGTCGGTGAGCAAAATATCTCAAAAACTACTGAATCGATCTTTATGAGATTTTTAGGCCTTTTTCTAGATGTACAAATATAGTATTTGATCGAAGGATTTTTGGTCCGGTGTATGCTTTTGATCTGATGAACGAAAAATGGCCATTTTTCGCAAAATCAAGACTTTCACTTTGAGTAGGCGCCATTTTTATTTAATTTATAGTTTGTAAATTCCTTCTACTGATCATAGGATAAACTAATATACTAACGGAACCTGTTTGATTTTTTTATACTAGCTTACCTGGATAAGAAGGGAATTGCTCACCGCAAAAGATGTTTTCGAGCGGTGCTTCCCGGACATCAGCTGTAAATCGATAACTAAATATGTTTACACAAAAAATTATAAAGTGTTCTTCAGATGACCCTTTTTCAAATACCTATTTTTTATAAAAAATTATCATCAGGATTTTCTACAAAAAGTCCCAAAAATGAGCTATTCTCGACTGGGACAACTAGGCATAACCCGTTAAGAAAGTAGAAATACGATAATCCATCACACTTATGCTGGTTATTTTGTATTACAGAGCCGTATTGCCCAGGCTTGTTCGATGGATGGTCCTGCTGGCCCGACACACCGGCCGGTGAAAAAGCATACGCGGTTTGTCCTTACTTCATCACCGGATTCGACACATCGCGTGAGTAGTTTTCCGGCACACCGTTTATTTTATATTAGCTCGATGCCCAAGTCCGTAGCTAAATTTCACGGATGTCATTCGTTGTTTCTCCGCTCGCACTTGCGTCATCCAGGTAAAATGCCATATTCTAAGTGCAAGCTGAAACTTGTGCAGACATAAAAAAAAATATTCATCGAGATCCGTGACGGATAGGAAGTTTAATTATATTTTTTAACGGGAAAGGAAAAAGCGTGTATTTTCGATGCATTTCGCTTTTTTTATTATCGAAAAGGCAAAACCGCAAAAATATGCGCCGTATACGGAGAGAATGACGTAAGCGAAAGTGTGTGTCGAAAGAGATTGGCGAAATTTCGTTGTGGAGATTTTAATCTCCAAGATACTCCTCGCTCCGGTCGGCCAGTTACTACTGATGTCGATAAAATCAAAGCTTTAATCGTCTCCGACCGGCATTTGATAACTACCCGTGTAGGAATTTGAATCGGAAAAAGTACTGGTTCTGATCTGCCTTCCCTAGATAATATCAGGCTCTGGTCGGGTCTTCCACCCTGGAATAGGTTCGCAATGTAACGGTTCTAAAGCTTGGTCCCGATCCGCCGTTCCCTTTCTGGAGAACTGATCAGGAACAGGCTGGAGAACAAGCGGTAGATGGACAGGAAAGTTGTAGGGAATAGATCGGGAAATACCCAGGAACAACCGAGGAAATTAAAAATGACGTTTCAGCGTTTTTGGAATCCTTGAAGAGATTAAATCGGGAGTGTATTAAATTTAGTATTTCGACAACATATTATTTGTTGGTTATCTACTTAAGTATATGAGTGTATACATACGCTTGCTCGCTTTCCCTGATAGGCAAAAGGACAGAAAAACGTACACAGATCACTATCCGAGCGAAAAAGGCCTAGAGTGCAAAGGGTTATTTCAGAAGTATCGCGAAATCACAAGCGTAAGTGCACGCTGTAAGCATAGACCTTCTGTATGTGGTACAACTCATAGGACGAACTTTTATCCTCGTACGATGGTACCTTGCTTACGCAAAGCGCTCCGCTTGTAACCATCTGGCGGATTGTTGGCGAAATACATTCAGGTAATGTCTTCCCGGCCGGAACATTGATATTTTCCAACATGGCGACAAGGCGTTCAAAAGCCACGAATGACCTGGTTGACTTTTTTGCCTCATAAAATGATTTGGCTA
Source organism: Ophion slaviceki (assembly GCA_944452715.1). Classification (NCBI taxonomy): domain Eukaryota; kingdom Metazoa; phylum Arthropoda; class Insecta; order Hymenoptera; family Ichneumonidae; genus Ophion; species Ophion slaviceki. The sequence goes on along the minus strand of OX101794.1, from coordinate 11,259,860 downwards.
TTCTTTATGCTCAAATCATTAGTTATCGTAACCCCGGTATTTATGATAAGCATCGTTATCCTCGTCCATTATCATTGATGAAATGAATGCTTTTAACGATGAATAGAATTACAACAGATGTATTTGTTTCATCCCAATCAATTATAAATAGTATTGATGAGGTGAAAAGCAAAGTAGCTTTTCTTTAGTTTTTAAAGATAGGCTCCACTTTTCAGAATGTCAATGTTCTGGCCGGGTAAACATTACGTGAAGATGTACTTGCTCGCGATGTATCTCAGCCAGAAGATTGTAATTTCCAAACATAGAGGGTAAGCCGTAAAAAACGATTTTGAGATTTTCCCTGTTTGTTCCATGGTAGGGTCCGGTCAGGTAAATCAAACAAGGCAAGTCCGGTCAGGGCCGGACACAAAGTAGGGATGCCCGGTCACATTTTTGCACGGGTACAGAGACCGGACATTACCGCAATATTGGCTAATCAACCGTTTCAATACTTAACCCATTAAAAGCTTGGGGTGGTAAACAAGCTTGATATTTAGGTGCTGCACTTACTGAGCGAAAAGAATTAACCCGATCGAATTTCAGCTTGCGATTCACTGCTCAAACGCGATGAAAACGAACTATTTTCAAAGCGAATGATTACTGGTGACGAAAACTAGACTGTTTACAACAATGTCAGTCAAAAAAGATCATGGTCGAAGCGCGGGAAGACTGTTCAGATGTTCACGAATGCTGGATTGCACCCGAAGAAGGTCGTGCTCTATATTTGGGGGGGGGGGGGGGGTTGGAGAGGAATCGTCTATAATGAGCTGCTGCCACCCAACGAAACGATTAATTCGACTCAATACTGCTCACAACTGGGCAAATTGAAGCGAGTAATCGATCAGAAGCGGCCCGCATCGCCGAACAGGAAGGGTGTTGTGTTCCACCAGGGCAACGCTAGACCACACGTTTATCTGGTGACCCGGAAAAACTTATTGCAGCTTAGGCGGGATGCTTTGGTGTATCCACCGTGTAACCCATACCTTGCACCTTCAGACTATCACTTATACCGAGCGCTACAGAACAGTTTAAATAATAAAACCTCCAGTTCCCTGGACATCCACAAAACCACTTGCATGACTTCTTTGCCAAAAAAAAATTCAGGACTTCTATGGGAGAGGGATAATGAAGGTCGAGAAAAGATGGCAGAAAGTCGTTGACCAGAATGGGGCATACACTGCCGGCCAAAAGTATGGATACACCTAGAAAAATTTCGCGCCGCACTAAAAGTTTGATATCTCTGTGGAAAAAACATATCCGAATTTCCAAGGCGGCATTTTAAAAGGGACAAAAGAAGCTTCACTTTGCGTTTTGGAAAAAAATTTCGATTTTTTTAGACCCGGGGCGCCATTTTGAAAATACCCGTTTTTTGGCTGTTTAAAATCGGCTGCACGTCTTCAGGACATGTTTTTTGGCATTTTTTTTCAATGAACCTTAAAAGATAGAGCAATACCTATAGTTTCCTTTTTTAGAAAGTTTCGTGCGATTTTTTTCACCGAGTTATCGCATTTTTTTCTCAAAAAGACAATTTTGAAAAGATGCTGCTGAAATGAGAAACTTTGAGGTTTAGAGAAAATTGGAAAAAGGAAAAAAGTTGCGTTACATCGTATTGAATCGAGCAGAATTTCTTCAAATTTTTTTTTCAAAATTTTTGCTCCAACATTGAATAAAATTTTTTTTTTTCAATTTTTTTTTCTCAATTTTTAGCCGCACAAAACATCTACCTCTTACCTCATCTAAACACAAGGAGCGGAAATAAAGCTTCTTGTCTTTGTTTACATTTTACCTTTGTGGAGCGTAAAAAAGATTCTATTTCTCGCGAGTCGATATTCTATTTCTCTCGTGTTATTTTTCTCGCTCTCTTTTTCGCTCGTCGTTTTTGTTTACATTTTTGATTCTTTGGAATAATGTGACGAGTGTCGCGCTGACAAAGCCAGTTAGTTGTGCGAAAACTTCGAACGCGAACACGTGTGGTCTACAATCGACAAGTTTTTACGCAAATTTTTTTTCTCAACGGATCAAAATGGCACGGAAAAAAGAAATTTCACTGTATAAAAGAGGGGCTATTGTCGCGTTGCGCGATAAGGGATTGTCGTACAGAGAAATTGCCAGACAAACTCGCGTGTCTTTGAAAGGAGTGCAGACGACCATCGGGAGATTTAAGAAGTCCGAGACGTATTTCAATCGCAATCGTCCGGGTCGACCCAAAGTGACAACGTCCTCAGACGATAAAAATATCGTCGTTACCAGCAAAAAAAATCGTCGATTAACAGCAACGGAAATCTGTGCCAAATTTAACGAACAAAGGGAAACCTCGATATCACTGACGACAGTGAAACGTCGTCTTAACAGTGCTGGCCTCAGATGCTGTGTCGCCGTGAGAAAACCTTCGTTGCGTCCGGCGAACAAAAAAAACGATACGCATGGGCCCTGGAACACAAAAAGTGGACGATTAATCAGTAGAGAAATGTACTCTGAACGGACGAGTCAAAATTTTCAATCTTCGGTAGTCGTCGACGCATTTTTGTGCGGAGAAATCCTTCGGAAAACATGGCACCACAGTGTTTGATACCAACTGTCAAGCATGGCGATGGATCCGTTATGGTGTGGGGTTGCTTCTCCGGTCATGGTATCGGAGACTTTGTGAAAATTTACGGCATAATGAGAAAAGAAGAATATAATGAAATTCTCATTAATCATGCGATTCCATCGGGGCTAAGAACGATCGGGCGTGGTTTTACCATGCAAGAAGACAATGATCCGAAACACAGTTCTCGTCTCTGTCGAGAATATTTGGAGAACGAGGCAAAGAAAAAAAATCGTGAATATGGTGTGGCCGCCACAATCACCCGACCTAAACCCCATCGAACTTCTCTGGGAAGAGCTCGATCGAAATATACGAATGACCTGCCCTACATCGGCCGAAGATCTGTGACAGAAACTGCAAGCTGCGTGGAGATCCCTCAGCTCAGCTGGATTCATTGATCGATCGGATGCCACGAATCGTTGATGCAGTGCTGAAAGCCAGAGGTGGGTTTTTCGACGAAAAGGGCGTTTAGATGAGATAAGAGGTAAGAGGTGGATGTTTTGAGCGGCTAAAAATTGAGAAAAAAAAATTTTATTCAATGTTGGAGCAAAAAATTTTGAAAAAAAAAATTCAAAAAATTCTGCTCGATTCAATACGATGTAACGCAACTTTTTTTCCTTTTGCCAATTTTCTCTAAACCTCAAAGTTTCTCATTTCAGCAGCATCTTTTCAAAATTGTCTTTTTGAGAAAAAAATGCGATAACTCGGTGAAAAAAAAATCGTACGAAACTTTCTAAAAAAGGAAACTATAGCTATTGCTCTATCCTTTAAGGTTCTTTGAAAAAAAATGCCAAAAAAATGTCCTGGAGACGTGCAGCCGATTTTAAACAGCCAAAAAAACAGCCATTTTCAAAATGGCGACCCGGGTCTAAAAAATCGAATTTTTCTTTCCAAAACGCAAAGTGAAGCTCCATTAGTCCCTTTTAAAATGCCGCTTTGGACATCCGGATATCTTTTTTTTTCACAGAGATATCAAACTTTTAGTGCGGCGCGAAATTTTTCTAGGTGTATCCATACTTTTGGCCGGCAGTGTATATAGTTGATTAAAACCGCTTTTCTTAGTAAACATTTTGAGTTTGAAATGTATTAGATGTTCGCTACGGAACTATCCATAGATTCAAACTTTCCCGGATCAACGGTGACTCAAATCGGGTTTGAAAAACGATTGCATCAATGAACTTCACCCGAATTCTTGATCCGTCAAAATGATTGAGGTTTCCGCGTCGGTCAAAAGTTCACCGGCCCAAGTGACAAAGTTAGATTTATTCTGTCTGGGAACGATGGGCGAGGATAAAAATATCTTCGTGTTGCCTCATGGGATTCGTATGAATTTCTCACGTCGTGGAGTATCAATACACAGGGGAAACTGCGATAAGCCGTAATAAAGTGACGAATCGGCTGAAAGGGAGGACAAGGCAGAACCCCGGGGAGATGTTATCTCAAACTTGGATTTTACCGAAATGCAAATTTTGATATTCCCTCGTACCTCTCTCTGTATATTCGATAAAGTTTGATGGCCGATTTTTTTCATCGGCGCTCGACCCCACTTCAATATGAGATAGTAGTAGCACACCGAAGGAACATGCTCGAATCCATGACATTGAAGTTTGCATCGTTGGAATGCAGCGAAAATGATATTTTTTTCCAAATTTTCTTTGGCAATTTTGAGCTACGACAAACAGGCAAAAAAAAATTAGGATTCTTTTCTAGCGATTTCCAACCAATTTGTAAAATATGATTTTGGATAATGAGGAAAATAAGAAATTGAAAAGAATTTTCGTTGCGTTCCAACGATGCAAACTTGACCCCCATTCGAATCCCAATATTTTCACTTTTTCATCAAGCAACGATGTAGTTTTGTCGTTTGGCTTTGAATTCAAAAAAAAAAATGCGGCGTTGATAGAACGAGGTATCTTTATGCACTATGACAACGAAAAACTTCATCTTCGAGGTTCCATCATGAAGTAATCGAGTGATTGTTAAAATTGAACGTACACACCTGTACATGTATAGATATATATTTGCATATGGTAGAACATCAATCCGGGAACTTTTGTTCCCACGGCCATGAAACTTTTTCCTCTGCAAGTAGATATTTCAATGGCGTAAAATCTTCGCAGTCGTGTGCACATTTCAATCACAAACAAACACACACGCAGAATCTTCTTTTTTAAATATAAAAGATGGTTGCTTTATGCCCGTGTGATCATTTTTAATTTTCATTGGTACGTCCAGTTTGATTCTTTGACGTGCGACGTACAATTTTTTTCGATCATCGTATAGTTATACAAAACCTATACCCATCGCGCTGATCGTATAAAAATATGGATTTAAAGCGTGCGTCGCTCATCGTGCAACACTTCGATATACATTTTTTGCAGTATTAAAAATATATATATGTATGTATATTATAGGATTAACCGCAGATTATGACGCTGCGGATCTTCGCCATGATGCACTCAACACTTTAGGCATCACAAGGAATTGTGCAAAAGTAAATTAAGATGGCAAAAGAACAAACGTTGCTTGTGTGTATCTCTATTTTAAAATTATTCGTTCGGTAGAAAAATAATCACCTCTTTTTTCCAGCGGTGTTATCATGAGCGACTGTTCTGTGGTACTTTAGGCAACAAACTGTTAATTCGCTCCTTTACTTGGTACAGTAGCCTTTGAGGCTTTTGCGCTTATCGATTTTAAAAAGCCATCAATTAAGTTACAATGTAATAGCCTGGTATAATAACGCAGTGCATGAAAGTATACGCTCACAAGTGATATTTTGATTGGCTCTCTTTCTTTTTCTTAACAACACTTCGCGCAGATTTATCCTTTCGTAGATATTGAAAAGTATTTGATTTGATTGAATGCACAAATTAATAAAGAATTCGACAAGAAAAGTTGTCCAATCGATAAACTGCTTTCTCAATGGTGTCGAAGTTTGCATTGTTTGAATGTAACGAAAATTCTTCATTTTTAAATTGCATTATTGCAATTAGTAAGTGATTAGATAGTAATGAGCAGAAAATATGAGGCAATAGGGGAAAAAAATCATTGCCATCCAACGATGCAAACTTCAATAGCATTTTATTCAAAATTTCGGTGTATTTTTGTTTAGATTTGTACGAAAAATTGCTTCAGTGTTTTCGAATCGGGGGAGGAAAAGAATTCACGAGAATCCTCGAAAATTCGGGAACACGTTGCATACACGAGAATTTTCCGATAGAAATTTTCAAATACCACTTTAGTTATATCTCCTTGACAAGATTCGCGAAAATATAACTACATCATTACTATTTTTTGTGATTTCTGTTTCCATATATTTGACGCATTACCCGAATTCTCAGACATATTGCTCAGCTCTCCAGCCGGAAATGACGTTGAAATTTGCATAGTTGGAACGCAACGAAACAAAATTCTTTCCAAGTGCTCAATTGTTTCGCCCGTTTTGGCCTGCGAGATGCCCTCAAACGTTTTCACGTCTCATTAGAAATTCGTAACCCAAATTCGCAAAAGGAAAACGGCTGTCGATGTCGATAAAAAAATGACGAAATGAAAAACGAAGAGAACAAAAATCCTTGCATTCCACCAATGCAAACTTCAACGTCATCAATCTCAATGTAGTCTCCGCCTCACCCGCGCGCCACCGTCTCGTCTAATCGGAAGTATTAGCGTGATGACAAGCGAGACTAACGGCCACGGGATATTGGCAATTCTGCAAAAACTTAACAATTTTATTCCACGTCTCGTCGTACTGTCGATCGTGACTGCGAAACAAAAGTTTCGCCGCCAATGTGCACGAGTCCGAGGTGGATTTCCGACAGAGGCTCTCGATGACTTGGTACATGGCGTGATCGAGATCATCGCTATCGACGAGACTATCGATCCATTTTTTCACGACACTCGCTAGCTCTGGCACGAGGACGGACGACAGCGTCTCGACGAGAGTTGGAAGAGCGTCGCAAATTTTTTCGGCTATCGCGCTCGTATCCTTCGTTTCTGCGAGAGCAATGCCGTAACTCAAAAGCGCGTAGGTAGTCCAATCCTGTTGGGCTTTTAGAACAGCCAAGAAGCTCTCGAGTATCGTCTTCATTATTTTCACATTGGTCGAATCGACGCCCCCGTAATAAACGTAATCGTGGACGAACGTGTGGGTCATGCGATTCACGGGTAAATACGTGGAGACACTTGGGTCCGGTTGGTTCCAGTATGTCCTCAGTAGATTAGCGTAGAACTTGCCGAAAATCTGCAAACGCTCATCGAGTTTGTTCGTATCGGCGCAAAGATAAGCGTTCAAGGTGTATCGCATTCCAGCTTGCACGACATTCGAGGCAAGCCCGGGCCTGCAGAAGAATTTTTCGAGCAAGCTTTGGGAAAATTGGTCGGACAGCAGTCGGCTTATCGGCTGGCTGATCGTACTGAGAAAGCGGGAGACATATTCGGCCATGCGTGTACCGTCGATACCACTCGCCTCGAGTCTCTCGAGGGTCGCCAAGAGCTCCGGCACGTATTCGGCGATATAAGAATCCGGTATGGCGTCGAAATTGCGAAGGTAGACGAGAATATCGTCGTCGTCGGGCCTCAAATCGGCTATACAATCTCTCAGCATCGTCCAATTTTCGGCACATGCCTCGTTTACGAAAAGCTCGTAAATCCTCGTAAAAATAACTTCTCGTATCGACCTGTGTTTCTCCTTTCGCCAGAGCGTCAACAAGAAATCCCGATAATCCGCGATCGTAGCGACGAGACAAAAGAGGCGTATACCGTGTTTTTTCACGGAGACGCGTTGATCGGCCAGTTGTGCGGCGAACAGTTTGATCTTATTGACATTGGAACGACGACTTACGTTGGTCAGGGTGGTAAGGCCAAGACTCAAGAATTCACCGTTGCAAAAGCTCATTACGAGGTCGAGCGAGACCGGCGGATTAACGAGATTCATCACGTGCGGGATCATGCTGACGGTGCCGTAAGTAGATTGGGCGTCTTCGCTATCCGTATCTATGCTCTTGGTGTCTTTGGGCACGAGTGGCTCGATCAATCGGCAAAATGACGCGCCCTCCAGCAGTATGCCGAGAATCAACAGTGCTGGTCTGCTGTCGTCGCCCTTCAAACCTTCCAGGCATCGGGAAAGAAATTTCATCGGTATATGTTGATACCAACGGCAGGCTTTGACGAAACGCTGCGTTCTCGTTTCGCTGATAACGCTCATTATTATCGAGTCCAAATACTCGTCGCAATGATCGAGGATATTGTTCAAATCGGCTTTCATTAGTTTCAACGCCTCGCCGGTTTTCACATCGCCGATAGCGTCGGGTTTTGGTGGAAACCACAGCTCGTAAAGATCGGCCTCCCAAACCTTCAGATATCCAATTATCATGTCGAATTTCCACCGCCCCTGTTGATTCTCCGCTTTTAATTCTTTCTCAATTGCTTCGAGCAACCAGGCGTAGCTCTTTATCGACAATTTGTCCATCTTGTTGTTGCTGTTCTTGCCGGCGTTGCGTTCGTTGAAGCTGCGCATGGACTTGACGACGTTACTCAATACGTCCGAACGACGGGTCGCCCAGATCTTATGACCCGGTGGATACTTTCGCGGCACGATCGTCATCATTCGCTCGAAACACCTTCTGTCGTATTCCGGATGTTTCTCGAATATACACCAGGAGGCGTTCCAGGCCACCATGTTAATTTCAATGAGCATTTCGAGAGTCTCGTCGATCGAAAGATCGTGGGCAAGCTTGAAGTATACGGATGCGCTGAGAATTTTCACCGCCGTCGTCATTCGCTGCGCAAGCTCGTCCTTGACGCGAAGAAACTTAACGAACTCGTCGATAATGGACCAATGATCTTCGCCGAAACTCGTCATGTCGAAGTACTTCACGAGGCTATTCAGTACGTCGAACAGAAGGTAGGCTTGTTCGTTTCTGTGACGGCTCGTGAAATATTCCAGCACCTGAACGAGGGCGTCCTTGTCGTCGTTGACGCGACAAACGAAAAACATTTGTTGTAGAAGCAACGATCTGTCGTCGGAGGACGAGGTCTTCGATATCTCCGTTTTGATCGACGTTAGAGTTTCCTGGAGGGGCAAATAACAACGCCACATCGTCTCGATGTTCGAAGAACTCTTACGCCAGTCGGGCTGCTGCTGGAGTTTTAGGCGAGCCTGGCGAATTCTCTCGTCCGACGGCAACATCTGAAGTATCTCCTCGCCTATCACTTCGTGATTGTCCAACATATCGGCGTTGTATACTTTCTCGTACGTCTCGAGAAGCAACGATATTCTCTCCTGCTCGGGATAATACATCAGGTACTTCTTGACCGTGTGATAGTAAAAATCTTTGCACTTTGGCGGATAGACCCTCGCGAACATACTCTTGTACTGAGATTTTGTCAGCTTCGCCGCTATCACCTTCAACGGCATCATAGTCGTGTAGAGGATCGGCCTGTCGAGTACAACCTCGACGTTGGCCTTCAAAAATCTTTCGGTCGCTTTGTTGCTCAGCTCGACGCCCAAACAAGAGTCGTGAGTCTCTATCAGGTCTATCAACGACGTCAAATGATTCTTTATCAAGCGCGGCAAAAAATAATTGTACTTGTGGATATCGACGCGATGTAGATTTCGAACGCTACTCTTCTCCGTGTCTCTCTTCGATAGCTTCAAGTATCGAATGATCATTTTTGGATACTTGTCGAATAAAATATTTATCATGCGGCAGGAGAGTACGAGCTTGCGTCGAATTATTGTATCCCAGACAAACGATTCGGAGCAAGAGCGGAGCAACGGACTCGCCTGGCTCGCGCCGTAACTCTCCGAGGTAAGAGTGTAAAAAGCCTCCGCCAAAGAAGTCGCTCCGCACAAGCTTAAACTCGCAGACAATTTCTTGATCACTTTGATTCTCGTGTTGAGCGAAATTGTCGGATAGAGAAGCGTGCGGAAGTACTCGACGTTTATAATTTCATTGTTTTCGGGTCTGAAGAACCAATCGATTTTGAGAGCCCTGTCGACTATGTGGCAATCTTCCGATTTGAGCGCCTCGACGATGACTTCGTTCCGTCGTAGTATTTTGGCAATTTCAAGGCTTACCAGCAGCTCGAGAGGCTCGGGGACGTCTCTCGGGGTGACTGCGCGCGCGTGCCCATCGCCGTGGGATTTGGCATTGTTAGCTGCGGCTCGCGCTACGCGATTGAGCTCTTTGTACTTTTGACCGGGCGTAGAACCCGGCACAGCCTGGATGGCCTCCAGATAAGGCGACGCGTGCGGATCCATCGCAAATTTTCTTCGATCGAACTCCGTCCTTGAAACAAACAAAACAAGGCTTCGTAATTCACGTGGTCGAAAGGATCGTGTTCGAAAATCGGATGCTTTGACTTTTTATCGACGAAGAGTAAAACGTATTCGCGCTTCGTCGTTGCTTATCGGCCGGGAGATACGGCGAAATTCCACTGCGTGGCTCGAATCGAACTCTTTTGGAGGTTAGGTCGAAAAGTCAAACGAAACTGCCGGTTACGATCAACAAAACTAATATTTCGTAACTCCGGGGCGGACAATTTTGACGTTTTACGAAATGATTCGGCGATTTGTATTCGTGAAATGTGTACAATTTTGAAGGCATAGAAACGACGAATTTATCGTACCCGATGGCCCACGCAGCGACAATCGACTACGCCCTCGAACGCATCGCGCACGTCGATTTTTTTTTCTTTTATCGTCTATCTGACGTGTTCGCCGTTCAACCAACGGCGGAGAAAACAACAGACGAAATCATCAGCGAGAAAAACACCGAGAGAGACAAACGCTGTGAAAAAAGGAGGATGGAAAAGAGAGATGGAAAATAATACGAAACAGGAGCGATTGTGTCGTAAGAGGTGGAGTTGCGCGGACGCATGCGCGATGAACACACGCAATCTTCTCGCACTCGGCGTATTGCTCGGGGAATAATACTGATCGTGCAATCAAAGTAGGGGAAGTTGGAACAATCTGTTTATTATATTTTTCTGTAAGCTGGCTTACGGTTAATTGTTCGTTTTTTACAATGAGCGGATAAGAAAATAAATATAAGTTAACTCCGAAATTGCTCGTCCGACGACAGTAATCGAAAAACACTTTACTTTCTCATTTTTTAAATTATCTTCAATTGCAACTATGAAGACCAAAATGTTGTGACGATTTTTTTGTCGAATTCATGGACGTCGGTAGATATAACGTTTTGGCTTCCACGTGTCATTCGGAGCTGATAAAACAAGTGTCAAATTATAATTGATAGGACGGTGGCAAAACCTCTATTCGGGGCAACAGCAACTGAAGTCCCGAGGCCACCACAATTCCAATTTTTAGGTGAAATTCGCTGACGCATGGTATACAACACAGAAAAATCGATTCGGAGAATTGACAAAGAAAAAAAACGTCACACTTTCATGAAGAACTTTTAGTAGCAATTCACAGCGTATTTCTGTAAAAAAAATGGAAAACACCAAACACGATAAATTCTCTGGGAAGAATATATTCCATGAATTATAATTGTTTAACCCTCAGTAGTCACACTCAGCTGGAATCACGTTATAGTCATACTGGGTCCATGGGACCCAGGCGTTTTTAAATTGTTATAAATAATGAAATAATGCATTGATCGATATGAAAAAAATAGTGAGGTATAATTTGAACCTTGTTCGATACAAGGATATTGGTTAGAAATCAAAAATTAAATTTTAAATATGCAAAAAAAAACGTGAAAAATTACCTTTTTTACAAAAATTGCTGTCAATCTTGTAATTATTGACAAAAAAAGGTTTTATAATCTGGAAACGACGTACTTTGAAATAGACATTGCGGTTTCCGTGGACTTTTCAAAAAGTATATTTATTTCATCCAACGCAGGTGCGATTTGGAAGGAAAGAATGAAACGCTTACGCATATAAAAAAATGTGTGTTTTATTGAAAAAAAAGTTGTACAGCATCAAAATAATTTGTTTGCGTGGATATTAAGGGTTATATGCCACGTGGGTTGAGTCAACTTTTCATTTCTCAACATTTGGCGGCGTATCCGGAAAGAGAAATATTTGTTTACTCATATTGTATTGTACAACTGGTAAAAAACGCCTATGAAAGTTTTACTACCCAGCACCAGACGCTTACACTGGACAGTAAATGCAAATTATGTAAAAATAGTTTAATTTAAAATGGTATAAACGAAAATGAAAAAAAAAAACTTTTCTATTCGTTAGTCCAACTCATGTGTAGTGTTTTGTATATAATGGCACATTTCAAAAAATTAACTTATTCCCAAGAAAAAAAATGGCAAAACATTGACTTCAAACAACGTACGTTGTTTGAAAGGATCTTATTATTTCGTAATAAATTATTTGAACAATAAAAAAAAGTTCATCTTGCTTGGAAAATAAGGGGCCTTTTTCTTCTTCGTTGCTCCAGGGTCGCCACACCTTTAAATTCGGTCCTGCCTCTATCTGCCCTTTTTACTTCCTATGCGATATTATTTTCCTTGTGCCCTGTGGCAATCAGCATGAAAAATCGTTGCTTTGAATGAAATCACTAACAGGCAAGATTTCATCACGCCGTAAGTAAATATGGACGTTCAAAGCTTGCTCGTTGATGTCTTCACCCAATATTTGTTAACATTGGTAATGGATTCCATGCGAAGATCCTCGCCAATATTCAGACACCGGAGATCCTCGGGATCGTCGAGCGCTTCCCACTTCACGGGTAACGTATCCGTCACGACTGGTGTGGGATTGCTTAAAAAATAAGAATGCAAAGCTCGCATTTTTTTCTTCTTCTTGCAACTATGATTTAAAATGTACAATTTCCTATGGAATTAACATTTCTCTTACCCTGTTCTGGCAAAATTCGTCCACATTTCCGTAACACGTTCCATGACGAGATGGTCCGCGGAATTGGGTTCAGCCGGTGGAAGCCCCAATAGTTCCGTTATCTTGGGATAAAAAATGAAGGATAGATCATCCGCGTGACAAGCACCTGACGGATGCAAAAATTTCATTATTCACTTACCAAAAGCTTGAAAAATAATTGAGCAAATTGCACTACCGGAGGAACGGAAAAATTTGTTCAAATTTTGGGAATTAATTGTACATAAACTTCTTGCAGGATTTGCTTTCTTTTTTATATGGCATTAGTATACATAGTAATGAAGATATCTGCAAAATATAGGACATTTATTCAGCATCGTGCGATCAGGGGGATGGTCTATCGAATTTTAACTACTGGCTCTGAAACGAAATTTGAGAGTTTTCTCTTTTAATTATATCGTGTTGGCTATCGTCCGACAGTGCTTTTTACAAGCTTTTATTTAAGGCGGTAGGTCACAGTAACGGGTATAAAATCATGTGCGAATTTAACAATTTTTTTGTATGAAAAAGTGATTCACTCATAAAATTAATTACACATCTATTTTGTATGAATATCAATCTGTTAGAAAATGTATATATTTTTTTTCGATGTACAAAATGGCCGACTACAAATATTTTCTTTTGTTATCTTTTTTTGGACGCTACGCGGCCTGACATTTAGCATCCACAATTTTTTACCTAGAACATAAAAACAAAAATTCTCGTCAATCTACATTAGAACACCTAGAGAAGTACGTACGGAATTTCAAAAATATTGTTTTATTCAAAAGTTGTAGGTATTTGAACTTAAGAAATGAATTTTCAGTGAAAAATTTCGTTATAACTGCTTATAAACTCCTCGTAGAGTGAAAAGTTTTCGATTAATCAGAAATCCCGTACGTACTTCTCTGCGAAATGCAATTAGGAATATGACTTTTAATTTGAAGTAAAGTCGAGTGAAAGTTGTTGAAGTTATTTGTCACGCCAATTGGAAAGAAGCTGTTTCGAGAAGTTTCGAGGAGTCGGCCATTTTGTACATCGAAAAAAAAATATATATTTTCTAACAGCTTGATATTCATACTAAAAAGATGTGTAATTAATTTTATGAGTGAATCACTTTTTCATACGAAAAAAAATTGTTAAATTCGCACATGATTTTATTCCCGCTACTGTGGCCTAACCCCTTAAGGAGGTTGCTCAGCTAACGCGAAATAGTCAGAATTTGCTGAAACATAATAAAAATAGTAAGGCTTGAATGGAAAGAGGCGAAAAAAAATCTTGACATTTATATGAACAATTTCAACGAAGAGTACAGCGTTTTGTCTGTCTCGTTATTGAGACATTCGTGAAAGAAAACAGGAAATTTCAGCTGATTCGCGTAGAACGATAAACCGCCCTACGGCACGTGGCAACGCTCCTATCAAGTCGGCCATTTTGAATAGGCACCAAAATTTGAAACGCACCAACTATTGCTCTCTTGCTATAAATTTCTTACCGCGGTTTCATCAAGAGTATTCAAATATTTTGAATCATTCTTTACAGAAGCTGCAGTGCATGTGTTTCGACATAACCTTCAAATCAATTACGAGTCGTCCCTCGACTGCGCATTCATTTTCCGGCTCAACTACTTTCTTCTGCCGCTTTACAGGTTGTACTTGCTCCAACCGTCGATCATACTGTTTTTCGGTTTGCATTTTCCTTTCCATCTTTTCATTTTCGCCGACCAAAAAAAACGGAATTCGCGAAGAATGTTCGGCAGCTACGCGCTCACGAAGTGGCGTTCGTATCTGAGCTCAGTGATACCAGTTACTGAGAACTAAATTGCGCGTTTGCGACAGTTCAACTTGGTCAATAACTCCTCAATGGCATATACTAAGACAGCCGAGGTTGTGCTCATTTGTTTCATTCTCATGAGCACTTTTCATTACACATGATAACGAGAGGGTGGTAATGGAGGTGGGAACTGTTCTTCCCTAATGGCAAATGGTGGGACTATCGAGTTTGGGCTCGTTAACTTTGTTCACTTAGGCGCTATTTATAATTACACTATTATAAAGTTTAAAAATAAATTAAAAAACTCCTGTACTAAGAAGTATAAAATAAAATAAACGTAAAAAAACTCTTTCAAATCGAGCTTTTATTTAGAAGGTACTGTACTAAAAAGTAAAAAATAATGTTCCGTAAAATTAAAAATCAAATTCGTATAACTACAAAAAACTCCCTTCCTTGGTCACTCATCATAGGTGCAAGTACTTAAAAGGTACATAAACGTAGATATTTTTCAAATATGAAATATACATCTTAAAAGCTCGGAAAAATTTCTGAAAAAAAGCCTCAAGCTTTTCTAATTTATATTTCATATTTCAAAAATATGTACGTTTTCAGTACTTGCACCTACGATCAGTGACTAAGGAAGGGACTTTTTTGTAGTTTTACTGTATTGATTTTAAATTTGACTGAATATTATTTTTTACTTTTTAGTACAGTACTTTTTATATAAAACTTTGTTTTGAAAAAGTTTTGTTACGTTTATTTTTTAATAATATTATTTGTTAGGGAAATATAAGTAAGAAATAAAAGAAGATTTGAAAGCTCCACCATCGGGTAGCCAACACACGATGGCATTCAAGATTTTTTTTCATACGAACTAAGTGGGGCAATTTGGTGCACTATTCGACCGCCTGCATTTTCCGCAACGATATCTATCTCTACTAATATATTATCGTCTTTTTGTACCTCTTACTCAGATGTCTTTATTACTGAATATGTACTGCAGTATGTCTGAGTAAATAGTTTTGTTTTTTTAATTATTGAACAAAACTAAATATTTTAGGCTCTTTTTTCGGAAAAGTCACTTATCTATCGAAGTACCATAAAAATAATATTACTTTTTAATATTGATTGAATGTTTAATATTTAGTTTTCAATATTGAATGATTATTGAATATTCCATTTTTAATATTAAATGAATATTCACTATTTCTTTTTGAAAATTGTATTGATTTGTTTAAATATCAATTTAAAGAATAAAATAAAAATCATTTTTCTAGTGGGAATAAAATTTGCTGGACGGAAATGCGCATTGTAGGTATGTGCGGTACCGGAGAAATATTTACGACCCTCGCTCAGAGGCTAGTGCCAAGTTGCTGGTAGAAAATCCCGTCGCACGATTGAGAACACTTCCAAGTTTTTCCCTCCTGCCAAATTTCGATGGCCCCTCCGCCCTTCCTATACAGTATTACGACTCGTAGCTCTAGGTTCGCACGACCCATATGCACCCTTCGAGGATTAAAAGTTCAAAACGTACCGGGCATATCCAATCCGAATTGAGCCTTCACGAGGGACTTCCCGTTGTCGTACGAAAACTTGTACATGTACGTGGGAGTCTCGTTTTTCGCCGCTTGGATCGCGGCGATCTCGTGAATTCCGGCGACAAACTGAACATCGCTTTGCATTCTCATGTAATTATCCCGAGTCTCGCCGGACACGGGCTCGTCGCCGAAATAAGCTTTTTTCAAATCCGACATTTCGAGACCTCGGTCGTTCAATATTTTCAGAATTGTAGGGGGCAATGCCTTCTCCAAGTTAGTATTGTGCATGTTCAATTTTTCGTCCGATACACCTGCGAAACAGCGTATGGAAACGAAAGATTAACATTTATAACCGAGAGGGTGTAACTGGAATGACGGCCATACATTTCGTACCTGTCAAAAACAAGATTCCCTCGTGACTCGTGCAACCGATCATGTATGGAACTCGGACCCCCGCCCGTGAGGCAATCTTCGCTGGAATCGGGAGAAACGGATTTTTCGATTTTGCATCGACGCTCGGCGCGAAATAACGATAGCCAGTTGTGCGAGCCTACAAAAAAAATGTTACACTTCCAATCGGGCCAAACAAAACCAAACAAACTTATCACCAAAATGACGTAGATTGAGATACCACCTCAGCGCCAAGCTGTAACTCCACATTCACGAGTTTTTGAGCGTCAATACTGCGGAGAAATTGAACCAAATTTTTCGAATCGGTGATGTCTTGGCCCAAAATCTGTGCCAATTTTTGGGCGTACTGTTTCGGTGAGGCTATCGGCACTGCCCAAGGATTGATCGCTACGCCACTCTGAGATATTGCTTTGTGAAAAAGGCCTGAGAAGGTTTGGCAAAAAAAACGAGGTTTTACAGAAAATAACTAGATCTAAAAAAAATAACTAGATTTAGCAATTAGGAACTAGGTGCAGCAAAAAAGAGCTGGGTTTAGCAAAAAAGAACTAGGTTTAGCCAAAAATACATTAAAGAAAGGTTCTGCCTTGTTGGGCCAAAAAATGTTCGATTTTTCAATAATATTTATACGAAAAATATGAAATATACAATGTTGATATTTGGTATGTTGACGAAGCGGTCTTTATCAAACATCAAAATATTTTTCAAAGTTTGACAAAACATGGTTGAGTCAAAAAAGGAGTATGTTCAGGTTCAGCAAAAAAGAACTGGGTTTAGGAAAAAATACATTAAGGAAAGGTTCTGCCCTGTAGGGCCAAAAATGTTCGATTTTTCAATAATTTTTTATACGAAAAGTATTAAATATAGAATGTTGATATTTAGTATGTTGACGAAGCGGTCTTTATTGAACATCAAAATATTTGTTAAAGCTTGACGAAACATGGTGGTGAGAGTGGGAGGAGTCACGTTTGTCAGTACGCGGGACATGACATTTTTCACTTTCGGAAGTCCTAAGTCCCGGACATGTGATCTGAAGCAAAAAAATCAAACATATTTTTACTTTGTACAATATTGTGTGCAAGTTGACCTAGAATCGAGAAGAAAAATTGAAAAATAAAAAAATTGTGAGCGGTCGGAAGGAAGTTTGTTTTTCTTTCCAAAAATTTTCGCAGTTTTTTGCTCACTATTTTTTTATTTTTCAATTTTTTTTCTTGTTTCTTGGTCAACTTATACACAATACTGTACAAAGTAAAAATATGTTTGATTTTTTTGCTTCAGATCACCTGTCCGGGACTTAGGACTTCCGCAAGTGAAGAATGGCATCGCCCGCACACCGATATATGTGGCTCCTTCCACTCCCGCCACCATGTTTTGTCAAACTTTAAAAAATATTTTGATGTTCAATAAAGACCGCTCAGTAAACACACCAAATATAAACATTCTATACCTAATGCTTTTCGCATAAAAAATTGGTGAAAAATCGAACATTTATTTGCCCAACAAGGCAGAACCTTCACTGTAAGGGTAAGGGGTAAGGCGACTGTAAATTTTGCCAGACGAAAATTTGGCCATCGAAGGACAAATGTATGGTGCTGGGATTGCAGACTAACGGTACATTTTTTTTTACCTTCTTTTTTTTATTTTTTCCAATAAAAAACTATTCGCAAAACTTTAAACGCGTTTTTCTCGAAATACGGTTTTTCAAAATGGCACGCAGCATCACTCGAACAATTTTCATTTTTTTAACTTGAAATTTTGACCAGATGTGAACATTAACATTATCTTGAGAATGTCGATCGGGATTTTCAATAACTTTATTTATTGATTTTTTATTAACAAAAAACTAGCCGTTTTTTTCGTCAAAAATCAATTTTTTTTTTCAAACGCACGCCAAATCCACAAAAATTGATACTTTTTAAAATCCGATCGACATTCTCTAGCTATAACCCTCTAGATTGATGGTTTTTTTTGTTCTAGATTCAAAAGTGCACCAGTGGTGCTGCGTGCCGCGGAGCCCTGCAAGCAAAACATGCCCCGGGAAGATAGCTGTGGAACCGCCATTTTGTTTTTTTTTTGCTGTAAAAAAATTTGATAATAAAGTTTAATGTATGCCCGATAACACCCTTAAAAGTTTTTTTTCAATTACCTTCAATTTTGGAAGCAAAAAATTCGTGAAAAAACCTTTTTTTTTGGACCGTTACAGTGGCCTTAGGCCTTAAAGGTCTCCTATTCATGTAGGTTGGGTAAAAAAAGAAGTATGTTTAGGTTCAGCAAAATAAAACGAGATTCAGCAAAAAAAAACTATGTTTAGCGAAAAAGAACCAGGTTTCGCAAAAAATACATTAAAGGTCTTCTAGTCATGTAGGTTGAGTAAAAAAAAGAAGTATGTTTAGGTTCCGCAAAAAAGAACGAGGTTTAGCAAAAATAAAATATGTTCAGCAAAAAAGAACTAGGTTTAGCAAAAGAAATCTAGGTTTAGCAAAAATAAAATATGTTCAGCAAAAAAAGAACGAGGTTTAACACAAATACATTAAATGGCCTATTTATTTATTTCATTCTGTAAAACTAACTATCCCTAGTGAGAAATGTTCCGAATAATATTTTCCGTTATAAATCTTTTTGCTACCTTTATTGCTACCTTTACCTTATTTGCTATTTTTACACATTACCTCGGTACATCTCATTGACGAGATACGTACTTGTACCTAGTTGAATTAATTTTTGCCGAACTTGTTAAATAAATTATAATTGCTGGCAAGTACGCTTTGCATCGATACAAATCAACACTGACCTTTCGCCAAAGGAGACAAAGTGAGATAGTGAACGGACGATCCCCCGGCACTCTCGCCGAAAATTGTCACATTGTTCGGATCGCCGCCGAAATTAGCGATGTTCTCTTGTACCCACTTCAAAGCGAGAACCTGATCTTTCAGACCTTGATTACCCGACGCTTCTTCGTCGTCGACGTTCAAGAAACCTTCGATCCATTGCACGATCACAGTATTATTGTCGGCCCAATGGCATAGCGGAAATGGGGTCAACGTTGGTTTATAAAAGGCAAAGATTACCCAATACGCTGAGACGATAATTTACCGTGACGAGTACAACGTTCTTGTTGATAATGTAATCAGGCCCGTACAGTGTATCGTCCCCGGAACCGTAGGCGAATCCACCACCGTGGATCCAAAACATCACAGGCTTCGAGGACGATTGAGACGTTTCGTCGGACGGCGTATATACATTTAGGTACAAACAATCGTCACTTCCCACTAAACTTCGTGTTATTGGATCGTACTGAGCGCAATTTCGCCCGAATTTGGAAGCGTCCTTTACGAATGACCATGGCTCGGCAGGTGCGGGATCCTAATCGAAGACAGGAATTAGACCGATCTTTCGTCCTAGCACTCTTTGTACCCCGGTGCATACACATTCACTGACAGCAGACGAGAGGGACTCGGAATCTTGTGGCTAAGGCTTTGCTTTTTTTTATCCTTATCAATCTTGCCCATAAAGACACGTGGGTGTGGGTGTGTGTTGTAAAAGGGCACGATTACGATATCTTTGGCATCTTTATTTGACCCTGGTTTATTGATATTTGGCCCAAAATAAGACTTTTTTCAAGAGTGACAAAAATTGAAATTCGGCGTTTAAGGGGGTGAAACAGGGGGTTGAAAGTCGAAGCATTATTATGTTTGTGGTTCCCAATTTTGACCATGCAGCGTCCACATTCGATAGAAAATGCGACTTTTTCGCAGGGTAATGAAACTCGAAAATGCGGCTTTAAAGGATTGAAGAGGAGGGTGTTAAAATTTGGCTGTACATATATTTGAACATCATTTTTTGTTGTATCTTTTATTTATCATGCAGCGTCCATATTCGATAGAAAATGCGACTTTTTCGCAGAGTAATGAAACTCGAAAATGCGGCTTTAAAGGATTGAAGAGGAGGGTGTTAAAATTTGGCTACACATATATTTGAACATCATTTTTTGTTGTATCTTTTATTTTCTCTATGAAAAAATTCCTTTAAAAATTAGGATAAACTTCCGAGAAACTGTTACCTCCGATTGGCTTCAAATTTGGCACAGACCTTCTTTTTGACGATATAAGAGATCCTATGAAAAGGAATTTTGGCGTAACGCAATATTTTTTGAGATATTGAATTTTGAAAATCGGTAATTTGCTCAATCATGTATATGCAAACATGTAATACATACAGTAAACGCCACTACTACCACAAACACACACGTGCGCGTGGAGCACTTTTCATGTGTATGCGTAATCGTTAAGTGAGTTTGGAGCACCTTCGATGTGTGTGTGGAATCGTTGGGTGGGTCTGGAGCACCTTCGATGTGTGTGTGGAATCGTTGGGTGGGTCTGCAGCACCTTCGATGTGTGTGTGGAATCGTTGGGTGGGTCTGGAGCACCTTCGATGTGTGTGTGGAATCGTTGGGTGGGTCTGGAGCACCTTCGATGTGTGTGTGGAATCGTTGGGTTGGTCTGGAGCACTTTCGATATGTGTACGATACCGTTCAACGTTGATTAGTCTTAGGTGCTCTTAATTTCATTTTCCGGCATATGCTTGAAAATTAAATTACTGATTTGTTATTTGAGGAGTTAATTTGTGACTGCCTGTACTAAAAATTGATAGCCCGAAGTATCGTAACGTACATTCGTTAAAATCTGTTACCATTCATGCATGCTTCATATATTATTGCTGAAAATCGAAAATCGAAAAAGTACATTTTTTTCTTCTTCGGAGCGCTGTAAATCCGAAACTAAGGCTTAAAATGAAAAAAGTTATTCTTCTTTTTCGTATTTTTTTGTCCCATTTTTCATAACCCAACCATAAAATGCAGGCGCCAAAGATACCGTAATCTCCCCTGTAAAAGATACATGCGAAGTGCAACACAGATAGAACCGTGCTTCAAACACGGTTATGTACACTGAGAAAAAAAATCATTGATCCAATATCATTGGTGTTATTGAATGAAATTTCGTTGATTCAATTGTAAAATTGCTGGGGTAAATAATCGGATTTATTAGTCCAAACAAAACGCTATTGACTTTAATGACATGATAAAATTTAAAGTTTTTTTTTCATTAAAAAGATATATTTTTAGCCGAGAACAATATATTATTGAAACTATCTAAAAAACTATCGCGAACAAATTATATAGTTTTGAATGCATTTTCTGTAACGAACAAAAATAGCGTTTCAATTCATAACATGAATATTGTTCATGAAAATTGAAAATTTCATGAACAAAAATTGAAAATTGAAAATTGAAAGTTTCTATTGAGTAAATATGTTATTTTATTTTTTTCACCATATCCAATATTGATTTTTAAGTACATTATTCGTTACAATATTAATATTTTATTTTAATTGAAAAATATTCAGCAAATGTCTGAATTGGTTAAAAAATTATGCAAAAATAAAATTTGTTCCTTGCGCATTTGGTTGAAAAAGGCAACCAAATCATGGCCGAGCGCCACCGAAATTGTAGGTGTGAGGAAACCCGTAGTTCTCGGAATAACCGCTAGAAGCCGCACGCGCGCTCGTTTCTCGTGAGCGTAGCGCGGACCGAAAATCTATTTAAACGCCGGAGAAAGTCTAAAGAGTATCGCTTCTTGGCCTGTAGCTAAGATCAAAGTGTAGTATCTGTTCTTATCAGTTCAATACCTGATATTCTCTCCATGGATATTTCATTGGATATCTGATATTCTCTCCACTATTATCGTGGATGATCATTCTAATGCTCACTTTTTTATTTAAGATTTAAAACAAATTGAAAACCGTACGTCTCATAGCATATTCGTTTCGATGTAGTAAAGAAATAAGTCATTCTATTGATTATATTTTTGTACGATATAAAAAAATATTGCAGTTACCGCTTAATTATTTCAACCATACATCTACGGATTGTATATAGAACGATTTGAACAGAATATAATTTTATTTGAAGGATAATGTAGATATTAAGAGAACAGGAGAGATTTTCGAATAAAATAATGTTATTTGAATCAATCACATTTTCCAATATTTTATAGTATTGCAACAATCTCATATATCGGTGGCACTCCGCGATCAGACATTTATTTGGATCAACAAATATTTTTCTTTGATTCAATTGGTTTTTTTTCTCAGTGTAATAACCTTTGTTATTACGATTGCAAAGGAGAAAAAAAGAACGATGAAGCTACCTCGATTTCGTTCGTTCAACACGGCCAAATGTCAGACACATCGGACAGTCGCCGATTCTGCAATATTAATTATTTTTCATATAACCGGAAGTGCAAAGTACGAAAGATCACCGTTGTAATCGTCGATCTGGCTGAGACTATTCATTCATGAATATGGCTGACAAGGAACATCACTTAAGGGCAGAGTCTAAATTGGAACGTTCGAAAAATGGTTTTTTTATTGCTTTAATCGATGAATAAACTATCCGAGAATATATTTACAAAGTTGCAGAAACCAGTTGTAAATATTTTCGAAGATACAAGGCCAAAAGCAGAGAAGCGATTGATATTGATATTTCCTCCTATTCAAAACTTGGAAACGCGTGATAGCAAAAAAACCAAACGACCTATTGCATCAAACTAAAGTTTATTTTCTTCGGTATGAAAATCTCTTCTAAATGAATTTACAAAGTCGTTGAAAAAGTATTTTTAAATAATTTTTATAGCACGTTAAAGTGTTTTTTTAAACACATTTTTTTTCAAACCTGAGAAAAGTTATAAGTTCACAATTTATTCAGCTTTTTATTAATTCACCCAAAAGAAAAATATATGACAATTGAATATTTTATTGGTTTTTTTTGTTTCCGTCAAGAATTACGAGCTGCATCTTTCCTGCCGATTGGGGATTGCAGTGGCAAGACGCACATGGAATAGGCTGATAAACCTGCACAGTAGTTTATTGTTTCATGTTGAAAATATTTTTTTATTCATTTCGAATATACATGAAAAGATACCTCAATGTTTACTAGGCTCACTTCTTTTTTTCCCGTCTAAAAAACTTCCCGAAAAAACGCTTTTTTGGACCTTTTTTCAGGCTTCCGCCTTAAGTGTTTGCCTCCGATTTTGTTGAAGCTCATATATGTGATAAAGCATTGAAAACTATTAGAAACGTATTTTTTTATCCTCAGAGAAACAGTTTTAAGGAGAGAAACGACCCCTCAAAGAAAGACGTGTCAGCCCTTAATTTATTTTTGATTTTTCAATTATTCTATAAAGGATTTTTCATCGCTTTCCATTAGAAGAATTTTCGTTTTTGTTTCATCCAGATCGGTGGACTGATTGTGGGTGAAACTGCAAAACCACTCCTCGACACATTCTTTGAGGGGTGGTTTTCCTTTTTAAAATCCCTTCTCCGCAGAAAAAAAATGTGTCTAATAGTTTTCAATGCTTCATCACATATATGGGTTTAAACCAAATCGACATAATGTTCCTTGTTAGTTAAAGTACTATAGCGAAGAATTTTTTGACCGTTCGATGCCTCGTTGCTGGTAAAAATCTGGTTTTTCATTATGGTTTGATGGTATAGAAAAGTATGGCCTTAACTTATGGAATGACACCGATGGATGTACATGGTTCTGTTCAGACGAAATAAAAAAGGTATCACACTATCTTGCAAAGAATGAAACAAGTTTCAACCAAGAATCTTTCAATCATTTTTCTAGAAATGTTTTATAAAGGGGCAATAAACTTAATCCAATTTTCTCAGATAAATAAATAAATAAACTTTTTTAGATAAGTACAATTTGTAAAACAAAATAAGTAATCTGTGCAGACGGAAGAAAAGAAGTGCTACGCTATTTTGGGTAGAACAGATCAAGTTTCAACCAACAATTTTTTAATAATTTTTCCAGAGATATTTTACAGAAGGGCAAAAAAACGTAAATTTTTCTTTACGTAAATAAATAAAAATCTTTCAAAGATCAATAAAATTCGTTTCTAAATTAGATGATTTCTTTTATAGATATATTGAATTACTTCATGATTAAAATAAAATAAATCTTTTATAAATAAATAAAATTAAAACTCTCAGAATTTTTTTTCGTAAATTATCTTTATAATTCAATAATCTAGAGATAATGAATCGTAGACTCGATGAAAGTATGTACTTTTATCTGAACTTCAAATCCTCCTGCAAAATATTGAATATCTGTACAAAGTTGTCTGAGTCGAAGCGAACAGTTTTCGGTGGCATGTGTGACATAACCGGGTGCAGTCGGTAGATGAGCATGGGTACGTTTAACACGAATCAAACCTACTTCCCCTACGCAAATAGGAATGGGACGAAATATTTCGCTGTCATTTGCTATAAGGTGTGACTCCATGAAAACGAACGATAAACGAGTATCAAATGCTAGACCCCAACGCGAGTGAATGTGTCATAATTTGTACAAGCTTACTCGAAATCTCAGCTGTCCGACTGGTGGTTTCGCGTATGGTATTCCCCTGAATGCCGCGTACCGTTTGCCACTTATTGATTTCTCGATCACACCACGCAGCGAACCCTGGACAATTCTTATCAGGGGCCTAGCTTCGTTCATCTTTGCAGAATTTTCGTTCGCAGCCTCCGACTAAATTACGAAAACGTATTTTCAACACTTGTAGATCTCATGCGTAGCCACATTTGGACGAGTAGCCGACGACTCGCGGTAAACTTTGCACGTTGGGCTCAAACAGTCAATATTGCCTCGTCTGATAGACGCTTCACGAGACAGAGGCTCAAAGTCCACTCTCTCACTTCCCCCACTATCCTTGCACAGAGCGTCACAAGCCGGCGCGAAAAATTCAAATACAGCACGCAACGTTTTCACCATCTTACCAGGCAATGCAATTTAATGAAAATCGTTTTCAGAATCTTTCCGGATAATGCGATTTTATGACAATTCGCGATCTTTTGACGACGCTCAATCCGAGAGAGGGCAGATTTTCAAAAGGTTAATCCAATATGGCAAATTGGAATTTGGTTGAATTGTTGGATTCGTATGAAAATACGAATCTTTAAGGTTTTAGGATCAGCGAAGTTAAATGTAATATCATAATTTGCGAATTATTCATGGCTAATTCGGAAATATGGAGAAAAAAAGTTTGATTTTTCCAATAATGGATCTATAGATGAGCTTCGAAAGGTTCGAAATAATAAATGCAATATCGCTGATAGACATCATTCGAATATAATTATTGCACTCATTGCCGAATTCTGCATGACGCACTGAGAAAGCAATATATTTGTATGAACCAGAATTTGTTAACTATTAACAAATGGTAAAGTTGGATATGGCGAAATAAATATATTCTCACAGTTAACGAATCATTCATTTGAGCCTCTGAATTGCCACAAATAAAGATTTGGCAATAGTTAAGAAATGGGTACTTTAAGGGGTGAGATGCAGTCAGAGGCGTGAAAAAAACGAGCATTTTCAATATATTTTTTTAAAATAATAATTAAGTTTGTTTTACAAAAGTGGTTACACAGACGTTTTTATGTTATATTTCAACTTGACTTGTACAAATTTTCAAAGAAACATATTGATTATTTATAAAAATATCGCCATCTTTGTCGGACCCCCTTCGGCATGTAGTGCTTTGCGGTGACCATCATAAAATTTCACTGGATCATCTGAAATAAAATAATCAAATAAAAATCATTAGTTTAATAATAAATCTAGTCCTCAATCGAAGCTTTTTTTTAATTAACTAAATTGCGGCTTCCGACAGATAACTTTCGATTTTCGACCAAAAAATCGCACGTTTATTGTTTAAAAAAAATCGAAATTTTCAACAAAAATGAAAATCCTTCGATTGAGGACTAGTTTTTAATGCTATCAATAAGCACACAAAATTTCATCAAAATCCATTGAGTGGTTTCTAAATTATAGTGGTCACCGACTTGAAAAACATAGTTTCGAGAAAAACGCGTTTAAAGTTTTTCGATGTGGATACGGTATTATATGTCCGTAAAATTTTGCGCTCGATGGATGAAGCTAAACTTTTTTTATGTATTTTGATCGGCTGAATCCGAATATCACAATTTTTTGCCGAAAAGTCGAGCATTCAATTGTTTATAGCCAATTGTTAAAACAGTTTTTCAAAAAAAATAAAGTTTTTCGGGATAAAATATTAAAAAAAAAACATTTTGGGCAATTTTCAAACGAAAGTATTCTTTATAAAATTTTGCTAAAGTTCATAGTTTTTGATTGATAAATTTTTGAAAATTTCTGAAAAAGTTTGCCAATTTTACACTTGATTTATGTATAGAGATGCTAATTTAAAAATTACTTACATTGAATCATCAATTCCTGGCCCATACAATGGGCTTCTGCCGATGTGGAAGCTTCCAAAATATCAATTTGTTGTTGTCTTCGAAGCATTCTGCCTCCCCGGGTATTATCGTTTGCGCGTTTGTCAGCCGCTACCTGCCATGGGGACCAGACGCCCCTTCATTAATTGCGGGATGTCCCGGAAACTATTCATCGGATTGACTTGAAATTTTCAGGGAATATTTTCGAAACATCGAAAATGTTTAAAAAAATCGTTTTTTTGAAAATTCTGACTGCATCTCACCCCTCAATGGAACATATCCGGTCTTAATAGCCAATCGATATTCAGTTGGTCTAGCCCAATGCTTCGTATTAATATACTATAAATACTTGTTTCCTATACCTGACGCGTTTGTTCAATGAGATCAGTGGAAAAGTTGTCCCATGTGTAAAGGATAGTTGAGTGAACGATATTTTTTATTCGCACAAATCAAGATTCGTGTGTAGTTACCAAATGAATATTTGGAGAAAGAAAATAGATCTCTAATTAATTTTATGAGTGAATCACATTTTCATACGAAAAAAAATTATTAAATTCGCACATGATTTTATACCCGTTACCGTGGCCTAAGGCCTTGAGGAGAGAGATGTCTGAGAATAGAAAAATAAAGAATAGAGTTCTTGTCCTGCCGATTTCTGTCTTCACCGCTTCGCAGACACAAATGTTTTTTAAGCTCTTCTCCTCTTCCCTACACATCCGGCAGCTATTGTCTCTGTATTCCTAGTTACCTTTTCTCCCTACATTCCCGCACCTTATCATTGCCCATGATTCCTTCGTTTCCCCACTGAGTTTCTTCATTCCCCAGGATTGTTCCATTTCTGCGTCCCCTTCTCACTCCTACATTTTTTGCAGCATGTCGATTTGTCAATCCTCCACCGGTCGTTCTGGATTTCTTGATCCATTTTGATTTTTCTACCCCTCTCAACTTTTTGCTCTATTCCTCTCACATTCTCGCTTCTTATCGCCTGTCATATTTCTCCCACTTTCCGCATGGCTTTGGCAAGGTCCTCTTCCCACTTTGACGGGTTTCCATTGATCTTCCTTTCACTTCTTTTTTGAGGCGGGGGCCTGAATTAGAACGTCCAAAAAAGCGTTTTTTCGGGATTTTTTTAGAAGGGAAAAAAACAAGTGAGTCCAGTAAACATTGATGTATCTTTTCACGTATATTTGAAATGTATACATTTTATTTTTCAACATGAAACAATAAATGACTGCAGATTTATCAGCCTAGTCCATGTGTGCCGTGCCACTGCAGTCCCCTATCGGCGGGAAAGATACAGCTCGTAATTCTTGACGGAAACAAAAACACCAATAAAATTTTCAATTGTCCTATATTTTTCTTCTGGGTGAATTAAGAAAATGCTGAAAAAATCGTGAAATTATAACTTTTCTCAGGTTTGAAAAAAAAATGTGTTAAAAAAAACACTTTAAGGGGTTAGGCCACTCTAGAGGCCGAAAAAATAGGCTTTCCGGGGATTTTTTTTTCAGAAAAACTACTGTTAATTATCTGACGATTTTTTAAGCAAATTTTTGGAAAGTAAAAAATTGGCCTAAGAAATCGTCAGATAATTGTTAATAACAAATTAGCTATGCGATATAAAAAATATTTAAAAAGTGCAGTTTTGAGATAAACGCTGCACAGCCACCATTTTGAAATTAGTCGCTTCAAAAAATTATTGTATACAGTCACTGATATGTATGATGAACATCCTTTTTGTAATTTCGATTTATTTTGTAGTTTTTCTGAAAAAACAAATCCCCAAAAAGCCTTTTTTCGGCCCTTTAGAGTGGCCTAAGGCCTTAACGTGCTATACAAATTATTTAAAAAGACTTTTTCAATGACTTTTTTAATTCACTTAGAAGAGATTTTCATACTGAAGAAAATAAACTTTGGTTTGATTCAACAGGTCGTTTGGTTTTTTGCTATCACGCCCGCCAATTTGGACAAATCGTGAAAATGAAATCTGAAGAAAAAGCGCTTCAATGTTTTCGATAGGAGGAAATATCAATATCAAATATCAATCGCTTCTCTGCTTTTGGCCTTGTATCTGGGAAAATATTTACAATCGACCTCTGTAACTTTGTAAAATATTGTCTGATAGTTTATCTATCGATTTAAGCGATTTAACACAAAAAAAAAACAATTTTTCGGACCTCCTAATTCAGGCTCCCGCCTTAAGACACACCTTCGGCCACCTTCCTTCTTTCATCTTTATTATTTCTATCGGGTATTGTGCCACTCTTTTCCAAGCCTGTATTTTCACCCCTCTGCACCCCGATTCCATTGCTCTAAATGTATTTTGGTGTGTTTTAACTGATTCCCATAGACGTTTTTACGAATTTTCACTGCTACCTCTCCAAGGCTTTTCTCTTCCTCCATCCCCATATTTCTGCTCCATTTAATATTCCGCTTTTATTAATTCTCAATATTAATTTAATATTTACTGTTTAGTTTTTAATATTGAATGAATATTAAATATTCAATTTTTTATATTATATAAATATTTACTATCCAATTTAGAATTTAATTCACATTAATTTTTTCCAACATTAAGGGGTTACCCCCACGTGCGATTTTGAAAAAATCGATTTTTTTATTGCATTTTTTGAAGTATAAGTATCTGAGAATATGTCCTGAAAATTTCAAGTCGATCCGAACAAAATTGACTGAGATATGAGCGTTGAAAGAGAAGAATCCGTTGTGAAATTGAAACTTTAAACGCGTTTTTCTCAAAATGGCATTTCTGAAGTCGGTGACCAAGATTACTCGAACACTAATGAACCGATCTTCTTGAAATTTTGCAGGCTTTTTTAATACATAAAGATGTAGTTTTTAATCGTTCGATTTTTTTCGTTAAATTCGAACCATTAACTTTCGCTGTCCGCCATTTTGTGAAAAATGAATATTTTTTAAAATCCTTCGATTAAAGACTAGTTTATACTTATATTTGACTAAATCCATCCGCATTTTTTTTTCAGATGATCCACTTCGCCGCAATGTTGGTTACCGCAAACCGTGTATATAAAAACAATATTTCATTGACGGCCATTTGCCCCTAAACAATGTAATATTTTTCAATAAAAAAATTACTGAAAGTTCTTCAAGATGTATTCTTTAAGATGGTATATTGATCGATTAAAAAAGTTTTGCAGTTTTCTTTTAAAAAATTCATGAAAAAGGTATTTTTTGCGCTACAAGTGGGGGTAACTCCTTAATTTTGAAAATAAAATAAAAGTCGTTGCAATGGAGATGAATTTTTTTAGGAGGAAATGTGCGCTGTACATGCGTGGCATCTGAGAAATATATTTACAACTCTCACTCACGTGCTATTGCCAAGTTGCTGGTCGAAAATCAGGTCGTACAAATGAGAAGATTTCCAAGTTTTTCCCAAGAATTTCGGCGAGAAACTGATCATCGCCGAAGTAAATTATTATCAAATCCGAAACTTCGAGATCCCGCTCATCCAGTATTCGCAACGTTGAAGAAGGCAATGCCTTCTCCAACTGAGTATTGACCAGATTTAATTTTTCGTCCGCTACACCTGCGAAAGAGCGTGTGGAAGAGGCAAAGAAATTTAACATTTATAGCCGAGAGGGTCAAACTGGTAAATTTCCTACCTGCTAGACATATTATTCCCTCGTGACTCGTATAACCGATCACGAATGGAACTTGGACCCCCCTCCGCGAGGCAATCTCCACTGGAATCGGCAAAAACGGATTTTTCGATTTTGCATCAACGTTTGGCATGCCAAAACGAAAGCCGGTAATCTGAGACTGAACAAAAAAAATTATACACTTCCAATCAGGCTTGGAACATGACAAACTTATCGCAAAAATGATACATAGATTGAGACGTCACCTCAGCGTGACACCAAATCTCTAACTCCACATTGACTAATTTTTCAGCATCAATACTCCGGAGAAATTGAATAAAAAATTTTCGAACCCAAAATGTATTGGCCCAACATCTTTGCCAATTTTCATGCACACTCTTTCGCCGATCGATTCGCCATTGCCCAAGGATTGATCGCGACACCACTCTGGGATATTGCTTTCTGAAAAAGACCTGAGAACGTTTAGGAAAAAACGAGGTTCAGCTAAAACGAACTAGTTTCAGCAGGAAAAAAACTACATTTAGCAAAAAACACTGAGCTTAGCTAAAAAGAACTAGATTCAGCAAAAAAGAACTTTGCTAAGCCGGAAAAGAACTGGGTTTAGCGAAAAATAAGTAGGTTCAGCAGCAAAAGAACTAGGTTCAGCAAAATAGAACTGCGCTCGGCAGAAAGGAACTAGGCATAGTAAAAACCAATATGTTTAGTAAAAAAATAACAATGTTTACTTAAAAAGAACTAAGTGTGGCAAAAAGCACTAGGTTTTGTTAAAAAAGGACTATGTTCAGCAAAAGTTTAGCAAAAAATAACTAGGTTCGCCAAAAAAGAACTGGGTTTAGTAAAAGAGACATCAAATGGTTTATTTATTTATTTAATTCTGTAAAAGTAACCATCTCTAGTGAGACACATTCCGAATAATTTTTTTCCCATGGAAATCTTTTTACTACACTTATTATCGCGCATAAATACCATTACACGTTATTAATAAAAATATTAATTTTGAATACTTTTTACGTCTTTTATAACTTCAATTAATTAAAATACTTCGTTTTGGACCTTGTTAAACTAATTGTTCAACTTGTTAAGGAGGCTGCTCAGGGTCTTTGCGGGGCAGGCGGCAAGAGGGGAACGCAGATGCTTAAACACGGGCGCCTGTAACGGCTGCCAACCCCGAATAATCAAATTTGGAGGAAGTATAACCTGAAAAGCGGCGGAAAAAAAGTAGTTGAGCAGGAAAATGAATGCGCAATCGAGGGACAACACCTAATTGATTTGAAGGGTATGTCAAAATACATGACTGCAGCTTCCGTAAATAATGATTGGAAATATTTAAGGGGTTACCCCCATTTGCGATTTTGAAAAAATCGATTTTTTTTTATTGCATTTTTTTGAAGCATAAGTATCCGGGCCCATACTTCTGTATGGGCCCGGAATAGATGAATCTATGTAAGTTTACAAAAAAAAATATTTTCTTCGTGTAAACTGAAATTGAAACTTTAAACGCGTTTTTCTCAAAATGGCATTTCTGAAGTCGGTGACCAAGATTACTCGAACACTAATGAACCGATCTTCTTGAAATTTTGCAGGCTTATTTAATACATAAAAATGTAGTCTTTAATCGTTCGATTTTTTTCATTAAAATCAAACCATTAACTTTGATTGTCCGCCATTTTGTAAAAAATGAATATTTTTTATAATCCTTCGATTAAAGACTAGTTTATACTTATATTTGACTAAATCCGTCCGCATTTTTTTTTCAGATGATCCACTTCGCCGCAATGTTGGTCACCGCAAACCGTGTATATAAAAACATTATTTCATTGACGGCCATTTGCCACTAAACAATGTAATATTTTTCAATAAAAAAATTACTGAAAGTTCTCCAAGATGTGTTCTTTAAGATGGTATATTGATCGATTTAAAAAGTTTTGTAGTGTTCTTTTAAAGAATTCAAGAAAAAGGCCTTTTTTGCGCTAAAAGTGGGGGTAACGCCTTAAACCAAGAACTTTTAATTCATTTTTGTGAAAAGGTTTTACGAAAGAGAAAAAAAGTAAATCTACATTTTTTTGGACAAATTAATAAACAATTGTTTATAGATGAATAATACTCATAAAATAACATAAATGATCCGTGCAGACGAAAGGATAAGGTATTACGCTATCTTGCAAAGAATGAAACAAGTTTCAACCAAGAATCTTTTAACCATTTTTCTAGCGATGTTTTATTAAAGGGCAATAGAGTTCATCCAACTTTTTTTCAGATAAATAAATGAATAAACTTTTATAGATAAATACAATTCGCAAAACAAAATAAATAATCTGTGCAGACGAAAGAAAAAAAGTTCTACACCATTTTGCGTACAATAGATGAAATTTCAACCAAAAATTTTTAAATCATTTTTCCAGAGATATTGTACAGAAGGGCAAAAAAACGTAAATTTTTCTTTACGTAAATAAATAAAAATCTTTCAAAGATCAATAAAATTCATTTCTAAATTAGATGATTTCTTTTATAGATATATTGAATTACTTCATGATTAAAATAAAATAAATCTTTTATAAATAAATAAAATTAAAACTCCCAGAATTTTTTTTCGTGAATTATCTTTATAAGCCAATAATCCAGAGATAATGAATCGTAGCCTAGATGAAAGTATGTACTTTTATCCGAACGTCAAAACCTCCTGCAAAATATTGAATATCTGTACAAAGTTGTCTGGATCGAATCGAACAGTTTTCGGTGGCATGTGTGACATAATCGGGTGCAGTCGGTAGATGAGCATGGGTACGTTTAATACGAATCAAACCTACTTCCCCTATGCAAATAGGAATGGGACGAAATATTTCGCTGTCATTTGCTTCAAGGTATGACTCCATCAAAACGAACGATAAACGAGTATCAAATGCTAGATCCCAACGAGAGAGAATGTGTCATAATTTGTACAAGCTTACTCAAAATCTCAGCTGTCCGACTGGTGGTTTCGCGTATGGTATTCCCCTGAATGCCGCGTATCGTTTGCCACTTATTGATTTCTCGATCACACCACGCAGCGAACTCTGAACAATTCGTATCAGGGGGCCTAAATGTGTTCGTCTTTGCGAAAATTTCCGTCCGCAGCCTCCGACAAATTTTAAAATCGTAATTTCAGCACTTTCGGATTTTATGTGTAGTCACCTTTGGATTAATAGCCGACGACTCGTGGCGAACTTTGCGCTTTGGTCTCAAGCGGTTAACATTGCCGTCCGATAAACGCTTTACGAGCAAGACAATTTTTTCACAATATTTACAGATCATACGATTTTATGAAAATACGGGATAGAGATCGGATTTTCGATATGGTGAGTACAATATGACAGATTGGCATTTGGTGAAATTATTGAATTCGCAAAAAATCAAGTATTATTAAGGTTTTAAGGTGGGTGAATGCCAATGTCATATTCGAATTCCTGAAATAATTATGGTCAATTTAGTAATAGCTATTTTTATTTAAAATTTTTTTTTTTATTAATATTCGATTGAAGAGTGTGGAGCACTCGCTGTAAGTTTACCAGGTTTTTGAAATACATATGACATATATGTCATATGTATTAGAGCCTTGGAGTGCTCCACACTCTTCAATCGAATATTAATTGAAAAAATAAAAATAAAATAAAAATAGCTGTTACTTCACAGTGTTTAGGAATCCCATACTGTTAAAACTACCAAAAATCCGTTTTTCGTATTCACAATTCGGGGAAATTTAAAAAAATAAAATAACGAGTGTCTTGCCTTGAGGAAAAAAATATTGTTGCATATTTTGCCCTGAAACGGACGTTCGACTTGCTCAATAAAATCTAAATTAATTTTTTTCTGGAAGGCTAGAAAAAACCGCACATTTTCGTTTTTTACGAATGTACATACGTCAAATCCTGCCAAAGATACAGTCATCTGAGTGGAAAAATGTTAAAAAATGGTAATAAACGAGAAAAAACGTCAGAATTTTTTAAAACATTTCGACACTCGGTGAATATTTTTCGAAAAGAAACTCGATTTTTCAAAATTATTTGTGGATTTTTTTTTACTGGCTGAAGTGACGTGGAATGCCTCATATGAGCTTCGAAAAGTCTCAAATGAAATATCGAAAGACGATCCGGCACTTTTCCGAATCTAGAATCACAGAACGAGGACTGGCTAGTCGACATAAAGATTTTTCCAAATATTGATGTGCCATGGTAAATTGCGAAATTATGATATCTCATTTAACTTGATGGTTTTGAAATTTGCATAGTTGGAACGCAACGAAAATTCTTATTCGTTTTTTAATTTCTTTATTTTTTATCACTATGGACCCCTAATAGGGATCCTCGAAAATGTTCCAATGATTTTTGTAGCCCAAATAGGCAAAAAAATATCGTGCAATACGAAGGAAAAAAACACTAATTTCGTTGCCTCCCAACGATGCAAACTTTAATATCCCTCAAATTCAGTGACCATGAAGACCATAGATGATCAGTTCTCATGATTTTCAAAATTTGACAAAAGAATCCGATCATTCGACAGTTTAATTATCATACTCAAGTTGACTTTTTATTTTTCATTTCCCTTCACCCCAGTTACTCGTTCATTAATTGAAAAGAAAAACTAAAAATTCCTAAAACTACGTTACAACTGTACTTAAAAGTTCCATCGTGTCATCCTAATATCCGCATTAGGAAAGCATATAAAAAATCGATCTACCTATTGCGCTCCAAGCTTACGCATACCCGACAAGGAAAATGATGATAATCTGTCATTTATTCTTCCTCGAAAATAGGTCAAATCTCGATTTTCTTATTCTCCTCATAATTCTTATTCATTCGATACGAATCATTGGTATTCCCCCGGCGAGGAAGAGTCTAACGCCTCCTATAATACTTTGATTAAACGGGATAGTGTGACATTGCATTCCTCCCACGTCCCCTTCTGCGGCATGCAAAAAGTAATATCCTCGAAGAAAATAGCCAGTAAAATGTAGACGTGTCTATACTCCCTGAAGATCCACAAAATACCGAATAATCCAACGTATTATTCGTCTTCAGCAAACACCATCGTCGCTAGATGCTCTCCTAGTATGTTGGTACTTTATTCGCAGCGAGTGCATTCAATCAGTTTCTCGAATCGTACGGATTCTCCGTTTATTCTCTCTTACGTTAATTAAATTTCTTCCAATCGAACAGCTTTTTCGAGCGCCGGCACTGATATTTCAATGACGTTGAAGTTTGCATCGTTGGAACGCAACGATTGCTTTTTCTTCATTTTTCGTATCTTCATTTTGATCACCATTCCG
This sequence comes from Ophion slaviceki, assembly GCA_944452715.1. Classification (NCBI taxonomy): domain Eukaryota; kingdom Metazoa; phylum Arthropoda; class Insecta; order Hymenoptera; family Ichneumonidae; genus Ophion; species Ophion slaviceki. The sequence goes on along the minus strand of OX101794.1, from coordinate 11,224,403 downwards.
AAGGCTTTTTTGCTAATTGAGGTCTCAAATCTCCAACCAGAATGCGTGAAATCGTTTGTGTGATTTTCACACCCAAAATCGGCAAAAAAAATGAGCAATCGGAAAAAAATTAATTTTCGTCGCATTCCAACGTTGAGAGCTTCAACGGCGTAGATTTTAGTCGCTCTTATTACTTTTATTTTCTACTCTCTGCGAGCGTGCGGCAAGCTCTTTATCCGTAAACTTCGTTGCACCAGAGATACGAATTTTCCACGTCGCAGCCGCTCGGTGAATTTTATATGGAAGAAATGACTTTCCCCTGGGACCAAAATGGCAATTCGATTTTCCGTTTATTTTCCCGCAATCAAATTGCTGAAGAATTTTTCTGTGAATGCGACTGCAATCAAGCATGTTTGAAGGCTAAAAAAGGCAAAAGATGTAGTATGCGAGGATGGCGAGAACGAGAACGAGAGGGAGAAGCAACTTTAAAGTGGACTTTAATGCCGGGGGAGCAGCATTTTCCTACTCGGGCGTCAGGATAAACATTCGCTTTCTCATCGTTCAGTCCCAGAGGAGAAAACTCGAGTGGCCCCTATCCTAGAAGCTTTTCTCTTCTGCTTTGCGTTCCCGTTGTCATTACGAAAGCTCACGTCCCTTGCGGGGCATCTTATGACGAGCTGAGGTATTCTCGCTTATTCTCTTCAGCATCCGTGCTCACGATAATGATACTACAATACTGTATTCCGCTCGCTAGCCTCCGAAAGGCCGTAAGACTCGTAACTCTGTATGTTAAAACGTATCGTGCGGGTCCTTATACGTACTGAGAGTCGATGTTGCGATATAATATAATAGCTATACGCGTGAGCTATATAACTTTATACGCGACTACTATAAATGCAAATGATCCACACTGTATTGTAGAATAAAATGTTACGCGATAAATATAAGGAGGGCAAAAAACACATAACGATAAAAACAAAGATATCAAAAGGGAAAAAGATGTGAAAAAATCATCTGAATATTGTGTTGAATTTTATTTTATTTCATAGTCGTCTCGAAAATGAGGGTCGTAATAAAATTAATCATTTCGCATAGGTGATCGAATTTTCAAACATTCAAGCCAAACGTATGGCTCCGTCATCTGGTTATTGGTTCGTTTGCGTAGGGTTATTACTTTATTGTCACTATGTTTGGAGTTTGTTGGGGTTGGGTTATTTCTTTGTCATTACTTTGTTCGATTTGGGTTATTACTTTGCTTATGACTTTTATGACTTTGCTTTGATTTATGACTTTGATTATGATTTTGCTTAGCTTCGTTTGGATTGGGTTCAACTTTATTGTTACTTTATTTGGGTTATTACTTTGTTATGACTTCGTTTGAGTTGGTTTCTAACTTTGCTATTACTTTGTTTGGGTTGGGTTATACTTTATTATTACTTGGTTTGGGTTGAGAAATTATTTGTTTTTACTTTGTTTGGGTTACTTTATTATTTTGTTATTACTTTGTTTGGATTGGGTTAAACTTTATTGTTACTTTATTTGGGTTATTACTTGGTTATGACTTCGTTTGGGTTTGTTTATGACTTTGCCATTACTATGTTTGGTTTGATTTAAACTTTATCGTTACTTTATTTGGGTTATTACTTTGTTACGACTTCGTTTGGTTGGGTTATACTTTATTATTACTTTGTTTGGGTTTCGTAATTATTTGTCTTTACTTTGTTTGGGTTGCTTAATTATTTTGTTATTAATTTGTTTGGATTGGGTTGTTGTTTGTTTTTACTTTGTTCGGGTTCGTTTATTACTTTACCGTTACTTTGTTTGGGTTTAAAAAAAATAGAAATTATATTAGAACCGTGCGAATCGAAACCTACAAAGTGGTCGCCATCACGTATGCACATCAATGTTTCACGACAACCAAGCTTCCACTGTGAAATCAAAAACTTAACTAGACAAGAAATCCCCCGCTGCGTGAGAAAACTTATTTACTCGAGGGAAGTGTGTATTTGCAAACGGGATCCAGGGTAGTAGCACAGCGTTGAAGGAAACGAACGGAGAGTGGAAAAGGAACGAATAAATCCCGGGAGAGATAGCTGCAGTGTATTGCACTCGTTGCCCCGGCTTCTCGAGTTTTCTTCAACGGATCCAACCGTAGGAGATACGAGTTTTTCCCGTAGTTCTCAAGCGAGAAGCGAATAGCGTCTTACGAGATAGAGACGACGGATTTGTAGCCTTTTTTTACTTTTGTCAGTTCTCACGACTGTGGTCCACATTAAGCTGGATCGGATTTATGGAACTCGACGAAAGCCGAGAAAATACAACAGTTGGGAGGGAGAGAAAGTGTAATGGAAAAAATCAGGAGAGAGAGGGAGAGAGAAAGGAAGAGGCTCAAACTCCGGTTGCTCAGCAATTGAACATTTCAAGATGCTCTGCGCAGCGCATTTTGACGAAAGATCCGCATATGCATGCTTACAGGATTCAATTGACACAAGCCAGCAGATCATGCGAAACGCCGTACATTCGCTAATTGGATATTGGAGCTTCAACAAATCGATGATGATTTTTCGAAGAAAATCATCTTCAGCGATGAGGCACATTTTCACCTTAGTGGCTACGTAAATAAAGAAAACTGTCGAATTTCGGGAACCGAACATCCCCAAGTGATTTAACGGAGACTGTCCTTGGAGTGCATATTAGAGGTGTTTACATTTTATTTTTTTTAAAGGAAACGAGTAAAGCTTTTTGAGTGCGGTTTTTTTCTTGCTTTTATTCGGGTGGGGGGAAAAATGTCGAACGATCGATATGCCGATGGGCCAAAATGTCGAATTCGAAAATGACGAATGTTCGAATATAGATAGATCAATCTTACTAGAGTCTGTGAAGTCGAAAATATCAATTACGAATATGAAAATCTCGGAAGTTGATAAATAGCGAAAAACAAAAATCAGATTTAATAAAATATCGAAAAACATACAATCGATGGGCCTGTATGCATAACACCAAATAATTCGAAACGACAATTCTCCGAATTAAAAAAATGGCGATGGTTCACAATGCAGAAAATCATTAAAGGGAACGGCCAAAAAGTCGAGTGGTTGAAATCGCGGAGGGTCAAAATGTAGAACGGCCCGAATGGCGAATCGAGCAATACGTCACTTGCGCCTCAGAGTGAAGCTGCGAGATGGCGCTGGCGGTCTGTAGGCTAAAATATCGTAAGACAGTCATCCCACGTGACGGGCCCCACCACGTTCGCCATTTTGGCCGTTCGACCTTTCGGCGTTCGACATTTCGGGCCATCGACATTTTGCGTTTCGACATATTGCTTTTCGCCATAGACGGTATTACGCATATGAAGCACTCGCTATTTTCTGTTTCGGAGATATGGGTGTTCTACATTTTTCGATTCTGTATTTTTATGTTCCGAATTGCAGACAATCTGAATATTCGTTTTCGAATAAATTACCTCTCTAATAAATAATGGTTCGATTTATAGTCATTCGATTTTTTTATCAGTCGAAAGATAAAATTTCGAATGATTTAACCTTCGTTATTTTGAGAGTTCATAATTCTGTCGTTTCGAAATGTTTGTCGTTCTATATTTGGTCATTCGACATTTTTACCCCCACCCTTTTATTCATGATATACAGAAAGTTAAAAATTTTTTTTTTTGGAAAAAAACCAAAATGGCAGCCGTTGCAGCTCCGCGAAAACAGGTCTTCAAATCGCGGGAGGTAAACGGCTGACATCACTGCCCCCTCTTTGTTGATCTGAAACACAAATTCAAAGCATATTATCAATCTGTGACCCTTTGGTCATGGAATGACGGATGGGTTTTTCGTTTAGTACAAATTTGCGAAAATGGCGGCAATTTAAAAAAAATCGAATTTTCGCGTTTTTTTCGCATAAAAAGATAAATAATAAATGCAAAAATGTATCTATCGAAAAAACGATCTGTCATTCCGTGAAGACATATTTTCTGAGTATGCTCTCCAAATTTCAGGTCGATATGTTAATTACAGCGGTCAGGAGAATGTCAGCCATTTTTAAAGACGTGTTTTCGAGAAAAACGCGTTTAAAGTTTTGTAATGTGTTTACACAAATGTGTTTATAATTACCGCTAATCGGCAATGTCTGGTCCATAGAGGCATCCCTCCTCTTCTTCTAGCTGCTCATGTTGAGCTCAAATTGATTTTTTTGAAAATTTCAAGGACAAAGTCTCCCTCAACAGCTTCCCATGCATTCACCACGAGTCACTGTTTGATGCAGGTTTTGGGTTGGAGGAGTGATTGGGCCGTACTTTTTTCGAGAATGCTGCTGGTAATGCGGTTACCGTCAATGGTGTTCGTTATCGTGACATGATAACCAGCTGTTTATCGAATGAATTGGACCGCATGGACTTGGAAGACATGTTCTTTCAACACGACGGCGCAAACTACAACACTGCGGGAGAAACAATGCAGTTATTGCAGACGAAGTTTCATGGTCGTGTTATCTCGCGCCGTGGCGATGTGAATTGGCCACCAAGATCGTGCGATTTGACGCCATTGGACTTCTTTCTTTGGGGTTTTCTGAATGGGAAAAGTGTATGCCGATGATCAACAGGCCATTTCGGAGCTCACAGAAGCAATTAGACGCACCATTGAGGGGTAACGACACGGTAGAAATTTCAAAAAATCGTTTTTTTTCTTAAAAGATGCCTTAATATCTTAAATATGACGTACTCAAAGGATTAAGGTGGGAAAAATGTCTAAAGACTTCTATTTTGAATTTTGGCGCAGCCCCTCTCAGTCCGATGCAATCCGTACCGAAAACTTTAAACGCGGTTTTCTCGAAACTACATTTTTCAAGTCGATCGAACTCATAACTCGAACAAATCTTGATCGATTCACTTGACATTTTAACTGTATATTCACAATTACATTCTGCATAGAAGTCCGTAGGATTTTCTCGATATATTACATAGTTTTTTTTTTTATAAATAATTTTCGGACCATGTTTTCTTGAGAATTTTGAACTTTTATTTCAATAAGAGCTGTTTCTGCAAAATTCGATATATCAAAAAAATCCTACGCACTTCTGTAACTATTCACATGTATAGTCGAAAAAAAAATCGTTCACTGTAAATAAAAAATTGCAGGTGCCGTTGGTCCGACCGCGCGCCTATGAAAAAAAGGCTTCGTCGAAGTAAATCTGTGCAGCCGTCATTTTGATTTACATTGCTTTGAACAAATACTTTATACAGCTTATGACATGTACAATAAAGGACCTTTTTCAGAATTTTGATCTATTCCATTGTCCCGCTGATAAAAATTCCCAAAATATGCTTATTTTTCCCCGCTACAGTGGCCTTACCCCTTAATGAAATTAGTCTGCAATTATGCCAAAATATTATTGAAAATTTCGTCAAAAGACAGGGATGTTGCAAACAGGGACGAGGCGGCCATTTATCGGATATTGTGTTCCACACATAACCTCCATGTTTGTACTTTTTATTAAAATAAAAATATTCGTACTTTTCAGATAAATAATACGTTTCGTAAATAAATTAAAATGTATGGACATTTTGAGACACCCTTTAGTAATACACTCCAACCCTATAAAGTTGTACTTAAGATTCAGGCTGAACAGTCTAGTCCTCAGTAAAAATACACCCAACTACTTATTGCCTAATTATTCTGCATGCAGGTACATCAAGAGGACGAGAGAATCGGTTGGCCTAACCAGACACGAATCTGAACTACTTAGTCAAAACCAAATCATTATTTCCTCAGTTCTAGCGTATATATTATTATTATATATATTTTTGATTATCGCTGAATGCAATTTTCCACGTCCTGTGATAACAAAAACTCACAATTACTGTTATTTGGAATTCACTTTATTAAAAATAAAATTGATTTATACTAAAGTTTTGTGGTGTATTGAAAAAATGCCGAGTTATTATGATAGTATTAAGGCGTTACCCCCACTTGTAGCGCAAAAAAGGCCTTTTTCATGATTTTTTTTAAAGAAAACTACAAAACTTTTTTAATCGATCAATATACCATCTTAAAGAACACATCTTGAAGAACTTTCAGTAATTTTTTTATTGAAAAATATTACATTGTTTAGTGGCAAATGGCCGTCAATGAAATAATGTTTTTATATACACGGTTTGCGGTGACCAACATTGCGGCGAAGTGGATCATCTGAAAAAAAAAAATGCGGATGGATTTAGTCAAATATAAGTATAAACTAGTCTTTAATCGAAGGATTTTAAAAAATATTCATTTTTCACAAAATGGCGGACAGTCAAAGTTAATGGTTCGATTTTAACGAACAAAACGGCCGTTTTTTGGCTATAAAACGGCCATTTTTTTCGAAAAAAAAAATCGAACGATTAAAGACTACATTTTTATGTATTAAATAAGCCTGCAAAATTTCAAGAAGATCGGTTCATTAGTGTTCGAGTAATCTTGGTCACCGACTTCAGAAATGCCATTTTGAGAAAAACGCGTTTAAAGTTTCAATTTCAGTTTACACGAAGAAAATATTTTTTTTTGTAAACTTACATAGAGTCATCTATTCCGGATACTTATACTTCAAAAAAATGCAATAAAAAAATCGATTTTTTCAAAATCGCAAGTGGGGGTAACCCCTTAAGAAACGTCGAGTGTTAAAACGACGACAAAAATTAGACGACTCTTTACAGCAGGTTAGGATCAGAGGCAACGAAACAAAAAGACAAGTAGATAGTGAAACAAATTTGGAAACATTCCACGAACAAGTGATTGTGCATAATGATGTTAGTGAATCTAATAATTCTTTCGATGAGCAATCATCGAGCACAGAAACCTGTGAATCTGATCGATTGTTGGCTAAGCGTTCTGTTGTTTTGACAGCCCTACACTGGGCCAACACTAGCCCGAATATTGTGCCAACATTATGAAGCCGACCTTAGCCCTACTATGGGCCGGTGATCACGCCAACCGTCAGCCAATGATCGAGATCTCTTTAGCCCAATGTTGGGCCAATACCCGAGTATCGACCATGCAGAATGCTGTTTAACTCGAAGGACCAACGGAGCCGAACCCTGACCCCCCATCCACCAGTGTCGGTTGAATTCACATAAACTAAGCAGTCAATTAAGGAGTTTCGATACCGTTCATTGGCATCAAGAGTGAAAATGAAAATACAATGAGTTTTCGACAGGCTGCCAATTTCTTGCAAATGAAATTTCATGTAAAAATAAATTATTATTAGGCAATATCCAACTCATAATATTGTTGAAAAAAATTTCTAACCCACGAAATTATATCAGCAGTTATCATTTATGCAATCAAACATAAATATGTTGCAATATTATTCAAGAAAAAATAACCGATGGACTTGGCAATAGCAGCCATTTCTGCCGGCGGCGGTTTCTGCCATTGGCACGACTGACTATCGCTAAAACGTCGCTGGTTTCAGGTTATTTATACGGTGAAAAACGTTCAACGCTCAACGCTTTATAAACAATTTGATTAGACGAAGTCGAAAGAACGTTAAAAATGTCGAGCGGACGAATAGATACATTTTATCATAAAGTTCAAATGCTGTAATACTAACAAGGAACATCACTTTGGTGTTCTCCTCCGATTTTGTTGAAACTTTTTTATGTGCAAGAGTATCAAAAACTAAAAGACCCGTAATTTTTTCTCGGCAGAAAAACGGTTTCAAGAGGTAAAACACACCCTCGAAAATAGGCGTGTTTTTTTGTTTTTCGTCGATGACGTTATCGTTCTCATCTCCAATGTATAGTACACAAAAAAACATTGTTGTAATTTGAATTTTTTTTTATTTCTCGTACCGTTAAAACGCTATCGACGGAAAACGAAAAATATCCCCATTTTTGAGGGTGCGTTTCACCCCTTGAAACCGTTTATCTGCCGATAAAAAAATTACGTGTCTCTTAGTTTTTGACACTCTTCCACATAAAAAAAGTTTCAACAAAATCGGAGGAGGAGACCAAAGTGATCCTTGTAAGTACCTACGTTTTAAACACCCGCTGACTTTGAAATACTCGCCAGTTAATGCTTGACCGTGAGTGGTTCACTCGACAGAGCCAGTTAACGCGGTGTTGCCACGTTTAATCAACCAGTTTTGTTGATGCCTGAAAACAAACCGCTTGAGCGCTTTAAATTCACATGTTTTTTCGAGGATCATTAATTAACAAAATAGAGAAACCGCTTAATTTTGTGACACTACATTTCCAATACTGTAATCGCGGTTTTCTCGGTTTTCCATTTAAATCGAAGTATTATTTTAGCCCCTACAGCCCTTTAACTAGTATTTACGAGTTTTCATGTGTATCACTAAATGGATAAAAGTTCAACTTGATCATTAAACACCTCCGAACCTATGTTGTGAAACGGATTAATTTTTGGACAGTTTATGCATCCTAAATCAATCTCCCGGTAATATACATTTTGATCGTCTACAAACATTTTTATTTTAGTCTCGAAACTCCTCAAAGCTCACTACTTTTTGCGATGTTGCTGATGTAGAAATACCTTCCAGCATGTTGTTTGGCAAAATACGTCGTTTCTGTTTCATTGTTGCTGATCAACAAACTTAAAGTTCGTAAAAACTCCGAATATAGGGTATACAATGATGTTGAAGTTTGCATCGTTTGAATGCACCGAAATATTTTTACCTCAGTACCCAATTTTTTTTTACAGATTGAAGTTACAAAAATCATGCGATCCTTTTTTAGGCTCCTTACATAGCGATCTACAACCCCATTCAAAGTATAACTTTCGACAATAATGGAAATAAGGAATTAAAAAATAATCGTTGCATTCCAACGATGCAAACTTCGAGACCATGGTGGAGAGTGCAGAAATGGAAAAGAGAAAAAACATCTTTCCTTGTTCCATATCTCTACAAGGGATGAAAAATTATACTCTCCGTATACTCGTTTACTTACGGTCATGATACACGGTACGGAACCATAAATCATGTACTCATTTCTCGGCAGACGATCACTCCGTGGCAAGGGGATTTCTCGGATGAAAAATACATTCTCAAGTCTCACGAGGCAGGAGGCATATATGCGATACGGGTAGTAGTCAACGAGCCTACTGTATAATACACGATAAATGTACGGTAAGATAACCATGAGCCGTTGCGAATATCAGATTCCATCAAAGACGCCATATAGTGTGAGGAACTTGACAGCTAATCAGAATCATAAAGGAGCGGCGATAGACTGCCACATAATTTATTAATATCGCCTCGTATTTGAAACAAAAGACTCGGCAAGGCATTGTTCATCCCTGTCAATATTACACATTACAATATTCATGTAAAGGTACCACCGTTACAACCCTGGGCCCTTGTAAAAATCCATAAATCTGGGCGTTTTTCAGTGCCAATCAAAAAACGTATTTCACGTTGAAAAATCGTTCGACCAATAATATGGCAGAGGCGAAAAAAAAGATCCGCTGCAAAAAAATGTCTGAAACCCTTCATATCCGAAGGCCAGGTCGTTGGTCAGCTGCAGACAACGATCTGGCGATAGTAAGGGCAAGGCTTACGCCGTAAAAGCCACTTGTCTGTGACCCTGGAGAGCTTTATGATTTCTTCTGAGCTGATAAGACCTACAATGAGCTCTAGAGCTCGTGATTAATGGTAAAGAGCTTGAAAGGTGATCGCGATACATTGCCGACGAGCTTCAGAAAATTTGCCATCAAATAACCCGTTCAGCGTTACGATTTACCCTTTGGGTTTCTTTTTTTACATTATAATTCTCATTAAAAATTACATTTTTGAAACAATTCGTATTGATTCATTAACAACAATACCATCTGTCATAACTCGAGGCGGAAGGTGAGTTAAGTATTTAAGGGGTTATATCTAGTTGTAAAAGTCAAAAAATCACTTTTTCAACATTAATACATTGTGACAGTATATCATATTAAAAAAATTCGCTGAAAGAATTAAGGTTATCGGATCCAAATTGACAGATTTATAGGCTGCTATATTGACGCCCGTCGGAATGCTCAAAGCGTTTTTCTCGAAAGTATATTTTCAAAGTCGGTGAGCAAAATATCTCAAAAACTACTGCATCGATTTTTCTGAAATTTTTAAACCTTTTTATAGATGTAAAAATATAGTATTTTATCGGAGGATTTTTATTTTCGATGTATACTTTCGTTTTGATGAACGAAAATTGCCCATTTTTTCGCAAAAATCAAGACTCATTTTGAACGGGCGCAATATTTTTTAAATGTGATATTTCGGCAGTTCCTTTGATTAATCATAAGATAAACGAATATAATAACGAAATCTGTTTGAGTCCTTGATATTAGATAACGTGGTCCAGAAGGGTATTTCTCACCGCAAAAGACGTTTTCAAAATAGTCCAGTCGGAATGTACAGAAATTCGACCGACTTCTATTCTCGGAGGCCAACACGTCGCCAATTTTTTTGTAGGTTCTTTGAGTTACCAGGAATGTACCCTTAACTTTCCCACCAAAAAATTCTTTAAAAAAAAAAACTCTTTTTTGGTGATAACTTTTTCCGAATTGGTTTTATCGAAAAATGATTCTTACGAAATTGGTGTGAAATGATGTCACCTATAAAATGAGCCCTATACAAACATAACCTAGGTTCGTTAGTTTAACGGCAAATCACCGGTGAACGAAATTGTTTTTTTTTTCTTTTGCATGTACTTCGTTTATTGATGAACTTAGTGTTCTGAAACTCAATCAGCATCTAGAAAAATCAATCCCCAAAACATATCTTCAAATTTTATTGAACTAGGTCATATAGTTAACGAGTAATTGCCGATTTACGTAAATCCGGCACCTCCTTATAGCAAGTGATACAGAAGGGCCACATGGGAAAAAAAATTACTCGATGGTCATTAACGTGTACATTCAAGATACAATGCGGAAAAGTTATTTTTTCATAAAAAAGATTTTTGCGAAGATTAAATATGTTTGCTAAAAAACAAATTCAATAATGTACTTGATTTTGAGGCTACTTGAAATATTCTTTCAGATTCTTGTAGGTCTCTGTGAGACGGGCAATTTTCAACAAAAAGTAACTCGATATTTGCATTACAAGGGGAGTTAAAGTCATTTTTACGTTTCTTCAATTTATTATTGTTGTTAATATCAACATTTTCGCGTTTTTCAAGTTCGTGAGCATTCCTAATCCCTTTAAGCACAACATGTAATATCATAAAAACATATGAAGAATAAAAACACACGAAGATTGAAGCCAATCGCACGCGTGCGAAATAGGGAACGGCGTGGTCGGTGCGACCGGGTGGTGGTGGGGGTACCGCCTCTCCACGGCACCCTCCGCCCGGCTTAGACAACGATTTCGATATCACCCTTAAAAATAGTCGTAGGAAGATTTTTTTTTAAATACTGTATATTTTTCCTCCCTTAAATACTGTGTATTTTTTTCCCGAATTCGAAGATGCACTTACAATCCGGATTTCTCAGTATTTAAGGCGTACCCCCACTTGTAGCGCAAAAAAAGGCCTTTTTTATGAATTTTTTTAAAGAAAACTACAAAACTTTTTTAATCGATCAATATACCATCTTAAAGAACACATCTTGAAGAACTTTCAGTAATTTTTTTATTGAAAAATATTACATTGTTTAGTGGCAAATGGCCGTCAATGAAATAATGTTTTTATATACACGGTTTGCGGTGACCAACATTACGGCGAAGTGGATCATCTGAAAAAAAAATGCGGATGGATTTAGTCAAATGTAAGTATAAACTAGTCTTTAATCGAAGGATTTTAAAAAATATTCATTTTTCACAAAATGGCGGACAGTCAAAGTTAATGGTTCGATTTTAACGAAAAAAAACGGTCGTTTTTTGGCTATTAAACGGCCATTTTTTTTCGAAAAAAAAATCGAACGAGTAAAGACTACATTTTTATGTATTAAATAAGCCTGCAAAATTTCAAGAAGATCGGTTCATTAGTGTTCGAGTAATCTTGGTCACCGACTTCAGAAATGCCGTTTTGAGAAAAACGCGTTTAAAGTTTCAATTTCAGTTTATACGAAGAAAATATTTTTTTTTTGTAAACTTACATAGAGTCATCTATTCCGGGCATCAAAAAAAAACTGCACTTCAAATTGCACTTCAAAAAAATGCAATAAAAAAAATCGATTTTTCAAAATCGCAAGTGGGGGTAACCCCTTAAGGGGAGATATACACCTAGGAGCCGGAAAAAACGGTCATTTTTGTGCATTTTTTCAAGGAAAACTATTTGAATTTTCGGATTGAGGTTTTAATTATCTAAAAGTATATACATTAAAAAATATGTTTAATTTTCTTTATTTAAAAATATCACAAATATACAAGGATATTGTATGATCCTTGGAGCGTCGTAAAAAAATCTGCGTATACGGTACCCACTGGCGTTTCTTTAAAAATCATCTGAAAACAAAAACCAAAAAGATTATTAAATTAGATACTATAATCTAGTACTTGTTATAGCCGATTTTGAAAATATCGATTTATGACAAAATGGCGGACATTTGAACATAAATAGTGATTTTTGGGCCAAAAATTAGTTATCATTTTGCCTATGAAACAAAAACTAAGTAACGGAAAAAAATCCTATGACAAGTACTAGATAATGGTGAATAGAATAACCACAAAAAACCTCAAGGCAATCGGTTCATTGGTTTTCGAGAAATTTTGGGTACCGATTTAAAAAACGTGGTTTTGAGAAAAACGCGTTTGAAAATTTGGGAATGAATACTCGAAGATTATTATTAATAGCGGTAGGAGCCCAAGGGGGGAAGGAACTGCTTTGCAGATCGGAACCTGTCGCTTAATTCACGCCGCCGCTCCGAGAGCGTCGAACATTTTATGTGGGTGTATCGCTTTTTCGACACAAAAAGTAAGTTTTTTTGTTACTATTATTTTGCGTATTGCTCCAAAACTATTGTTCCTTCTTTAGCGTTGTTTACAATCATCATTACTGTGAATATCCTAGTGAGTTTATTGTGGTCATCACCTACCTACAGCATTTAGGTTCTTTGTTATTTGATAAATTATTGGAAGCGGGGGTATGAGGGCAGTTGAAACAAACGGTTCGGGGTCAATTGAAACGTGTTTCCATTGACCCTGAACACACATTTTATACGCAAGCAAGTTTTCCACATTTTGTTTTTCTTTTAGATGCCAAGAAACCGTACGAAACTACGAAACGCGGAAGCTTCGGTCTCGAAAATTATAAAAAGGCATACGAAGATACCAAAAAATATATACAAAAATATAAATATTAAAACGCTAAATAGGGGTAGGAAAAAGAGAAAGTCAACAATATACACCGATACCCCAGAATAATAAGAGACAAGGAAAAAGACTGAAGAGAAAGACCGCAGAAAACAGGCTAAGAGAGTAAAAAAGAACCCCGAAGACTAAATAAGTCGGTCTCATTGAGTACCTCGCTAGTAAAAAAAAACTATTCTCTGACTGATTATCTTGAGTAAATTAAAACTAGAAAAGTAAAATAATATTGAAGCACCTCAATATGCCTTCGGTGATACCAAAACTGGAATGAAAAGCAATAAAACCGATTATTTTAATTAAATGTGTATTTTATTCACAACAAACATACCTTATCACTTCATACACATCATTAACAGTACCTGGGTTTAGTAGAAACACCAGTTCAATCAGCTAAAAACACCTGTTTCAACTAACCCCAGGCACCGTTTCGATTAACCCAGACACAGGGTCAAATGGAACGTTTTCCAAGAGTTTTTAAATAGCTTCTACCTAAGTTCAGGGCATAGTAGAAGCAAAATCAATAATGCTATCATATAGCCAGATAATCTAGCTATAATTTAAGCCCATTACCAAACAGATAACGTATAAAATGAAGTCACACTAACCGATTTTCTCAAAAATGTTCCAATTGACCCCAGCCTCCCCTACGCTTGCTCGTATTCCCTGATAGGCAAAGAGACAGAAAACCGTACACAGATCACTATCCGAGCGAAAAAGGCCTAGAGTGGAAAGGGCTATTTCAGAATTATAGCAAAATCTTAAGCGTACGTGCACCCTGTAAGCATGTAACACTTCTGTACGTGGTACAACTCCCAGGGCGAACTTTTATCCTCGTGCGATGGTACCTTGCTTACGCGAAGCGCTCCGCTTGTAGCCACCTGGCGGATTGTTGGCGAAATACATTCAGGTAATATATTCTCGGTCAAGACATTGATATTTCCCAACATGGCGACAAGGCGTTCAAAAGCCACGAATGACCTGCTTTACTTTTTTGCCTCATAAAATAATTTGGCTATTCTTTATGCTCAAATCATTAGTTATCGTAATCCCGGTATTTATGATAATCATTGCTATCCTCGTCGATTATCATTGATGAAATAAGTGCTTTTAATGACGAAAAGAATTACAACAGATGCATTAGTTTCATCCCAATCAATTATAAATAGTCTTGATGAGGTGAAAAGCAAAGTAGCTTTTCTTTAGTTTTTAAAGACAGGCTCCACTTTTCAGAATATGTCAATGTTCTGGCCGGGTAAACATTACGTGAAGATATATTTGCTCGCGATGTATCCCAGCCAGAAGATTGTAATTTCCAAACATAGAGGGTAAGTCGTAAAAAACGATTTTGTAGGGAATGTCCGGTGATATTTCTGCACGGACAATGATCTTATATTGGAAAAATGAGCACCTTATTTTTGTTTAGCTTACTATTGTACACTAACTAAAGTATTACTATTATGTAATAATATCTATATACTGTACATTGCGCGACGATGAAATCGACGAAGATATTTCGAAAGAATATTTTCTTTATTATAATAAATACATCGCGTGTACACGCTAATGAACATTACGTATTTTTTTTCCATGTAGCCCTTCTAGCTCACGTGCTATAAAGCGGTGTCGAATTTCTGTAAATTGGTAATTACTCGTTAACTATATGATCTAATTCAATAAAATTAAAGATATGTTTTGGGGATAGATTCTTCTGGATGCTGATTGAATTTCAGAAAACTAAGTTCATTAATAAACGAAATACATGCAAAAGAAAAAGAACAATTTCGTTCACCGGTGATTTGCCGTTAAACTAGCAAACCTACGTAACTTTTGCATAGGACTTGTTTTTTAGGTGACATCATGCCGCACAACTTTTGTAGAAAGCATTTTTCGATGAAACCAACCCCAAAAAAGATATCACTAAAAGACTGAGTTTTTGAAAAACAATCTCTGGTGGTCGCAAAACACCATTTTTTTGCAAACTTGAGGGTACACTCCTGGTAGGGCAATGAACCTACAAGCAAAATTGGCGAGGTACTGGCCTCTGAGGATAGATCTCGTGTACATTCCGAGTGCACAAAAAGGTTGCTTCCCGAACATGGGCTGTAAATCGATTATAATAAAATGTTTTTACACAAAAAAATTACAGCGTGTCCCGTGAAAAATTTGCCGGCGCTTAAGATGCGGCCGACGCTTGGTACGATATTCAGCACCAACCACTAATACCCACTGTTGGTCCTTTATACGGGCCAATGATTTGGCCATGATTCTGCCAGCGCTCATTTGAAGCATGGAAAACCAACGAACACCCAACGTTGGGCCAATTATCGATTAACAACTGTCAGCCAACTATCGGGTCCCAGTGTTGGCCCCGAACATGGGCCAATCGGTTGATCATGGGTTTGCCAGTCTCGAATTGAAGCTCGGCACACCATTGAAGAGCCAACGCTGGGCCAGTACTAATTAATGACCGTCGGCCAATTGTCGGGGCGAGCGCAGGCCCTGGGTCTGAGCCAATCGTTTGACCGTGGTTTTGCCAATGCTTATTTTTAGCATGGCAAACTGACGAGTTGCCAATCCTGGCCCAACACTGGCTTTGAATGGTATAGTCCACATATATATATACAAAAATGATTTTTTACGTATATCATTATTATATATTTTTTTATTATCGCTGCATGCAATTTTCTACGTCCTGTGATAATAAAAACTCATAATTACTGTTATCTGAAATTCACTTTATTAAAAATAAAATTGATTCATACAAAAGTTTTGTGGTGTATTAAAAAAATGCCGAGTTATTATAATAGTATTAACAAACGTCGGGTGTGTAAACGACGACAAAAATTAGAAGACTCTTTACAGCAGGTTAGGATCAGAGGCACCGAAACAAAAAGACAAGTAGATAGTGAAACAAATTTGGAAACATTCCACGAACAAGTGATTGTGCATAACGATGTTAGTGAATCTAATAATTCTTTCGATGAGCAATCATCGAGCACCGAAACTTGTGAATCTGATCGATTGTTGGCTAAGCGTTTGTTTGTTTTGACAGCCCTACACTGGGCCAACACTAGCCCGAATATTGCGCCAACAATATGAAGCCGACCTTAGCCCTACTATGGGCCGGTGATCACGCCAACCGTCAGCCAATGATCGTGATCTCTTTAGCCCAATGTTGGGCCAATACCCGGCTAACTGTTAGAATTTCCGGTAAGCCTGCTATTGGCCAACCGTACATCCCAGCGTTGGGCCGAAGAGATCACTCCTACCGTGGCGCAACACTTAACCGGTAGTGCTGCCGTTCATCGGCCAATGGTAGAATATGATTGGCGTGACGCTGGCTCGAGGTTGGGTCGGTTGCGTCGTTTTTCACGGGCCCAATGTTGGGCCAATACCCGGCCAACTTTTAGGATTTCCGGTAAGCCTACTATTGGCCAACCGTACATCCCAGCGTTGGGCCGAAGAGATCACTCCTACCGTGGCGCAACACTAAACCGGTAGTGCTGCCGTTTATCGACCAATCGTAAAATGTGATTGGCGTGACGGTGGCTCGAGGTTGGGTCGGTTGGGGCGTTTTTCACGAGGTTCTTTAAATGATACTTTTTTAAATACCTAATTTTTGTGGAAATTTATAATCACGATTTCCTAAAAAAAAGTCCCAAAAATGAGCTGTTTTCGACTGTTACAACTAGGCATAACCCGTTAAAGAAATGAACACCTTGAAAATTGCAAGCCTGTTTTTCCGTGCTAATAGATTTATTTTGGAAAAAAGTCAATAGATTTTCTTTTGTGAATAATCAATCAACTTTTTTCAGAAAATGTTCAATCAACGACAATTATTTTATCAGCTATCGCTCATGTGCTAATATACTCAGCTAATTGCCTCGATAAAGCTCGATCAATCTTCAGGTCACCCACACCGCGTCCTTTTAATACTGTGCATCACTCTTGACGTTTTTTTTCACTAACGCTGTTATTTCCAAGTCCATCCAACTGCCTATATTTTGCACGGTGATCGATCTGTGCCGAACAATTTCTTGCACAGTAGGGTAGCTCGTGTACGCGCCATTATTTGAGCTTCCCCTTATCACCGATCCATTATCGTCCGATTCGATGACTGTTCTCCAGGACATGTGGCACTACTGAAGTAGCATAGCCGAAGTTTTGGAGTTTTAGCCTGTAATCAAATAATTACACGACGAAAGTGCTCGGAATGTCGGAATTCTGGAGCTCTCGGAGGGGAAAAAAGCTAAAGTGATTCGTTCACTTTTCGTTGAATGCTAAGCGAGTAGGGGTATCTCGTCAAACACCACCTTGGGGAGAAAAGTTAAATTACATTAAAAAGGTCTAACCCTTGGCAAACCCTCTCGAGCTCTACGTCCAGTCAAGCCATTTTATCCTACCCTCCAGCTATTTGCTACAATTCGTTTGCGGCACTGCTATCTCTGGCGCTCTTGAAAGGTGAAGCTGCCTTGTCAGTTTCTAGAAGATGAAAAAAGATTTCTAGCCGCCGAGATTTGCCGTTTCAACAAATCGCCGTGGCTCGCAGAAGTTTTGTTTTTACGCTTGCTCAAAATTCGATTTTGGTATTTTGTAAAATTCAGGTGTATAAGTGATTTTGTCAAATTCCTATCCAATCGGGGGTACAATTTTCCATCGTTTTTGAAGTGACAATGATCAATATTGGTACTGCGACTCCGCAAGGCGGAATTTGAAAGTGTGGAGGCCCTTGGTCAATGAAAAAGTCGGAGGCCTCTGATTATTTTTCTAAGATGATTTTTTTTCTATAGTTTTTAAATAATTTATTGTGAAAAAACAAGATCCTTTTAAACAACATACGTTGTTTGTAGTTGAGGAAGAAGACGTTTCCTGACATCAGGTAAATGCGGTTACAATTGTTTTTCCTTTTTTAAAATGTAAGTTAGTTCATTTTTTAGTGTGTAATTGTACACTTCATAGTGTAATACAGTGTAATTATGTACTATATACTACACATGAGTTGGACCAGCCAGTTTAAAAGTTTTTTTCTATTTCCATTTATGCAATTTGAGAGTAAACTATTTTTAGATAAATGCATATACTGGTAGGCGTAAGCGTCTGGCGCCAAGTACTAAAATTTCCATATCTGTTTCTTAGGAGTTGTAAAGAACAATATGAGTAAACAAATATATATTTTTTCCTGGATACACCGCCAAATTTTGAGCATTGAATGGTTGGCTCCACGTGACATTTAAAAAAACTATAACTCATAGAATATGTTTTTTCATAGAGAATGTATCGTGTCTGGTGTTTTTCATAATTTTTTACAGAATACCCTTTGGAATGTTAATTAAAAAAAAAAGTACTTCATGAAAGTGTGACAATTTTTTTTTCTTCGCTACGTCTCCGAGGTGATTTTTTTTCCACTATATGCAGCATAACAACCGTCAGCAAAATTTGCCTAAACATTGCACTTGTGGAGGCTCCGCAGCTTTACAGCCGCTGCCGCTACATGCCCCCTCCTCCCCCAATCCGAACCGGCGTTCCCGCAATTTCAAAATTTGCTGCTTCATCTGCAAAAATAGGGTATTTTACAAAAACTGCGGCACTTCTCTGCAAAAGCCATTCTCTCGAAAGGATGTCTGGATCCTCAGAAGGCTCGTACAATTTTTATCAAGGTATACGTTTCTTTTATCGTTCCTCTCCCTCGGCTTTTCTTTTAGCACCCATCCAGCTTTTATTGTCATATCTACGCGAGCTCCCCGGCGCAATCGGGTCATTGTATTTGCGTAATATTTTCACCATCACCGGTTATAAATCCGTTGCCCACATAGAGCTCAGACCATCGCGACATTCTTTCCACACGTTATTCCGCAAACTTTTTGTCCCGCGTCTGATATCGCGCGTTTGCTTAAAATTCCATGGTCGCACCGAGACGTATTTCTCCTTGCGGGAAATCTTTTCCCATTATCCTTCGGCTCAAAGGAGCGACGCTACTCGAGAGATCCGAGTTTTGTTGGTTTTCAAGACTTTAACATGGGTCTGACTGGAAATAACGAGACGAAAAAGCGTCAATATTCTCAGCAAGAGATGTTTTCTCGTTCGACAAAACACTTCACTCACAGGAGCGTTTATTTATTTGCAGGCAGGTTGACTTTAACGCGGATTAAGGGAGGACACTACTGTAAAATTTCGAAGAAATCGTTTTTTTTTAAACTCTTTTAAAAAATCCTTTAAGGGGTTACCCCCACTTGCGATTTTGAAAAAAATCGATTTTTTTTTATTGCATTTTTTTGAAGTATAAGTATACGGGCCTATACTTCTGTATGGGCCCGGAATAGATGGCTCTATGTAAGTTTACAAAAAAAAAATATTTTCTTCGTGTAAACTGAAATTGAAACTTTAACGCGTTTTTCTCAAAATGGCATTTCTGAAGTCGGTAACCAAGATTACTCGAACACTAATGAACCGATCTTCTTGAAATTTTGCAGGCTTATTTAATACATAAAAATGTAGTCTAATCGTTCGATTTTTTTTTCGAAAAAAATTGCCGTTTTATAGCCAAAAACGGCCGCTTTTTTCGTTAAAATCGAACCATTAACTTTGACTGTCCGCCATTTTGTGAAAAATGAATATTTTTTAAAATCCTTCGATTAAAGACTAGTTTATACTTATATTTGACTAAATCCATCCGCATTTTTTTTTCAGATGATCCACTTCGCCGCAATGTTGGTCACCGCAAACCGTGTATATAAAAACATTATTTCATTGACGGCCATTTGCCACTAAACAATGTAATCTTTTTCAATAAAAAAATTACTGAAAGTTCTTCAAGATGTGTTCTTTAAGATGGTATATTGATCGATTAAAAAAGTTTTGTAGTTTTCTTTTAAAAAAATCATGAAAAAGGCCCTTTTTGCGCTACAAGTGGGGGTAACGCCTTAAACCTTCAAAAATGTGATGCATATTTGTTCATAGCTGAAAAAAAAACTGTTTTAATGTGGTTTTCGAGCTATTTTTGAGAGGAGTCTCCAAGCGCTGAAAAACGCCTCCGGTGATGCCACGCCGTCTAAAAATAGTTTTATTTTCTACCAATAGGTGGCATTAGATTTTGGAAAACAATGTCATCAGCTGCAGCGTCTATAAACCCGTTGACTTCAAACACGTTTTTCTTAAAATCATGTTTTTGAAATCGGCACGCAACAGAACTCGAACACTTTTCGTCCAATCGACATGAAAATGACTTCTAGAAGTAGCTTCTTAGACTGCTTTAACTGTCAAGTACAGGCGCTTTTTTCGATTCATTGAACATTGTAAAAAATATATCACTTTTTATATGAAAACTATGGTCGAAAAAACGAACTTTTTTTCAAACTCGTCTCTATTTTTATTTTTTTTTCATTATTTTTTAATTTCCCCTTGTATTTGACTGCTAAAACTAATATAATTGACGAGAATATTTCGCTCTTAGTTTCAGGATTAAACGACGACAGTATGTGCAGCGGAGAGGGTTGGCTGCAAACCAGTGGTGTTATAGCGACCAGTAGTGCTATATCCAAGCCGCGACCCAATAACAAATTCAGAATCATCCTCCCCTACTCTGCCAACCAAACCCAAAAATTAAAGTAACTTTTACGACCGATTACCCATAAAATACTCCTATAAAAACGCATCATAGAAAATGCACTCTCCTAAAAAAAACTCCTTCCCCTCCCAAAATCGAATTCTCTTAGTTTTTGTAAGACGAAGGAGCGTCACTCTGTTGCCGATCTCCGAATAAAATAGTCGGCTTACTTAACTAAATACTTTGCCGTCTAACGATACTTAAGGCCTTATATACGCGATTTCGCCGATTTTCGAAGGTACTTTTCTAGACGCGGTGAAAAAAAATGACGCATATATTGGTAACATTTTTTTTACAGATCATTATGCACATGGTTAAGTATGTGTAAAAAAATCGAAAATATTAACAAATGGCGGAGATATAACATAATAAAGCAATGTATCTTTTTTGCGCGCGCGTTGATGGTGAAAGTTCTCGGTATCGATGTGAGCGTCTGAAAAAAAATGAACATATTTATAATTGCATAATGAATGTATTCAGTGTGAACCAACAATATTATTTAAAAAAAATATTATAATAAATATTCGAAGCTTAACATTTTTTACTCAATTTTCTGTCGGTATCTTATTTTTTATATTTTTTTGTGTCATTGAAATTTTTGTTTTTGTGGTTCACACGATAGGTGATGATACTAAGAATATGTTGTCAAAATTTCAAAGCGATCAGAATCTTCGTTCAAGAGTTAGAACTTTCACGAGGTTCAAAAACGTGAATCGTGGAAAAACGGCTTTGAAGTTGGCGGTCGTGCGCGCCGCGCGGTGTCTATTATCGAGCTCTAAATGCTGTAACTTTAACAATTTTTGGAATTTTTCAATTCTGTAAAGCTTAAAATATTCCTGACCGTTCAGGCCAATGGAATAAAAAATAATAGAAAAAATTTGAGATTTTTGCGTATATAAGATCTTAAACAACTGTACGCGTATTTAAGTTTGTACCGAATTACAATTTGGTAAAAGGGAAAACATAATAAAGTTAATGATGGAAATTAAGGGGCCTTCTCACTTTAGACGCTAAAAAATGCTATTTTCATGATTTTTTTTGATAGGTTTATTTTATAGATATTGATATAAAAGTTGTTACACTTAATAAATACACTTTCGAAATACATTTTTTTTATATGTATTTATTTAAGTCACTATTTATAGACAAACATGGTGGTTAAAAAAATGTCCTAAAAAAATGGTAGGTCTGCACTGTTGATGAATTCTCGGAGATGAATCATCCGAAACAAAAAAAAATCAAACGGTTTTAGATTCAGTATGTTAATGGCTAGAGCGCATATCATACGATTTTTGATATATGGAAAAATGAAATAGCGGACATTTTTCGAAACAAAAACAAAAAAACGTGTTTTTTCACCGGTTTTGGCAAAAAAATAATGAAATTTCAAATTTTTTAAAAATCCTTGGTATGCGCTATAGCTGTAGTTGTCAAAATATGTGGTTCAAATTTCATACGGATCGCTTCAGTAGTTTCGAAGATTTTATACATTTTGACATGTATAAAATACATGTAAAAAATTAAGATAAAATCTTAAAAAAGATTTAATACATTTTTTTTAAATGTTGATGTATTTCGAAAGTGTATTTATTAAGTGTAACAACTTTTATATCAATATCTATAATATAAATGTATCAAAATCAATCATCAAAATAGTCTTCTTTTAGCGTCTAAAGTGAGAAGACCCCTTAAGACCAAATCTACGCGTCTCAACATGCATTCGATCGATTAACAATCCATCGAGCGAAACCAACTCTCACAATAAAACCAGAACCACGCACCTGAAATTCATCTAAATAAAACTTGTTATTAAATTGTGTTTGAAACTCACGCGGAAGCCAAACAAAGACTCACTGCGCAACCTAAATGAAATCAAATTTCGCGCTCTAACTCGGCAACCTTGCGAGTCCCACCTTAATCTCCCTCTGGGACGCAACATTGGAATCCAAGTGGATCTCGCGCTGTTCCTCGATTGACGACGTTTAACCATTTTTTATTTGAACTTCTCAACCGGAATTTATTGAATCTCCCAAAAAAATATGGATTCCCTATCCCGTGCACAAATTTGTCGGGGAGTCCCAAGATGCACCCATATCCCTATAGGGATTTGTTTGACAATTCATATTACGTTCGAATCGAAAATATGTGAAAAGTCACGGAAAGAAGCTCGGCGTGTTGAAACATAACCTGCACGCTTCGTCAGCGTGTACGTGTGTGCTGATATTATGTCAAAGTACAGTAAAATAAAAAACAAACGATAATTACAGTGGATTTTCAGTCATGTGATTCAAATCGATTTTCAAGATATACTTTTCAAAGCGATTTATACTTTTTTAAGGGGTCTTCTCACTTTGGCATTGAAAAAAACGACCATTTTACAGGCAAGAAAACAGACTTTTTTTCTTCATAATTATGCAATGGCATAATTTGGGTGATTTTGGGTGATTTGGGCATAATTTGGGTGATCTAACGACAAAATGTTAGATTTCGATATTTTTCGAAAATCCTACATTATGTACAGGAAATAGCTTCCAGTTTAACGACATTTTTTCCTTTTTCGGTTTCAGCTATTCGATCGGCCGGAATTACGTCAGCAGTGGAGGAACTTTTTTTTTGCACCTCCGATGGCAGCGCATAAGTCGCTTGGATCTCAATATTTTTCTATGAAAAAATTATGTAATATAGGTCAAATATAGCCAAATATATTCTTAATCTTCTGAAATATTTAATTGAGTACTTTTCTTCTAAAAATTTCCCAAAAATCACCCAAATTTTCAGCGTTCACACTGGTATAGCCCCTTAATAGATTTTCGATGTCGTTGATCTTATTTTTTTAACAATTTTAAACACGTTTTATAAGGTTTGCAATTAATTTGCACCCAACGAACAATGTTGTTATACTTGAAATTTGTGATCCAAATTTGGTTTTTGTTGAGAAGTTATGTCGCCGTTTTGCTTGCTTAGGAAAATTATAGTGACCATAGACTAAAAACACGTATTTGGTAAGAGTACGCACCCAAAGAGCGCGCACTCTTACCACTATTCCTTACCACTACTCCGCTCTCATGCACACCCTTAGCTTCTATGAAAGGTTGTTACTACGTACTCTTTGCAACACAGCACCCTAAGAAGGCGCACGGGACGAGTTCTAAGTTTAAGGTAAGCTCATCGCTCGACACTAGTCATACCATTGATCATACTTGAGACTTGTATAATTCATATTTTTAACATATGCAAAAAAAATCATTCCTAATAACAACAAATTTCCATGTGTAAACTGTTGAATGAATGTTCACATTTAATTAGAAAAATGAAAAAATAGTTATTCTATTCATTGGTTCTATCTCCGTCTCTTTTTACTCAACCAGGCGAGTTCAACATTCATGCTTTTCAACGTCGATCTGTCACAACAATGTCAGATGCGGGAAACACACTAAGCGCAAAAATTACAGGATCACTTTTTTAGCAACAAATATCTTTATTTAAAAAAACGATAAATTTTTTTTAATACTCAGATTATTAAAGTTAAAGGTTGAGGCTACAAAATGCTTTTTTTTTTAAATTTTTTTTCCGATCATTTTTTACTGAGTTACAGCCGTTTGAAAAAAGGCCATTTTTCGTAGCCTTTTTTCAAACGGCTGTAACTCAGTAAAAAATGATCGGAAAAAAAATTTAAAAAAGCATTTTGTAGCGTCAACCTTTAACTTTAATAATCTGAGTACAAAAAAATGTATCGTCTTTTTTAAGTAAAGATATTTGTTGCTAAACAAAACAAAACATAAAATCAAAAAAGTCGTTCAAGTTTGACAAGATGCACGGGGAACAGAATTTTTTTTCAAAAATCTGTTCCGAGCAATCAAAAGCTTATACCTTCCCCTACAATTTTCTTTTTTACAAACCTCTCTGCGATTTTTTTTAGCCAAGTTATCACAGCTTAATGAAAAAATGCATTTTTCCAATTTAACCTGTCATAACTCTGGTCCAAATCATCACACAGAATCCAGACTGAGATCGTTGGAAAGCTTGGATTCCCCCCTACAAAAGTGTTTACTTTGGATATTTTTCTGAATTTTTTTTCAACATCATAAAACTTATTGTTTAAAAGTGTGTAAAATGCCCGTTTTTACACTTTTTTGTTTATCGTGTGATAACATTATAACAAAGGCAGGGGCACCAAAAGATTTTGCTTCTTTTTTGAGTTAAGGGTATGTAGAAATACTCCACCAAATTTCAGATCGCTGCCTTTATTATTTATTTGGGTTGCAACCCCGTTTATTTCGAGAAAATCGAAGATCCGTCAATTTTCCCGAAAATCGAGATTTCCCAAGTACCAGCGCAGAGTGAAATTTCTCGATTTTCAAACAGAAAATTATAAAATCAAGAAGTTTTGTGTTCAAGGGTTTCCGAGGTCGCTCCGATCCGCCATATTGGATCCGCCATTTTTTATTTTTCAATTTCAACCTCAGATTCGTAATGAGTGACCTCGAATACCTTTGAACACAAAATTTCGTGGTTTTCTAATTTTCTGTTTGAAAATCGAGAAATTTCACTGTGCGCTGGTCCTTGAGAAATCTCGATTTTCGTGAAAATTGACGGATCTTCGATTTTCTCGAAATAAACAGGGTTGCAACATAAATAAAGAATAAAGGCAGCGATCTGAAATTTGGTGGAGTATTTCTACATACCCTAAACTCAAAAAAAAAAGCAAAAACCTTTGGTGCCCCTGCGTTTGTTATAATTTTATTACATGATAAACAAAAAAGTGTAAAAACGGCCATTTTACACACTTTAAAACAATAAGTTTTATGATGTTGAAAAAGAATTAAAAAAAATATCCAAAGTACACAGTTTTGTAGGGGGGAATCCAAGCTTTCCAACGATCTCAGTCTGGATGCTGTGCGATGATTTAGACCAGAGTTATGACAGGTTAAATTGGAAAAATGCATTTTTTCATTAAGCTGTGATAACTTGGCTAAAAAAATCGCAGAGAGGTTTGTAAAAAAGAAAATTGTAGGGGAAGGTATAAGCTTTTGATTGCTCGAAACAGATTTTTGAAAAAAAAATGTCTGTTCCCCGTGCATCTTGTCAAACTTGAACGACTTTGTTGATTTTATGTTTTGGTTTGTTTAGCAACAAATATCTTTATTTAAAAAAGACGATAAATTTTTTTGATAATCAGATTATTAAAGTTAAAGGTTGACGCTACAAAATGCTTTTTTTATTTTTTTCCCGATCATTTTTCACTGAGTTACAGCCGTTTTCAAACGGGCTATTTTTCGTAGAAAAAAGTGATCCTGTAATTTTTGCGCTTAGTGTATAAAGCATTGTATTCGGACCACGACTAGTAAAAAGCGTGGAAAATTTGTGTCGGCGAAATATGTCGGTTGAAAATGAAATATGTGTGGAAATTCGAATCAGTCAGACGACGTTAGGACTACTGTCAGCTTTTGCCTTGCTGTTACGTCTCTTTATCGTAGCAAGTGGTAACGAATTCGATACCGGAAGTTCAAATTAAACTTGATATTACATCAAAATTAGGTCAATAAGCGTAACTTTTTCTAAGAGCATTGGATTACTACAAATGTTAAGTATGTAAATCTGATTATTTTTAAAAATCTGACGGATTCCCACTATTACATACACTTTTGTAGCGACCGGAAATTGGATTTTTGCATGTCGTCTCGGAATGTCTTCACAAAAATACGCCATTTTTATTTATTTTTCTCTCTAATTAGGTCGATAACCGACCCTGAAATTTGACAGAGTCGATTATTAATATATTTAGTAAAGCTCAAAAAAATTAGAATCCTATGGATGGAAGCCTGGCGATAGGATTACCTTAAGCTTTTTTTATGTTTTATGAGATTGTTACTTAAGATTGATAATTAAAATAATTCTCCTAAATGACCAAAGCTTAATTTAAATAAGAAGTACAAAGTGCATAATCAAAATTGATTTTTCAGGAAATAAATGTCTATACGCATTTATATGGATATAGCATTTCCTGCGATTATTTTATTTCTCGATTGTTGTCGGAACTGCTGCTCGAATACTCGAAGAAGTTCTTCAATTTCAGTATAAATGTAAAGGGAATCTTTTTGTTGGACGTACCGAAGAAACCCTTCACAAGCCCTCTACAAGGGCTTGTGAAGGGTTTCTTCGGTGCGTGGAATTCGCAGCGATCTTTCTCTCTTTCCCTCAATCGAACGTTTTCCTTCTCCATCCGATTGTTCTCTGCTGCTGCTCGTACTCCGAAGTCATTCTCAACCGTACGTACTTGCAGACGAGAGCAAATCGATGGATACGTCGCAAACTAATTTTCCGTGTGGTTTCAGCGTATTTCCGTACATCCGATGAAATTAAAGAGACCGGAGTATGCTTGGCATTGGAGCCAATCGCAAGACGTTGATACAACTGATACGCAGGAACACAATTACAATTTGACGAAGTAATTTTCCAATGAAAAGAAGAAATGGTTATAAATTAGGCTTTAAACAATAATGAGAGTTTTGTGCCTCAAGGGCATGTACACGGTTAACATAACCTCACTAACTTTCGAACCAAGCTTTTTCGTATGTATTTTTTTTTAGGAAAAATAAAGCATCAGCCCCTGACGCAGACTTTGACGATTTTCTTTTGCCCTGAATATTATACATCTCTAATCCAAAATTTCAGCCGCATCTTTGTCCTATATGTCACGTGGTACAACTTTGACTTCTTGTCGAATACAGCTCGATTTTGGATTTTTTAAATCTCGATAATATCTACAAAAAATAGGTATTTAAAAAAGTATTATCTGAAGAACACTCTGTAATTTTATCGCGTAAAAATATTCAATTATAATCGATTCCCAGCTGATATCCGGAAAGCACCGCTCGAAAACGTCTTTTGCGGTGACCCCTTTCGAATCAGCTTATCTGATATTAAAAAATCAAACAGATTTCATTGGCATTTTAGTTTATCCGTTGATTCATCGAAGGAATTTCCAAAATATCAAATTTAAAAAAATTGTGCGTGTTCAAAGTAAGTCTGGATTTTTGCAAAAAAATTGGCATTCATCAAATCAAAAGTATGCATCGGAAAAAAAATCCTTCGACCAAATGTTATATTTTTACATCTAGAAAAAGTCCTAAAGATTCCAGAAAGATCGATGCAGTCATTTTCGAGATATTTTGCTTACCGACTTTGAAAACGCACTTTCGAGAAAAAAACGTTTCAAGCTGCTAACGACGCTCCGAGCGTTCCGACGGGAGTCAGCACACCCGCCCATAAATCTGTCAATTTTGATGCGATCACTTTGAAGCATTCAGGGAATATTTAAGGGGCTGCGTGGGTTTAGAAGCCAAAAAAGCATATTTTCACTATTTAAAAAAATATAATATACAAATTATTTTATGGTAAATGTTAAGCACATAAAAGAGTAACATTTCAACAAAATTAAAAAAAAAATTTCATCCAAAAATTTTCGGAGACCCCTAAAAAAAGTGTCCTCGTGGTGGTCAGAATAACTCATGATAGCTTTAACTGAAATTTAAAAACCAATTTTTTTCTGTTTGTCGATAAGTATAGCTAGTGATTAAACGAAGGATTAAAAAAAATTGAAATTCGAATTTTTGGCAGTGTTGTATGCAAAATAGTTCAATTTTTGGGACAATTTACACTACATATAGCCTTGTAAAATTAGTTGTAATCGAAAAAAAACCTTCGTTCAATGACTAGTCAATGCTATTTTGAAAAAGTGTGCTATATTTCAATAAGATCGGTGCATTAGTTTTTGAGAAATCGTGTCCACCGACTTCAAAAATAGTGTTTTGAGAAAAATGCGAATACCTGCGTCGCCCCTAGCCGGTCTTTCCCAACGGGGGGAATTTCCAAAGACTCTCTCCCCTCTCCTAAACTTTTACTCCGATTGACTAAAGGGGGTTATATATAGTAAGGAGGCCCACAAAGATCGATTTTTCAAGAATTTTTCTTGAGAAGACCTTTAAATCTATTAATGTAAAAATGTGTACACATAATATGGTAACTTTTAACTGTATTTTAACATTTTTTATTTGTAAAAATAATTATTTTGAAAGCTTCTATAGCTGATCTCCGGGAGCACCTCTAAAAGAAGGCGTCTTGCAGTGAGCACGATATCTCTGGGCTGGATCATTCAAAATGAAAAAACCAAAAATATTTCATTAATATAATGGATTATCTTGTAATTGATCGAAGGAATGAGCAAAATAATATTTTTTGACAAAATGGAGGCTTCTAAAAAAATCGGTTTTTGACAAAAATTCAGGCCTTAAATTGTTTATAAAATGGAAAATATTGATCGGTGAGAAAAAACCTTCGATTAATTACTAAAAAATAAACATGAAAAGATGGTATTAAAATTTGAGACTGATCGGTTCAGCCGTTTTCGAGAAATCTTGCTCACTGACTTTAAAAACCGAGTTTTGAGAAAAATGCGTTTAAAGTTTCAAAAGCACTTTCGAACGTTCTGACACTCCATTACAAATGTGCGTGTAACTTCGGGAATATTCGCCGGATTGACAAGAATTTTTCTGTGTGTGCACTCAAATATATGTACATTACGAAAAAAAAATCGATTTTTCGAAAATTTACCTGTATGTAACCCCTTAAAACTTTGGGAGAATATTCTAGACATATTGTACTATTACATAATAATTTTTTTTTAATGGATTTTGTGAAATTTTAAAACCTACGTAACCCCTTAAAGGTTGATAGACTGTGCAAATATGTTGGTTTTGAAAAAAGTGATTTTTCGACTATTCATAACCCCTTAAGGAGTTAATTTTCGACGGGTGAAACAACTGATCATCCGCAATGTCCATTGAGTCTGACAAGACGCCATCGATAAAACATTGAAAAAAATTCTCATTGGAATGTTGGTCCACAATAATGGAGTGGTGAATTTGTAGATGTTTGGTTTGTGATACGTCGTCCAATACGCTGCATATAAATCTTGAAAGACTTCCTTCGAGTGTACGTTCGCATGTTCCGTACCAATCAAGTAAGACGATAACGGTTTACCTTTACGAGTTGGCCGACCGAAGAAAAGGGCCAAATGTAGAGAGAGGTAAAGTAAAGAAGAAAGCCCTCGTGGCTGGACCCTTTAAACCGCCGAGTATATCGAAGGAGACGAAGAGACTAAGAGACTTTCCTCTCACTTTCACGTATTTTTTTTCCACCCTCGGCATGTTCCGTCGTTTTGTCCATCCGGCCAAGCACCCCGGCTCTACCTCCCTCTTCCGTCCCTTCCTCTCTCCCCTTCGCGAGGGGCTGCTCTCAGGCTGAAAGCTTTCACTAGCCCCGACTGCTGCTTTCATCCCGCAGACACCTTTTTTACCCCATCTCTTCGGCATGTGTGCCAGTGCGAGATAAGTTCGAGGGGCCACAGGATCTCCTGAGCGAATCGGGAAAACTTCGATATTTTCCTCTGGCGATCTTCTTCGCGCTAAACCGACAAGGGAAGGTACGGCACCCCGCGATCAATTCCACCCACGTCACACTTATCAGGCGATAGACTACAGCCTCTCCTTTCCTCCCTGCCTCTCTATTGCCTCCTGTTCTTCATGAAAAAACAATCCCGGCGTTTACGCAAGAAAAAAAGGGGTCAGTGGAAATAGAAGTCTGTAACGAAACAGAGCTAAAGACTATTTCATGACGACGGAATGGTATCAATTAATCTGTGGATTAATGTTCGTCCGAATCGCACGTGACTGTGTACAGCTCTGAGAGCGACACTGCCTGAGTAGAAAATGTAACTCATTACCGCCTAAGCACAAGCTAGTAGAGTTATGTTTCGAATCGCCATTAGCTAGCCGCCTTAGCTAGTGAATATCCAGCCTTGGAACGCTTTGGTCCTCTAATGACTAAATACAAAAAATTAGGTGGTGACTAGATAGAAAGAAATATCTCACGGCTTTATAATATTACTGACCTAGCCATAACCTAGCCATAACCCAGTTTTTTCAGCTAGTGACTGGAAACGGAAAATCAGGTGGCGATTAGATTTTTAAAAATTGCGGCTATATATATATTTCGTGATTTTTTTGCACATTATTTACATCATCGGACCCTTTTACGATATGCTTCGTTTCATTTTTCAATTATCTCAGATAAACGCTTACGTCTGACATGGTTTCGATCCTGGGACCTCTGAGTTGTGACGTTGCCCACTGAACCAGTTCTACTAGTTCAATTTCTGAATTTTCGTATCATATGTGTAGTGCAACATATGTTACACTACACAATGTTGGATTATTGAAAAATGGGTGGTTAACGAATGTAAATCACACTAGCGGAGTAATGACTCAATTGCGTTCGCATTGAGAGCGATAATCGTATAGATTATATAACCTTAAATTGTATTTGTCCGATCGTTTATTCCGGCTAATGCGGCCCAGTTGGCAAGTGTTGGCTAGGTCATGGCAAAATACCTACTTGAGAATTTTTGCATTCGCAAAGCCATCTGAAACTCTAGTTGGCTAGCCAGCCATGAGTCATTCGCCTGATAGAACCACACGCAGTCACATAACCTCACTTTGTCATTTGTGACCAAGATCGGCTGGGCAGTGACTAGCCAAGGAGTGCTTAGCCGCAGTTAGATAGCGTTGGCTAGGTCATGGCGACAAGCCCACTTGAGAATTGTTTTCTTTTGCAAAGCCATCTGAAACTCTAGTTGGCTAGCCAGCCATGAGCCAATCGCGTGATGGAACTACACGTAGTCACATAACCACACTTTGTCATTCGTTACCAAGTTCGGCTGGGTAGTGACTAGCCAAGAGGTGCAACAGCCGCAGTTAGCTGGCTAGGTCATAGCGACATACCTACTTGAGAATTTTTGCATTCGCAACGCCATCTGTAACTCAAGTTGCTTAGCCAGCCATGAGCCAATCGCGTGATGGAACTACACGTAGTCACATAACCACACTTTGTCATTTGTGACCAAGATCGGTTGGGCAGTGACTAGCCAAGGAGTGACATGCCCACTTGAGAATTTTTTTCTTTTGGAAAGCCTTCTGAAACTCCAGTTGGCTAGCCAGCCATGAGTCATTCGCTCGATAGAACTACACGCAGTCACATAACCTCACACTGTCATTCGTTACCAAGATCGGCTGGACAGTGACTAGAAAAGGGCTAGATAACAAAACATTCACAATATTATTAGCTCATAGCGAGCCGGGTCAGTTCGTATGAGGTCAATTGGGCGAGCTAGTTACTAGGTCATAACTCAAACAGGTTAGCACAATTTCTACTTGGCTGGCGCTCGAGGTTCAGAGGTGTCAGAATTATATGTTTTTTCAATATTTGAAAATGGCGGCTCGAAGGCTTCTGAGGCAGTTGTCACCTGCGTTGTTCCACGACGTACAACCTAGAGTCTGGTGCATTGATCTAAAACTCCAGAGCCAAGAAGGTTTGAATTTTTTAGACCCACACGCTCTACGTGAACCTTAGAAATCCTAAAGAAATGGGAGAATTCGAAAAATGGTACGTGTTTGAAACAATGTTCTATTTTTCATGAAATTTTTACTTCAGTATTTGTTAATGGACAAGTCGTTTGTTGATAATAATTTTCAAGGAACTTTAGGTTCACATAGACGATAATTATGTTATCTAAAAGTGTGCGGAATGCTAAAATTATCGATCAAATAGTTTTTGAGTTATCTTGTACGAGGTTCACGAAAAAGTGGTTTTTTGGAAAACGCGTTTGAAGTTTTAAGACTCAAAAACTTCTTGACCAAAGAACCTACCGCTTAATCTGCGATTCCTCGGCCACAAAGTAGTCCCTCAGTAAGTTATAAAGAGATTTCAATCCCCCCTGCCCCTTTGGACTGCTGTGGACGCAACGGAAGTTAGGTTAGATTAGCAAAGTGAGGGAAAGAGTGATAGGAAAGGCTTCAATTGAGAAGGGTTGTACGTAAAAACCCGCGGGGTATACGCTGGAACCCAGAAAATAAATAAAATATATATATACAGCTCTGAGGAACCTCGACTACCCAACAACGTGGCAGACCAGGATCCAACGTGAGAAATGTTTACCGCCTCTTCTCTCTTTTTATTCCAGACTCGCTCAGGCATGAAAAGCCAGGAAGGAAATAAAGTGGCTCGGTTTATCTTGCCTTTGCACGGTCCGACAGATCGTTTCGATTCACCGCTCTTTCAAATCTCCACCGCTGTCGCAGCAATCAATGCTTTTGGCAGTTCTCATGACGCGTACCAAACGACTCAAAAACGTCCTAATGCTAGGCAAAAAATGATGTTTCTGGAGGAAGAGATGTTCGCAATTCCCTAATTAGCGAATCGGAAGTACTGGAATTTGTATGCCGAGTTGCCTGAATAAATCGGATCCGGATTATCATAAAATTCGCGCATTCATAATTTGTCGGCTTGTTGATCGACCGGATGCTCGAGCCGGAAGCCAATAATACCGGGCTTTACATCCGATAACTCGGGTATTAATATGTGTTCTCGAGGAAGCTCGATCCTACGCAGACAAATGTGGTACACGTGTGCCCCAATTCTTGAAATTCATTATTTAAAAATTATTCGAAAATGATTTAATTGAAAATTGTGTGAAAATTAATTAGTTGACAATTGTTTGAAAATTATTTGAAAATTAAGTAGTTCGAAATTATTTTACAATGAATTTAAAATTAATTTGAACCTATGGTTCTCGAATAATTCTCTTTGAGTCAATACAAATGTATTTCTCATTATCTGTTCAAATACAAAGAAAAAAGACAGCGTGTACACCAACAAATTATATCAAATGTATGTAAATCTATGTAAGTGAGAATGGGAAGGGCCAGTATGTAAACACCCTTTAAGGGTATACACGGAAATAAATAATACCACACTAAGTCAGCGTGTACATTTTTGCCGCAAATTTATTAATAGTTTACCAATTTTTTAAATTACATTTCAATTAAAAATACGCAAAAGGACGATAGTCATCCTGCTCCAATTAAACAAGTAAAAAAATCTGGAATATAAATTAAATATAGGGTAAGTTTCCGCCCCACCCCTCCAATCGAGCTGTAATTTTGCACAAACCTTCCTTTTAATATTTTAAAACAACCCCTAAAGGGATTTTGGCAACGCGGCGATTTTTGACATAGTCTTTGGGTTCAGGTTTGTTTGCGTTTGTTTGGGTTTGTTTGGACAAAACGGAGAGCGCGATAACATACATAGGTATAAACGGAGACGTGGCAGATATAGATATAGTCAGCGCGCGTTAAAAAAAACTTAAAAATTCAATATCTCGGAAACTATGGCGAGTCGCCGAAAATCCCTCTAGTGGTCGCCTCGAAATACTAAACGGAAGGTTTGTGAAAAATTTCAGCTCGATCGGCGGGAAGGGGGGTTTTCGAAACCGTACTCTTAAAATAAACTTCAAAATTCAATATCTCGAAAATAATTTTGAGTCGCCAAAAATCCCTTTAGGAGTTGTCTTAAAATATTAAAAGGAAGGTTTGTGCAAAATTTCAGCTCAATCGGGAGGGGGGGGAGTGTCGAAACCTTATCCAAAATAAATGTAAAAAAATGGTATTCGGAAAGATTACAATATCGTACACCTGATTTCCATTCCTGAACTTTACGCCTTACCGAAAGCTTTTTTCGCGCGAAAGCTTTTTTCGTGGGCGAAAGAAAAAAAACGATTTGTCAGTGCAAACGATCGGTGAGCATTGGGTAAAATTGCATACGAGTAAAGTGCGAATTTCAAGCTGGAGTTTTTTTTACTTGCACGAGCTCGACTATGAGGACGTCTTTTGAATTCGATCATTGGGGAATGGAGCTTCGGCACTTTTTGGAGCGTGTACAGAGATCGAGAGCATATGTCGGAGCGAAGAGTAGGATATTTCAGAGAGTTTCGAAGCTCGACGTTACTGCCCCGAGGAAATGTATGTACATATACAACGTGTACGTGCATGCTTGATACGTTGGACCACCTTGCACCCCAAACGGTACACAAAGGTGAGTATAGGTATCGGAGGTGAAGCAACCTACGAAAGGGTTCAAATCGATCGTAAGTGCACTTACAGACTGACGTATTCCTGTACATACTCGTGTACATCGATATAGAGGGAATACAGGGTCTATAATGCTCTATGGCCTGGGCTCCACAGACCACGATGGATGGTCTCCGCGAGGCTTCTGGTATTTCTAAACTTGCGAGAATCTCCATCGTGCCGAGGAAAACGAGAGGGTTCGTCGTTCCCTCGACGACTTCCACTCTTGTTGTCCAAAACTATCGGAATATTCGATGCGTTCGCGACGAACTTCCACTCTCAGCTGTTGCTTTGCAAAGCTTAGGAACGTGCGCGCACTTTACCTACATATATGTAGGTAAAGTGGGCTCACGTTCCTAAGCTCTGCCGTATAGGGCAGAGCTGTGCCGATATACTGGACAAGCTGATACTCAAGTCCGGGTAAAAAGAACATAATAAATTCATAAAATTTCTTTACGAGGTAATTTCGATGAAACACTAAAATACTTGGAAAATAAAAAATGAAATATCTATTATTTTAAATGGAAATTAAAAATGCAAGATTTTAATATTTTGAATATTTAATATCTATATATATAAAAGAAAGTGGTGTTAGTTACACCACTTATAACTCAAGAACGGCTGAACGGATTCAGCTGAAAATTGGTGGGGAGGTAGCTTAGAACCAGGAGACGGACATAGGATACTTTTTATCCCGTTCGACCGCGTTTCAGTCAAGTCACTATAAAACGTGGTATAACAAAAACACATCTGACATGACACAAAACGCAAATGACAGTGGAATAACAAAACTTAAATGACAGCTAAACGTAATTTTGTCTTTGGTTAAGTATGGTAAAAAATTTGACAATTATAAAAATGATAGCTAAACGTAATTGATAATATCATCAGTAATTTGTTTTCGCTTTGAATCATCATTAACAATGCCGCGACCAAGACGATCAAATCTTTCCCGACAAAGCCGTAATGCAAGAAGGATAGAAAACATTGCGAATGAAATGACTGAAGAAGCACAAGGAATTGCCCGTGAAGAGCGCCGCGTTAGTATGGCTCGACTTCGTGCTTCTCAATCACAAGAGCAAACCGAGGCAGCCCGTACAACGACTCGGTTGGCAATGCGAAATCGTCGAGCGAATAACAGAGATGAAGAAGTAAATAATTTTCGACGCACAAGAAGAAATGTATCAAGTGCTGATTTGAATCGAGCAGCATTTCGATATGATTGCAGCACTGATTATTGCTTGCATCCTAGCGTTTGCATTGGGCCAATGGACGTTGTTTGCGAGTATTGTGACGCATTGAAGTTTTCAGGAGAAACGCCCTTACTATCGGTAATAGTCGAGTACCGGTCGACGAATCAAGCGGATTGATTTCTTTTCCTCAGAATTTCTGTAACTTTGTCTCATCGAAAGACGAACTTATCAACAAAGTATTTCCAAACATCATTACTAACTACAAAAATAATGAATGGTTGAGTGAACGAGCAATTTTAGCGGCTAAGAATAAAGATGTAGATGACCTAAACTACATAATTCAGAATGATATCATTGGAACATTGCATTTATTCAAATCAATTGACTGTGTAACAAACGAAGATGAAGCCACCAACTATCCAATTGAATTTTTAAACTCTTTGGATGTGCCTGGCTTACCACCGCACAATTTACGCCTCAAGGTTGGCTCCGTAGTAATTATGCTGCGAAACATAAACCCACCAAAACTTTGCAACGGTACGCGTTTGGTGGTAAGTAAATTGATGAACAATGTGATTTACGCGACGATACTCAAAGGAAAATTCGAAGGTGAGGAAGTTCTCATTCCGAGGATCCCGATGATCCCAACCGATATGCCGTTTGAGTTTAAAAGACTTCAATTTCCGATCCGTCTTGCATTCGCCATGACCATTGACAAATCACAAGGACAATCTTTGAAAGTTTGTGGTCTGAATCTTGAAAATAAATGTTTTTCACATGGGCAATTATATGTGGCATGTTCACGGGTCGGAAGCCCATCTGCGTTGTTTGTATTTGCGCCTGATAATAAAACAAAAAATGTCGTGTGTCACAAGGTGCTTAACTGAAGAGTACAACCGATGCACCAAAATACATAAACAATAAAGAATCATTAAAATACTTGATTGTTTATATTTATATTTTTCCTAATAAAAAATTGAATTGAATAAAATCCAAAATCTGTTTATTTATTGCCTCTAAGGCGGAACAGAGTTCGCCGGGTCAGCTAGTTTTTAATAAATATGAAATATGCAGGATTTCAATATTTTAACATATTTAATGCTTAATATTTTAAATAAGTATTACATATGCACGATTTTCATATTTGTTAATATTCGAAATCTTGCCTGTTTGGAGTTGATTCTTTTTCACATCGAATGTGGATTTTTAGGGATGATAAATCTATCAGTGGATACTTTGTATTGTAAACAAGCTTCATGTTGGTTAAAATGCTGCATTTAAATGTTTTTCAATGTTTGCCATTTCACTTTAGGAGTGTTTTAATATTTTTAATATTTAATATTTGATTTTCAAAATATTTTGATGTTTTAAAATATATTATGTGAAATTACCGTTTACGAGGTAAATATTTTTGAAATCTCGAAATACTTCTAAAATATTAAATAGTGATTTAAAAAATACTCCTTAAATAAAATATCAAATATTCAATATTGCATAAAGCTGCGCAATAAATATTTACTGTTTTATTTTAGAAGTATTTTAATATCAAAAAGTATTTACCTCGTAAATACAAGGTAATTTCGATAAAATATTTTTGAATATAGAAATTGTTCTAAAATTATATAATAACTATTAAAATCTTGATTCAAAACTATGGCTGATTTCAACCTACATAAAGCTTCTATACAATTGAAAAACCCAAACCATCAACTGATGACTTTACCATCGCGAAATAAACCGCAGGGGACGTGAAAAAAAAATTAATTCCAAGTTGTTCTCCACCCGAATATTTTTCCACTTTTCCGAAATGCTTTTTTAATCCATCCAATATTTTTTTCCGCACAATAGTTGTTCGCTCGAAGTTAATGGAATAAGCGAAAGTATCGGCAAGAAATAAGCTCAAGTCAATAATGCAAGGTAGAAATGAAACGGGAAAAGTCCACGAGTAGCTTTGCTGGTTCTACCTGTAGACGTGTCGTAACTGAAGCAATCAAAGAATTATGTTTCGAAGTATACGCGAAAAAGTCCCGAAGGCAAACTCGTAAAACAATAAATCCTTCTCCCGCGGTATACTCTGAATTTTTTTAATGCTGTTATATGCGTCTGTAAGATCGGGCCAAGCGATATATAAAGTACAACATTGAACGTTTGTGGACGGAAAGACGGAAATGGCAAATTTTTAACCGATTTTCTTTGCTTCTGTATCCATTGCACGCACGAGCAGCAGCTGTAATAATTTATTTTCACTTGTACAACACAAGCGAAATTTCGTCCCGGTAATTGAATTCGACGGTAAAAACATATGCTGTATCTGCAGATTTATCGTATGACTCCACCACGCTACTGAAGACACGTATAGAGAAGAAAGTCTTACAAGGAACATCCCTCAGGTGACACACTTCGATTTTGTTGAAATTTGAATATGTTATAAAGCACCGAAAAGTAAGCGATACGTATTTTTTTTTATCGGCGGAAAAACGGTTTTAAGAGCTGAAACGCACCCTCAAAAATGGGGATGTTTTTCGTTTTTCGTCGATAAAGTTCTAACGGTACGAGATATTAAAAAAATTCAAATTGCAACAATGTTCATTTTTTCGTGTACTGTACATTGGAGATGAGGACAATAACGTTAACGACGAAAAACGAAAAACACCCCCATTTTCGAGGGTTCGTTTCACCCCTTAAAAATCGGGTTCCGCAGATATAAAAAAATACGTGTCGCCTATTTTTACCCATTCTGCAAGCATGCCAAATTTCATCGAAACCGGAAAGTTCGCAACCTTTCCTTGAAAGTGCAACTATTCCATGGCATTGAAAATGTAATCAGACTTTTCGGATAATAAAAAAAACAGGTACATGTAAATAATATGAGTTGGTATTTTTTGTTTTTCAAAAAATATTGATGCATTGAGGTATATAATTGGGTTTGTTTGTTTGTTGGAGTTTGTTTGCACAATAATTTTTATACGATTTTTATAATATATTTGTAATATAAGTTGTAACATAATTGTTAAATTAATAAGATTAGAATTGGGTGGGGAGAGGGCATTTTTCAACAGATCACAGGCATTCAGCATATCGCAGCTTCCCCCACTCTACTACAACACAGTGGCAGTGGAGTGGGGGTAGCGTTAGTTTCGTGTGACATCCAGCTAACGCAAACCCCTATACCCAGCCTACCTCAACAAACATATACAGTTTTAAAAGCATTTTCAATGCTAAAATGCTAAAAACGTATGTGCAGCAGACAATCAGAAGAATATGGGGCCGTCTATACTGATGTGGGTTTGCCACAGTTTCCCCCAGGAAGAGTGGTAGGAAAGGGCTCAATTGGGAAGGGTGATACGTAAATACCCGCAAGGATGTGCGTTGGAACTGAGGAAATAAATAAATAAATCAATTTTATGTAAGAAAGCATACAAAAATATTTAAAAAATATATCTATATAGGTGTGTGTCCTAGTGAAGAAATATATATATATATATATATTGTTAAAATGTTTTTTTATTCCAAAAAGTGTAGTATTGGCAGAAAATATTGTACTCTGAGAGGACAATCTGCATCGTAATATCATTCAATACTTATCATATTTTGAATACCGGTGTACCCATATTTATTAAAATATTGGGATGTTGAATAAGTTCTCGATGTTTTTCGTGAAAATTAATGCTTTATTTAAAAAAATGATTCCTAAGGCTTTCAAACGTTTCAAAACTGTTGTGTGACCCATTCCTAATTATTCTGCAAGTTCAGCTAGCGTCTGACAAGAGTTTTCATGAAGCCTTTAATTCAACACATTGAAATCATTATTTCTGAGCGTCTAAACCAATTTCTGGATGTTGTTTCCGACAGAGCATGGTCGCGATAAGTCTCAACAAGAATTCTGTGTGCTCCAGCTGCAGGAAAACAGCGAGAACTTATTAACGTCCTGAAATGCCCCGACAACGCGACTTTCGAGATTCCCATTTTATAAAACTGCATCAGATTTTGTCAACGTAACGAAATTTCTTTAAAATCTGAGGTGATTTATTTTTTCCAACGCAGAACTGTTAGATAAAAATTCCCAGTCACTTTCACTTGCGGGATGTTTTTTTTTTTCAATCTTGAAGTACGAACACGAATCTCTTGAGGGAGTATAGCGGCAACGCTTGCACTTCGAGTACCCCCGTATTTTTATGTATATACTTATTATAATTTTTGACACCCTATCTTTTTTCTCGAGCTCGTCCCGCGGAAAATTGAATCGGCTCGTTATGCGGCGAGCGTAGCACGCAGTGCCGAGTGGGAAAAAAACGACCCTTGCGAGCGAGAAACTTGTCGCGAATAACTGGATATATTTTGATATTCTAATTTTGTAGTTATAGATAAGAAGTCGTTTGAATATTCTCATCCTAGAATTACAATTAGGCGGACGGATTTTTTTTTTTCGATCTTCCTGATTGAGACGTTTTTCGCATTTCAACGAAGAAAAAAGTAAGATTTTTTACACGCACATACACCCGATTAAAAAGGAACTACCAAGTTTGAAGTTCCACTGTATGACACATGGAAAAAAAAGTTAATTGTCAGTGACACACGAAGAGGGAACATTCTGTAAACTTTTCGTCAATAATATAATTAATTATCATTAAAAAAATATATTTAAATCATTCAAATGAATTAAATTTTATTTAAAAATTAAAAAATAAAAGATATATATAAAAATAATTAAAATAGATGGTGTTGAAATTTGCATCGTTGGAAGGCAACGAAAATTCTTCATTTTTTCAGTTATTTATTTTCTCCACCATCCAAATTTTGTTTTTGTCGGTGCAGGTGAGGAATGATGATAATAATTTTCGAAAAAATTTCAGTGATTTTTGTGACCTAAATGAGCAGAAAAAAGTTAGGTAGGAAGAAAAATATATTTTCGTTCCATTCCAACGATGCAAACTTCGATACCATAAAGTAGTTGACAATAAATAATAATAGATATAACTTGCAATGGAAATGTTTTTCATAAGCAACTACAATATTTGAACTAAACAAGGGACTTGAGCGAGGGGAAACGGACGGGTCAGAGTGTCAAGACAGCAGAAGATGTCGGCACGTAATCCACGAGGTGAATGTGTATCGGGTAACCAGTTTGATTCTGTACCAACGAATGCACACAAATTATGCATGTGCCTGGCGTGTAAATTCGATGGATTTCCATTCGTTGTCGCCCAAAGGCAGAGAAGCTTCGTACCTACCTCAACGCCATGAACGTGAGCTGGGTAAAAATACTCGACGTAGTAACGTGTTTGCAAAAGTTCAACGTGACCCACTTGGATGCTTTACGCGCCACTTGCATGTACATTTATTATTATCGGTTGCCGTATATCACAGGCCACTTTGGATTCTAACCAGGAACATCGCTCAAGTGTCCGCCTTCGATTTTGCTGAAACTCAAATATTCGATAAAGCATTAAAAACTATTAGACACGTATTTTTTTGTATCGGTGGAAAAACGGTTGTAAGGGGAGAAACCCCACCTTAAAGAAAGGTCCCGTAATTTTTTCCATGCTTCTGTAGTGAATTTTTCATCGCTCTACATTAGAAAAAGTTTGGTTTTTGTTTCGCTCAGCTCACAAGGAACATCGCTCAGGTGACACCCTTCGATTTTGTTGAAATTTGGAAATGTTATAAAGCACTGAAAAGTAAGCGATACGTATTTTTTTTTAATCGGCGGAGAAATGATTTTAGGGGGTGAAACGAACCCTCGAAAATAGGGGTGTTTTTCGTTTTTCGTCGATAACGTTATCGTTCTCATCTCCAATGTATAGTGCACCAAAAAATAAACATTGTTGCAATTTGAATTTTTTTAATATCTCCTACCGTTAAAACGTTATCGACGAAAAACGAAAAACATCCCCATTTTTGAGGGTGCATTTCAGCCCTTAAGGGGTTACCCCCACTTGCGATTTTGAAAAAATCAATTTTTTTTATTGCATTTTTTTGAAGTATAAGTATCCGGGCCCATACAGAAGTATGGGCCCGGAATAGATGACTCT
Source organism: Ophion slaviceki (assembly GCA_944452715.1). NCBI lineage: Eukaryota > Metazoa > Arthropoda > Insecta > Hymenoptera > Ichneumonidae > Ophion > Ophion slaviceki. Next base: position 11,182,279 of record OX101794.1, on the reverse strand, counting down.
ATGTAAGTTTACAAAAAAAAAATATTTTCTTCGTGTAAACTGAAATTGAAACTTTAAACGCGTTTTTCTCAAAATGGCATTTCTGAAGTCGGTGACCAAGATTACTCGAACACTAATGAACCGATCTTCTTGAAATTTTGCAGGCTTATTTAATACATAAAAATGTAGTCTTTAATCGTTCGATTTTTTTTTCGAAAAAAATGGCCGTTTTATAGCCAAAAAACGGCCTTTTTTTTCGTTAAAATCGAACCATTAATTTTGACTGTCCGCCATTTCGTGAAAAATGAATATTTTTTAAAATCCTTCGATTGAAGACTAGTTTATACTTATATTTGACTAAATCCATCCGCAATTTTTTTTCAGATGATCCACTTCGCCGCAATGTTGGTCACCGCAAACCGTGTATATAAAACATTGTTTCCTTGACGGCCATTTGCCACTAAACAATGTAATATTTTTCAATAAAAAAATTACTGAAAGTTCTTCAAGATGTGTTCTTTAAGATGGTATATTGATCGATTAAAAAAGTTTTGTAGTTTCCTTTAAAAAAATGCATGAAAAAGGCCTTTTTTTGCGCTACAAGTGGGGGTAACGCCTTAAAACCGTTTGTCCGCCGATAAAAAGATACGCATCGCTTACTTTTCGGTGCTTTATAACATTTCCAAATTTCAACAAAATCGAAGGGTGTCACCTGAGGGATGTTCCTTGTCAGTGGAGTGCATTCGGGTAAAACTGCAAAATCACTTCTCGACACGCATTTCTTTAAGCGGTCGTTTTCCCCTTTACAACCGTTTTCCGCCGATAAAAAGAAATTCATGTGAAATATTTTTCAATGTTTTATCATTCATATGAGTTTCAACAAAATCGAAGGCGGACACTTAAGGCCTTATAGGTATAATGTTGTAAAAAATGTACCGTTTTTTTTATTGGCGTGACCGATGTATAAACATTCCAAAAATTATATAGTTCGGAGACAAATGGATTTAAAACTTCAAACGCGTTTTTCTCGGAACGCGTTTTAAGTTTTCAAAATCGGGTGTACTCGTAGCTCCTACGATTTTCAACCGATTTACTCCAAACTTCACCTGTGGCTTCTTAGATAGATTTTTAGCGGAGTACACACGTTTTTTACGATCGATTGACAATTGCGGTTTTTATAAAAAAAATGAAGGCCGTTTTTTTAGCCGAAAATGCTTTTTTTTCAAAATGATGCCAAATTTGCAAAAATAAATATTTTGTAATAATCGTGTGTACTTCGCTAGATAAACTCATGTAGATTACGAAAAACGTGATTTTTTGTTGTGGGTGCTCATTGCGTCTCCAACAAATCCGCCGGTGGAGGTCCTAAAAAAGGCGTTCTCCTTCCAATGGCCACTGAGCGGCCATATTGAATTTTTTTAGAATAAAAAATTGTTTTGAGTACCTACAGATATATAAAATAATCCCTCCAAACCTCATTCCGATTGCTTTATAAGTATTTTTTTTTAATTCCGAAAAGCGTTGTTTTCCGACCCTCCAAGGGTATATAAGGCCTTAACGGGTCCATCCCATGTGACGCTTATTTCTATTATGAAAAATTTAAGGGGGTCATCCCATGTGACACATTTTTCTTCGCTTTTTTGGATTTTTTTAATGAACCATTAAAACACACTATCTTTGAATTTTTATCACACATTTATTAACATTTTTACAGTCCCTCAGAATTATATCAAACACAAATAACGAGTTCAATCGACTTTACACCGTTCGGAAGACGCTCATGTGTAAAAAAAGTTGGTTGACGGCTGCCATGATTTCGGAGGTTTTCCTCATCTGAAATGAAAAAATCAAACGGCATTTTAATTTGTAGATCTAAGGCTGCCGGAACTAGAGTAAAGTAAAAAATCTCCAAAACTTTTTTTAAAACGGTTTTTGAAAGTTAAGTCCCAAGCTTCGTCATCTTTTTTTCGACTTTTTCAGCTAAAAAAATGAATCAGATATCAGAAATATTCTAGTTCGGGTGAGTACTATTATAAGTGTGCTGACTATATCATAAAAATTTAAGCGGAATCCGTTGAATAGTTTTTGAGATATCATGGAAGCCAATTTGAAAAATACAGTTTTGAGAAAAACGCGTTTAAATGTTCAAGTACGATTCACACGAAGAAAATGTTGACTCGCCATTAGTCTACTATGCCGGGTCCAGATGAAACATTTTTTGCAATTTGTGTAAAAAACAATTTTTCGATTTTTCAGACTCGTCACATGAGCTGTTCCTTGTAAGCGTCTGCTTGTTCATCTCTTATTCGTTAGTCAAACGTAGCTAGGAAGGATTTTTTCATTTTTACCGCATTCGTTTTATTGTCGATTCATTACGCCTCGACTAGACGTAAATATAATTGTTAACTGTTAATTAATTAACTGCGGAAGTGTTTTTCTCCAACTGAATAGTTATGATAAAATATAATGCGGCTAGATGTTGATCGTATTGTTGTATGCGTACATTCTGTGGTCTGTATACTACGCGGTAGTAAACGAGGCTACCGTCGATTTTTGCACATCATCATCACGACCCACAGTACATTAAGCAGCTCCTCGCAAAGAAGAAAGCGCCGATATTCCACGGAGTAAAAAGCGCTTTCTTTTTTTCGCGATGCTACATTTATCAACTGTGATATAAAAAGAGACTTCAGACTCCTCTTTTGTCTCCTGTGTATGCTTCTCCAGGATAAAACTGATATCAGAACCACTAAATAATGTTCATTGTGAATAAGATCGATGGTAGCGTCGAAGCCCACGCAACAAAATTCACCTACACGGAAAAAAAGAAATAGTACAAAATACAGGGGCTACACAGTTCGTATTGGACTCGAGCGATTGCACAGCGATATTCACTGAAACACAGTGCTCAAAATACAGTGTGCTCAAAGTAAATTATTACAGTTCCTATACTGTCCTCTTTGGACTCGAATCGCTCTACTGTATCTTTTACTGGAACACACGGTCCAAAATACAGTGTAGTCAAAAGTAAATTTTGACAGTTCAACACTGTAATATAAATTTAACAGAACTTGTAATTTGACAGTTGGTTAATCTGTATTATGTACAATGAATGCATCAGTTATATCGTCAGAGCTTATGTAGACACACAAAAAAAAGTTTATCCATAAAAGAAGTTCGAAAAAAATGTGTAGAAAATATTAAAAAATCAGTCACACACACAAGAACGTAGCTTTTTGTAAACAATTCTCTCTTTTTTATAATTTCTTGAATTATGTCGCACAAATTTCAACGTTCGCATCCTATCGACCACGCACTACTAGCTGGCAATCCTTTGTGCCCTGGCCACGTGCCTCACCCCACGCGCGAGACAAGTCCTAATTAGACAAGAACGTACCTTAAAAAAAAAATTCTCTCTTTCTTTATAATTTCTTGAATTCTGTCGCACAAATTTCGATGTCCGCGTCCCATCAACCACGCACTACTAACTGGCAATCATTTGTGTCCTGGCTTCGTGCCTCGCCTCGTGCCTCATTTGCGTACAGTATAAAAATCAGGGATCGCATTTAAATTTTACAGTTGAATATTTTTACTGAAATCACTAATGTATTTATAATATCAAACTGCAAATAAACCAGTGTAACTGTAAAAATATCAAAGTGCACGGATAACGTCACGAACTGTCGACAGAAAATTAAAACTACCGTGCCACACTGTGAAATTAATGAATCACTCTGTACTCAATACAGTGTACACTGTAACCCTTGCAATTTACGTACAGTATACAAATCAGTGACCTCATTTAAATTTTACAGTTGAATATTTTTTCAATGTGCGTCAGCGCCTCCACCGAAATAAAAAAATTGGTTGCATTTGGTGGCCCCCTTCAGAGCGTACAACTTTTGTCTGCAACTTTGCTTGTGACGTCGATAATTGCGAGTTACTTCGGGTGGCAGAGATAAGAGGGACACCCTGTATAGAAAGTATCAATACAAATACAACAATCATGTAATAATGTGCTAAAGTAATTTGATGTGTCCGTGAATATTAATTTACGAGGTTTTTTTAAATTTTCATTGTAGATTCCATTGCAAGGGGTCTTCCCCCTTATTACATTCCCGTATTTAATTTTCCCCGAGACTGGGATTCGAACCCGCGATCTCCTGATGTTCTAGTTTAGAGGCGAGCGTTTGGTATGATGGCACAAGAGGCCATTAGGCCAGCACACCGGTTCAATATTAATTGGTTTGGTCTAGAAATTTGACAAAATCGACTTTTTTTTCATTTTATTATTCCTTAGATCTTCCTTAATACGCTCATGAAAACCGCTCATTGATATTTCAAAAATTAGCAGAGTAATAGAAATTATAAGCAAGCCGCGCGCTCAGGTAGCGCGGCACATATAACGGTATCAAGACTTTGAACGCGTTTATCTCAGAACTATGTTTTTCAAATCGGCGCCCACGATATCTCGATAACTAATGGACCGATCGAGCTCAAATTTTGCACATACTTTCGGTAGCCTCTTTCTGAGGACTGGTAGCAGAATTGCGTCGAACAATAATTTTGCCCACATTTTATAACTCGTCGAACACCCGAAAATGTACGAAATATCGTTAATCAAAGTTTAACAGGCCACCATTTTCTAACAAATTTTTTTTGAGTACTAATTCTGCTACCAGTGCTCAAAATACTCATACAGAGTGAGAATATGTATATATTTTTTTTCAGATGTATACAACATCACCCAGAGTGGGGGCCAATTGAGGCGGTTTTCGGCGGACCATGTTGTAAAAAACATAAAAAACTACATGAAAATATTTTAAATAATTTTTTTGTAAATGTAGATACATTCTCAAAGGAACAATAAATCCATATGTAAAATTTCACCAAGACAACTTCAACGGTTTAAAAGTTATTCCAACCAAAAAATGACGTAGAAAATCTCGCTCTAGGGCACACTTCTGCCTTAATGTACTATTAAATATAAATAAATGTATACATGATGAATAAGTAATTTAAGTGAATAACTTGTAAGTTAAATTATTCACTAGTCATTTATTTCGATTAATTAAATGACTAATAATTCAGTGAATAAATTTCTTATCAGTAGTTTATTGAGTTCGTTTATTAATCATGCAAATGACTTATTTGTATTTAATTTATTGATTTGTATTTAATATTGAACTAACCTGTGTCCCCTATAAGCTTCTACATGTACTGCCCAGACTTTTACGATTTGCTACAAAATTCCCCAATTCATCACAGATCGGCGCTTACGAGCGCAATATTTTTAACAAATCGATGATAAGTCGGCTAAGCATCTCGACCTCTTCACATTTTCGATGACGGGCTCTCAGATTCTCCAACCTACTTTGATACGTCCATCGTAACTCGCAGCCTCGGTCCGTGTAAACGTATGTCCGTATACACACATGCGTCTTAACGCGGTCCTCTAGTTTCTCGGCTGTTTTTTTACGGCTTTTTCAATAATTTTTTACGAGCATCAAAATAATCAATCTCATTGTTTTTGCATAATCTTTATTAACATTTAAATAAGCTTTACAATTTTTTTGAAGTCAAAATATATAATAGAATAAACGTTATAGTGGCCGACAGGAAGACATCAAGTAAAAGAGGTGCTTGACGGTGACCAAGATTGCGGCTGTTCTGCTTATCTGAAATAAAAAAACCAAACGGCATTTTAATCTTCATACTTAAGACTAGCGATTGAACTAGAGTGAATTCTAAATTACAAAAATTGACTTTTTTATACACTTTTGAAAATTACATTCTATTTTTTACTCATTTTTTCTTGAGTTTTTCGCTCGTACAAAAAAAAACTATCAAAGCAATCATGATAATCCTAGTTCAATCGCTGGCTTATAACATATTAAAGATGCTGTATAAATTTGAACAAGATCGGTGCAGTAGTTTCTGAAATATCGTGGTCACCGTTTCGAAAAATGGTGTTTCGAGAAAAACGCGTTTGAAAGTATACCTGCTCCGTTCCAGGGTCGTAACTTGTGAACCACTTCGAATATCGAAAAATCCTTTCGCACACATTTTCTACACATGTTGTAGATGTGATTTATGAAAAAAATAGATTTTTTCGACCCGAGAAACTAGAGGACTACCTTAATGCTTTATCACCAGACACTGCAAGTTACTATCTCGCTCCATAAGGACCATAGTATGTGCCATGTGTGACGTCTGCGTCACACGTGGCACATATCATGGCCCCTCTGGAGACTCTGGTCATATATACGTACCAATCTTACATGATGTATTACATATCGTCTGCGTGGGTGGCCCTACAATCCAAAGGAGTGAGAAACCTTGTACAAGCCGATACAACACTCATTCGACTTTATCGATTCCCGGAGGAATAATAAAGCGGACAAAAACGTGTCTACGAAAGATTTCAGCGAGAAAAAAAACTGTGATGGATCTGCTGTAGCACGATAATTGAATCGTACGTGTCAACATTAAGCCGAATAATCGTTAATTGAAATAGGCGCATAGGGTTTATAAGGTTCGATAAGTAAACCGAAAAATGTGGAGATAACGGACAAACAAGCGAATCCCATGGCAATTCATCTTGGTCGCGCGTCGACATCTACCGAAATCAATCACAAGAAGATCAAGACGGTGTCCCATTTTCCACATTGATATATCACGCTCCACTGAGTTCCACCAGCCCCAAGTTCCACAACTTATTCTCAGCTTATAAGTTTCAATGTGGGAATTAGCCCCACTGTTCTCAAGATCTTTTCGATCTGGTGTACAGAACCCCTGGAGGATGTGGGTAGGAAATTCTTTCCAGCTCAACCGCCCCCCCCCCCCAACAGCCGCGAAACTTTGTCTAGTGGAATACAAGGATCACCACATCCCTCAGCCACGTGCACAAGATTTTCCAGAAAGCCAAACAAATTGTCTGATATCAGTAGAATCACGAAAGAATCTTGCTGACAAATTTTGTGCCGGAAGCAGGTCACGGGATCGATTTTGGCGAACCCATCTTTTCGCAAAAGATCACGGTCCATTTTTGCACCCACAATGGGTCAGGGGTCTTCTCACTTTAGACACTAAAAAAGGCTATTTTGATGAATTTTTTTGATAGGTTTATATTATAGATATTGTTGTAAAAGTTATTACACTTAACAAGCACACTGTCGAAGTACATTGAAAATTTTATTTATTTAAGTCACTATTTATAGACGAAAATGGTAGTTAGAAAAATGTCCTGAAAAAATTGTAGGTTGATGAAACTGTTTGTACTGTTGATGAAATCTCGGAGATGGAACATCCGAAACAAAAAAATCAAACGGTTTTAGATTCAGTATGTTAATAGCTATAGGGGCATATCATACGATTTGTGATATATGCAAAAATAACAAAATGGCGGACATTTGTCGAACAAAAACAAAAAAAAAGTCTTTTTCACCGTTTTTGGCAAAAAAATAGTAAATATCAAAATTTAACAAAATCCTCGATATGCGCTATGGCTATAATTGTAAAGAATATGTGGTTAAAATTTCATAAGGATAGGTTCAGTAGTTTCGAAGATTTTATGAATAAGCCGTCAAAAAACGTTGTTCCGAGAAAAACGCGTTTGGAATTTGTTTGGGTTACATAAAAACATTTGAAATTTTTTAAATGTATTTTGAAAGTGCATTTATTAAGTGTAAAAACTTTTATATCAATATCTTTAATATAAACCTATCAAAAAATGCATGAAAGTAGCCTTTTTCAGCATCTAAAGTGAGAAGACCCCTTGAGGCCTTAGGCCACAGTAACGGGTATAAAATCATGGGCGAATTTAACAATTTTTTTCGTCTGAAAAAGAGATTCAATCATAAAATGAACACATCTATTTAGTATGAATATCAAGCTTTTAGAAAATATATATATTTTTTTCGATGTACAAAATGGCCGACTACTAATGTTTTCTTTCGTTATCTTTTTTTTAGGCGCTCCGCGGCGTGACATTTAGCGTCCACAATTTTTTACCTAGAACAAAAAACAAAAATTTTCGTCGATCTACATTAGAATACCTAAAGTAGTACGTACGGAATTTAAAAAATATTGTTTTATTCAAAAGTTGTAGGTATTTGAACTTAAAAAATGAATTTTCAGTGAAAAATTTCGTTATAACTGCTCATAAACTGCTCATAAAATGAAAAGTTTTCGTTTAATCAGAAATTCCGTACGTACTTCTCTGCGAAATGCAATTAGGAACATAACTTTCAAATTTGAAGTAAATAGAGTGAAGATTGTTGAAGTTATTTGTCACGACAATTGGAAAAGAGTTTTTTTAGTTTTAAGGCTTTCACGGCTCTTTATGTAATGAGAAGAGTATGTGGCTTCCGGATGGAGGCCGTGTTGAGGATCAGCGTTGTGCCGACGTTTGCGAAACGTCGGCACAACGCTGACTCTCAACACGGCCTCCATCCGGAAGCCACATACTCTTCTCATTGGAAAAAAGCTGTTTCGAGAAGTTTCGAGTAGTCAGCCATTTTGTACATCGAAAAATATATATATATTTTCCAACAGCTTGATATTCATACTAAATAGATGTGTAATTAATTTTATGAGTGAATCACTTTTTCATACGAAAAAAAAGGTTAAATTCATACATGATTTTATACCCGTTACTATTGCCTATGCCCTTAAGCGCTACATATCTCGTTCAGTAGAACGAATGAAGAAATCGATGAGCTAATAGCCATCGCAGTCGCGAAAATATGTTGATTCGAAAGCATTTCTGCATCGTATCCAGGTATGGATGGATCTATAGAGGCAGAGACCGCAAAGTCCTTTTGCGGATCCCAGCACCTCTAATGACTCCAAATTGCCACAGGGCATACATGCCAATGCATATGGATGTGTGCATGTATGTGGCAGTTCCTCATGCCGTTGCCAATGTGCGTACATAAATATACTATCGTGTATTGGACGAAGAAGCCGTGTTCCAAAAGTCCTCGGCCCTCGCTCATTGATACTGACGTTCGAGTTGTACATACATCCTCATGGCGTACACCTCTCCACATACCATTTACTGCCAGTTTGTTCCTAGTAGGATCGCTCGGTTGCATCGGTGATAATGGCGGTCTAAAACGCGGCCTCGTATTAGCTTGAACCGCAGGCACAGACCCTGTCCATTTCATCCAATTGTACTTAACGACCCGGAAACCCCACCAGCCTATGGCTCCGGTGCCCAATCTCTCTAGTACGCGACTAATAAGATCTCAGGTACATAGGCGCCGTCCCAAATCATCATTATCGTCTCCTATGCAAACAAACCTCGACTGGTAAAAGTCTAGGCATGCTCCACGTAACGAACAATATTCGCATATGCCCGTAATGCGGCGAAATGGGGATCTATCGTTAAATTTGTTTGCGTAAATATTTGTGCGTGGCGCGTTTTGCATGATACGGAAGGATTTTTGGCTGTACACATCTTTAGCAATTCTTAGTTGTGTATTTATGGGATTGTTTTGTTTTGTTTGCAGTCAAGGCGCACAAAATTTGCGAACCTAATGGCACATGGTTCCGTCATCCGGAATCACTTCAAATATGGAGCAATTACACGACTTGTGTCAATATCGAAGATCTGAATGTGAGTATATATCTATTTGATTGCCTTGATAGCTTAAGGATGTATGGCAGCTACCGCAGAGTCGTTACAGAACTGATTATGCAATTTGCAAAAATCGCATTTAAAGACTAAATAAAATAATTGTAGTATTCATTGAAGCTAAAAAGGAGATTTACCACAGCTCAAAGTAAAACATGCGGTACAGAAAGAAGAATTTTCAATTTTTAACTGCAAATTTAGTTGCTGATTTGATGTACGTTTTCCCTGACGTTGTCGTGGTTACGACATACGAGCTAAAGAAATACGAAAACGGTCCCATTTAACTCGCAATATCTCGCAAAATATATGGGCACATGTCGATTTTTTTTAACGTATCATGCATATTACAGCGATACCGCACAAAAGTTTTTTTTTACAAAAGAGTACTCCGGAAATACCTTTTTTGCCAATGTAAAGGGAATTTTGGACGTACAGTCCTATGTTCCCCGTGTTAAATGACCCAACTTTGAATTCGTTTATCTCAGCATTCACGTGGGCAAATTTTGTTTTTTTAATCTCAAAAAGTTCTCGATATTTTCCTTTACAATATCAGTGAGTTTCAATTCGAACAGTAGTAAATAACTTAGTTGCCATACATCCTTAACAGAACAGGGTACTTTTGAGATTTGGGGGAAAAATGTTGGGTTTCTGACGATTGTGGAAAAGTTGACCAATGAGTCGAAAAAATAATCTTTTGAATCATTTCAAGGGTATATCCGATAGGAAATTTTCCACCGATTTCGAATGTCACTGAGTTTTTGTAGAAGCTCAAAATTACGGGTGCTAAACGCGAAAAATGTCGTTTTTCCATACTTCTGACGATTTTTTATCGAAAATTTGAGTTTTGGGGAAAATTAATCGTGAATTCGTGTTCAGCGGGTAAAAATACGTCGAAAGGGACTTAAAAATATTTAAAATTCGAATTTTTTTGTCATTTCGCAAAGAAATAAGTAGATTTACTTAATTTTTGTCTGTTTTGAATACTTCATAACTTTTTTTTGTTTCGATGGGGAACTTCACTCTGTGATTATTCTTTTTGTTGTCATTTTCTCCTTAAAATCCCTTTTGATCCATGGAGATTTTCGATTTTTGGCAGAATTCCAAAATTGGACCATCGGTTTTTCGTGAATTTTTCGGCATTTTCCGAGAAATTTAATTTTCGGCATTTTCCGGGAAATTTAATTTTCGGCATTTTCCGGGAAATTTAATTTTCGGCATTTTCCGGGTAATTCAATTTTCGGCATTTTCCGAGAAATTTAATTGCGATATCGCAATCGACCCAACAGCATTGTCGAACTCTACCTTCTTCGAGAAAACTCGTAATGACGCCGGCTAAACGCAAAAAACGTATTGCCATAACCATTTGTCGATTTTTTATAGAAATTGAGGAATTTGGAGTCAATAAATGGCGAATTCGTATTCAGTGGTTAAAAATTCATCTCTAGACACTTATAAGAAAAACGATTAAAAAATCCAAATGTACCCAATCGCTGCTCATTCCTTTTCCGTTTCGATTTGAAACTCGGCTTTGCGCGCATTCTCTTCTCAATCGTCTGCTACAAAAGCTGCTGCTTGTGAACCTTGCCATAACGCCGTATCTTTTTACGATAGACCGTTGGCAATACAACGGTCGTAAAAAAACAGGAAATAAGGTTCAGTGCGAATTGCACTCTTACCTTCTCGAATGCCATATAATGCTTTTTATAGACTTTCGGAAATTCATCGATGTAATTCGCCGTTGAGGGTATTGGAACATATTCCGACTCAGAAGGGATCCAATTCCTTCCGATTTGGTACAAGTACAAATATTCTGGTTTCCCGTAGTTTCGAGAATAGTCGCGGTGGAACGGTGACGAGAAAAGGGTTGGGGGATCATGGGTTTAGCAGTCTCGCGATACTTTTTTACCCACCCCAAGCTAAACCGAGATTAATGGCTGTCGGATTCACATTCTTATGCGTTCGTCCTCCGCAAAGCGTATAGCACCCTTCCGGTGAACCGAGCAGAAAGCTCAGCTTCACCCCCTCACCCTCTCTCTCACTCTCTATCTCTCTCTCTTCCCTTGTTTGGCAAGCTGGCAAGCACAAAAGCTCCGCGGCCATAGTACGCCATACGAACCTTAAGCAACGTCCCTCATTCAGCCTCTTGGCTGCCTACATTCGGCCCCGGTATGTCCTCCTAGCTGTCCCGGATGTATGCGCGGTTTTGCCCATCACAAGCGTCTGGAAGAACAGCCATCTAACGGTAACGTTGAGATAAACGATGACAATGCAAATCTGACTCCAAGGTAGCATTAGAGAGTGAAGGAACAACGTGAAGTTTCCCTGCAAATAAGTACGAGAAAATAGTGGACGTATTACTGGGTGCACAACTAAGTTTCCGGGTTTTTTGGACCAATAAAAAATCGAAAATTGCAAGACAAATACAAAAAATGGTTCGTTCGAAGTATTGTCCCTCGCTATTAACACATTTTTGCCATCTCTCTGGTAATACATAAATACCGCGACGATAAAAAGACGCGTCTTTGGACTGAAACCATTCGTCCGACCAATTGTGCACTGCATCGTAATTGGCCAAGTGTAGCCCACCCAAGCCATGCGCCATCGACCGGAACAAGTGATAGTCTGAAGGGGCCAGGTCTGGCGAATACGGCGGGTGCGGTAGGAGATCCCATTTCAGTGTTTTTATGGTGTCCTGGACGATGGAACTGCGATGGCACGGAGCGTTGTCGTGCTGCAATATCACACGTTCGTGTCTCGTGTCCCATTCTGGCCGTTTTTCGAGAAATGCGTGGTTCAAATTGATTAATTGTTGTCGGTAGCGATGCCCATTGACAGTTTCGCCCAGTTTCAGCAGCTCATAGTACACGATTCCTTTCTGGTCCCACCAAACGCAGAGCATTGTCTTTTTTCCGAAGCGATTTGGCCGTGCGGTCGATGTTGACGCTTCGCCGAGTGAAAGCCACGATTTTCTGCGTTTGGGATTCTCGAAATATATCCATTTTTCATCGCCAGTAAGAATTCGATGCAGGAAACTATTTCTGTTCTGCCGCAAAAGCAAAATTTCGGAAGTGGCTCTTCGATTTTTCATTTGTCTCTCAGTCAACTCATGAGGCACCCAATTTCCTTCCTTGTTCATTTTTTCCATGGCGTGCAAACGTTTCGGAATCCATTGCTGAGTCACATTTAATGCTTCGGCAAGTTGATCTTCTGTTTGAGTGTCATCTTCATCCAATAACGCTTGCAGATCGGCGTCCGCAAATGTTTGCGATCTTCCCGAGCGCTCCTTGTCCCCAGTCTCAAAATCGCCACTTCTGAACCGCTTGAACCAATCTTCACACGTTGTTTTTGATGGTATATGTTCGCCGTAGGCCTCCTCAAGTAACCGACGTGCTTCAGCTGCTGTTTTTTTTAGGTTGAAGCAGAAAAGCAATGCTTCCCGCAAATGCTGTTTATTTGGCACAAACTTTGACATTTTCGAGGTTAGAAAAAAGGTCGTTGTGTTGCGATATGTGTTTATATCACGACTGGGTATTCTTAACAGATGTCCAAGCTATAAAGACACCCAATTTCAGACCTGTATGCCGACTACATGTGTCGCTAGCGCCATCCATGTGTGAAACCCGGGAACTTAGTTGCGCACTTAGTATATGATATCAATTCGTGAAGATTTGTTTTTTCGTAGTCCCATGTGTTTGTTAGTATTGACAAATATGAGACAAAAACCTCCGTAACTCGGTGAATGCTCGGAATTTTTAGAGAATCTTCGTTACGGGTTAAAGTTAAGACCCTCGGATGCAGAACAACGCCATAAAAAATCATACTTTTGAAATTTCAAGCTTGAAACTTCAAGTAGACCCCTTAATGATGATAACCACGGTGTTCGTTGTACATCATTAGCAATTCGCTGTTGGAAACCCACGCGGTGGTTCCGGCGTCGATCCAGGAATATACCGTGCATTACTGAGTGCCATTATCATTTTTCATGTAAACATACAGTTATATGCATACACGAATTATGTGTTATAAATCCCGTACGAGAATTCCGTATTAATAATTCATGTCTCGCGAGTAGTTCTGGCACTCCATACTGATTTATTATTGAACGCACGAGAAACGGCAGTGCGGTAATTCGTTTCATTGAAAAGTTCATGCAAATTCTCGAAACGTTCCTCGCTTGCTCTCTCCTGGCATCCATACTGCAAAAGTTTCGTGGACGTTGTCGGGTTTCTCAATCTTCATGCTGCAATATACGTATGGAGAGGGGGGGGGGAGGGTGAGTGTGCGACAATGCAAAAAGTTTTTTTCCTGTGCGTAGCATTATTATTATTCGAGAAAAGTTACCCTTGTCGGTGGAGAGACGTATTCCCCATAACATTCCCCACAAATCTAAACTGAACCATGAATTCTCCGAACTAATAGCTACATAGAAATAATACCTATTCCGATATAGCGAATATCGACTAATACCTAACACCTAACACCTGCTAATACCTAATACCTGATATAAATTAATACCTAACACCCACTAGCGAAACTGAACCAGAAATTCTCCGAGCTAATAACTACATATAAATAATATTTACTTCGGTATAGCGAATCTGGACTAACCCCTAGTTTCTAATATCCAATACATGTTAATGCCTAATACCTACCTAACACTAATACCTAACACCTAACACCTGCTAACACCTAATACCTCATGTCGACTAATACCTAATACCCAATAGCGAAACTGAACTAGGAAATCTCCGAGCTAATGACTACATAGAAATAAAATCTACTTCGCGATAGCGAATCTGGACTAATACCTAGTTTCTAATATACAATACATGTTGATACCTAATACCGACCTAACACTTAATATCGACTAATACCGAGTTTCTAATGTCCGGTACATGTTAATACCTAATACCTACCTAACACTTAATACAGACTAATCTCTAATACTAATAACTAATACCCTAATATATTATGAATAAACTAAAATATTAAGAATTTGCTGAAATTCATTGCGGATATTCGCGATCAGGTGTTACGACTCCGTGTAAAATTCCAAGTACTTTGTCTGTGTAATTGTTGAGCAATTAATTATTGAAGTTAGGCTTTTATACACGGGTGACATAGCAAAAGGTTCATGAAAACTCTAACACGACTGTCGCAACATAACAAAAATAGTAAGAATTGTCTCTTTTGTCTGTTATCGAGATATTCGTGAGATAAAACAGGAAATTTCAGCTGATTCGCGCAAAACGATTAAGGCGTTACCCCCACTTGTAGCGAAAAAAGGCCTTTTTCATGAATTTTTTTAAAGAAAACTACAAAACTTTTTTAATCGATCAATATACCATCTTAAAGAACACATCTTGAAGAACTTTCAGTAATTTTTTTATTGAAAAATATTACATTGTTTAGTGGCAAATGGCCGTCAATGAAATAATGTTTTTATATACACGGTTTGCGGTGACCAACATTGCGGCGAAGTGGATCATCTGAAAAAAAAATGCGGATGGATTTAGTCAAATATAAGTATAAACTAGTCTGTAATCGAAGGATTTTAAAAAATATTCATTTTTCACAAAATGGCGGACAGTCAAAGTTAATGGTTTCATTTTAACGAAAAAAACGGCTGTTTTTTGCTATAAAACGGCCATTTTTTTCGAAAAAAAATCGAATGATTAAAGACTACATTTTTATGTATTAAATAAGCCTGCAAAATTTCAAGAAGATCGGTTCATTAGTGTTCGAGTAATCTTGGTCACCGACTTCAGAAATGCCATTTTGAGAAAAACGCGTTTAAAGTTTCAATTTCAGTTTACACGAAGAAAATATTTTTTTTTGTAAACTTACATAGAGTCATCTATTCCGGGCCCATACTGAAGTATGGGCCCGGATACTTATACTTCGAAAAAATGCAATAAAAAAAAATCGATTTTTTCAAAATCGCAAGTGGGGTTAACCCCTTAATACCTAACACTTAACATAGACTAACACGTATTACCTATTACCTAATAACTAACACCTGCTAATATCCAATACATATCCACCAATACCTACCTAATTCCTACTTCGACCTACATAGAAATAGTTTTCATTATTGCACACATTATTAAATAGTTATCGCTGTAAGCTCTGGCATGACACAATTTTGCAGGAATCCATTTTTTGTTATTGCAAACAAATGTACAAATACTATGTGCCGAAAATATACCACTTTCTGTCTCCATGGATGAACTTCATTCAATCCGAATGAAACTTAAAGGGTTCGGCCACTCAAGATGCCGAAAAATAGGGATTTTTTTTTTAGAAAAACTACAAAATCAATCGAGATTACAAAAAGGGTGTTTATCATACATATCAGTGACTGTATACAATAATTTTATTGATGCGATTAATTTGATAATGGCGGCTGTGCAGAGTTTATATCAAAACTGCATTTTTTGAGTTGGCCGGAAACATAACTCAGACAACTTTCAACCGATTCACTTGAAATGTTGAATATATTTTGAAAAATACATTGTCTATGGAAGTACGTAGGATTTTTTTTTATATCGCATAGTTCATTTGTTATTAACAATTATCTGACGATTTTTTAGGCACATTCTTCAGTTTCTAAAAATTCGCCTGAATGGTCAGTGATGTTAATAACAAATTAACTATGCAATGTAAGAAAAAATCCCACGTACTTCCATAGACAATGAATTTTTCAAGATATATTCAACATTTCAAGTGAATCGGTCAAAAAATGTCTGAGTTGTGTTTCCGGCCATCTTAAAAAATGCAATTTTGAGATAAACGCTGCAAAGCCGCCATTTTGGAATTAAACGCTTCAAAAAAATGATTGTATGCTGTCACTGATATGTATGATAACCACCCTTCTTTGTAATCTCGATTTATTTTGTAGATTTTCTGAAAAAAAAAATCTCCAAGAGGCCTTTTTTTCGGCCTCTAGAGTGGCCTAAGGCCTTGAGATAATTGTAGAGCAAACGAAAAATGTATCTAGTTGAATACGTTTTATCAGAATGGATCACCCACAAAAAAATATATTATTTGAGGCATATAGTTGCACTTTTCGCCGGTAGAATTCTCATACAATTCTCGATACAATTCTCGTTTAATCTTTAGTTCATATTTATAAAATGTTTGCTCTGCTCACGTATTGTGCATCCGTTCTAATATTCCGTTAAATTTGTATTCGAGGAATATTCGCAAAGCATTTTTCTCTTGGACAATGAGAAATTGAAAGACTACAAGCTGAGATCCAATCAAGTTTCTTTCCTTTCAGGATGTGAAATGTACTATACATCTCATTCGACACACAATACCTCGTTTTATTATTTTTCCCTGAAACCCTACTAAAAGCTATAAGTGTTGCTCGGAGACACATCTAGAACTTCCATCGCGAGAAATGGAAAGAAAATATTGATGAAAATATCACGGCGAGGGATGTTTATTTGCAATTGTGGAAAACTTATTGAAAAAAATTCAGCGAACGAGAAAAAGAGATAGACCTGAACATTCGCGAATGCTCGAGAATTGCGAAACACGTGTCGAAAAATATTCCATTTCTACAAAAATAAAAAACTCGAGTTTTCCGTGACGAAAATCGAGTGATCCATTAGGCAACTGGGTTGTCAAGCTATATTTTTATCTCAACAAGCGCGTGCAATGGAAATTCAGGGTCTAAAAGGTAAAAAAAAAGAGAAAAAAAACGTTGGCTTGGGAACGTGAAGTTATTTCCTACAGATAGTGTACATTGCGAAGCTTTTCCGCGCTCTTCCGTTCTGTACAACGCGCCTCTAGTGCCCCGAATTACGCAGTCACGCATACGTGGATGATGCTCGAGGGACTCCGAGCCTATGCGCTCCTCTCAAGTTTCATGAATTATTTACCGGTCAAACTAGCAGGGGAGTACCTAAAAATTGTATAAGCGTCTGTGACTATGATTGGTAAAATCCACTCACTCCTATGCGACATTAAGGCGGTTGCTCAGCTATCACGAAATATTAAGAATTTGCTGAAATTTATTGCGGATAAACAGTCAATTCTATGCATTCCATATATTTATTAGCTGAAATTTATTTTATGTAACCGAACATTTGTTTATTTGTACAAATAAAACGTAATATTTATTAAAAAACGTTATTAATAAAGGGTTTGGTTCCAATCATTAAAGTAACTCGAACCAACGTTCAATCGGAAAAAAATCTGTTTCTAACTTTTCCCCTACACGACGATATACGAAAAAATAATCATCAATTATATCCGCTTCGCTACATCGTCTTCGGGAAAAAGGTATAGTCAATTCTAGACAATTTGACAGAGTTTTTCCGGAAAATCGTTAAGGGAGGACATCACTGTGACGGGCCGTAAAGGTCATCGTTTCCCATTTTTTTTTCTACTAGATTATTTATTTGGAATTTGGAAAAAAGCTGTGTTATTTAGCATACATTGAACTTATTTGGTGTACATTTTTATTTAAAAAAATTAAAAATTAACGATATTGAGGGATAATAGGGCCGCGGTATAAAAAATGTGGTCCAACGGCCGGATCGATAACTCGACACTGATTGGTTCGAAAAATAAAAATAAAAAAGTTTTATAGTCTATTAAAATGCAGTTCTCTTTGTACGTAACCGTTATTCGAGAAAAAAACCACAAAATGCCGGGTTGTAAAAAAACGGTAATTTTGGCGACATTTTGACCCACGTTCAGGGGCTGAAAAAAACTAAATACGAAGAAAAAATGGCGGCGTACAACAATAGCAACGGTGATTGCGGAAATTTAAGTTTTTTTAAATTGAAAATTGGACAATTGTAGCTAGAGTTATGATTCTGGCCAGGTCGAGTAAAGTCGTTTCGAGAAAAACGTAATTGAAAGTTTTAGTATACGTAAATCGCTGCCCTACCTACTCTCACTAAATCGTCTGTAACTTGCTCAGTTTTTAATATTGCAACCTGGTTTTTTTTTACATATTCTTGAATATGGATACTAGGGTGGCACAATTTTGAGCTCAATTTTTTTTTTCGCACCATTCCATTATCTTCTTTAAAAAAAAATTGTTGCGTAGGCGGCAAGCGGTCAAAAAATATTTAGAGGTCGCTCAAGCCTGCCAAAAATTTAAAGTTGTCGTAAAGTGGGGGGAGCTACGATATGTCGAATGCTTGTGATCGGTTAAAAAATGACCTCTCCTCACCCGTTTCTAATCTTGCTATTAATTTAGAAATTACATTACCTCAACATGTGAATATTTTTTGAAAAATAATAAAAACCAACCCATATTATTTACATGTATCGGTGTTTTATTACCCGAAAAGTCTGATTATATTTTCAATGCCATGAAATACTTGCACTTTGTGTAATATCAGTGGATTTTTACTCTTCTCACTCATCAATTTGACGCTTTGTAAAATTTTCAAACAATTAATTTTAAACAAATTTATTTAAAAAATTGTCGCGAAAGCTGCGAGCCTTCAAAAAATATTTAGAGGTCGCTCAAGCCTCCCAAAAATTCAAATCTTCATTAAAAGATCGATTTTTTTCCATTTCTCACACATGAATTTTACGCTTTATGATTTAAAAAATAACTTCGCGAAAGTTCTAGCCGACCAATAAATGTTTAGTGGTCGCTCAAGAACTTCGAAATTTCCGATTTTTGCAATTTTTAAAATCTTCTCACTCATAAATTTGACGTTTTGTAAAATTTTCAAAACAATTAATCCTTTTTTCTTTAGATACAGATTTTTTCAAATGTACCTCACACTTCTAACTCAAGAATTATAATCTCTGTTCTCATAAAATAATTCATCAGGTCTTGTCCGTAAACCAAATTATGGGTTGTTTCATTGGGTTAGAAGTGCGAGGTAAATTTGAAAAATCTGTTTTGGAAGAAAAAAGGATGAGTTGTTTTGAAAATTTTACAAAGCGTCAAATTTATGAGTGAGAAGAGTAAAAAAAATTGCGAAAATTCGAAATTTCGAAGCTCATGAGCGACCACTAAACATTTATTGGCCGGCCGAAGCTTTCGCGAAGTTATTTTTTAAATTATAGAGCGTAAAATTCATGGGTGGGTCATAGACGAAAAAGAAAAATCAATTTTTTAATGAACATTTGAATTTTTGAGAGGCTTGAGCGACCTCTAAATATTTTTTTATGGCTCGCAGCTTTCGCGACATTTTTTTTTCATTAATGAAGATAATTAGATAGTGAGAAAAAGGAAAAAAAAACAGAGCTCAAAATTAAGCCACTCTAATGTATACTTTGAGAAAAGGCAAAAAAATCGATTTTTTTACTCCTCACAGTGGTCTCGCCTTAAGACGGAATGACACCTCATCGCGGTCGGTATGGTAGAACAATTATAGATTACCAAAAATCTCAGAAAAGGCTCTTCAGATCCCGTCGAAACTTTGCCAAACGACGTCAAATAGATAGACGAATAGCTTCTAGCCCCTCAAATTTTCGGAATTTGAGAAAAAAAATGTAGATTGGTTTATCATAAGCCAATCTACATTTTTTTTCTCAAATTCAGAAAATTTGAGGGGCTAGAAGCTATTCGTCTATCTATTTGACGTCGTTTGGCAAAGTTTCGACGGGATCTGAAGAGCCGTTTCAGAGATTTTTGGGAATCTATAATTGTTCTACCATACCGACCGCGATGAGGTGTCATTCCGTCTTAATTGCATTGGAACTTTTCTTGGTCTCAATGAATAAGATCTGCAAGAAATACGATCTGCAAAATTTTTAACTTCAAGAACTGTGCTCAATGACATGGATTTTAGTTTTTTTCTGTAATAAGAAAAAATAGAGGAACTTATAATAATTCTCATTTGATTGAAGCTTGCATTGCAATTGTGTATTTCTAGTGGCAACAACGAGTG
Source organism: Ophion slaviceki (assembly GCA_944452715.1). NCBI lineage: Eukaryota > Metazoa > Arthropoda > Insecta > Hymenoptera > Ichneumonidae > Ophion > Ophion slaviceki. Next base: position 11,161,786 of record OX101794.1, on the reverse strand, counting down.
AACACGATCTACGAGGTGGGCTACACGATATCTCTCATAGCGCTCCTCATGTCCCTCGGAATTCTTACGTACTTCCGGTAAGCAAATTTTTGTTCACTTCCGTAACACCATTCTCCATACGCAAGATTTCAGCGGATCCTACACGGAGAAAACAGGGGCCTCGAAGTTTAGAATTAATACTATGCTTCTAAAAAAAATATGATTGAATATCAAAAAGTATTGAATGGAAGATAAAAATTGTAATTATGGTATAGTAATAATGAAGAAATTAAAATTTTAACCTATGATATGGCACGTAAACTGATACAAATAATACATTTTATTCGGCATATTGTGATTTTTTGTAGTATTCAAAAAATATTTTGCCCACGTGATTGGAACAAGTGGTTTCCAGTATTGTACAAAAAGTACGGTATAGAGTCACATTTTACTAATAACTTCGTAATATTTTTCGCTATACGCCGAAGATTTATGCTATGCGTATAGTGAAATCTCTACATACACGAAGATTCGTGCTATACGTTTAGTAAAATCCATATGAAAATATAACTCGCGCCTATGCGAGAATAGTTTCAAATGTAATATGCACGCATCATTTTTACTGTACGCTGTGACAATCTTTTTTACACTTCTATAACAAGTGTTAGAATTCCAAACTGGCAGTAAACTGCTATACCTTTCTAGCACTGAATATTAGAATTCTGACAACCAGTGTTAAAATTTGAGGCCGTATTTTTCTCCGTGTACTCGCAAATTTCCTATTCCGAGGTCGGGATAGAATATTTTCTCATTGATTCGACACAGAGTCATAAATTTGGTGATTTTTGTTTGTTAAGTTCCCTGAGATGTGCGAGGATAACCCTCCACATGAATCTCTTCGGTTCCTTTGCGATAAACAATGCACTGTGGCTCATATGGTACGGCACGGTTGCCTCGAATGCTGAGTTACTTCCGGACAATGGGGTGAGTCGAGGGATTCCACCACTGTCAGCGTTAGATGTGGCATTCATATCCAATATCGATACGCACAACCATCTAGACCTGACTGAACGAAGCCAATCTTTTTATCCGCGATTGTAAACTTACGTAGGCAAGATCACGTTGCTATGGTTGGAGCTTAACCGTCCTTCAATAAAATATGAAACGCTATTCCTATTATGAAAAATTTAAGAAGGTCATTCCATGTGACAGCTTTTTTTCGCTTTTTGGGATTTTTTTCGACGAACCTTAAAACGCACTAGCTTTGAATTTTTGCCACACATTTATTAACATTTTAACAGTCCCTCAGAATTTTATCAAACAAAAGTAACGAGTTGAATCGACTTTACACCGTTCGGGAGACACTCTTGTGTACAAAAAGTTAGTTGACGGCTGCCATGATTCCGGGGGATCGAAAATTAAATTTTTGATACGGTCTTAAAAGTTAAGTTCCAAGTTTCGTCATTTTTTTTACTTTTTCAGCTTAAAAAAGCTATAGCAGATATCGGAAATATTCTCGTTCGGGTGAGAACTATAGATGTGCAATCGTTTTTGAGATATCGTGGAAGCCAATTTGAAAAATACAATTTTGAGAAAAACGCGTTGGAGTTTAAGTACGATTTACACAAAAAAAATGTTGACTCACCATTAGTCTGCTATGCCGGGTCTATATTAAACGCACACATTTTTTGCAATATGTGCAAAACATTTTTTTTTTATTTTTTGGACCTGTCACATGGGATGCCTGTCTTAAGGCGGGATATGCATTTAGACGGGAAGAAATGGAGCAATGTTGAGGGGTTTTAAAAACTAAGAAATAACTATTCTAAATTTATCAAAGTGTAGGTATACTTTAATAGCATATTGAAGTATACGAAACAATTTTTTTGAATTTATTTATCATCAATATGGCCGAGCTGTGGCAGAGTATTACAACAAGGTTGCCGCGGGAGTTGTAAATCGGCGTGCAGTGCAGCTTCCCGTAAACTTTGAGTTGTCAAAAAATTAAATTTTTTTTCATTTAGAACTTGTACAGTTTTTATTTGACAGTAATTGAAATGAAGAAAATGTAAATTCAAGAGAATGGCACGCATTTCCAAAAAAAAATCACATTTCACCCAAAATTTCTGTAAAATTTGTAATAAAAAACTATTTTTTTTATTTTCAAAAACAATTTGTGTCAAGTAGACGATAGCAGTGTTATCAATATTTCTACCAAGCTTCAACTCAATCGGCTCAATACTTTCTGAGTAATTCTGCACGCAAATTTCGAAAATGCAATTCTGAGAAAAATGAGTTTAAAGTTTACATAAAATTCGAATTAAATTGCACTAGGTACTTGTGGTAACTGATTACTTAAGTAATATGTTACAAAGTAATTAAATTATTAATTACCGTAGTAATAGTAATTGTTAGTCGTTAATTTAATTACTTTTTGCCCATCTCTGCCTGCCCCTCCGCGCTCTCGCTTCTACCCGCAGCACGCGCTCCAAATCCGAGCGGTGAGGCACAGCGTTGACGGGCTGTAACGTTTAAAGTTTTTCGAATTTCGCTGTGAAACTTTCGTAAAATATTCGACATATATAGTTACATCGATAAAAAAAAAAGAAATCGATTTTTGATCGTTGTAAATGTATATCTCGTCTTAAGGTGTCATCTTCCATCAATCCATCACAACGACCATTGTGACATTTAAATGATTTATCGTGCATCAAATGCTTTGGACAATGCAGTCGTGATTTGTTTCGTTGTTTTCAGATACCATGTAGGCTGCTACATGTCGTCCTTCACTATTTTTTACTGACGAATTACGCTTGGATGTTGTGCGAGGGCTTTTATCTCCATACACTTCTCGTGTGCGCATTCACGAGTGAGCAGAACTTGGTGAAATGCCTTGTAGTCTTCGGGTGGCATATGCCAGCCATATTCGTACTGATTTACGCGATACTGAGGATGGTCAGTGATAGTCCTGCGGACAATTCCCAGTGAGTTTTCCTTCTCGTGTACTTTGTAAGCATTTAACGAGCAGTTTTTCAAAAAACGCCTAAAGGAATACCTTATAACGTCGCCATTTTGTTTTGTTTAAGGAAGAAAAAAGTTAACATTTGAAAGTTGTACTAAGATGTAAAAATTTTTAAATAATGCGATTATTTTATCACCTTTGAAAAAATTCATGAAAAATGACTTATTTTCGGGCTTTACAGGAATTTTTCCCCTTAAGAGAGGACACTATTGTAGCTGCCCATTTTCGGATTTTTTTCTTTCAATTTTTTTTTCAGAGGAATAAAATACATGGTCAAAAGAATTTTTAGGCTTTAGTGGGTATATATTGGAGCATGTGAAAAAAAAATTATTTGTGAAAAGAATACAAAATGGCAGCGCACGAGGCGCTATAGGACAACTGGTTTTCAGCCAACTCTCTCCGCGGCACGCAGTAGAACTGTCGTAAATTTAATCCTGGAACTAAGAGTGAACAGTTTTTGTTACGAGGTCTTCTCTCTTTAAACGCTAAAAAAGGCTATTTTCGTGAATTTTTTTGATAGGTTTATATTGTACATATTGATATAAAAGTTGTTACACGTAATAAATACACTTTCGAAATACATTAAAATTTTTTTTTTATTTATTCAGGTCATTATTTATAGACGAAAATGGTATTTAAAAAAATGTCCTAAAAAATTGTAAGTCTGCGCTGCTGATGAAATCTCGGAGATGGATCATCCGAAACAAAAAAATCAAACGGTTTCAGATTCAGTATGTTAATGGCTATAGCGCATATCATACGATTTTTTATAGATGCAAAAATAACAAAATGGCCGACTTTTTTCGAAAAAACAAACAAAAACGTTTTTTCACCGTTTTTGGCAAAAAAAATAGTAAATATCTAAATTTAAAAAAATCCTTAATATGCGCTGTAGCCATAGTTGTAAAGAATATGCGGTTAAAATTTCATAAGGATCGGTTCAGTAGTTTCGAAGATTTTATCAACAAGCCGTCGAAAAACGTTGTATCGAGAAAAACGCGTTTAAAGTTTGTTTGAGTTACATATTAATATTGATATAAGAAAAATGTTGTATGTATTCCGAAAGTGTATTTATTAAGTGTAACAACTTTTATATCAATATCTATAATGTAAACCTATCAAAAAAAATCATGAAAATAGCCTTTTATAGCGTCTAAAGTGAGAAGACCCCTTAATTTTACTAGTTTTAGGAGTCAATTACGGAGGAAAATGAAAAAAAAAATGAAGAAAAAATAGAGACGCGTTTTAAAAAAAGTTCGTTTTTTCGACCATAATTTTCATTTAAAAAGTGATATATTTTTTACAATTTTCAATCAACCGAAAAAAGAGCTCGTATTCGACTGTTAAAACAAGAAGCTACAGTTAAAATTTCGAGTCGATTGGACGAAAATTGTTTAAGTTCTGCTGCGTGTCGATTTCAAAAGCATGCTTTTGAAAAAACGTGTTTAAAGTCAACAGTTTTATAGACGCTATGGTTGATGACATTTGTTTCCGTAATTTAATGCCACCTGTTGATAGGAAATAAAACTATTTTTAGTCGATAACTTTTTCCCCAAAGACAATAGGTTTACAAGAGTCGAGAACTGCATCCCCTCATGGAAATTTATGTATGTAAAACATATGCAGAAAATATATGCTACATATATATATATCGGTCGCATATATAGTGACGAAAAATAGAATAATACGTATATATTCAGTATATATGCACCAAATATATGACGCATATATGACTCATATATTTTCGATATATTTTTCTGACCAAAACATATATGCTACGTATAAACACTATAAATGACACATATATGAGTCATATACGACGCATATATTTTCGATATATTTTCAATCTATTTTTTGTCAGGAAAATATATCAAAAATGTATGCGTCATATATGACTCATATATGTGTCATTTATGCGCCATATATGACGCATACATTTTTGATACATATTCCTGACAAAAAATATATGCTGTGTATAAACACTATTACAGTTAAACTTAATAAAACTTAAAACTTAAACTTAAAAAAACTTAACTTACAGTTAAAGTACGCTATTATATATGTGGCATATATGTACCATTTATGCAGTATATATGTGGTATGTACGCAGTGTGTATGCAACATATGTGCTAAATATATGTGATATATATGCAGGGTAAATGCTACATATATCATTGATATATGATACATTGGTATACAGTAATACCACGCATATACATCTCATATATAAAAACGTTACGAAAATTAGAATTTGGCACATATATGCAATATATATTTTCAATATATGGCATACATTTCACATGTATTACAATTATTAATAAAATAAATTTGCAGTATATTTTTGCGTATATAAATTTCCATGGGGGGATCTACCGGGGTGGCATCGCCGACGGCGCTTTTCAGCCCTCAAAGATAGCTCGAAAACCACTTTAAAACTGTTTTTTATCTATAAACGAATATGCATTATATTTTTTAAGGTTCGCAGGATTTTTTCAAAGTGTTTCCAAAAAAAAGGATTTTTTTGAACATTTTACAGTGGTGTTCTCCCTTAAGGAATATATCTTATTTTATTTTACTGACAAGGAACATCACTTAATAGTCCGCCTTCGATTCTGTTGAAAGTCACATATGTGGTAAAGCATTGAAAACAGCTGAACCCATCTTTTTTTATCGTCGGAAGAACGGTTTCAAGGGGAAAAGCCACCCCTTAAAGCAAGGCGTGTCAAAGGGCGATTTTGCAACTTAGCCCACAAGCAGTCCACCTATCTGAATGATACACAGACTAAAATTCTTTTAATGTAAAGCGATGAAAAATCGACTATAGAAGTATTGGAAAAAAAATGAAGCAACTTAGCCCACAAGCAGTCCACCTATCTGAATGATACACAGACTAAAATTCTTTTAATGTAAAGCGATGAAAAATCGACTATAGAAGTATTGGAAAAAAAATGAAGGGGTGACACGCCGTTCTTTGAGGGGTGGTTCCGCCCTTAAAACCGTTTGTTCTCCGATGAAAAAAAGTGTCTTATAGTTTTCAATGCTTCATCACATATAAGAGTTTCAACCAAATCGAAGGTGGACACTCAAGTGATGTTCCTTGTGAGTTCGAACGTATCCTTGCGGGTTGTTAGTAACCCCTGTAGCTCGTAGAGCCAGACACGGTAAGTACAGCGAAAATTGAAAATGTTCAAATTGTTTCGTCTGTTCATTAGAGGAAATGCTCATAAAACGAATTATGTCTGCTTACGAACACATCTTTGAATTAACCGACACGAGTAGGGTTCAACAGTTTGAAAATTCGTCAAATTGTCTTGCTCGGGGAGGCATCGAAACTGAAAAGACGAACTGAGGCTCTCCCTCGAATGGGGACGGAGCTACGCACGCCCACTTCGTTAGTTTCGTCTGTTTCGCCGTACAGATCGGGTGTAGTCGGAAAGAGTCGAAAAAGTTCACCCGGATGGACAAAGGAGTCGAATTAAATGCGAGAGGGCCGGGCAAAAGCGTAAAAGCAGTGTAAGGGGCTATACCAGTGTGAACGCTGAAAATTTGGGTGGTTTTCAGCGTTCAGAGTGTAACAGATTCCAGAATATTAGAGGACACTGATTAAGGGTGTTACTAAATAATTTTTGAAGCGTGGGGGGAGAAGCGAAGTTCCTATGCTGATACATTGCGCAACATCACCAGTGCCAACTTATTGTAGCAAAATAATCAAGAAGACTAGAGGAAAGGAGTACGAACGCAGTGTCGACGGAACGTCCGCAAAAGTAAGGACGAGAAGGGTGGCGCTGCGCTCCTAGCGAACCGAAGTAAAGTCAGCAACAAACCAGTGCCGTACGATATGCAGAAAGCACCCTTCGCTACTCCATTTTGAGCGATAATTTGATCAAATTAATTGTAAAACCAGTTGATGAAGGAAATTTCTATATAGATAGAATTCTTATAAGATTTAGATTGTTCTGGAGAATAATAACGAAATACAGAAATGAAGTCAATTTGTTTTTTTTTTCGTCACAGAACCAGTAACAAACAAAATGTATACATAAAAATAAGAAAATTCATACAAGTTTTGGATCCTGACAAAAGTTTTACAAATTATCACACATTATATTGACACATTATGATACGCTGCACAGATAAATAATAACGAAATACACAAGTTATCCCAATACGTTTTATTTTCGTTGCGGAAGCAGTGACCAACAAAATTTATTTGTAGATACAAGAAAATTTGTAAGAATTTGGAATCCAGACAAAAGTTTTACAAATTATCATACATTATGATACACTGTTCAGATAAAGAATAATAACGAAGTACAGAAATTAAGTCAATACGTTTTCTTTTCGTTGCAGAAGCAGTAACAAACAAAAATTTATTTATAAACACGAAAAATTTCATAACATTCGTTTGATCGTTTTCGCCGCAGCTCACGATAAATATATATTACACCGAGACACAATTATTTTTATTAAATCTAACACAATTCGCGAAATTCGTTAGTCCGCACGATCCGCACACGCTTTATTCCAATATGGACGACAAGCGGGAGTCATCGATCAAGAAGACTAGAGCTAAGGAGTCCGAACGCTTACGGCGATCACGATCCAAAAGCGTCCACGGAAATCCAGTTATTAGTGGTTGGTGGTTTCACCGTGTGCGTCGCTGCTCATCACCGAACCGAAATGAACTCAGCGACAAGAACGCAACCGGCGCCATCCCCCATCGATGATTCCCGCTTGTCATCCATGTTGGAATAAAGCGTGTGCGGACCGTGCGGACTAACGAATTTCGCGATTAATAAAAAATAATTGTGTTTCGGGGTAAAATATATTTATCGTGATCTGCGGCGAAAACTATCGAAGGAGTGTTATGTATTGTCTGATGTTTATAAATAAATTTTGTTTGTTACTGCTTCCGCAACGATAAGAAAACATATCGACTGAATTTCGGTATTTCGTTATTATTTTTTATCTGTGCAACGCATAGTATCATAATATGGGAATATGATGTGTGATCATTTGTAAAACTTTTATCTGGATTAAAAAATTCTTATGAATGTCTTGTGTCTATAAATAAATTCTGTTACAGCATCCACAACGAAGAAAAAATATTGTCTCAATTTCTTTATTTCGTTATTATTCTCTATCTGTACAGCGTATCATCAGTGTGAATATGATGTGATTCAAAATTCGTATCAATTTTCTTGTGTCTATAAATGCATTTTGTAAGTTACTGCTTCTGCAATGAAAAAAACATATATTGTCTTAATTTCTGTACTTCGTCATTATTCTCTATCTGTACAGTGTATCATCGGTGGGAATATGATGTGTGAGAATTTGCAAAACCTCAGTCGAGATTGAAAATTCTTATCAATTTTTCTTGTGTCTAAAAATGCATTTTGTTAGTTACTGCTTCCACAACAAAAGAAACCATATTGACTTCATTTCTGCATTTAGTTATTATTCTTTATCTGTACAGCGTATATAATATGTGAATATGATATGTGATCATTTGTAAAAGCTTTATCTGGATTCAAAATTCTCATGAATTTTCTTGTATCTAGAAATAAATTTTGTTTGTTACTGCTTCCGCAACGAAAAAAAACATATTGACTTAATTTTTGTATTAAGTTGTTATTCTTTGTCTGTACAGCGTATCATAATGGGTGATAATTTGTAAAAGTTTTGTCTTGATTCAAAATTCTTATGAATTTTCTTGTGTTTATAAATGAATTTTGTTTGTTAGTGCTTCCGCAACGAAAACAAAAATATATTGACTTCATTTCAGTATTGCGTTATTATTATTTATCTGTACAGCGTATTATAATGTATGAATATGATGTGCAATCATTTGTGAAAGTTTTGTCTGGATTCAAAATTCTCATGAATTTTCGTGTATCCAGAAATAAATTTTGTTTGTTACTACTTCTGCAACGGAAAAAAAACATATTGGCTTAATTTGTGTATTTCGTTATTATTCTTTATCTGTATAGCGTATCAAAATGAGTGATGATTTATAGAAGTTTTGTCTAGATTCAAAATTATTATGAATTTTCTTATGTCTATAAATGAATTTTGTTTGTTACTGCTTCCTCAGCGAAAAAAAACCATTGACTTAATTTCTGTATTTCATTATTATTCTTTATCTGTACAGCGTATCATGATGTCTGGTCATTTGTAAAAGTTTTGTCTGGATTCAAAATTCTCATGAATTTTCTTGGGTCTATAAATAAATTTTCTTTTTTACTGCTTCTGCAATAAAAATAAACATATTGACTAAATTTCTGCATTTCGTTATTATTCTCCAAAACAATCTATATTATCTATATAAGACTTCTATCTATCTAATATATAGAAATTTCCTGCACCAACTGGTTTCACAATTAATTTGATCAAATTACCGTTCCATATGAAGAAGCAAAGGGTGCTTTTTGCATATCGTACGGCACTGTTTTTACAATTAATTTGATCAAATTATCGCTGCATATGAAGTAGCAAAGGGTGCTTTCTGCATATTGTACGGCACTAGTTCGTTCCTGATTTCAATTCGGTTCGGTGGAGAGCAGCGCCACCCTTCTCATCTGGATTTCCATGGACGTTTCTTCAACACTGCGTTCGTACTCCTTACCTCTAGTCTTCTTGTCATCGATGGCGGATCGCGTCGGTTGCGTTCTTGTTGCTCAGTTCACTTCGGTGCGGTCATGCAATAGCGACGCACGCGGTGAAACCACTAACTACTAATATGGATTTTCACGGACAGTTTTGGATCGTGATCGCCGCAGGCGTTCGTACTTCTTGCCTCTAGTCTTCTTAAAAATAATAATGACGTATACGACTGAATATCGCGAATTTGTTTAATGTACGGTAGATAATCGTAAGTATTATTTACATGATAATTTGAAGGAATTAGCATTATCAGAAAATTAAATGTTGATTTTTCAAAATGCTATTAAAATTGACACGAGCTTTGGCAACGTCGCATGATTCTGTCGTAGTTAGAGGCTGTTAGGTGGACTGCAGTGACTGTCACAGATCGCAGCTGTGTTACACGCGTTCCGTGCCGGTCGGCGTTCCCAGAGGTTATGTCAGAGCAAAAGGAGGCAATAAATAATTTAGAACAAAATATTAGTGCGCCGCAAAGTTTCCGATGGAAAAGACGATTTGGCAGTGATTGTGCCCACAAGCATCGTACTATGCGCGGCGATAAGCTAGAGAAAAAAGGAATACATCATAATAAATAAATGAATAAGTTTCCCTCAGTCCCATTTGACTTTAAGGTAGTTCGGACGAAAAACCGGAAGTCAAACTGACAACTTTAACGAGTTTTATTTTTTTCTTTCGAATGTTTAAAATACATAGAATTTAATCTCATAAAAAAGTATTTTTATTTTAGTACCCATTAGAATGAAAATTTATGATGATTTTCATAAATACTTACAATCGAAATTGGTTATTGAGAACTCGGTTGATCATTATCGACTTTACTAGTGAGTCCATGTTTTAAGCAGTTGGCAATGCTACATAACCTCACTTTAGAAGTGAGCAACGCTACATAACCTCACTTTAGAAGAATTCAAGCATCACCTTTCAACGACTCGACAAATGTCAAAACATGGCACAATTACGTGTAAGTGTCCGGTTCTCTTTTTTACAGAAAATTGATCTGCTTTTGTACACGCAGATAAATAATAAGCGATTGATTGGACAGTTTTTAAAGTTTCATCTTCAGGTAAATATACAGAACGAAAACAGAATTAAAAAAAAAGTTTTCTAAATAAAAATGTTTACAGCCATTCTTCATATATATATTTGTATACGTAATAATCAATTTGAAAAAAATTAAGATCTACAGTCAACATATTTTTGATCCTTCGGTTTATTATTACTTTTATTCTATTCTTATTGTATTTAGCATGATCTGCAGTGTAGGCTTTCAGCGACATTCGTATCGCATTCTGCGTGAATTGCCGTCTAGGAATTTCCCCTAGCAATCACAATTGACGCTCCGATCACCGTTTAGAGAGAGACAGATGCCGCATAGCAAAATTTAATAAATTTTTGTGAAAAAATTACACGGTGGATGAGCTTTTTGCAGGTGAATTCCGTATCAATCGAAGATTCGAATAAAAAGTTTGGTTGGTTGGGTCAACGACTAAATTTTACGTAAAGTTATCACTTCCGGTAAACTTTTCGGAGGTTACGTTTGAATGCCTGTATTTTAAACCAACTTTCAACGTTCATATCTCGGAAATGGTACGGTGGAGTAGCTTAAATTTTGTTATGGCAACGCGGTTAATGACATACTGTCTCTTTCTCAAAAAAAATAGGAGGTTAAACGTTAGTCGATTTTTGAATTGTTTCTTCCGAACCACCTTAAGGTATTTTAAATTGGCGCGCTAGGTTTTCAATTGGTTCTGCTGTTCTCATATTTCCGACGTTGCCACATTTCAATACATACGTCTAAAGGTGCGGCCTCATGCAGTCGCTCGTCGCTCGTTTGCAACGACAAATCTGGTCACGTGATATGTAGCGACAAAGCTGAAAATGTTGAGCTTTATCGCTGGGAAAGGAGAGTGGGGAGAGGAGAGTTGCTATTCGACGCAGCGACTTGTCGCTACTTTTTTGAGCCGCGGGAAATTCAAAATAGGGTCACGTGACCAGATTTATCGCTGCAAACGAGCGACGAGCGACTGCATGAGGCCGCACCTTAAACAAGCCTCACTTTTTCGTAAACTGGCCGCATATTTGTATACATTTTCATTAATGAGATCGGTAACCTGTCTATTTTTTTCGGTAGCATTGTTCTGTACACTATCCTGCACACAATAGTCGTTTTTTTGGGTCACTTTTGTCACAAATGCGGAAAGTATACGCGAGAAACTAAAATGGTAACGACGTTGTTCCATACAAACAATGCGATCACGTGGAGATTGATGTAAACATTAAAATTTAATATTTAATAAACGAATGCTCAAACGTCCGTTCTCCTTTTGCCAGCATGTTCCGAAAATGTATCACAATAATTAGTAAAATTTTCATTAATATCTATTCGCCTCAATATTTTTAAGCAATAACCTTAATTTTTGACACGCTTCACTGAAAGATCCAGCCACCAAAGGTTCCCAATTGCAAAAGCTGTTGAGGGGTTTTGTAAAAGTCGAAAAATGACTTTTTTCTGAATCAAAATATTTTGTCAGTATATCAGCTTATAAATTTACCCTGAAAATTTCCAAGTGCTCGGATCAAAATTGACAGGTGTATATGGGCTGTTATGTTGACGTTCGTCGGAACGCTCGAAAGTACGTTTTCGAAGTCGGTGAGCAAATTATATCGAAAACTACTGCATCGATCTTTCTGAAATTTTTAGGATTTTTTCTAGATGTAAAGATATAGTATGTGATCGAAGGATTTTTTCCCGATGTATACTTTCGATTTGATGAACGAAAAATTCCCATTTTTTGGCAAAAATCGAGACTCACTTTGAACACGCGTCATTTTTCAAATTTGATATTTTGGAAATTCCTTCGATTAATCATGTGATAAACCAATATACCAACAAAATCCGTTTGATATTTTAAGATTAGATTGCCTGATTCTGAAGGGCATTGCTCACCGCAAAAGACGTTTTCGAGACGTGCTTCCCAGACATCGGCTGTAAATAGATTATAATTAAATATTTTTACACAAAACATTACGGGTGTTCTTCAGATAATACTTTTCCAAATACCTAATTTTTTTAGAAATGTAGAATTGTAGAAATCATCACGATCTTCTAAAAAATCCCAACAATGAGCTGTTTTCTACTGTTACAACTAAGCATAACGTCATAAAGGATACAGATTGATTTTAGACGTGTCTTCACTGAAAGACCAAGCCACCAAAGCTACTTAAGGGGCTATTCTACTGTGACGGCTAAAAAAAGTCATTTTTAAACTTTTTTTTAGACTATTGCATGTATCGGTACAAACTTTTTTTGGCTTAAAGGTACACTCTTACAGAATAGAGAACAATTTTTTCTGCACGTAAATGTATATTTATTTAACAATTTATAATCGTGTAAAGCGATTATTAATCGCTCTCCAGGTGGCTGTGGTTGATAATAAAGCGCTCTGCAGGTAATCAGAAACCAAAAATTATAAAAGATTTTTAATCTGTATTCTGATCGCCTGAACAAGGATTATTATTTTATATTGCAAAATAACACACTGTCGTCGTCTTTTTTCAAAAGCGTTCGAAAAATGCTTTTCTTCGTCTTAAGGCAGGATTCTACTTTGAAACCATGAAAAAAACGCTATTTTCGTGAATTTTTTCTGAGAATACTATTAAAGATATCGATATGGGGTTTAAACTGTTCAATAAATACACTCTTTAAGTACATAAAAAAATTTTTTTATGTATTTTATTCATTTTTTGTACACGTAAAATATGTTTAAAGCCAACGCCTCGAAAAGCAGGTACCGTTGCCGTGGTCGTGAAATCTTCCCGACGGATGGTCTGAAACAAAAAAATCAAATAGTTTCATGTTCAGTATGTCTTCAGGAACCGACCTAACTAGAATATTTTATATACGTGCAAAATTAACAAAATGGCGGCTAAAATACGAAAAAAATGGGTTTTTTTTGGGTCTTTTTTTGCAATAAAAAAATAGTTCTAATCAAAATTTTAAGTTGATTGTAGTTAGGTCGGTTGGTACACACATATAGAATATGTGTTCCAAATTTCATAAGGATCGGTTCAGTACTTTTTGAGTTATCACGATCACGGTACTTGAAAATGTCGTTTCGAGAAAAACGCGTTTAAAGTTTTGGTGAGTGATAGGTAGGTGCTCAGGTAGGTGCGTTCGAAAGGCGAAAAAGGATAGTTAGACTACTTGGAACTTTATAAAATTTTGACCGAACATTCTTGAACATATTTACTTTCGAAAAATGTAAAAAAAAAAAAAAAATTTCAAAGTTTCAAAGTAGAATCCTGCCTTAATTCGGGCGAAAAGTATGAGTTAAAGTTAATATATTTTTTAAATAATTCTAGTTCGGGCGATAGCCACACATATGCCGAATATGCAGTAAAATTTTTAGCCCGATTGGTTAAGCTGTTTTTCCAAAGTCACCAACACCAGGTGAAAAAAGTCGTTTCGAGAAAGATGCGTTTAAAGTTTACTAAACCATACTATACGATGGTAACCGGTAGAGCGTCCTTTTTCTCACACAGTGAAAAAGGGACTACTCCAATACAGTAAATGTATCGAAGTATACGTGTGATACGTGTATACTCAGGTATAAATTCAAAACAGCTGTTTCGAAGAGCTGTCAGGGACGCGCAGCGGGCAGCCCTACTAGAGCGCGCGCACCGAGCGCTGTACTGAGTCGGCAAAGTGAAAATCCCCTTTACCAGCAATTAGATATCACAGAAATTATGGGACAGCGTTGAAAAATGCTAACACTAAGAATTTGATTTTTTCATCGCGTCACGGTAGAATAGCACCTTGATTGCAACAGCAAAAAATTACGGAAACAAGTAGATAATTCCGAAAAAAAATAATGGTTGTGCAAGAAACCATCGCAACGAGAAAGGTCAAAAATGAAGTCCATGGATATGAGAATATTAAAAGAAAAAAAAACAAAGACCATGTACCAGTGGCTTGCTGGGCATAATTGAACTCCCCCGTGCTGGGACGAGATGTAAAAGATTAAAATTGTCAGGGGCATCTCGCTGCGCTGGGAGCACTGAGAGAATCAGTTGAACAGGAGATATGGTGATAGGAGCGGACGAACAAGAGGAAAAAGTTAGCTGCAATTATAGGAGCACGAGAGACAACCAGGAGGACTGGAAGTAGATATAAGGCAGCGGGGAAACCCCACGCAGAAGAGCGCGTATACTGCGTCGAGAGGATTTGCCCTGTAATTTGTCAGAGACTACTCTCAATTGGAGGACCAAAGTGCGAATCTAACGAATTAGCGACAACGCGAATTGAATAAGGAAAATAACGAATTCCAGGCGGGATGAAACTTTTCACTCGCAAACCGGATGTTATCTGCTGTTTCACCAAATGTTTTGGTGGCTGGCTTTTTTGGTCAAGGTGGTTCTCAAATGAGAGGTTGTCGCACCTGACGAAAAATGTTCTCCTTTGTCAGCCCCCGATCCCTTATTTTCCCCCGCCTTTGCCACAGATAGAATGCTAAAGAGCAGCTATTTCGAAAATAGACGAAGGGATAATGAAGAAATATACCGAGATCCGCCAAAACCGACACTGGTGGACGGGCGTTTGAGGTTCGATCCAGCGATACTTCGGGTTGAGTAGCGTGCATGGCCGATACTCAGAGCGGTGACCGCTTTGCCGTGCGACGGGTGGCGCATTGGTCCGATCATGTTCTACCTAGTAAGTTCGTAAGCAGGGGAAAATGTTGCATCAACAAGGGTGCCCGGAACTCGATTGGACTGATAGGTTGAAGCTGGTTCTAATCGAAAGAACACAAGACCCCAGAGAGGCTCTTATTTGATGTAAAATCGTTTGGTAGTCACGAATTTCCACGTGCCATTCTTGTTCAGGCCTTATTTACAGGAGGTGGACTTAAAAAAAATAAACGTATCCCAGACCAGGGTTGAAAATAATGCATTACTTTTTGTAATGCATTAGCGTTTTCATGACCCATTACTTTACATTTTGTAATGACAAAAAATTTAATTACCCATTACATTACATTCAGTAATGTAAAAAAATTCCATTACTCATTACATTACATTTTGTAATGCATTAGCGTTTTCATGACCCATTACTTTACATTTTGTAATGACAAAAAATTTAATTACTCATTACATTACATTCAGTAATTTAAAAATTTTTATTACTCATTACATTACATTTTTTAATGCAAACAATTGCCATTACTCATTACAGTGACTTTTGTAATGTAAAGAATTTTCATTACTCATTACATTGGATTTTGTAATGTAAAAAATTTCCATTCCTCATTACATTACATTTTGTAGAGTGAAATATTTTCATCACCCATTACAATGTAATGGATAATGGAATTTTTTTACATTACAAAGTCCAATGTAATGTGTAATGGAGTTTTTTTACATTACAAAGTCCAATGTAATGAGTAATGGAGATTTTTACAGTACATTAGAAATGTGAACAAATTCCGTTACTCGTTACATTAAATTTTGTAATGCAAAAAATGTCCATTACTCATTACATTATACTTTGTGATGTAAAAAAATTCCATTGACCATTACATTGGACTTGGTAATGTAAAAAATGTCCGTTACCCATTACATTGAATTTTGTAATGAAAATGTTTCACATTACAAAATGTAATGTAATGAGTAATGGATTTTTTTTACAATAGAAAATAAAATGTGATGAGTAATGGACATTTTTTACATTACAAAATATAATGTAATGAGCAATAGATTTTTTTTACATTACTGAATGTAATGTAATGGGTAATGAAATATTTTTCCCTACCCATTAAAAAAGCAATGAATAATGCATTACTTTTTCATTACAAATTTTGCAACCCTGACCCAGACCAAGAGTTTTGGTCCGATCGATTTCTACCTGGAAAATTCGTAATCAGTGGATGATTTTCCATCGAAAATGGTGTCGGGAACTCGATTAGGCCGCTAGATTAAAATTGGCCCTGATTGGCAGAACACAAGACGCAACCAGCCAGCGGAAGGCCGGTACTTCTGAGCCCTTGGTGTAAATACTTCAGATAAATGGAAGTTACGTTAGATTGGCGAAGTGCGGCGAGGATGAGATAAGAAAGGCTTAAATTGGGAAGACTCGTACCTAAAAACCCACGAGAGTATTCGTTGGAACTCGGGAAATGAAAGTAATAAGATTGGCCAAAATCATCGATCCAGTCAGTATAACGCGCGCCATATTCGCAGACCCTAAAAGCTTGCCAAATCGGTAAAGAAGCACTTCCGCCGAGTTTTCCGCGATAGCAAATACCGATAAAGGAAACTTCTCAAGTTTCTGACGTGCTGGCGTATACTTATGCGGCGAGTCATTATATCACTCGTATTATCGTAATAAAGAGATACTTTCATCAGGGTGACACGGAGCATCGTAATTTAGCGAACACAGAGTTTGCTCCGATAAATCAGAGCCAAAGGTAACATCGCTCCGACAGTCTTCAATGCCACAAGTGAGAACGAGCCATGCCGCGGCTTGTAGCGAAAATTATCGAGGCTCTCTGGTCGGCCGTGAGGGACAAACGGGATAGTTGTTATATTATTGAGTGGAGCGGGCTTCGGGGGCCGGAATTGCGAGGCAAATTTCGCGAGCATCGATTCCTGCACGGATAAGTTGTCAACCGCAGGGTAAAGCACGTTATGTCTCTGTAGGACTCTCCTAGCGAGGACCTAAGCCCGGTATACAAATAATTACATTAATGGGCTGTCCCTTCTTCGTGGGCTGTACACACGCAATTTGATGTCGGAGAACACGCCGCAGGTTACACCACCAAACCGAATTGATAATATTTGATTAAATATCAAATTCTAAGAAATCGCGATTAGGTTTACAAATTTGATGATATCAACCACCTTTAATGAGACTGAATTATCATTAATTCATAATTAAACTTGAAGGGTTCATTTTTCCCTATACGAAGGGATTGTCGATTTCGGTTCACTTCAAACGAGTCATCATTGGAAAATGGATTAGTCGAGCCTATGGAATTGTAGAAACGCACGAGCTCGAAATGAAAGAACATCAATAATTAATTTTTCCAACAGGATTCCAAAGTTTCACAAATTCGAACGGTTAATAATTAGTTTTGATTCTCACTAAATAAGCATCACGAGGTACACTAAATGAGCAAATCATCACCAAACCAAATTGATAATATTTGATTAAATATCAAATTCTAAGAAATCGGGATTAGGTTTACAAAGTTTAATGATATCAACCACTTTTAATGATGTTAAATTATTATAATTCATAATTAAACTTGATGGACTTCATTTTTTCCCTTTACGAAGGGATTGCCGATTTCGGTTTACCCCAAATGAGTCATCATTGGAAAATGGATTAGTCGAGCCTACGGAATTGTAGAACCGCACGAGCGCAAAACGAAAGAACATCAACATTATCTTTTCCAACAGGATTTCAAAGTTTTGCATCAAAATCTGAACGGTTAATAATTCGTTTTGATTCTCACTAAATAAGCATCACAAGGTACACTAAATGAGCAAATCACCACCAAACCAAATTGATGATATTTGATTAAAAGTCAAATGCTAAGAAATCGGGATTAGGTTTACAAATTTGATGATGTCAACCACCTTTAATAATGTTAAATTATCATTAATTCATCATTAAACTTGATGGACTTCATTTTTTCCCACAAAAGGGATTGTCGATTTCGGTTCACTCCTAACGAGTCATCATTGGAAAATGGATTAGTCTAGCCTACGGAATTATAGATACGCACGAGCTCGAAATGAAAGAACATCAACAATTAATTTTTCCAACAGGATTCCAAAGTATCACATCAAAATCTGAACAGTTAACAATGCGTTTTGATCCTCACTAAATAAGCATCAATGAGGCATACTAGATGAACAACCCTAACGTTCCATCTCAACAGCGATTGCCAAAGCAATGGTTCATGGCATGCTGAAAAAACAATGACATATTACATGTAGTTTCCATTACGCAACAGTTGAGAGGTTAATTGGAACGTTACACGTTTGTCGTGAGCAGCCAGGTCGTTCATTCTGTCTATAACCAACAGGTGCTGGATTGACGAGGGTAATTACAAGTTCGTCTTGGTTTTCCCCGTTGGCGTATCGACCCTCCTCAACCTTCTGTTCCTCTGCAACATCGTACGTGTTCTCCTTACGAAACTGCGGGCGGGGCCTGCCATTGGCACTAGACCTTCGCGCTCAATACTCCAAGCTTTTCGGTAAGTGTTCGCTGAAACTTCGGTGATCTCTGGACATACTTGCATCTTGAGGAAAACAGCAGACGTATCACACATTTACACGTGCCTATCGGCGCATTCGGTTATTGAAAAGAAAATATGTAAATTTTTGCAATAGGGATGTTGCTTTCTTTTGAGAAAGTGTTCAAAATTGTTCACATGTACATAATATAGTTCTAAGTGTTTATTTCCTGGATTTACATGCAGCAAATTCTCAAAAAATCGCGACCTGTCATTTCACGGCGTGTGACCCCATGCTCTGCAAAATACACAAGTAGAATAACAAATATTTCAGATTTAACAAGTTCGAGGATGAATTCTAAATTCGGTTTATCATCATACGACACTTGAAGACCTGGAATTACATCAAACAAAACAAGTTGTAAAACGAAACGTAACCTCAAAAATTTGTTCAGATTATTCTAGAGATTGAAATATTGTTAATGCTATAAACATTATTTGTTGCACAAATAACAATTCGTTAGGGGATACTTCACTTCAGGGAAGTCTTCACGTTTCTGAATTCTGAAGAGCAGATGTCGCTGTTATTCGTAAAGAAATTGGCCACCATTGTGCAGTCAATCTTGGGCAAATTCGAACTATTTGCCTTCACGAAACCAGTCTCCATTATTACAGTTCGAGTAAAATTCTAAATCAAACGAGAATTCTCACAAATTGTATTTTAAGGGGTCTTCTCACTTTAGACGCTAAAAAATGCTATTTTTATGCATTTTTTCATAGGTTTATATTATAGATATTGATGTAAAAGTTGTTATACTTAATAAATACACTTTCGAAATATATTTTTTTAAATGATATTTAAGTCACTATTTATAGACGAAAATGGTAGTTAAAAAAATGTCCTAAAAAAATTACAGGTCTGCGCTGTTGATGAAACCTCAGAGATGGATGATCCGAAACAAAAAATCAAACGGTTTTAGATTCAGTATGTTAAGGCCTTGGGCCACAGTAACCGGTATAAAGTCATGTGCGGATTTAACCATTTTTTTCGTATGAAAAAGTGATTCACTCATATAATTAATTACACATCTATTTAGTATGAATATCAAGCTGTTAGAATATATATATATTTTTACGATGTACAAAATAGCCGACTACTAATGTTTTTTTGTTATCTTTTTTTAGGCGCTCCGCGGCGTGACATTTAGCATGCACAATTTTTTACCTAGAGCAAAAAACAAAAATTCTATCAATCGTCAATCTACATTAGAATACCTAGAGAAGTACGTACGGAATTTAAAAAATATTGTTTTATTCAAAAGTTGTAGGTATTTAAACTCAAGGAGGTTGGCGCGTTAGCCACAATCCAAGGTTAAATTTAATTAAAAAAAATACACGTTATTGTTTAGACTATACTGAGTCTTTACGATTTTTTTGAAATTTTTTCACCACCACACACCAGAGATAAAACATGGTTTAATGTGTGTAATTTAACGTGCGGTTAGATGGGCGACTTTTAAACTAAAGATTATGTATTTTTTTTGTTATTTAGCACTAAGATAAACCATTTCTAACAACGGATTGACGCAAACTGAACCTTTGTAAACATTTAGAAAAAAAAATCCTCATCTTGCCCATCGTAAACCATGGGCCAATAATCTCGTAACGTAAATATGAATAGACATAATTATAAATTACTCAAAATTTCATTGTGAATTGTATAAAACATTCCTTATCGTAGTTTTTTAAAATAATAATCATCGTTAATGTCATACTTTTTTAAATTGGAAATAACACAAAAGTTTTTCTAATTTGAGTAATAAAAATATTAAAATGCATAATTTTGCCCTTTAATTATATATTTAAAAAAATTAGCATATACAGAATAAATCTGTACCTCGTATGCATTTTTTTGAGGCTCACTGAAAAAAATAAATGAATAAATCGCCATTTAACTCAACTGAATCGCTCCAGCCTCCTTAAGAAATGAATTTTCAGTGAAAAATTTCGTTATAGCTGCTCATAAACTGCTCATAAAATGGCACGTTTTCGATTAATCAGAAATTCCGTACGTACTTCTCTGCGTAATGCAATTAGGAACATAACTTTTAAATTTGAAGTAAGTCGAATAAAAATTGTTGAAGTTATTTGTGACGCCAATTGGAAAAAAGCTATTTCGAGAAGTTTCGAGTAGTCGGCCATTTTGTACATCGAAAAAAAAAATATATATATTTTTTCGAACAGCTTGATATTCATACTAAATAGATATGTAATCAATTTTATGAGTGAATCACTTTTTCATACGAAAAAAAATTGTTAAATTCGCAGATAATGTTATACCCGTTACTGTGGCCTAAGGCCTTAATGGCTATAGCGCATATCATACGATTTTTGATATCTGCAAAAATAACAAAATGCCGGACATTTTGTCGAAAAAAAAACAAAAAGAATGGTTTTTTCACGGTTTTGGCAACAAAAAGTAAATGTCAAAATTTTAAAAAAATCTCGATATGCGCTATATCTATAGTTGTGAAGAATATGTGATTAAAATTTCGTGAGGATTGGTTCAGTAGTTTCGAATATTTTATCAACAAGCCGTCGAAGAAAGTTGTATGGAGAAAAATGCGTTTAACGTCTGTTTGGGTTACATAAATGCAAAAAAATATTCAAATATTTTGAAAGTGTATTTATTAAGTGTAACAACTTCTATATCAATATCTATAATATAAACCTGTCAAACAAATTCATGAAAGTAGCCTTTTTTAGCGTCTGAAGTGAGAATACCCCTCAAGACAAAGTAAACAGCAACAGCCCAGTATACGCAGTATGCTTAGAGCGTCGACGCGTTCTTCTTTTGCCAAGTGTGACGTCATGCGCTCTGGTTGGTGTTATTTGTCACGTGACATATAGATATTTTTTTACATTTGATTTATCTAAATTTATTTACAATTGTCACCAAAATAAAATAGACACTTCCGAGCATTACTTCAATTATAAGCTATCACCTCATAACAATATTTTTTAAATTATTGGTCGTTAGAAACATGCCTATTCCAACAATTGTTGGAAGACCTAGCTAATCTGCATTCTGGAGAGAGGTATTTAAAAGTTCTCCAGGATGATGATAACGAAGAACGACCATGCTCAATAACTCTGTCTCATTTGCTTTTTCGCTTTACTGTAAATTGCTCCTCGTACTATAGTAATCCGGAACATCCACTAATCCGACAAGAAGCTTAGTTTACAATGACAGCGCAGTAATGAGATTCCACTGCATTTATACAAGCACACTGGATATAATTTCCTACAGACACGCACCCACTAACCGCCCCCACGTCCTCATACACATACCGCCAAATTACGATACGGTGAAACAAAAAAAAACAATTTCAGAGCTACATTGCTGTTGGTCCCGCTGCTCGGTCTTCACTACTTGGTTATTCCCTTTAGACCACCGAAAGGACACTCCTGGGAACGCGGGTACGAAGTTATTTCAGCTATGACGGCAGCCTTCCAGGTGAGAATAATTTCTGCCTTTGAAAATAAAAACGAAGATAAATCGTTCGCGACGATGGCGCAGTCAAATTGACTCCCAGATTGTGACTTCATATGTCGAGTTTTTAAATGTTAATGTGAAATTAGGAAGCTGAGAAACTTATAGGCTTTTGAAAATTTAGCATAGGCATAGAAAATTTAGCATAATAGCAATTTAGAAAATTTAGCATTTAGGCTTTTGAAAATATACCAAATTTAGAGAATTTAGCATTTAGAAAATTAGTTTGTATCGTTGGAATACAACGAATTCTTTTTAAGGGGTAACACCACTGTAGAATTTTCAAAAAATGGATTTTCTTAAATTGATTTTTTAAAGTGTGATTTTTTTTAATTGATTTTTTAAAATGTGATGTTTTTTAAATTGATTTAAGAGATGCTTTGAACCATCTAGAATGAGGGGGAAAAAATTTGATACCTGTAAAACAAAGGTCCGCAGGCCCGTGTGCGAGAAGTCGACCGTTTTTCTCGGAACACAATTTTTCAAAACGACATGCAGCACAACTCCAACGATTTTCATTCTTTTCACTCCAAATTTCGAGCACATCTTTAAGGGGAGATATACACCTAGGAGCCGGAAAAAAGGTCATTTTTGTGAATTTTTTCAAGGAAAACTAATTGAAATTTCGGATTGGGGTTTTAATTATCTAAAAGTATATACATTCAAAAATATGTTTAATTTTCTTTATTTACAAATATCAAAAATCTAGAAGGATATTGTATAATCCTTGAAGCGTTGTAAAAAAATCTGCGTATACGGTACCCACTGACGTTCCTTCAAAAATCATCTGAAAAAAAAGCAAAAAGATTATTAAATTAGATACTATAATCTAGTACTTGTCATAGCCGATTTTGAAAATATCGATTTATGACAAAATGCCGGACGTTTGAACATAAATAGTGATTTTCGGGCCAAAAATTAGTTATTATATTGCCTATAAAACAACAACTAAGTGACGGGAAAAAAATCCTATGACAAGTACTAGATAATGGTGTACAGAATAACCACAAAAAACCTCAAGGCAATCAGTTCATTGGTTTTCGAGAAATTTTGGGTACCGATTTGAAAAACGCGGTTTTGAGAAAAACGCGTTTGAAAATTTGGGAATGAATAAATCATGAAATTTGTCAACTTGCATGGAATCATCGATACCAGGCCCATAGTGTAGGTCTTCTACGGTCGACGGAATGTTCATAGCTTCTAAATCCTCGACCTCGACCATCTAGGTGTATATCTCCCGTCAAAATACCATTCCGAATAGAAATACGTACGGGATTTTCCATGAGTTAATTATAACATTAGTTATTAACAAATGATTGTCCTTTTTTCTGTCGAAAATTGCATTTTTACTTTAAGTGCTTGCCAATTACACAAAAATTCATATTTTCAAAATCCCCTACGTATTTCTCCAGCTGTACTCGTGGAAATTAATAGAATTTTTGATATTTTTCTTCCAAATTCAAATTTGCGTCAGTTATACTGCGTGCCACTGAACGTCTCAAATTCAACATGCCTCGCGAGAATGGCTCCAGCGTCACCATTTTGTATAATTTTTTAATATAATTTTTTTTTGTTCACTTGAAGATATGAATAATAACATCCTTGAATATTATTATCCTCTTACTTGTCCTTCCACGAAACAAAAATTGCGAAAAATCACTACATTTTCGACATTTGCAGTGGTGTCAGCTCTCAATTGCTGAATTGTTTTCACCGGTTTAGGCTGCGAAAATCACGAAAATGTTCTATTACCTCAATTTGCAAAAAAAAGCTTTTAAATAATGATCAAGGGAGGACACCACTCTAACCGAGAAAGGGTCATTTTTCCGATTTTTTTGTGCACTGGATTATTTATTTGGGATTTGGAAAAATGGTGTGTTATTGGCATACATTGGACTTATTTTGTCTATATTTGTGTTTAATAAAGAATAAAAATTAACAACATTATTGAGGTATAATAGAGCCTCTGTATTAAAAAATGCGGTCCAAAGGCCGGATCGAGGACTTGGCAATGTTCGGTCTGAAAAATAAAAACAAACAAGTTTTATAATCCATATAAATGTAGTTCTCGTTGTGCGTAGCTGCTTTAAAAAAAATCAGGAAATGGCGGGTTCAAAAAAAAAGTAATTTTGGCGAACTTTTATGCTTATATTCGAGGACTTAAGGCGGGATATACATTTACAACGTTAAGAAAATCGATTTCTTTTTTTTTTCTTTGAACGATAAAACTATATATGTAGAATATTTTCCTAAAGTTTCAAAGCGAAACTCAACTCAACTCAACTCGAAACGAATACTCAAAAACTATTAAGCCGTTTGAGTTGAAACTTGGTAGAAATATTGATAATATTGGTACCTTCCACTTGACGAGAATTTTATTTGAAAAAATTGAAAAAAAACTACTTTTTTAATCCTTATTTTACAGAAATGTTGCGTGAAATATTGATTTTTTGTTGTAAATTCCTGTCATTTTCTTGAATTTACATTTTCTTCATTTTAATTATCGTCACATAGAAACTATACATGTTATAACTGAAAAAAATGTTTGAACTTTTTTGCAAATCAAAGTTTACGGAAAGCTAGACTGCACGCCGATTCGCAACTCCCGCGGCGACCTTGCTGTAACACTCTGCCACAGCTCCGTCATTTTGATAATTAATTAATTTAAAAAAATTGGTTTGTATACTTACATATACTATTAAAGTATACCTAAAGTTTGATAATTGTAGAATAATTATTTCTTAGTTTAAAAAATCCCTCAATATTGCTTATTTTTTCCCTGTCTAAATGTATATCCCGTATAAACAATTCTAAATCTAAAACACGGCTACGTACAACGATAGCTAGTGCAATAACGAACGTTATGGTATTTTTTAAATTAACCCTTATCACTCGAGAGGTGACTCTCGCTCGCCACTTTTTATCCGAGCGAAAAAGGCCTCGAGGGCAAAGGATTAAAAATCGGATAATTATAGCTAGAGTTATGATTCCGGCCAGGTCGAGAAAAGTCGTTTCGAGAAAAATGCGGATGAAAGTTTTAGTATACGTGAATCGTCGCGCTACCTGGTCTCACTGAATCGTCTGTAACTTGGTCAACTTTTAATGTTTTTACTTGACATTTTGTTCACACATTCTTGAATATGTTTAATTGAAGAAAATGCAAAAAAATCGATTTTTTACCCATCACAGTGGTGTCCCGCCTTTAAGGGGTTATATACAATCAGGACGCCCAAAAAGGTCGAATTTTCAAGAATTTTTCTTGAGAATACCTTCAAATCTATTAACGTAAAAATTTGTACACATATTATAGTAACTTTTAACTGTATTTTACCATTTTTTATTTGTAAAAATAATTATTTTGAAAGCTGCTATAGCTGATCTCGGAGGGCACTTCTAAAAAAAGGCGTCTTGCGGTGAGCACGATATCTCTGGGCTGGATCATCTGAAAGGGAAAAACCAAAAATATTTCTTCGATATAATGGATTATCTTGTAATTGATCGAAGGCATAAGCAAAATAATAATTTTATACAAAATGGCGGCTTCTAAAAAAGAATCGATTTTTGACAAAAATTTAGGCCTTAAATTGTTCATAAAATGGAAAATATTTATCGGTGAGAAAAAACCTTCGATTGATTACTAAAAAATATACTTGAAAAGATTGTGTTAAAATTTGAGGCTGATCGGTTCAGCCGTTTCCGAGAAATCTTGCTCACCGACTTTAAGGGGAGATATACACCTAGGAGCCGGAAAAAGGTCATTTTTGTGATTTTTTCAAGGAAGACTATTTGAAATTTCGGATTGGGGTTTTAAATAACTAAAAGTATATACATTCAAAAATATGTTTAATTTTCTTTATTCAAAAATATCAAAAATATACAAGGATATTGTATGATCCTTGGAGGGTCGTCAAAAAATCTGCGTATACGGTACCCACTGGCTTTTCTTCAAAAATCATCTGAAAAAAAAACAAAAAGATTATTAAATTAGATACTATAATCTAGTACTTGTCATAGCCGATTTTGAAAATATCGATTTATGACCAAATGGCGGACGTTTGAACATAAATAGTGATTTTTGGGTAAAAAATTAGTTATTATTTTGCCTATAAAACAAAAACTAAGTAACGGGAAAAAAATCCTATGACAAGTACTAGATAATGGTGTGTAGAATAACCACAAAAAAACTCAAGGCAATCGGTTAATTGGTTTTCGAGAAATTTTGGGTACCGATTTGAAGAACGTGGTTTTGAGAAAAACGCGTTTGAAAATTTGGGAATGAATAAATCATGAAATTTGTCAATTTACATGGAATCATCGATACCAGGCCCATAGTGTAGGTCTTCTACGGTCGACGGAATGTTCATAGCTTCGAAATCCTCGACCTCGACCATCTAGGTGTATATCTCCCCTTAAAAACACAGTTTCGAGAAAAACGCGTTTAAAGTCTCAAAAGCGCTTTCGAATGCTCTGATACGTCATCACAAATGTGCGTGTAACTTCGAGAATATTCGCCGAATTGACAAGAATTTTTCTGTGTGTGTGTGTACTTAAATACATGTACATTACGAATTTTGTTTAATCGACTTTTCGAAAATTTTAACTGTATATAACCCCTTAAATGAAGAAGTAAAAAATGCCAACTTCAACGTCACCTTTTGAAAAAATGATCAAGTCCTAGCTAGCCTCGTATTTTCACAAAATTCTCTATCCGAAATGTTTTTTCAACAGGGTCTCTGCGTTGCGATACTCTTCTGCTTCTGCAACGGGGAGGTAAGCTGCCATAAATTGTACGCCGGATCGTGGCTTCTATTATTGTTCATCAGCGCTATAGGAGAGATATAACGTACCATACGTGGGCTCGCTGTACCAGGATAATTTACTTCCGGTTTAATGATGAATGATTTTTTCGGAAATTCAGGTAATGGCACAGTTCAAACGAAAATGGGAAGGTACATCGTTCATGAGGAAACGAGCGAATTCGTGCACAGCTACGACCGTCTCGGTAAGGCAAACTTTAATGCCGTTGCACGATGCCTCGTCGTCCATCGCTAGCGGAAAAGCTTTTTCAGATGCGTCATAATTTACCACAATAATTTATCTTCGTTTATCGCTGTTATCTGCCGTTCGTCGATGAAATATCGAACAAAAATGAGAAATAAATTGCGGTCGATGACTCGTCGCTATTGTGGAGAATTTCCCGTTCCCGTTTCTTCACGACGCATGCGCAACAGTTCATCTTCTATTTCTTCCTTTATCGATAGGCTTTTTAGCTTATGAAAATTTGTGACGTGAGATATCGTAACGCCCCGATTGATAGAAGCATTCAAGGAATTGCTGCAGGCAGATGGCGGCGCCCCTCAAAAATATTATTGGCCTTTCTTTGACATCGAAGCGATTGAATTTTGCCTTCCACTTTACTTTCGATGGGTGTAGTTCCGAAAAGCCCATACCGCCGATTTATTTGGAATTTCGTGTACCTATATATTTTGACTCGCTGATCATGAATATGATAGTCACAATACCCAAAGATTTAATTTTCAAGGTAAAAACTATTAAAAAAACCGATTTTTTAAAACGTTTTTCTATTTTATTTTAATAAACGTTGATCTTGGAGAAAAACGGTTCCTACAAAAGATGTAGCCTATAAAAAAATTGATCTTTTATCTTCCATACAGGTTTTGTCTAAAACCGTTTAGTCTCGCGAAAAATGGGATAATGTTCCAATAAGTACATTTTGCTAAACTCCATTAGTTTCGATATTATCTACTTTCGCACTTTACCGCGGAAAGGTTGGAGTTTTTAGTCTTTAAAGTGCATGTTTATGTTTTGCTTTTTTTGTATTTTATTTTATTTTTTTGCCTTTATTTTTTTTTTGTATTTTATTTTATTCGAGGCTTTTTTGTATTTCATCATATTTTTTGCTCTTTTGTTTTTTATTTATATTTTATTTTATTTTTTGCTATTTTTTTGTTTGAGTTTGAAAAGTAAACTGCACTTTAGAGACTAAACACCAACCTTTCCGCGATAAAGTGTGTTAGTAGATAATATAGAAACTAATGGAGTTTAGCAAAATGTCCTTATTGAAACATTATCCCATTTTTCTCGAGACAGAATAGTTTTAGACAAAACTTGTATAGAAGATAAAAGATCAATTTTTTTACAGGCTACAACTTTTATGAGAAACATTTTTCTCTAAGATCAACATTTATTAGAATATAATAGAAAAACTTTTGAAAAATCAGTTTTTGTGAGTTTTGACCTTAAAACTTATATTTCCGGGTATTTTAACTGTCATAATCATGATCAGCGAGTTGAAATACGTGGGTCCACGAAATTCCAAATTAATCGGCGGTATGGGCTTTTCGGAACTTTATCCCATTCAACTTGAGAATGAATTGAAAGCGCAATGAATATTTCATAGTCTTGCACGGATACTCCTATCCTTAATTCTCGCTTTCTTGAGCGTCAATTGCAGTGTTATGCAACGGTGAGAGAAAAAATGTTTTTTTTTGTTCTCAGATTAATTCTAAACGGATTTTCATTCTTGTATCTTTTTTTTTATATGACTGCACGAGATTCGTCAATGGTGCGATGCGGACTGACCTATTTTGATGCACTAGAATATATCCTGAATATCTATCCCGTAGTCAACAGTATTTTTTTTATCCAGAATGAAATCCTTCTTGAGGACATCGAACGTGTTTGTGGAGCACAAATAGCAGAAACTTAAAACTTGAAGACTCGAAGGATACTTGGGAATCGCCTCCGAATATTTGAAGTTCCCAGAGATCTTTTAAGGCAATATTCTAATCTAGAGGGATCAATTTCGGGCGTTTTTTCGAGCTCGATAAAAAAAAATTTTTTATGATCCTTTTTTTTAGTATTTTTATTAACGTTTCAAGAAACTTAAAAAAAATTGGGCAAACAAATTTTTTAATTGGAAAACTGGTGGGCGTTTGAATATGGCCGTGAAAAAAAGGTTGACATGAATCGAAGGGTCTCATTCATCTGAAACATAAGTAAAGCCAATTTTCTTGATCAATAAGGATGTCATTACGGCAGGTACCAAAGAGACATTTTTTTAATTTTTAACGGCGACTGTCTGGAAAAAATCTTGATTTTCCGACATATTTTTTCAGTTTGTAATTTTTCAAAAATAGTAATAATAAAGGGTAAAGATTTGAAATTTTGGGGTTTGGGGGCTGGGTTGAAATTCCGAACTTTTAATGGTCAGAACGCTTAAAACTCCGAAAATATACCATCCCGCAAGATCAAAACTCCGAAAGAATTCTACACAAAATACCAAAACTCCGAAAATCTGAACACCGTCAAAATAATTCGGCAGTGGAAGTTTGATAAGTTTCAAAATTTTCAAAAAATCAGCGAATTAATTCAAGATTTTTTTTTATTGAGAAGTGATTTTACGTCAATTTTGAAATTTGTCTAGACAATGTTATACGTTCTGCATCATTTTCAGTCAATTATGTAGACTTTCGCTGGCATGATCTTGACGAACCTTGTAATTTCGTAACATTAAAATTAGGAATTTTAAACCGTCGGCACATTCAAAGTTCGGAATTTCAACCCGGCCGCCATGTCAAGATCATGCCAGCGAAAGTCTACACAGTTGACTGTAAATGCTGTAGGACGTATAACATTGTCTAGACAAATTTAAAAAAATTACGCAAAATCACTTTTTAATTTAAACAAATCTTGAAATAATTCGGTGATTTATTGAATATTTTGAAACTCTTAAAACTTCCATAGCCGAATTATTTTGACGATGTTAAGATTTTCGGAGTTTTGGTCTTTCGTGTAAAATTCTTTCGGAGTTTCGATCTTTTGCGGTAGTATTCGTTCGGAGATTTAAGCGTTCTGATCATTCAAAAGTTCGGAATTTCAACCCGGCCTCATCTTCAATTTCGGAACAATAAAATTCGGAATTCCAAACAGTCGGTGCATTCAAAGTTTGGAATTTCAACCCGGCCCGATAATAAGGTCCATACAACATTTGAAATCAATCGGTTGAATGAAACTCGAGATTTTATATCAACCAGGTTGAAAAAAGAAATTTCGAGAAAAACGCGTTTAAAGTTTTGAGTACGATTTCAGTCAACCGCAGCTAACAACGAAAGGTTGCGAGGTCGATCTCTCTGATTTTGATGAAATTTGGCATGCTTGTAGAATGGGTAAAAATACTCGACACGTATTTTTTTATATCTGCGGAACCCGATTTTTAAAGGTTGAAACGCACCCTCGAAATTTGGGGTGTTTTTTGTTTTTCGTCGATAACGTTTTATCGGTACGACATACGAAAAAAATTCAAATTGTAGCAATGTTTATTTTTTCGTGTACTATACATCGGAAATGAGAACGATAACGTTGTCGATGAAAAACGAAAAACACCCCTACTTTTGAGGGTGCGTTTCGCCCCTTAAAACCGTTTTTCCACCGATAAAAAAAAATACGTACCGCTTACTTTTCGGTGCTTTATAACATATCCAAATTTCAACAAAATCGAAGGGTGTCACCTGAGGGATGTTCCTTGTTAGAGTCTATACTTTAAGGAAACGCACAAAAAAAAACTTTTTTCCAACTTCTAGACTAGAATACTGCCTTAAAAGGATTCTGCTTCTGTTCTCACGCCACTGTTTTGCTCGAAGATCCACACCGATAAACTAAAAAATGAACTCATGTACGTGTGTGTGTATGTATGTAAATTCATACGAGGTATTTCTCGTCAAAGTTTCATTCGGGAACTATTTTCAATTAGTACACATTTTTATCGTGCTTTTATACGCAAAAGAATAGACGACGCGTATTTTCGCAGATTTAGAATTGCGTAATTGCGGAGTTTGTTGAATTTTTGAAAAGCTTCCTCGATCTCTATGCCTCCAAGCTACAACTCGAAAATTCGCCCACTCCTGCCCGCATCATTTCGGTAATCCGACATAGAAATTTACAACCATAATGGAAAACTAAAAACCGGTCTGCCTGCATATATTTATTTTTGTCAAATTTCACGTAAAGTTACGGAACATGCTTGCATCAAACTCAGACCCGATTCGTTAAAGAAAATACAGCTATATTCAGAGTTGGGGAATAATTGAACTTTGATCGAAAAAATTACGTTGAAGTTAGCTTCGTTGGAATGCAACGAAAGTTAGTTTCTTTGAGTTGCTTAATTTGTTTTGCCGTTTTTGGCCGTGATAATCACTCAAACGTTTTCACATATTTATATTTGAGATTTATGAACTCAATCCGCAAGAGAGGATTTGGTTGATGATTAAAATGAAGAAAAAAAATCGTTCCACTCCAACGATGCAACGATGTTGAAGTTTGCACCGTTGGAATGCAACAAAGTATTTTTTTTCGAGTTCCCTATTTTCCTTTGACAGATTCAAGTTGCAAAAATCATGCGATCCTTTTTGGGCTCCTTATTTAGCCCATGTCTGTAAAATATGTTTTCTGCCCTTCAAAATCAAAATATGATTTCGCTAATAATGAAAATGAGGAATAAAAAAAATGGTTGCACTCCAACGATGCAAACTTCAACTTCATTCAACTAAATAGATAACAAAATATTTTTGACATGTTGATGTTGTATTAAAAAATCATTTTCGTGGAGTAATTATGCGACAAGAGCTGGATGATGGATGACTTTAAGGGGTCTTCTCACTTTAGACGCCAAAAAAACTATTTTCATTAATTTTTTTGATACGTTTATATTATGGATATCAATATAAAAGTGGTTACACTTAATAAATACACTTTCGAAATACATTTTTTTTAAATGTATGTATTTATGTAACCTAAACAAACTTTAAACGCGTTTTTCTCGAAACAACGTTTTTCGACGGCTTGTTGGTAAAATTTTCGAAACTACTGAACAGATCCTTATAAAATGTTAACCACGTATTCTTTACAACTATTGCTATACCGCATATAAATGATTTTTAACAATTTTGATATTTACTATTTTTGTTGCCAAAAACGGCGAAAGAAAACGTTTTTTTGTTTTTGTTTCGAAAAATGTCCGCCATTTTGTTATTTATGCATATATGAAAAATCAGTATTAACATACTGAATCTAAAACCGTTTGATTTTTTGTTTCGTATGATCAATCTCCGACATTTCATCAACAGCGCAGACCTACAATTTTTTTGGGACATTTTTTGAACTACCATTTTCGCCTGTAAATAGTGACTTAAAATTTTAAAAATGTAATGTATTTCGAAAGTGTATTTATTAAGGGGCTATACCAGTGCGAACGCTGAAAAGTTGGGTGATTTTTGTGATTTTTTTTAAAGAAAAGTACTCAATTAAATGTTACGGAAAAGTAAGAATATATTTTGCTATATTTTACCTATATTACATAATTTTTTCATAGAAAAATATTGAGATCCAAGCGACTTATGAGCTGCCTTCGGAGGCGCCAAAAAAGTTCCTCCACTGCTGACATGATTCCAGCCGATTGAGTAGCTGAAACCGAAAAAGAAAAAAATGTCGTTAAACTGGAAGGTATTTCCTGTACAATGACGTAGGATTTTCGAAAAATATCAAAATCTAACATAATGGCGGAGTTATGAAAAAAAAGTCTGTTTTCTTGCCTATAAAATGGTCGTTTTTTTCAATGCCAAATCGACAATTTTCATCCAATAAAAAATATCCTACGTTATTGTAGGGTAAATATTTCCAAGAGTACTCAGTTCAAATTTCAAGTCAATCGGATAATTGCTCCTTGAGTTACAATGTCAGCAAATTTGAAAAATTTCATTTCGAGAAAAACGTGAAACGTGAATCCGATTTCAAGTCAATCGGATAATTGCTCCTTGAGTTACAATGTCAGCAAATTTGAAAAATTTCATTTCGAGAAAAACATGAAAAAAAAGTCTGTTTTCTTGCCTATAAAATGGTCGTTTTTTTCAATGCCAAATCGACAATTTTCATCCAATAAAAAATATCCTACGTTATTGTAGGGTAAATATATCCAAGAGTACTCAGTTCAAATTTCAAGTCAATCGGATAATTGCTCCTTGAGTTACAATGTCAGCAAATTTGAAAAATTTCATTTCGAGAAAAACGCGTTTAAAGATTTAACTATCGATTTTTGCAAGATAAAATGACATTGATATAAATGATAATGATATTCTTGAAAGTACAAACTGTCGAAAAAGGCAAAAAAATCGATTTTTTGGAAGCGTCACACTGGTATAGCCCCTTAAGTGTAACAACTTTTATATCAACATCTATAATATAAACCTATAAATAAAAATCACGAAAATAGCCTTTTTTAGCGTCTAAAGTGAGAAGACCCCTTAATGAAAAATGTCTTCCCGATGAATCCTCCAAAAATGTTTTCCCGTTGAGTCTTCAAAAAAATCCAAAATCCGCGTCGTCTTTCATCACGTGCAATAAAACATCAAAAATCGATACTAAAAAAAGCACGACATTTTCCAAACGAAACTCAAACGTACCATAGCTCGTACGTATACGATACCAACCTTTCCGCTTTCCCTGCTACCGGAAAAGCCCGACACCCGGGAAAAATGTTTTAAGAGCCAAATCTTCCGGCCATTGAAAAAGCCAAAAAAAAACGTGAAAAAGGTAAAAGAAAACGCATAGCCGTCCGTATCGCGCCAATGACAACGCCCGAGTCGAATCCATTGTTGGGTGTTGACTGTTGCAGTTTGTCCGATCGACCGCAGGTCCGTTACCGGGAGAGGAGAAGGTGTGACTATCAAATGGCAGCCGCGACTGACGAGAAGGACGACAAGTTTCTCGTTAAATCGCCAACGGGCTCCCCCTATGTAGCATCGGCTTTTGACGCTAACAATGGCATGAACAGTACGCGAGGGCTCGTCAGACACAACGAATCGACCCACGATTTCAACCAGTATCAGACGCAGTGCTGATAACGACCAAACGGATAACGAGGATCAACGAGATTCCCGATATCCCTCGTCGTTGGAACTCAACGAATTGGCCTTCGATGATCTCTGACAGACAGGCACAATCGTCGCTTGCATCGAACAAATCACGCAAATATAAGTGGCCAACGAAGAAAACCAACAAAATTAGACCAGCGTGTTTGCGATTAGAAAAATAATACGATGTTCCAGGATGTTGATATTGGCGTAGGAAAAAAAAAACGATGATGAAGGACGCGTAATCGTCAACGACGAGACAAATCGTGCGATTAATCAACCAAGTTATTAGGAATGCCAATGGAGAATCAACTTTTCATCGTGAAGCCGGCAAACCAATTCTTAACATTTGGCCGTAATTGTAGTCCGGGAAATTTCGATGACTTGCACAAAATGAAAATCGTTGCTTATCGATAGATTCGTTCTAAATCTTTTTGGAACTTGCAATTCATATGTACGTGCACATGTTCGTACCGGCTGAGGCAACAACTACTAGCAGTAGAAATAACTTCTGACCTATCGGTCTTACAAGGAAAGGTTGCGAAGTCGATCTCTCCGATTCGATTAAGGCGTTACCCCCACTTGTAGCGCAAAAAAAAGCCTTTTTTCATGATGTTTTTTAAGGATGTATGGCAGCTACTGCAGAGTCGTTACAGAACTGATTATGCAATTTGCAAAAATCGCATTTAAAGACTAAATAAAAGAATTGTAGTATTCATTGAAGCTAAAAAGGAGATTTACCACAGCTCAAAGTAAAACATGCGGTACAGAAAGAAGAATTTTCAATTTTTAACTGCAAATTTAGTTGCTGATTTGATGTACGTTTTCCCTGACGTTGTAGTGGTTACGACATACGAGCTAAAGAAATACGAAAACGGTCCCATTTAACTCGCAATATCTCGCAAAATATATGGGCACATGTCGATTTTTTTTAACGTATCATGCATATTACAGCGATACCGCACAAAAGTTTTTTTTACAAAAGAGTACTCCGGAAATACCTTTTTTGCCAATGTAAAGGGAATTTTGGACGTACAGTCCTATGTTCCTCGTGTTAAATGACCCAACTTTGAATTCGTTTATCTCAGCATTCACGTGGGCAAATTTTGTTTTTTTAATCTCAAAAAGTTCTCGATATTTTCTTTTACAATATCAGTGAGTTTCAATTCGAACAGTAGTAAATAACTTAGTTGCCATACATTCTTAAAGAAAACTACAAAACTTTTTTAATCGATCAATATACCATCTTAAAGAACACATCATGAAGAACTTTCAGTAATGTTTTTATTGAAAAATATTACATTGTTTAGTGGCAAATGGCCGTCAATGAAATAATGTTTTTATATACACGGTTTGCGGTGACCAACATTGCGGCGAAGTGGATCATCTGAAAAAAAATGCGGATGGATTTAGTCAAATATAAGTATAAACTAGTCTTTAATCGAAGGATTGTAAAAAATATTCATTTTCCACAAAATGGCGGACAGTCAAAGTTAATGATTCGATTTTAACGAAAAAAAATCGAACGATTAAAGACTACATTTTTATGTATTAAATAAGCCTGCAAAATTTCAAGAAGATCGGTTCATTAGTGTTCAGATATGAAAAAATACGTGTCGCCTAGTTTTCACCCATTCTACAAGCATGCCAAATTTCGTCGAAATCGGAGAGATCGACGTCGCAACCTTTCCTTGTTAGGAGAAGACTTTTCCTGCAATAGTAGCATAGTTCGAAGGAGGCCATCGAGTGGTGGCTACGAGGTTTATCCAGGTGGAGGCGCTCCGGAGATTTCACGGTCAACTCCATTTTTTTAATGGGAGTACTATTTTTTGCAGAATTTTATCGAGGAACCGAAGATAAGTTCGCTTACCGAATTTTAAGGAGATCGATCGAGGTTAAGTATGAAAATCGATAAAAAGACACTTCAATGTTTTTAGCCTGGAATGGATTAGAAAACGGGACAAAGTGCTATAAAAGGTGCTCAAAGTGACAGCCACCACTTTCAATGCACGCTTGCAAACTGATTCGCATTGATTGTATTGTCTTGTCGATCACGTCAGGCTGTATTAAGGGGCCAGTCCACTTTGGAGCCACGAAAAAAGGCTATTTTCCCGATTTTTGTTTTTTGAGGATTTCATAAAAGATATGAATGAATAAAGTTTTTCGCAAAAAAAAATAAAAATCAAAATTTTAAAACCATCGAGGGTCATCTTGTTGCGAACCGTGTTTACAATATGTGGTTAAAATTTCAAGAAAATCGGTTTATTCATTTTAGAGATACGATGGAGCTAGATTTTGAAAACGTTGTTTCGAGAAAAACGCGTTTGTAGTTTATACTATGAAAAACTCTTACCTAAACTCAATCGGCAATTCCTGCACCGTACAAAATCCCAAAATCTAAATGTACTTTCGAAAACAGTAAAAAAAAAGAAATCGATTTTTTGAAATTTTCAAAGTGGACTGGCCCCTTAACGGGGTACGCCTAGTTGTAACTGTCGCAAACAGCTCATTTTTGGGATTGAAAAAAAAGAAAACTGTAATAAGACATTTCTAGAAAAATTAGGTATTCGAAAAAGTATCATCTAAAGAACACTCTGTAATTTTTTTGTGTAAAAATCTTTAATTGTAATCGATTTAATTGTAATCGATATACTCGAAAAGGTATTTTGAGGTAAGCCTTGCCCTTCTGAACCAGATTACCTAATATCGAAAAATCAAACAGATTTCGTTAGTATTTTAGATTATCCTATGATTAATCGAAGAAATTCCGAAATATCAAATTTCAAAAATGACGCATATTCAAAACCAGTCTTGGTTTTTGCGAAAATCAAAAGCTTACATCGAAAAAAAAATCTTTCAATCAATTACTATATTTTTATATCTAGAAAAAATCGTGAAAATACCAAAAAGATCGATGCAGTAGTTCTTGAGATAATTTGCTCACCGACTTTGAAAACGTACTTTCGAGACAAAATTGGAAAAAAAAACGTGAAAAACAAGTGATTTTTCGACTTTTACAACTAGACATAACCCCTCAACGAACAGGCTCAAATTAATTAATAAGACTGTATTAGTTAATGAGATAATACAATCAATCCGAGACAGATTGCAAGAGCGCTGAAAGTGGTGACCATCACTTTGAGCATCTTTCATAGGAGTAAGTGTTTGCACCGTTTTTTTCATCGATTCTACGCTAAAAACATTGAGATTTCTTTTTTATTGACTTTTTATGCTCAATCTTCATCGATCGTCTTGAAATTTGGTGTGTGAACTTATTTTTAGTTCCTCGATAAAATTATTTAAAAAACAATTGTGGTACAACTTTTTTTAACTCGGTCAAGTGCGAGTCGGGCCTCGCTCTTATAGCATTCCGTCGTATGATCAATAAACTTTTTTTTAACTAGATATTGGTTCAGGTAATACTTTTTTCCATCTTAGTTCTTAGGTAGTGCTAAACGGAAAGCGTATGCGGTGCTGATTGCTGGACAACGCTCTGTTTACTCCTGCTGTAAGCTAATAATGAAAATGTATAAAATTATTGTTATTTAAATATTTGCAATACGAAATTACTTATCTTTGGAGTCAGTACCAGTCAATTGCCAAGATTGTCACATTTTTTGCAGACAAAGAAGAGGCGAAGAAAAATTAATGAAATATACGATCTTTTTAAAATTTACGATACGACGATTTACGATTTTAAAATTTACGATACGACTTTTTAAAATTTGCAATCTCTTTCGTGACGTCAAACTCTCCATCTTGGCTAGCACAGTCTCCAAAAATAAGTAATTTGTTATTGTAAATATTGAAATAACAATAATTTTATATAATTTCATTATAAATTTCTTGTATTATGTATACAATAAATTATGATATATACTACATCATGAATCGGCGTTTTCAGTATTTGTGGTGTAAATACAGTATATGGTACATAATATACAGAAATTCCAAAATCCTAACTAGCTTAGTTTTCGAGATAGACCCCGTAACAAATATTGTCTATAACTTACAAATTTGATGGGCCGCCATTTCTTTATTTTTAAAGGTAAAAAGGAAAAAACATATATTTGTACTCTACTCAATGAGCTTTAAAAAATGACACCCCACATGCCAGGGGAAGAATTTTTTTTTCATGTATGGGATCCCTATGAATAATAATTTTATTGAATTTCTCATTCAATATTCGGTTTTGGATCAACATTCTACATAAAATATCAAAATTTCAGATCTGTATCTTATTCCGTTTACGAGCTAGAGACCCGTGACATACGGACGGACAGACAGCAGTGACATTAATAGGGTTCCGTTTTGTCCTTTGAAATATTCACCTAGATCAGAGTTGGACGTAATTCTATTTGTAAATACGAACACGAATTTATTCACATCGTGATTTTCATGTGCATATAAGTACGAATTTATTCATACTTCACTTATTTGTATTCACATGCATGCATACAAATACAATTGTATTCACAACTATTCTGAACATACAAATAAATTCACAGAAAAAATTGTGAGCATTCACAAAAATCCTGTGAATTAAAAAAAATTCACATCCAAATCTGTGAATGCAAATGTATTCACAAAAAATTGTAAATACTAAAAAATCACAAAATAAGTTGTGAAATTTTTCGTATTTAAGACAAATTAAAATCAAATTCACAATGATTAGATTAAAATTTACACCAAAAGTGAGTTCTTACGTACTTGGAGAGAAAACATTGCGTCGAGCAAAAACATTGTGTTGAGTTCAACACAATGTTTTCTCTTAAAATACGTAAGAACTCACGTGTGGTGTAAATTTTAATATAATTGTCGTGAATTCGATTTTAATTTTCTTCAACTTGAGGAAACTCACAACTCATTTTGTGAATTTTTTCATATTTATAATGTAATATTTGAAACTCACAACTTTTTTGCAAAAATTTCTTTGCCTCGACGCAATGTTTTCTCTCAAAATATGTAAGAACTCACTTCCGGTGTAAATTTTAATCTAATCATTGTGAATTTGATTTTTATTTGTCTTAAATACGAAAAAAAATCACAACTTATTTTTCGAATTTTTTTGTATTTACAATTTTTGTGAATACATTTGCATTCGCAGATTTTGAGGTGAATTTTTTTTAATCTACAGGATTTTTTGTAAATAATCACATTTTTTGTGAATATTCACAATTTTTCCTGTGAATTTATTTGTATGTTCAGAATATTTGTGACTACAATTGTATTCGTATTTACAATAAGTGAAGTATGAATAAAATTGTATTTATATTCACATGAAAATAGCGATGTGAATAAATTCATATTCGTATTTATAAATAGAATTATGCCCAACTCTGACCTAGATGAACCTCGTAGCCGCCACTGAAGAACCGCGTCGAACTATGCAACTTTTCCAGAAAATGTTTTCTCCTAAGTCTGATAGGTTAGAAAATATTCCTACTGCTAATATCCGTTGCCTCGCCCGGTATATTCTATTAGAGAATTGTAAAAAAAAATATTAAAGAATACGAAAAGGTAAACCCCTGTCTCGATCCTTCCAAAATATGTATACTGTACGTAGTACCAATCGTTAGCTCGTGAAAATTCAGCGTCGAATTGTCTTTGACACAAACTTCGCCTTTCACGAGAGACGAGACAGCTAAAGCTTTAACGTAGTCCTAATTAGTTGCATATCGGCGTGACAATATTGTGTTTGGAATGACATCGTTTGTTTTGACGAAAACGTTCAAAAATACATGCCGCAAGCCCGAACGGACGAAATGTTTTGGTAAAATGTAGAATTGTGATTAGTTTTGTAGGCTGATGCCTCCGAACAACGCATGTAGAAACGTATTAGTCATTTTTGTGGGATAGGAAATTTTCGACGAATCTTGTGTACGAGCACGCGAAAATTATAGCAATCGAATTAAATGTTTAAACTCTTCTTCTCAACAACATAAATATTTATTCATTAAATTCGTCTAATTGTTGAATCGACTGGTCAAAGACTGTTATGAAGCAACGAATTTTCCTGAATTTGCAACAACGCTTCACTCGTGCATCAAATTCCTAGGTGCATTATTTCAATAAAGGGATCATTGAATCGCTATTTTTAATCATCGGTCAATTATTATTGCATAACTTCGTTGATAATGATTTGACTTTACCGCGAGTTTCTCAATTCTTTGTAGAATTGTTCTTCCGCTCTGTGCTTAGGATGTATCCCAGGTACATTCTCAACCAACAGTTTGGTTTGACCCCAATTTCAGTAATCCGCAATTCGAAAAAATCTTTGAAAACTAAGACGAAAACTAACACTTCGGCATGAACGATGGTTTCGAATAATTAAAATGCCAAAGAATTATGGCGTTTAAATTCTTCGTGGAGAATATTTTCATTGATTTTTCTCAATACCCAATAATTATTTCAGAATTTTCTCTTTCTTGAATTTTTTAAATGCTGAACAATAAATAATCGCGTTTTTAAAATAGTTTTTTCGTAAAAACGTTTCTACACTCGTACGAAATTTCCAAGTCATAAAAACAACCTACAAAACAACAAAAACAGAGTTTATAGAAAGACATAATATTTTGGAAGTATTCATAAGTATTTACAAAAATCAACAATTTTATTTCATACGAAAACATTTTTTACTTAATATTTTTTTGCACATTCATTTCAACATTTCGATCTTCGATGTCCTTTACATCTTGAGTATGTTTTAATTGTTTCAGATTTTTGTCAAATCACGAAATAGTGAAATTCGGATCGAATCAAACTTTCGGACGACAATGATGTGGTGCATTCTTACGAGCGACAAAAAAGGCCCTTCTAAAAATTCCATAGTGAATTCTAAATATTAAAGTAATTAAGTCCAGCAATTGAATAATTACTGTCGTGATTGCTGTTTTTTTTTTCAAAATTTCTCTCAACGAAAAGATTACGTTCTTTTCGTAAGAAGTCAAATAAGGGGATGAACTGAAAAGGGGGAGGACAAAAAAAAGAACATTGAAGGAAATATGAGAATAACCGAGCTATTATGTTGATCAATAATGTCATAAGCCTTCCTCGGTTCAATCGTCATGGGTGAAGCTTTGAAATAATATTCCATTGTACTTACTACGCCAGCCCGTAAAATTACAATAGAAATATATTTTGAATACGTAGGAATCTTTCGAGTGATTTTGTAATATATGTATATAAAAATAAGAATGTACAATAAAATGTATAAACTTGTGTGTATACTTAGAAATGATACGTCAAATATGTAGGCCTGTCGTAAACGGACGTCATTTATGCAACATACATATAAAATATACACATATGAGCCATTCACTTGACATCCACCAGCATTTGTAGGTCCAATGAGACTGGAACTTTTACTTCAGTATCACACGAATTTATTTGCCGGCATAAGATACGACACCTAAACATGTGTTTTATTCCACAAAGAAAAATTAATTACGTCTCAGCAAAGTCAATGTTAACTTACAAATTTACATTGACCACACTCGAATCAAATGGCTCATCGGAGACATTCCACGTCAATTCAGCTCACTTAATTTCTTGCACCCTTTTTTCCAAATATTGTTTGACCGCTTGCCGTGAACATTATTTTGCCATGGCTTTGTTTTCTATGTAAATAAAACTTTATTTATTTAAAAAAATAATAAGAATTTGAATTTTAGATTTCTTTCCTACAGAAAAACGAAACCTTATTTGGGCCACGTATGACTTCATATTTCATCACACTGTGTTTGAAGTTTGGAAAATCAAA
Source organism: Ophion slaviceki (assembly GCA_944452715.1). NCBI lineage: Eukaryota > Metazoa > Arthropoda > Insecta > Hymenoptera > Ichneumonidae > Ophion > Ophion slaviceki. The sequence goes on along the minus strand of OX101794.1, from coordinate 11,119,644 downwards.
TTTAGTGCTTACCTTAGTCAATACACGCAACACCTATAAAAAATTCTAAGAGTTAGTCAGCTGAGTCAACGTGGAATGATTTATGTTAATGAACGTGGGAATTGTTAAACTAAAATTAAGGGGGAACACCACTGTGACGGGCCGAAATAAGGTCGTTTTTTTTCCGATTTTTTTTGTCTACTAAATAATTTATTCTTAGTTTTAAAAATTGGTATTTAAAAAAAGAAAAAATTAACAACTTTATTGAGATATAATAGAACCTCTGTATAAAAAATGTGGTCCAACGGCCGGATCGATAACTTGACAATGGTTGGGCTAAAAAATAAAAATAAAAAGGTTTTATTATCTACATAAATGTACTTCTTGTTATACGTAGCCGTTTTCCGAGAAAAAAATCACAAAATGGCGGATGTTAAAAAATAGTTTAATTTTGACGACATTTTTACTTATATCTGGGGGCTTAGAAAATATTAATTAAAAAAAACGGTTACGTACAACGATAGCTACTAAGATTACGGATTTAAAAAAAATAAAAATCAGACTATTATAGTCAGTCATGATTTCGGCGAGGTCGAGAAAAGTCGTTTCGAGAAAAACGCAATTGATAGTTGTAGGATACGTAAATCGTTGCGCTACCTGCTCTCACTTAATAATCTGTAACTTGGCCAATTTTCAATATTTTTAACCCTTTCTTGACACACTTATATTTGGCCACGGCTTTGACACACTGGGTCAATTTGACCCGGATAGAACTCCATCTACCTGCCCTTGACAACGCTTCGGTCGGTTTTTATTTAATAAAAATCGGGGATACACTTTGAATATTTCTTAATATGCCTGCATAAACAAAATTGAATTATTGTAAAAAATCATTAGAAACTCTCAGTTTTAGGAAAATGAGCATTTTTTTTTTCAAATTCGCCCGCGTCAAAATGACAGTGTGTCAAGGGAGAGTTTAATTAAATTTTCTTAATATATTCTTAAATATATATCGACGCTGCTTACGAAAAGTAGCACGATTCAAAGTTCTTACGAAAACTAGCATGGTTATGGTTTCGCCACGGAAACTAGCACTTTTCCATATTCACCGCGAAAACCAGCATGTTTCGGCTGTCACCGCGGAAACTAGCTTGTTTGATTTTCACTGTAAAAACTAGTCTAAAAACAGTGAATTTAACACCTGAAGAATCTCATCGCTCGTACAATCTAACCAAAAAGAGTTTTAGTAAGAATTTAAAGTCCTTCGTACTCAGGTAAAAATCTGGAAAAATGAACCATTACTATTTAAAACAAAAAAAAAGAACATTTTTTTGCATAATAACATTTTAATTTTATACTCGTTGCTTTTATTAACATGTTGATAATAATTATCAATTAAAATCGATAGTAGTAATTTTTCAAAAAATAATATAAAAATTGTAAATACAATGAATATTGTGATTTTGTATTAAAAATAACGTTGTTGAAAATATCATTCAAAAAATTTACTGTGATCTTACAGATGGTTATCGTCGGATATGTTTGAAAAATCTTGCTGATGTTCGATTGGAATGAAAACTCTGTCAAGCTTGGCCTATAAATCATTTTTTTTTCTTGGTACAAGAGGCAAATTTTTATCTGACGTCTGTTTTAATTGGAACATTCAAACATCATACATGTTTTTGTTTTTTTTCTTTAAAGATTTTCATCTCTCGTCCTTCTTGGTCAAAATCATATTTAACGTGGATTGTATCGACGTGAGGTTGAATGGATATTTCCCGAATATTTGCAATTTTTGTTGAAGTCCAATACTTTTTTTTTTGAAAGGTCTAAAAATCGTAAATTTCCTATTGCGGTCAAAGGAATTGGAGTAAAAAAATAGAGGCAAGGCGTAAAAAAGCATGGAAGAAAAGTCGGAAACAATTGCAGTGTTACTGAAACATGTTAATTTTCGCGGTGAATATCAAAATCTGCTTCTTTTCGCGGTGATATCAAACGTGCTTGTTTTCGTAAGAATTCTGAAACATGCTACTTTTCGTAAGCAGCGTCGATATATACTATGAGAAAAAGCAAAAAAATCGATTTGTTTACCCGTTACAATGGTGTCTCGCTTTAGTGTTAACGTAAGAATTGTCTTGGGGGGAAAACGAATCACTTAATTCATCATATCATTGAATAAACATATACCTTTATGCATACTTTAAAAATAAATATAATTAAACAATATATACATATATAATAAATATATATTTACTATGTCTAGCATAAATGTATAGTGTAAATTTTGTACGTAACCAATTAGAATAATACTAGTAAATGTGATTGATGTCAAAAATGAAACTGCTAGATTCTTGTTTTAAAAAAAACTCACGATAGACTAAAACAAATTATTCGGAAAATCCCAAATTAAATCAGTTTGGCGCGAGGAGAAACGCACAAGCTGGATACTGTCATAGTTAAAAATACATCAAATTCAATCAACATACTCCCCGCTGTGATCGACGGCTCTTTTTTCTTCCATGTTTTATACTTTTGTTATTCCGTACCGCGTGTGATCCTAAAGAATCCGAAAAGCAACTTCGTACAAAAATCTACTGATTAGCGTATCATAAGCTCGGGGACGAAAAATTTAGTTTCAAAGCAGGGCCATTGTCTCGCGACAGCTATAGACGCGAGAAATACAGTCAATTGCGATTACCGAGGGCAAATCTCTCATCGAGATGATGTATAGTCGAATACGAATCAGGGTGCTGGAGAGTGACGAAAGCAAATGTATAATTGTGTAGTGTCGAGAATAAGTCGATGTAATTGTTTTAAAAAAACTGTAAATAAATGACTGTGCGCACATTTGCCTCTTCCAGATTGTCCATAATCCTATTGACGATACAAATATTGCGAAATTTCATCTCAAAAACGAGTACACTAACAGCCCGAGTTACGTAAGTGATGCGTTCCGTAAACGTAAGACGAATTTCGCGTAAGTCGAAATCGTAAATTATTACACATATGATATTACTTAAAATATTACAAGATTATGACAAAATACATCGAGGATTTTTTTTAATAACAATAATAAAGCCACATGTCAGAACCAAACGGATTTTTAATCAATATCTAAATAAATAAAAGTTTATCGAGGGTCAACGGGCTACATTTAGCTCTAGGCCGAAAAGACGAATTTTTAGATTTTTTTTTTGGAAATAAGTGTGCAGGATAAAAGTTTGTTTTATCTTCAAGAGTATGGTTTTAAGTATGTTTTACGATTTTTGTATTGAAAAATATTTATAATATTTGAAAAACGTCCTTCGCGGTGAGCACTGCTGCTCAGAAATAAATTATACGAAATAAAAAAATCAAACGCATTTATTATAGAATTATCTATAGAAATAGAATATACACCCTATACACATAGAATTATCGAGTGCTTGGACGAAGGATTTAATCAAATATTGATTTTCGAAAAAATGGCCACAAAAAACCCTCTACTTTCGTTTATAAAAAAAATATGCATGGAAAAAAATGCCTTCGTTCAAGCACTGCTTTTTGATATGTAGAAGAAGCTTGTAAAATTTAAAGTCGGCGGTGCAGTGTTTTTTTAATATATCGTGGTTACCGATCTTGAAAATATCATTTTGAGAAAAACGCGTTTAAGGTATTCCTTTCGCGAAGGGCCGTGTTTTGTGGGGGCATGAGGAAGGCCCTTCTGAATCATTGGTTAAGAATCAGTGGCGGTTAATGAAAATAAGTCACAATCAATTATCATACCCTACGATAAACTCGAATTAAAATTTTCGCGCAATTTCGGCAGATTTAGACATTTTTTTCTGAAACGTCGCCGCTACGAAAATTCTCCTGCTAATCACATTTTTCTGAGTTTCATCATTAATACTTTCTTTAAACATTTGGTGACCCCCTGTTTCCATTGTCGTTACGGAATCTTAACACTTTTTTACACATGTGAGCAGTTTGTATCAGGCATCTACAGTAATTTAGTGTGTATATTATTAGATATAAACTCCAGCGCGCCATCTCTATAAAGCGCCGTATAAATGAGACGATTTTTAGAATCGTAATTTTGCGTTAAAAGTTCGATAACTCGGCTCGAAAATTAATCAGTATACTGGAATGTATTTTTCCTTCATTGTAGACGAAAATCAGTTGATTCTTAAATATTCGGGTTCGTGAAAGGAATACCTCAAGGCAGTATGTTTAGTAATCAAGGCAGTAAATACTGCCAGTAAACAAGGCAGTATTTTTAGTAAACAAGGCAGTAAATTTAGTCTAGTGGCCTAAATTTCGAGAGTTCTTTCGGGCTTAATAGGAATATATATATAAATACACTACCGGCGAAAAGTTTCCGGACAAAAGTTTAAAAGAGTGCCGGAACGGTTTTCTATGCCATCTCGCCGGCAGTTGACCTAGGCCAATTTAATAAACGGCATTTTAAAGAGGAGGAATTTACCTGCATTTTGGCTTTTTTCAAAAAATTTTACGATTTTTTTTTACAATTAGCACCCGGTCTTGAAAACGACCACTTTTTCGTTGTTTTTTTTTTGTTCCCTTTTGAGTAGACCCCGTTTGCAGTAAAACCTTTTTTTACGCATTTCTTCGACCAAAGTCATAAAGGGGGAAGCGTAAGCTGCAATTTCGTTTTTTTTTAAGTGTTCTACGGATTATATATGGTAACGCAACAGTGATATATTTATTAACAGAGACATCATACGTGCGTACATGTCGAGTCACCCACCAGAACTGAACAATCTTCAAACAGACAGCGATAGAGTCAACAAAAATAAATAAACCGTGGCAACGATCTCTTGGTAGCCGAGTCATAGTAACGATACCATTGATATATGTGAAGTCAACCATCGTCAACGAATGGCTTTTAAATAATGAATTCGATTTTCAAACAATATATATTATATTTGGTATCAATTTTTTAGTCTTTTTATTGATGCTTCAAGAACTTACAAAAAAAATGTGTGAAAAAAAATAAAAATTGAAAAGGTTACGGGCCTCTAAATGTGGCCGTGAATAAAAATGGTTGAGGCGGTTGACATGATTCCAAAGCTCCCATTCATCTGAAACAGGAATAAAACGAATTTTCTTTATCAATATGATTGTCACTATCGCAGATACCAAAGAGAAAAAAAAACAAAAATTCATAAAAGTTAACTTTATGCCCTTTTTTTCAAACCTTTCAATTTTTTAAAAATAGTAATAATAATAATATCGCAACGTCCGAGGTAGGGGCGATAGAGAGATATATACTGAAGGTCCAACAAATTTAAAGTCAATCGGTTGAATAGAATTCGAGACTGTGTCAACCAGGTTGAAAAAAATAGTTTCGAGAAAAACGCATTTAGAGTTTCGAGTACAATTTCAGACAACGACAACTATCTAAGTGTTTTGATGGCATGTTATACTTACGTTATACTAATCGACCATTCCTGCCCCGTGAAGTTTGCCTTCTTCGACTTCGAAATGGAGATTTTCTGAAGCTCGTTCATCCCTGAGAACACCTCTAGCTTCCATAGAAGCTTGTGAAGTTCGTAACGCCGATCGTTCGATCAAATTCTGATCTCGTTTGTTGGCGTAAGTATCAGTAATTTCGAAATTTCCTTTTGAGGACATATTTTTAAGAATCTATACTTTAAGAAAATTCCAAAAAAAATAGATTTTTTCTAATTTCTAGACGATAATACTGCCACTAAAGTTCGCGAAACCTACCTATAAACGCCTATAACCTCCTCAATTTTGAACTTCGACTTGAAGTTTTTAGGGAACATGTTCGAAATATTGTATATTGAGAATTCGTCGAAAATTAAGAATCGATATTTACAAAAAAAATTCAACAGGTGTAAAGCCGATCACACGCTTTTGCATAGCGTAACGTAACATAAGATGTTTCGACCAATCACGTAGCCCTATGCGCGTGTATATGGGAAATTCCACGCCATTTCACATGGCCCGTGACCCCGACGATTTTTGGTTTTCCTGATTTTTTGTGAAATTGTACCCCATGAAAGGAATATCCACATCAATTTTTAGATTTTTATCTCTTCTCTTTGAGGATTTATAATTTTCCAAAAAATGTCGATTTCGGAGGGTTTGGAAACGTTTAAACGCTGATAACTCCTGAATTAATTGAGATATCGACTAATGTCACATTGTACATTTTTTTCATTTTGAAGCGAACTATCGTTAAAAATATGAAAAAAATTATCAATTATCAATGGCAACGTTTTATTTCTTTTGCAATAAAAACTTTTTTTAGATTGCCTTTTCTTTTTTTTTAATTCTCTAAAACAGAGTGACCCATTCTATGATTTTCAAAACTAGTCTCATCATGGGCCCATTATCCCTTCTATTTTTTTTCGAATTAATAATGTTTTTAAACATTTTTATCATTTTAATGTCCAATAATCAAATTTACAATTGAAGAAACGCTTTTTAACATAGGGAGTTGCCTACGCTCATCCCTGAGTGGCAGTTTTACGCACGAGAAGTGTGAAAAAATATTTAAAATGTTATGAAAAACTGTCAAATCACTCACTACATTATGACAATTTCGTCTCCCTTTACATTATGACACTTGGGCATCTCCCTATGTTAAAAAGTGTTTCTTAAAGTGTATATTTTATAGAAACGGTGTAGACGATCGATTTTAAATTTAGAGTGTGCATTCAGTATATGACAAAGAATTTACTGTATAAATTTGAATCGAATGATAACGCATCGTCATTGTCCCGAAACTCCTGGAGGCGAGAAATCCCTCTAGAATTTTCAAAAGACCGATTTGTTTACACATTTCGAAAGTATGATACCCAAAGAATATACTGACCAAAGGAAAACTCGAAATATTGAATATTTGCGGAGTTATCGCATACAGTCTAGAGCGTGGGGACAGCATGCGGTCAGGTAGCGAGTAAACTTTGAACGCGATGATCTCCAAACTACTTTTTCAAAAACTGCTCGTGTTGTAGCTCTAAAAGTTATCGACCGATTTGGATGAAATTTTGGGAGGTTACTCTCAGGTAAAATTATCGGAAGGATATTCCTAAAGTTTGAAAGGTAGCGTGTAAATAAATAATTTTTTTGGGGTCAAATATGTCGAAAAAATGGTCGAAAATCCGAACTTTGGAGTAAAAAGGCTCCAAAATTTTCAATTTTGCCTTTTTCATCATTTTTTAGGTGTATTCTTCCCCTTAATATGTCACTTATTAAATCTTATCCAGATCAACAGAAAAAGAGTGACAACTGCAGCACTTTTCGATGTCGCGGAAAACAGGCGTCCGAAGGCCCTTAATAACGCCGCCATTTTGTTGGTCATCCCAAAAGATTTTTTTTTAACTCGACAGTTATAATAAACTCATGTCCAAATTTGAACATGATCAGATTATTTTATCCCCTCTAAAAAAATTCCTGAAAAATATCTATTTTTCACGGTCCTAAAGGACCTCGGATGTTCACCCGCGCCTACTCTACAGGTGGACACTCGGCCTCCATCGTACGGCCTGCCCGTGTACTGAGGACAGCTGTCGAAAAACAACCTGGGATCGAATCGACCCCGTTTATGCAGTAGCGCGGTGAAAGTGAAAATTTTTTTTTGTAAAATTTGGTGTTTTTGATATTTTTTATCTTGCACTTTTGATATTTTTTATTCTGCGCTACTGTAGTAAATTATGTATTTAGAATGCCGATCATAAAACTAAAAGCAAGTGTCCGTTATGCTGGAGGACTATGTGCAACAAACACCAAATGTACTTATGCGTCGATTGCGGTAAATGTGAATAATAATAAGTCATTGAAGTGAAAAAATCCGGAAAATATACACTCTTTTTTCGTATCTACAAACCTTCCTTTTTAAAAACCTCAAAGGACTTTTTTTTATATTTTGAAAAGGAAATATGATCTTTTTCATGCAAGTAGGTCCTTTTTAACGCATCTCCCACTTTGAACGAATGTTTGGGCACATAATTTTTGTTTTTCTTAAAAAACAAATTCTGTGCCATAAAATAAGGATCATTGACTACAAAAAACGTCTCTACAACAAAAAGCATATTCACCGAAAAACAACGATCCGAAGAACGTCCAGAGTCGGATCGACCCTACATGCAGTCGGAGGTTTGTGGAACATGTCAAATTTCGTGCCAAAAAATTTGCGGAATACTTTATTGTGCTACTTTATTTTTAAAAAATCTGCATCTGAAGCACACAGAATTCTTGTTGTGACTTACGGAGAACATGCTCTGTCGGAAACATGCGGAGATTGGTTTAGACGCTTCAAAAATAATGATTTTGATGTGTTGAATTGGAGGCATTACTTCATGAAGACTCATGTCAGACGCTAGCTGAACTTGCAGAATCATTAGGAGTTGATCACACAACAGTTTCGAAACGTTTCAAAGCATTAGGGGTGATTTTTTCAATTAGAGCATTAATTTTCACCAAAAAAACAGCAAAAACTTATTTAACATCCCAATAATATATACAATATCATAGATTCCATTGTGCGGGGTCTTTCCCCTTATTACATTCCCCACCGTATTCAGCCTCTCATCCCCACTTTGCGGACGCAGCCGACTTGCCCCTCTGGCTCATGACATTTCTGCCATGGGCATAGGAAAACTTCGAAAAACATATACCAATACAGCCGGTCCCAGGTTCGCTTCCCAGTTTCGGAGCTAGTCGCGTGTCGTCGAGAAATATATCACGGGCTACAGGTATAATATATGAGGTATTAAAAGTGTTTTCGAACGGCCTAAAAGCCTGACCTTCTTCAATCTTTTTCAAAGTTGGTGATGTTTTTGTATCATATATTTTGAGTGGCTTGTTCATGTTCGTTTACGCCCTAAAGTTATACATAAGAGAGATAATGCAATAGCCGCTTTTTTCACGTTTAATTCGAAAAATATCGATGTCAGAAAAAAAAACTATAATGACCAAAGTTGTGAAGCACTCGATTTCCTACAAGTTTAGTCATGATCATTTTTACTTAAAAATTGTAAATCGCTGAGTTATTCAACAGAAACAATTTCCCATTAAATTTAAGACGACGATATTAACTGAACGCAAGCCCAGCCCAGGATGAAACTTACGCATGTTGTTTTACACTAATATAATAAAATTCAGTGTAAATTTCAGCAGGATCAACCTAGTCATTGGGGTTGAAAAATTAAAAAATTAACGATTTTTCTTTTTTTTAGTGTTGTAGTACTTGGAAAATTTTGAATTTTTTTTCGAGAATAGTTCATAGAAAAACGCATCTTTTTTGTAGAGAACATTTTTCCTACGACGAGACGATCACTACGATACGATCATTTGAAATTTTATCACGTGTAAAATCTTATCTCCGAGTTAGGCGAATTAGCGAGCCAATAAAAATCTGAAAAAAATGCCACGTACTTAAAATATATGACACAAAAACATCACCAACTTTGAAAAAGATTGAAGAAGGTCAGGCTTTTAGGCCGATCAAAAACACTTGGAATACATCATATACAATATTGTATAGGTAAAATTCGATCAATTCTTCGTTTCCGGGTGCGGGCAGTCGATGTTCTTCCAGGCGCTGATCATTTCCACAGTATGCCATCGAAATAAGAATTCTGCCGGTCGTAAGTGAAGGTGTTATAAAACATATAATATATTTATCATAGAAGTAGTACTGTGAACACATTTAGCAAAATCTCAACAATCCTCATCATATATATATTAATATAGTATCAACGATGCATCCACTATTCATTCGGAATATTCAGTGAAGTAAACGAATATATTACAAATCTCGAGGTAGCGCGTTCAAGGCCAGATAAAATTGGCTACCCTGGGTAGGGTGAGAGCGATGATAACGCTGGATAAAAGATTAACACTGTTATTGTCTAATATTTGCCTGCCGCAAATGTGTTTGATTCCCTTTCCCGGATGTTCCACGATCTTTCCAGCTTCGTTCACTCCTGCACCAATAAAAATTACACTTACGTTTAAATTCACATTGGTTTTCGACGAGTGTTCGATTTTGCGGTAAAGCTTGGAAGATTATTGACCTGAGTACTGCAAAGTGGCGCCGAGAAATGAGTCGATGAGACTTCCAACCAATCCGGCTGCGCCACCGATCAGTATTATTGGCCATTGGGGAGCGGCTGATTGTAATATGACCGTGTCAACGGTGTACAAAATTACGAGGTAGTAAAAAAGACCAACCACCGTACCACCCAACAGCGAAGCGAGCAGGCCCATCCAAGACACACCACCGTTCGTTCCTTAAAGGTAAAGAGAAGTCGTGGGCATCAATTGTGAAGGCGTTGCCTAGTTGCATCGTTTTTCTTTATCAACTTCATCAGTTGATTTTTCATTATCAATTATACACGTAAATTTCTCTTCCATCATAATTATCGAAACTATAAGAAAGTGAAGCATAGCGACCCCAAAAATCGGAAGACATTTCGGGAATTGATTGGAAGAACACTGTTTGTAACTTACTTTATCTTTGGTTTATCATTAGCATGCTCGATAACGAATATAGATATTTAAAATATGACTGATTCGACATTTAATTGAGCATTTTATTCGATCACAGTGGTCGAAAATAAGAAAAGAAATTGTTTCGTTTTTTCTATCGTGTTGGCTTCATCTGAGAGCTTTTTTTCTCGTTTAGCAGATGAAAGAAAAATCCGCCGAAAAATTTGCATTGTAATTTTCCAATTGAGGGGACGACACTGTGACGAGTGAGAAAGATCAATTTTTTGTTGCTGCTTTTTCTGAACGTATGCATATTCAAGAATGTGTGAGACACTTTAAAGTGTAAATATCGACAATCAATAAAGTTACAGACGATTTAGTGAGACCAGGTAGAGCAACGATTGGGGCCGGGTTGAAATTCCGAACTTTGAATGATCAGAACGCTCAAAACTCCGAAAGAATACTACCCCGAAAGATAAAAACTGCGAAAGAATTTTCGACGAAAGACCAAAACTCCGAAAATCTGAACACCGTCAAAATAATTCGGCTATGGAAGTTTTAAAAGTTTCAATATTTTCAACAAATCGACGAATTATTTGAAGAATTTTTTAAGAAGTGATTTTACGTAAATTTTGAAATTTGTCTAGACGATGTTATACGTTCTGCATCATTTACAGTCAACTGTGTACACTTGCGCTGGCATGATCTCGACGAGCCTTGTAATTTCGGAACATTAAAATTAGGAATTTTAAACCGCCGGCGCATTTAACGTTCGGAGTTTCAACCCGGCCCCCATGTCAAGATCATGCCAGCGAAAGTCTACACAGTTCACCGTAAATGATGTAGAGCGTATAACATTGTCTAGACAAAATAAAAAATTCACGCAAAATGACTCCTTAATAAAAAAAAAAACAATTCTTTAAATAATTCGTCGATTTATGGAAAATTTGGAAACTTTTAAAACTTCCATAGCCGAATTATTTTGACGGTGTTCAGATTTTCGGAGGTTTGATCTCCGAAAATCTCTTTGGGTAGTATTGTTTCGGAGTTTTGAGCGTTCTGATAATTCAAAGTTCGCAATTTCAACCCAGCCCCAGAAATATTTTTCTGTCGAAAATTGAGTTTTTACTTTGAATGCTTGCCAGTTACCCGAAAATTAATATTTTCAAAATCCCCTACGTATTCCTCTAGCTATCCTCATGTGAATTAATCGAATTTTTTAAATTCTTTTCCACATTTAAATTTGCGTCAGTTATACTGCGTGCCACAGAGCGGCTCAAATTCAACATGCCTCGCGAGAATGGCTCCAGTGTCACCACTTTCTATCATTTTTAAATATAATGTTTTTTGTCTACTTGTAGATATGACTAATAACATCCTTGAATATTATTACCGCCTTCCTTGTCCTTCCACCCAACTAAAAATCGCGAAAAATCGCTCAATTGTAGACGTTTACAGTGGCGTAAGTCCTTAAGGGGAGGGTAGGGTTTTGCACTTTTGAAAAACCGATTTTTTTGGTATTTTCATATAGTTAAACATTTGAAGAATGTAATCCCAAAATTTCAAGTAAATCAGAGCAAAACTCTCGAAGTTATTGACTATTTAGTCCCGTTCCTCTAACACTGTGGCTCCGACTTCTCTAAACTTCAAACGCGTTTTTCTCGAAACCACTTTTTCAAAGTCCGTGTTCACTGCCATTTGAAAACTACATGACCGATTTATTTCAAACTTGGTACCCACTTTCTACATATAAAATACCTCCCCCCAGCGGTTAGTTTGAGATTTTTTTTACATTGAGGGGGTTTTCCACCCCCAAAATGGCGGAATTTTTCGTGAAAAATAGCACTTTTCACTTTACATGACCACCAAAAATTTAGAAATGAAAAAAAAAATTATCAAAGACCGTTGGGGGGAGGATTTGATGATAATTTGACTAAATTTTAATGGTACTTGATTTCAGATCATTTCTAGCTGAGATACAGTGAACACCGCAAATCGTGTTTTTCCAAAGGTGTTCTTGGAAAAGCTTTGTCACCGGCTTGTTTGTGGATATTTTCGCGTATAAATTTCACGGAATGTTCTCGAAATGACACTCAACAATGTACAAAAGGTTTCAATAAATTTACTCTATCCATAAAGATGAAAAAAATTCGCAAAAAAGTGTTTTTTTTTTCACGTCGAAACCTTTACCCTCCACTTAACAGCAGACAGCAAGATATATCATTTTCAACCAACTTGCGTCACGAATTTCGAATTCCAATAACTCGTTTACCTCGTGGAACTCGTTTTTGCGTAGTGATGAGGATCGGATCGGACAGCCCCAAAACGGTGCCCAATTCGGAGGCCCAGGTGTCCCCGTTGCAACAGGCGAAAGCACCTGGAACATCGATTTAGCGAATTTCGAAAACCCAGATAGAATAGAGACCGTACGGACTAGATCTTGGATTACCGAGAATTCCAACGGACAGCCACGAGCTCCTGTAGTCATTGGCAAAATCGATCGGTCGCTCGCCGCAGCCTACGTCCAGCAGATACAGAAGAGCCAGTTGCGAAGCCATCCCGCCGTTGCACAAAACCTGTATCCAGTTTCTCCGTCCAGGCTCTCTGGCGCTAACTTCCAGATTTCTCTTCCTTTCTTGACGAAATTTCGACGCCAGCGACGACGACACGAAGAAGCTGGCCAAGCAAGCGAGGTGGGCAAAATTTGTCAGGGTCATGATGAAACCGACGAACAGCCCTGAGAGTCGCGAACGAGAAACGATAAGATAGTCAAGAATGGCTTATCGGAAGAATCGCTCTTTTATTCTCCATCTTCTCTTCGTCCGACTAAAATCGTCTGGCGCTTTCTGGAATTTCGAATGTCTGTAGGATGAAAAAGTCGACGTTACCTAACGTCGCTCCGCTCCAATCTACGCTGCGCCTCCTGACACCCCAGATCAGGAACAAGATCGGTATAACCACCGCGGCCAGCCATCTCCAAGGCGATATCACCGGATGACCTGCGCTCGGATAAAATCGTTTCAATGTGGATCTTCGACGCGTGAAACACGTTCGAAATAAATCGTGGAAAAATCGTGACGTTGAAGTTTCCATAGTTGAAATGCAACGAAAATGTTTTTTGGAAATTTTCTTTGGCACTTTTCAACTACTACAATCGTGCAAACATTTTTTAGATCTCTCATTTAGCGATCTACGAAAAATTTGCACAATATAATTTTGGATAATAATGAAAACAGGAAATTGCAAAGAATTTTCGTTGCGTTCGAACGATGCAAACTCCCCAAGGAAAATCAGTTTGCAGTGAAAAAATGAATCATACCTTCCGAGTGATCGGCAGAGTCGGTTGAGAAAAACGAATAAAAAACATTTACGATCCAGAAGAGCATGGATACGGGAATCGCAAATGCGCTGAGTAGTACGGGAAACAAAACATGTGATGTACCGGCATCGTTATCCGCACGCGAGACCATTTTACGGACATTTAACTTCGATACGCTGCCGTGTTAATCTAAATTGGGCAAGGCGGTATTTAAGCTGTCGTCGAATCGATGAATCTTCTTTACGAATCCTGTTATGCAAAAGATGCCGTCGATTGTGAAAAATACTCTTGTGCAAAAGGTCACGTCGATAAGTTGAACAATTAAAAAAAACTGTAAAAGTATATATCACCGTTATGTGCCGGCGGAGAAACGTCGGGAAGACGCGAAAGTGACAGCTGTCGAGCCGATACCAAGATGTCACTAGCGTCGCGTTATTATGTAACGATTTCAAGGCGATGGTAGATGTAGCACGCGACACATGAGTGCAAGAGCGATAGATGAAATTTTCGAACAGAGATTCCTCAGAGATTAATAATATTTAGGGCAAAAGAAAATCGTCGGGCTTTGCGCCAGAGAATTCTCCAGAGTCCGATGCGTTGATTTTTCCTAAAAACCGTAGCCATTTATGAGGAAACTGGGATAGAACGTTTGTGAGGTTATGTTCACCTTTTACGTGCACTTAATGTGGAATCAAATATCACGCATAAACAATTGAATATCTTATTGATACAATAATTAGAATCCTATACGCAAATTATAGTTTGAAAAATAATTTCAAATAATGATTACCACAGTTTACTACAATTTAATTATAATTAAATTGCTGCGCAGTTGCTTACTTCGTAGTGCATGTGCCTATTTGTACTCCGATGAATTACGTGTGAAAAGGACGGGAATTTTTCAATAAAGCAACGGTGCATCTGCGTGCAATCACTGAAAAAATGACATTGCTCAATCGATGCTGTATTTGTACCAATAATCGTATCAAATAATCTTGAATGTATCGTAACACTGAGAATGAAATATCTAATAAGGTTCGATAGGTTAGCTATCGTCTATGCTACAATCGGATCCAATGTGTTACGTAATATAACATAGCGTATTGGTTTAGAGCGATAGCAGCGCCACCCTTATTTTTTTAATTTTAGGGAGGCTAAGGTATTTCTTTCGCGAACCCAAATGTTTAACAATTTACTGATTTTCGTCTATAATTAAGCAAAGATACATCCAAAGTATGTTGGTAAAATTTCAAGCAACATTACCAAACTTTTAACGACATATTACGGATCTAAAAATCGTCTCATTTATGCGGCGCTTTATGGAAATGACACGCTGACCACATTTCTATCTAATCATTCATTTACTAAATAACTCAAGATGCCTGATATATACTGCGCACGCGTGGAAAAAATCTCAAGATTCCGTAACGACAATCAAAACAAGGAGAACTTTTTCAAATAAATATTGTCGTTGAACATTCGGACGTCGAATGTTCAAAGACAATACTAACGATAAAACATAGAAAAATGTAACTGGCCGAAGAATGGTCGTAGCCGCAACTTTTCAGAGAAAATTTAAAAATGTCTAAAGCTACTAAATTTTCCCCTAAATGTTTTATTCCAGTTTATCGTTGGGTATGATAATTGATTGCGGCTTATTTTTAATAAGCGCGACTGTAATTTAACCAATGATTCAGCAGGGCCCTCCTTATGCCCCCGCAAAATACGGTCCTCCGCAAAAGGAATACCTTAAGGGAGGACACCACTATGACGGGCCGAAAAAAGCTCGTTTTTCCCATTTTTTGTCTACTATACAATATTTATTTGGGATTTGAAAAAAAGGTATGTTATACATACATTGAACTTATTTCGTGTTAATTCTTTTTTTTAATTAAGTATTAACAACGTTATTGAGGTACAATAGAGCCTCTGTATAAAAATGTAGTCCAACGGTCAGATCGATAACTTGATAATGGTTGGTCTCAAAAATAAAAAGAAAACAGTTTTACAATCTATGTAAATGTAGTTCTCCTTGTACGTAGCCATTTTTCGAAAAAAAATCACAGAATGGCGCGTGTTAAAAAAAGTGTAATTTTGGCGAAACTTTTACTTATATTCGGGGACTAAAGAAATACTAAATTTAAAAAACGACTACGTGCCACGATAGCTGAGCAAATAGGGAAATGTTGGTCTTTTAAAATTGAAAATCGGACAATTATAGCTAGAGTTATGATTCCGGTCAGGTCGAAAAAAGTCGTGTCGAGAAAAACGAGATTGAACGTTTTAGTATACGTAAATCGTTGCGCTGCCTGCTCTCACGAAATCGTCTGAAACTTGGACAATTTTCAATATTTTAACATCAACATTTTTTCACATCTTTTTGAATATGTATACTTCGAGAAAATGCGAAAGGTCGCTTTTTTACCCGTCACAGTCGGGTTCCCCCTCAAGGTTGTTGCTAAATGCTTTTTGAAGAGTGGGGGGAGCATCGAAGTTCCTATGCTAATACATTGTGTGACGTCACTGGTGCCAACTTATTGTAGCAGTATATCAATTGTGTGTACGAATGACAATCGCGAAAATTTTCAAGCGTGTAATCATAATTATGACTCAAATATGTATTAATTTGAAGGAGTTAGGGTCATGAGGCAATTAATTTTCGATGTCCAAAAATCATATTAAATGAGACACGAGCTTTGACAACGTGACACGGTTCTCTTGTAATTCGAGGCTGTTAGGTTGACTGCAGTGACTGTCTTGTCTTCTTCTCTTCTCTGTACCTATTAATGAAAGTCGGTGTTTCTGTCTGTCCCGGATAAACTTCCGAACCAGTGGTCCGATCTTGATGTGGTTTTTACCAGCGTATAGCATATTTTCGGGTGCAGGTTTTAAGCTACGTATCGCCACGGTAGGTTATCGGGGGGCTGAGCAGTGAACAAAAATTTCAGACTCGCTGAAAGAAAGTTTTAACAGCGAAAACATCCGCGAGCGAGCGCGCGCTACCACCCACTTCACTCGACACGTCGAGTGTACCGTTTCTGTTTTCACGATCAGATGACGTTTCTTACGTACTTTAAGGCCTTAGGCCACAGTAACGGGTATAAAATCATGTGCGTATTTAACAATTTTTTTTCGTATGAAAAAGTGATTCACTCATCAAATTAATTACACATCTATTTAGTATGGATATCAAGCTGTTAGAAAAAATATATATTTATATTTTTTTTTTCGATGTACAAAATGGCCGACTACTCGAAACTTCTCGAAACAGCTTTTTTCCAATTGGCGTGACAAATAACTTCAACAATTTTCACTCGATTTAGTTCAAATTTAAAAGTAATGTTCCTAATTGCACTTCGCAGAGAAGTACGTACGGAATTTCTGATTAATCGAATACTTTTTATTTTATGAACAGTTTATGAGCAGTTAAAACGAAATTTTTCACTGACAATTCATTTCTTAAGTTCAAATACCTACAACTTTTGAATAAAAGATATTTTTTAAATTCCGTACATACTTCTCTAGGTATTCTAATGTAGATTGACGAGAATTTTTGTTTTTTGTTCTAGGTAAAAAATTGTGGATGCTAAATGTCACGCCGCGGATCGCCTAAAAAAAAGATAACAAAAGAAAATATTAGTAGTCGGCCATTTTGTACATCGAAAAAAAAAATATATTTTTTCTAACAGCTTGATATTCATACTAAATAGATGTGTAATTAATTTTATGAGTGAATCACTTTTTCATACGAAAAAAATTAGTAAATTCGCACATGATTTTATACCGAGATTGACGTAAACTTCAAAATATAATATTTAACAAACGAGTGCGGAAATCCCCGTTCTCCTTTTGCTAGTATATCCAGAAAGTATACCATAACGACTAGTAACATTTTAATTCACCCCAATATTTTTAAGCAACAACCTTAAAATGTCGATTTTCGACTTCTTCGCTCCAGCGGAAATCATACTTTTTTGCCGAATGCACGAATAGCTAACTCAAAGCGTCCCTTGAAATAGTTATGACAATCTTATCTTTTTAATTATTGACTTCAGTCCACGGTCTTACATACAGGTCTGAAAAACTCCTGTGTTTTCGCATGGTGGAAAGTCTCATAGTAAAGTGAAGGCATAGTTCCGCATCTGTCCACTAGAAGCGTTGCCACCTTGGAGTCTTGTAAATACAGATTTACAGCCATGGCTAACCTCCTGAAAGTCTCTGAATCGTGTTACCGTGTTTCGTTGTATTGTCGAAAGAAAATAAACGGTATAGTCAATGAAAAAATGCCTAATGCGTGCATCATACCGAACTGTCGGAAAAGTTAAAAAAACGATAGTAAAAAGCGTTCAGTGTTCAAAGTTCCCCAGAACGAAGAATAGGAAACCCAACTGCCACTTTCTCCCGCTAGACGGTGTATTGTATTATAACGTAAACAGAACATGACGTTTAGTGACATTCGCTTTGGTTATGCCCGTGTTTCTACTATTGTCGCATTTTCCTTAAACAATCCAGTTGTCGTGAAGAAATTGTGAAGAATACATCTGTGTTGTGCAATGGTATTCAATTATTGTCCATTATGTTGTCCATACGTATCATTTTAGCACAGGGCTGACACCGCGAAAATGAACCGCGCGCGTTGACAGCTTCCTTTGTTTACGTTATTTTTACGTGGCGCCATTTGCGCTGAGCTTTGCGTTGAGTTCCCTATTGCGTCGGAAATGGAAAGTCGCAATTCGCAACCAAGGAATGCAATCTACTGAGAAAAAACATTAATTAGAAGGAAAAAATTTAGACCGTATAAATTTGTTCATACCTCAATATCAACATCTACCCAATATCCCATCTACTGCAATGGCCAAAGACCAAATAAAAAAATAACAAAAGTTCGAGCATTTGAGAAATGCAGTTTACTGAAATAATATAATTGTCATTGTCACCATATGATCAGAAGTAAAAAAACTGAATCATTTCCCATTTATATCGCTCTTAGAAATATTGTTTATTTCGAAAAATCTGCTCCAATAATGCACAGCTGCTCGGACCTACGTTTGATTGGCTGACTCCTACGTAGCAGCGCTTCAGGTGGCAGAAACGAGAACCGTAAGACCGTGCTTCAGTCGAACTCTACCGCAGGAGGTGTGATTATGTGCGAATTCCAATGTTGATCACCCACCGCGGATGACTTAACCTCGTTTGGTGAATCAATAAACAAAGTTTGTAATCCGTAAAAAAATCACTAAATCACCATTTAGTGTTCCGACACGTTTCTTTTGAAATGGGAAGAAAATGTACAATTTCTGGCTGCACCAGCGGGTACAAAAGCAATCGACAGCGCGTCTCGATGTTTCGATTTCCGAAAAATGAGGAGCTACGCGCAAAGTGGATGCGCGCGATACCAGCTACTAACATTGCAGTTTCGAATAACTCCTGCATATGCGAAAAACATTTTTTACCCACGGACATCAAGCGTAGCTATGTGGAAAAAGATGCGAATGGGAAGATCATTATCGATGTGAGTCACTTTTTTACAAATTGGTATCCTATTCGCTCCACCCACGTCAGTAAGTCGCCGTAGAATTTTTTCTCTTACGCGATATCTAATATTTTTGACAAATGTGTAGTTCCCTTACCTACGCCCAAGCCTGACGGAATCGGCGGTCCCTTCAATATTCTCGTTAACTCAGGCACATTGTACCTACGAGAACAAGGTAAGGAACTATGTCATTCCATTTTTAATTAATTTGTTTGGGTTTGTTTGGGTTGTTAAACCCGAACAAACAAACTCAGTACCGAACTATGTAAAATAAATTTTACCATTTTTTCACCTTTATTTACCATTTTTCACTATTCTCATACTTTGTCTCGCATGTGGACTGACTTACCATAAATTTTATGTGAATTTGGAATTCATCTACATAATATTAATGTGTAGCTGAAGGTTGCATCATCGGAATGTAACAAAAATGCTTTTAATTTCTTATTTTGGTTATTATCTAGTCATATTTTGCAAGGATAGGTTGTAGGTTGCCACATCAAATTTCGAAAAAACGTTTGTGTGATTTGCACAGCCCAAATCTGTGAAAGGAAATTCGGAAAATCAAAAAAATCATTTTTGCTGCATTCCAAACATGCAAACTTCGTCATATATTAATTCGCTTAGATAAATAATAAATATGAGTAGTTGTAGTTTTTTGTTTCCATGGTATGTAATTTATGGGTGTTTACAAATAGTCCACCCTTATATGCTATTCCACTTCACACTTTTCCTTACACATTATGTACATGAGCTTCTGTTTTCGTAACATTTTATGTACTGGAATTTCCTTCTTCTTGCACTGTATGGTTCATCCATACCATACATTTGAACTTCAAATTAAAAAAAACTTAAGTTAGATTTTGATACTTGAACATTTCAGTTTAACACTTTTTAATTTAATTTTTATAATTGGAAATTCAAGTTTCACATTTTTTATTTAATTTTGACAACTAAAAGTTTATTTTTAGTTATTTTTAATTTAGTTTTAATATTTCAAAATTCAATTCATATAATTGAGAAATTAATATTAATCATTTGTAATTTAGTTTTCATAATGTAAAATTCAATTTTAATAATTTACAATAAAAAATTCAAAACGTAATGATTAATAAAAAATCGAAACTTCAATGTCATGGTTCCTTTCCAATAAAACTTATTTTCACAACGATGCTGAAGTTTGCATCGTTGAACTGCAACGGATTTAACTTCTTTTGGCAGATTTCACGTATAAAAGTTCTTCAACAATTATTTAAGATATTTATTTAGCGATCTACATGATAAATATATTAAAAAAGATCGCCTGTAATAATAAAAATATGGAAATTAAAATGTAAAACATAATTTTCGTTGCGTTCCAACGATGCAAACTTCAACACCATTTTTCACATACATAACTCCAGAATAATCAGTAAGCATGTAAAGTTGTAACTTTACTAGCATCTTACAGTGTTTCAATCGTGATGTTCTCTGTCAGCACATCAGTGGAAAATCCAAAGCAGCAGCATGTGGACCTGACGAAGATACAACTGTACCATCTGCAGAAAGGAATCCGTTGAAACCATCCGATACCGTCGGTGACGGAGTGCGACCTGCTAGAAATTTGTTCCCACATCCGATCGAATGCAATGATACCGTTCATGCTCCTATGCCACCATCGGAACCCACACGCAGTGATGTAAATATTTATTAGCTCGTTAAAACGAAGGATTTTCAATATAGTACTAAAAGATTAATATCGAATTCATTTTATTGACTATATTTAGACTTTCAGGTTTTACTTGCAATAATTTGCTTGCATGTCTCTAAAATGCAATATCAATCCATCATTCCTCTTACACTGAATATCAGCAATGGGTTCAGACTAATCATATTACTAGCAGCCTTAGGGACTACATCTACCTAGAAGACCGAACAAAATGGCCAATTTCCTATAAACAAATCTGGAAATCGGTTGGTGAAAGAGAAACACATTTTTTTAACACAAAGGTACATATATTGAAAGACCAAAAAAAATACAGAAAAACAAGAATAACATGGCCGCCGGCAGATGATGAAAATTTTTCCGCGACGTTTGGCAGTGGACACTCTTCAGCTTGAACGGTCCATCCGAAAACTAAAAACCAAACGGGTTATTCAAGTTAACAATCAATACGAGTCGTTGACGATCGTTGAGTTTTTAAATGATTTTTGGTAATCCTTTAGGTAAGTGACTTTTCCGAAAAATGAGTCTAACATTTTTTTTGTTGCTATCTTCGCATTGGGTTATAAATTATGATATTCAGTCGGGGTAAGCTGAAATTCACCCCCCCCCCCTCCTCATAAAAAGTTATGGGGTTTTGAAGTTCGCGGAAACACGTGATAAAATAAGGAATTTTTGAATGTTTCAACGCCTATATTGGGTTTGTTTGGGTTTGCTGGTAAAATATGTTTTTCCTCTCATAAAAAGTTATGGGGTTTCGAAGTTCGCGGAAACACGTGATAAAATAAGTAATTTTTGAATGTTTCAACGCCTATATTGGGTTTGTTTGGGTTTGCTGGTAATAATGTTTTAATGCGAAATTTAAGCTTCCTCCGACTGAATATCATCATTTATAACCCAATAAATAAGAAAATAGGAACAAAAAAAGTTTTAAGGTCACTTTTCGGAAAAGTCATTTATCTAAAGAATTACCCGATTAAAAAATGAAGATCGATATTAAAAGAGTGAGACCGTCAACGACCTTTAAATGTTTCCCATCTTATCTCCTGTAAATTTGGAATCAATTCATCAAGTGATTCTCAAGATATCATGTCCACTGCCTTTGAAAAAAGTGCTTCGAGAAAAATGCGTTTAAAGTTTGAAGCAGAGTTGGGCGTAATTCTATTTATAAATATGAATACGGATTTATTCACATCGTGATTTTCATGTGAATATAAATACAAATTTATTCATACTTCACTTATTTGTATTCACACGCATGCATACAAATACAATTGTATTCACAAAAATTTTGAACATATAATACAAATAAATTCACAGAAAAAATTGTGAATATTTACAAAAAATGTGAATATTTACAAAAAATCTTGTGAATCAAAAAAAAATTCACATACAAATCTGTGAATGCAAATGTATTCGCAAAAAACTGTAAGTACGAAAAAATTCACAAAATAAGTTGTGAATTTTTTAGTACTTAAGACAAATTAAAATCAAATTCACAATGATTAGATGAAACTTACACCAAAAGTCAGTTCTTACGTACTTTGAGAGAAAACATTGCGTCGAGCAAAAACATTGTGTTGAGTTCAACACAATGTTTTCTCTCAAAATACGTAAGAACTCACTTGTGGTATAAATTTTAATATAATTGTCGTGAATTCGATTTTAATTTTCTTCAACTTGAGGAAATTCACAACTCATTTTGTGAATTTTTTCATATTTATAATGTAATATTTGAAACTCACAACTTTTTTTGCAAAAATTTCTTTGCCTCGACGCAATGTTTTCTCTCATATACGTAAGAACTCACTTTTGGTGTAAATTTTAATCTAATCATTGTGAATTTGATTTTAATTTGTCTTAAATACGAAAAAATGCACAACTTATTTTGTGAATTTTTTTGTATTTACAATTTTTTGTAAATACATTTGCATTCACAGATTTTGATGCGATTTTTTTTTAATTCACAGGATTTTTTGTATATATTCACATTTTTTGTGAATATTCACAATTTTTTCTGTGTATTTATTTGTATGTTCAGAATATTTGTGAATACAATTGTATTTGTATTCGTATTTACAATAAGTAAAGTATGAATAAATTTGTTTTTATATTCACATGAAAATCGCGACGTGAATTAATTCGTATTCGTATTTATAAATAGAATTACGCCGAACTCTGGTTTAAAGTATGCTGCTACCGCTCGCGCGGTCGACTGTTGAAGCCGTAGCTCGTTCAATTTAAGGAATCTTTGAATAACATTTTTAGGGAATATAGCTAAAAAGTGATACTATCCAATAAAAAAATGCAATTTTTCGACCCACCTAGGTAGACGTATCCCGTTAATAACAAAAAAAAGGTCTACCGACTCAAATACGTTACAGCGTTCTCCTATTCTATTTTCCTAGATGCCTGATACCTCACGTCATAAGACCGTACTCGCAGAAGATCGAACGCAAGAATCGCAAAGTTTCAAACATCTGTTTTCCGATATTTTCGAAAAAGAAAATGCTGTGAGCATTCCTGCCGGGTGGTTCCGTTGTACCCCGAGCGACAGCAAGAAATGGGTCGCGTTTTCGACTTACGGAACGAAAACCGAATCTCACAGTGTACAGCCGATATTATGGAAATCGGTAGTGGTGTCGGAAGATGGTAACGCGCACACGTCAGCGATTGGAAAAACAATACCCGTTTCGAGCATATGTCGATCGCTCAGCAAAGTAAATAGCGTGCGAGAACTGTCTCGCCTGCTGGCGAAATTTCACAGCGCGAATCTATGCACTGGTATGGAACTGTTGCACAATTCTCTAACCAAGAACAATCTACTGTACCAGGATGCTTTCGGGAAGTGGCACCACAATAATTGCGCAATTTTATCTACTGGTGGTACCTGCAGCATGTGCCAAAGTCTGAAGAGTTTAATAACTCAAAGAAAGCTATGGTTGATCAAACGGTCCAGCCGAACGTCGACCGATCTTCGCAACAAACACCTAAACGAAAAGTCTAACGTTACTTCATTGCGCAAACAACTGAAATCTCAACGTGCAGTGGGTCGCCGAGCGAACTTGCTCGTTAAAAAATTGCATGACGAAGTCTCACTATTGCAGAACCACATCCGCAAATCAAAGGAAGATACAATTGTCGAAAAGTGCAACAGAATGAATCTCTCGCAAGCACGGCAATTGTGCGTGAAAGAAATAATGGCTGCGGGAGCTAAAAAAAATTCGCAAGGCAATCGATACACTAAAGATTGGATGATGCTTTGTATGCTTATGCACAGCCGATCGCTTGCCCATTATCGACTGCTCTTGAAAAACGACATATTGCCGCTACCAGCGCCACGAACGATTCGTCGATACCTCTCCGTTGTCAATACCTAGGCTGGTTTTGACAAAAGTTTCTCTGCGATAGTGCAGAAGCATTTGGAAGGAAAATCTATGGACTATGGACAAACATAGCATTGTTGATGACGTTTCTCTGGGAGAATCAATGTCGGCGTGCTCGTCTAGTCGAATTCGTGAAGGCTTGACGGATGCCGATGACGCGGGATCAGCTGCTACCGATGTAAATGAGCAAGCTGCCCATGGTAGCATACACATATGTCAAGCCGTCACCGAGGTGCGTACCCAACCTGTAGCTGTTTTTGGAAACGAAGAACTTGCTAAAGGCACCGAAATCATCTTATCGGAGAGTGTTGGAGCTACGATTGACGGAATTATCTCTGACGATGCGACGGCAGGAAAATGTGGTGCTCGGTGACTGGTATCGAGCAGACTTTAGAGAGTGGGAGATTTAGTTTCGCGGCTTCCGGCGAGCCTTCAGATTTCTGAAGAACTCACGGGAGGACACCACTGTAACTGCCCATTTTGGACCGTTTTCTTTGGATGTTTTTAAAGAAAGAAATAAAATACATGGTCAAAAGAACTTTTAAGCTTTATCGGGTATATATTGAATTATGTAAAAAATAATTCATTTGTCAAGGAATACAAAATGGCGGCGCACGAGTCGCCATAGCACTATTGGTTTTCAGCCAGCCCTCTCAGTGGCACGCAGAAATATTTTCGTTAAGGGGAGATATACACCTAGGAGCCGGAAAAAGGTCATTTTTGTGAATTTTTTCAAGGAAAACTATTTGAAATTTCGCATTGGGGTTTTAATTATCTAAAAGTATATACATTCGAAAATATGTTTAATTTTCTTTATTTAAAAATATCAAAAATATACAAGGATATTGTATGATCCTTGGAGCGTCGTAAAAAATCTGCGTATACGGTACCCACTGGCGTTTCTTCAAAAATCATCTGAAAAGAAAGAAAAAAGATTATTAAATTAGATACTATAATCTAGTACTTGTCATAGCCGATTTTGGAAATATCGATTTATGACAAAACGGCGGACGTTTAAACATAAATAGTGATTTTTGGGCCAAAAATTAGTTATTATTTTGCCTATAAAACAAAAACTAAGTAACGGAAAAAAAATCCTATGACAAGTACTAGATAATGGTGTATAGAATAACCACAAAAAAGCTCAAGGCAATCGGTTCATTGGTTTTCGAGAAATTTTGGGTACCGATTTGAAAAACGTGGTTTTGAGAAAAACGCGTTCGAAAATTTGGGAATGAATAAATCATGAAAATTGTCAACTTACATGGAATCATCGATACCAGGTCCATAGTGTAGGTCTTCTACGGTCGACGGAATGTTCATAGCTTCTAAATCCTTGACCTCGACCATCTAGGTGTATATCTCTCCTTAATTATATTAGTTTTAGCAGTCAAGTACGGGGGAAATTAAAGCAGTAGTCTGGTGTAGAGCGAGATTTTTGACGTAATTTCTGGGTTGTAATATCTTTTAAACCGTTGAAGTTGTCTTGATGAAATTTTACATATGTATTTATTGTGCCTTTGAGAATGTATCTACATTTAAAAAAAAATTATTTTAAATATTTTCATGTAGTTTTTTATTTTTTTACAACATGGTCCGCCGAAAACCGCCTCAATCGGCGCCCACTCTGGGTGATGTTGTATGCATATGAAAATATATATATATATATATATATATATATATATATATATATATATATATATTCTCAATCTGCATGAGTATTCTGATCACTGGTAGCAGAATTAGTACTTAAAAAAATTTTGTTACAAAATCGCGGCCTCTTAAACTTGGATTAACGATATTTCATGCATTTTCGGGTATTCGACGAGTTACAAAATGTGGGCAAAATTATTGTTCGACTCAATTCTGCGACCATTCCTCAGAAAGAGGCTACCGGAGGTATGTGCAAAATTTGAGCTCGATCGGTCAATTAGTTACTGAGATATCATGGGCGCCGATTTGAAAAACATAGTTCTGAGATAAACGCGTTCAAAGTTTTGATACTGGGAGCGCGTAGGTGCTTCCCGACCGCGCTACCTGAGCGAGCGGCTTGCTTATAATTTCTATTACTCTGCTAATTTTTAAAATATCAATAAACGGTTTTCACGAGCGTATTAAGAAAGGTCTAAGGAATAATAAAATGAAGAAAAAAAAATCGATTTTAGCAAATTTCTAGACCAGACCACTGCCTTAAAAAATTAAAAAAGAGGGGAGTTTGAAAAAACGTTCGTTTTTTCGACCGTAATCTTCATATAAAAGGTATTATATTTTTACAATTTTCAATTACCCGAAAAAACGCTCGTATTTGACTGTTGAAGCAATCTAAGAAGCTACAGTTAAAATGTCGAGTCGAAAACCACTTTGAGACTGCTTTTTCAGCTATAAACGAATATGCATCATAGTTTTGAAGGTTCAAAGGATTTTTTTACAGTGTTACAAAAAAACGATTTTTTGAACATTTTACAGTGGTGTCCTCCCTTGAGCATCTCGTAAATCAAAGTGATAACTATTCTATAAGTACAAATGAACATAGGCAGAGAATTTCTTCGAAGAAACATAAAATAGTTGATAACTTCGTCGAGGCAGTAACAGTTGGTCTGCAAACAGAAAACTGAATTTGACATTGGTTGTGTTATTTAAATAAGAGCCCTATTTATCCTGTGTGGACTTTGAATAAATAAATGAAACATGTTGATGGAATTAATTGATCCAGTTTTTTTCTATGCCGTTACTGCGCTTTCTGAATGGGCCTTACAAATTATAGACGCGACGTTGGAAAATTATTAACGTGAATATTACGCAATTGATAACAATAATATTAAATCCAGCAGGAGCATGTGTCCCGCCTATTTCATACTATACGTTTGAAGTAAATGAAATTAACCCCTAACGTTGGACATCTCAAGTGTCGTCCAGTTTCGTATATTTATAGTCGAGATCTTTAAGGTCTTAGGCCACAGTAAGGGGTATAAAATCATGTGCGAATTTAATCATTTTTTTCGTATGGAAAAGTGATCCACTCAAAAAATTAATAACACATCTATTTAGTATGAATATCAAGCTGTTAGAATTTTTTTCTTCTTCGATGTACAAAATGGCCGACTACTCGAAACTTCTCGAAACAGCTTTTTTCCAATTGGCGTGACAAATAACTTCAACAATTTTCACTTGATTTACTTCAAATTTAAAAGTTATGTTCCTAATTGCATTTCGCAGAGAAGTACGTACGGAATTTCTGATTAATCGAAAACTTTTCATTTTATGAGCAGTTATAACGAAATTTTTCACTGAAAATTCATTTCTTAAGTCCAAATACCTACAACTTTTGAATAAAACAATATTTCTTAAATTCCGTACGTACTTCTCTAGGTATTCTAATGTAGATTGACGAGAATTTTTGTTTTTTGTTCTAGGTCGAAAATTGTGGATGCTAAATGTCACGCCGCGGAGCGCGTAAAAAAAGATACAAGAAAATATTAGTGTCGGCCCTTTTGTACATCGAAAAAAAAATTCTAACAGCTTGATATTCATACTAAATAGATGTGTAATTAATTTTATGCGGGAATCACTTTTTCATATGAAAAAAATGGTTAAATGCGCACATGATTTTATACCCGTTACTGTGGCCTATCCCTTAATGGAAACCAATTGGAGAATAATGGTTATGGCGAATAAGGAAAGATTGCCGCTTTTCAATGCTGACGGGGAAAGTTTGTATATCAGAAACGTATAGGGGTTGAAAGATCGAAAATCTTAATATCGCAAAAACTATTCTTTGTCTTCCAACGAAACCATCTGCATTTGAGAGAGCTAAAAGAAAAGTATGGTATACGTATATTGCGGTTTGTAAAAAAACTGCGTGGTCATCGAGGTAGCAATGTCGCAATAGTTGTCCAAATGGCAAATCTCGGTTTGGAACTTACCTATAAGTTATCGTGTGTCCAATAGTTATCTTTTTCGATGAATGTCAACTAGAAGATTACCTTCGGCGCCCCTAGTCAGTTCCCCTAAATTCACTTCCCCTAGATAATTTCCTCTAAATCAGATTCCCTGAATACAGTTCCCCTAAACTCATTTTTCCTATATCAGTTTCCCTAAAATCTATTCCCCTATGTCATTTCCCCTGAACGGTTTGGGTTTGTTTGGGTTTGTTTTCACCAATCACCTCCTTTTTAACCTTTTTCTATTCATTTGCATTTATGATTATGTTATTCACTCAATAAAAATCTCTTTGAAATCCCCTAGTGTCTTGTCCTTTTTTATTTAGGGGAAACTACACAGGGGAATAGATTTTAGGGGAAATGAGGGGGAGCCACCTTAGGACATTTGGTACCCATCTATCCGACTTTTTGACAACTTTTTGAATAATCCTACTTGTTCAGGTAGCAATTTTCAAATAGTTGTCCAGTTGTCCAAACGGGTGCCAAGTGTCCGTGTGGAGGTTACCTATAACTTATCACGTGTTCAACAGTTATCTTTTTTGGATGGTTGTCGATTCGAAGGTAACTTCCAGACGTTTGGTACCCATTTAGCCAACTTTTTGAAAAATCGTACTTCCCGGTTAGCAATTTCCAAATAGTTGTCCAGTTGTCCAAACGGATACCAAGTGTCCGTGTAGAGGTTACCTATATGTTATATGTTCAACAGTTATATCTTCGGATGGTTGTCGATTCGAAGGTAACCTCCAGACATTTGGTACCCATTTAGCCGACTTTTGGACAAGTTTTCGAATATCCTTGGCGAACTACCCCTCCCTATATGATATCATTTCCGGTCTACATCCCATATGCCTATATTAGGGTGGCCCAATTTTGAGCTCTATTTTCTGTCCTCTTTCTCACCATCCAATTATCTTCCTTAAAGAAAAAAATAATTGTCGCCGAAGCTGCGAGCGGTCAAAAAAGATTTAGAGGTCGCTCCCTCCTCCCAAAAATTCAAATTTTCATTGACAAATCAATTTTTTTCGTGCATCTTACCGATGAATTTTACGTTTAACAATTTTTGAATTAACCTCGCGAAAGCTCTCGCCGGCCAATGAATATGTGGTGGCTCAAGGTTTTCGAAATGGAGAATGCCCGCCAAAAAAAAATTCTGCATGCACTATAATTCCTTGTAGAATAAGAACAAAGTAAACAGCGAAGTGTTACATTTTATGAATAATTTATTATAATCATTTTCAACAAACACCAATTAGACGATATGCATTATTCTGTTTTTTTGTATTATGGCGTTGCTCGTCACAGAGTACAGGGGCGATTTGGTCCGCAGTTTGACTAACGAGACCAACTGTGGGACGCATTACGATGCGCGCGAAACAGCTGCCGTTTCAGTTTTAAGAATTAAACGACCTATAATTTTGTTTACGGACAAGAGCTTTAAAGAATTATTTTATAAGAAATATTATAATTCTTGGGTTAGAAGTGTAAAGTAAACTTGAAAAATCTGTTTCAAAATAAAAAAGGATTAATTGTTTTGAACATTTTACAAAGTGTCAAATACATGCGTGAGAAGAGTAAACAGGGTGTCTACTGACCTAAAAAGTCATGAAAAATCTTAAATGTCATGAAATTACACTCGACCCTGAAAAAGTCATGAAATGTCATGAAAAATTACCAGTCTACCTGAATTATTATATCCTACCAAATTATCGTTGAGTCTATATTCAATATGAACTAACTTTGTGGTACTTGTCGATAGAGAAGCGAATATCGAATCGATAGAAAATAAAATAGAAGAAAGTAAAAGAAAATGATGCGTTATCTCAACATATATTAGTTTTTCTTTGTTATTCGTGTAAAGCGACTAGATGATATTACTCAAAGTTCCTAAATGTATGTAATATTTTTCGAGATGTTCCCAAAATATATTTCTTTACAGCAATACTCTAAAAAATGTGAGACAAACATAATTTTAAAAATTATGTTTGTCTCACATTTTTTACTACATATGGAATTGTACAGTTTGGTGACTTTTCGTTTATTCCGTATACTTTTTATTGGCATACAACACACATATGTTTGAAAGAGCAAAATAAAAATATAGAAATTTAGAAAATCGGTCGCACTGTAGAATCATTAAGTATACTTCTATGCCAGAAAGTCATACTAAGAGTCATGAAAAAATCCCCATTTCTTGCCTTAAAAATCCTTAAATGTCATGCAATTTCAGTTCTGGTCAAAATCAGACAACCTGGTAAAAAAAAAAAAATTGGCGAAAATTGGAAATTTGGAAGCTTCTCAGCGACTACTAAATATTCATTGGTCGGCTACAGCTTTCGCGAGGTTAATTAAAAAATGATAAAGCGTAAGATTCATGGGTGAGACGTGGACGAAAAAAATCGATTTATTAATGAATATTTCAATTTTGGGAGGCTTGAGCGACTTCTAAATATGTTTTGACCGTTCGCAGCTTCCGCAACAATTTTTTTCCTCAAGGGGAGATACACACTTAGGAGTCGGAAAAAGGTCATTTTTGTGAATTTTTGCAAGGAAAACTATTTGAAATTTCGGATTGGGGTGTAATTATCTAAAAGTATTTACATTCAAAAATATGTTTAATGTTCTTTATTTAAAAATATCAAAAATATACAAGGATATTGTATGATCTTTGGAGCGTCGTAAAAAAATCTGCGTATACGGTACCCACTGGCGTTTCTTCAAAAATCATCTGAAAAAAAACCGAAAGGATTATTAAATTAGATACTATAATCGAGTACTTGTGATAACCGATTTTGAAAATATCGATTTATGACAAAATGGCGGACGTTTGAACGTAAATAGTGATTTTTGGGCCAAAAATTAGTTATTATTTTGCCTATAAAACAAAAACTAAGTAACGGAAAAAAAATCCTATGACAAGTACTCGATAATGGTGTATAGAATAACCACAAAAAACCTCAAGGCAGTCGGTTCATTGGTTTTCGAGAAATTTTGGGTACCGATTTGAAAAACGTGGTTTTGAGAAAAACGCGTTTGAAAATTTGGGAATGAATAAATCATGAAATTTGTCAACTTACATGGAATCATCGATACCAGGCCCATAGTGTAGGTCTTCCACGGTCGACGGAATATTCAAAGCTTCTAAATCCTCGACCTCGACCATCTAGGTGTATATCTCCCCTTAGAGAAGATAATTGGATGGTGCGAAAAAGCAAAAAAAAATAGATCTCAAATTGTGCCACACTACCTATACATGCGCGTGTATGTGATCTCGGTACGTTGGTCAAGCAGATATCTAGATTACCGTCGACTACAGACGGTGTGGCTGCTCCATAATTTACATATTCTCGCGATCAAAAGACAAAATAACAAAATTACAAATAACCTTTCAATTCGTCGCAACGTGTGCCTGCGGAAAAAATAACGAAGATGTTTCTCCGGCCTTGCAGTTTGCGTGTTCTCCTGTCAGGTGAGAAATTTCAATGCATTTACAACTTTCACGAGGTTATGTCTTCCATCAAGGTATACTTGTGCTTCGGTCTCCTATTTTCGCACTGTCTCAATTTGGAACGTACTGTTGCTGCAATGTAAACATAACGACGAATTTTTTGATGAGAAGCTTGATAGCTTTGTCCAGTGACATTATTATGGAAATTACCAAGCGAGAGAAATTTTGAGAAATACTCCGATTGAAGTTTGAGCTTTGGATTTTCAATTATTACGTTACAGGCAGGATGACGACGGCTCTCACGCAGACGGCGGGATTGAAGCATTTCGATCCTCTGCCCGTACATCCAGGTGATTAGGAAATTATATTCCTAAAGTGAGAAATGTAGACGCAATTAAACACGTGGGTTCATGATTCAGATGTCGAGTTTCCGGAGAGAAACAAGCTTAGGGTGATGGAAAAAGTGCCGCAATATCCGCCTACTATGAAGACCTTTAGGATGCAGAAGAGACTGAGATACATGCGAGGGCCGGAGCAACTTCACACAACATTTCTTCACAAGCAGTTTGGTATCATAGTAGGTAGTTTTTATAGATTAGATTCGTTTATTCCAAATATACAGCTTTTGCTTTTTACAATACCCCTCCTCTTCCCACTTCATCACACGTTTAAGGTAGTTTTCATAATTGTCTCGTCTCTGAACAACGATAAAAAACTTTATATTATTATTCCAGCATCAAGTTTGTTGTACATGAATAACTTACTTGATTTCAAAATTTGTAACACGTAGATAAGTGGCTTCAAGTTTTAGTTGGACGCCGGCTCGTAACTGTGACGCGATTGTGAACTCGAGAAATATTTATTGAAAATAAAGTGGCACTCCGCTCTGAAAATAATATATTACATTGACACAAATTAATATTCGGCATCGAACTTTGACAAGTGCGTCTGAGATTGTATTGAAATCTCAAAATAAATAGAGCCATTTCGTTCTTTCCCTGTCATCGGTCTTGAACTAGCCTTAAGGGGTTAGGCTACTGTGAAAACCGGAAAATCAAAGTTATTTAAACAACTAATTTCGAAAGTATAAGTAAGATGATTGAACGATCGTTTTGCGACATTTGTTTGTATGTACATTAACAAAGTTGTGTACCGAATTTCACTGGAAGGTATTAAGGGGTTAGGCCACAGTAACAGGTAGAAAATCATGTGCGAATTTAACAATTTTTTTTCGTATGAAAAAGTGATTCACTCATAAAATTAATTACACATCTATTTAATATGAATATCAAGCTGTTAGAAAATATATATATATATATATATTTTTTTTCGATGTACAAAATGGCTGACTACTAATATTTCCTTTTGTTATCTTTTTTTAGAGGCTCCGCAGCGTGACTATTCGATTAAATTTTCAGTGAAAAATTTCGTATAAAACTGCTCACAAAATGAAAAGTTTTCGATTAATCAGAAATTCCGTACGTACTTCCCTGCGAAGTGCAATTAGGAATATAACTTTTAAATTTGAAGTAAATCGAGTGAAAATTGTTGGTTATTTGTCACGCCAATTGGAAAAAAGCTGTTTCGAGAAAAACTCGTTTGAAGTTTTAGGTACTGTGTGGCCGTGCCAGAGCTGGGCTTACGTTATACACTCAAAGACGGTGAAAAAAAATGTCTTGCTATAAATCGAATAGTAACTTATTCTCATGATGATAAAGCCCTGTTTTAGCGAAAAAAGCGATCTTTTGAAAATTCTACTGTGGCCTTACCCCTTAAAGAAGTTCTGAACAATCTCGTGATGGAACTTTGAATGTGAGGTGCTCAACGGTGTACCTGATTTTGGCCATCCGATTGATCAAAAACAAAAAAAGAAAAGTTTTTTCGCCAAATAGATAATATTGGCTGAGACTTGGCCGACCTTTTTTTCTCATCGTGTTGCAATCATCAAAAAAGGTTTGGGTTCTTTTCAAATTATTCGAGGAAAAATGACTTAAAAATAATGAAAAAAATGACAAGAAAAACGTCGGTCAAGACTAAACTACTGTGACACTGAATAAGTGTGCCAAATTTGAAGTCAATCCGTTCATTAGATGTTGAGAAATCGTTTTGAAAAACATAGTTTCGAGAAAAAACGCGTTTAAAGTTTTACTAGCAGTTTTATCGTTGTATACCATAGGTTTACCTTCAATCTGCGATTCCTGCACCGTATGTTGGACCTTCTGCAATTCGACTTGCCTCAAGCGACGAACAATTTTGCGAAATTGTCACAGTAACCTTAAACCCTTAACAGAAATTCCCAAAAACGCATAAGCCAAGAGTGTAAGTACAAAAGTATGGGCATTTAAGGGGTCTTCTCCCTTTAGACTAAAAAAGGCTATTTTCATGATTTTTAAAAATGGATTTATATTATAGATATTGATATAAAAGTTGTTACACTTAATAAATACACTTTCGAAATACATTTTTTTTTAATATATTTTTTTATGTCATTATTTAAAGACGAAAATAGTAGTTAAAAAAATTTCCTAAAAAAATGGTAGGTCTGCGCTCTTGATGGAATCCCGGAGATGGATCATCCGAAACGAAAAATCAAACGGTTTTAAATCCAGTATGTTAATGGCTATAACGCATATCATACGATTTTTGATATATGCAAACATAACAAAATGGCGGACATTTTTCGAAAGAATCAAAAAAACGTGTTTTTCCACCGTTTTTGGCCAAAAAATAGTAAACATCAAAATTTAAAAAAATCCTTAATATGCGCTATAGCTATAGTTGTAAAGAATACGTGGCTAAAATTTCATAAGGATCGGTTCAGTAATTTTGAAGATTTTATCAACAAGCCGTCGAAAAACGTTGTAACGAGAAAAACGCGTTTCAAGTTTGTGTGGATTACATAAAGACAAAAAAAAATTCAATGTAATTTGAAAGTGTATTTATTAAGCGTAACAACTTTTATATCAATATCTATAATATAAACCAATAAAAAAAATCATGAAAATAGCCCTTTGTGGCGTCTAAAGTGAGAAGACCCCTTAAGTTCATTAACAAGCTATCTATCAGCAACCCTTCGATTATTTTATTCCGCCATCATTTTGATCAATGTCCCGTTAAATTTGGTCATGTTCCTGATCGTGGTCCCCTCGACCAAAAGCATGGAACGAACATTATCGACAGTAACAGGATCAAAATCGTATCTACATAATTCCAGGCAACCGGTGGTGGAAGACTGCGGCACGGCCACTTCGAGATGATCCGCAACACGCTCGGAAGGAACATGGACGTCAACAGAATGTTCGGAATATGGCGGGTCGACGCTCCTTGGCAGCCGGTTACCCGAAAAGTAAAGTCTCTCGAATGTTTAAGGCCTTAGGCCACAGTAACGGGTATAAAATCATGTGCGAATTTAACCATTTTTTTTTGTATGAAAAAGTGATTCACTCATAAAATTAATTACACATCTATTTCGTATGAATATCAAGCTGTTAGCATTTTTTTTTCTTCGATGTACAAAATGGCCGACTACTAATATTTTCTTTTATCTTTTTT
The DNA here is from genome assembly GCA_944452715.1 of Ophion slaviceki. Classification (NCBI taxonomy): domain Eukaryota; kingdom Metazoa; phylum Arthropoda; class Insecta; order Hymenoptera; family Ichneumonidae; genus Ophion; species Ophion slaviceki. The sequence goes on along the minus strand of OX101794.1, from coordinate 11,084,323 downwards.
TTAGGCGCTCCGCGGCGTGACATTTAGCATCCACAATTTTTTTCCTAGAATAAAAAACAAAAATTCTCGTCAATCTACATTAGAATACCTAGCGAAGTACGTACAAAATTCAAAAAATATTGTTTTATTCAAAAGTTGTAGGTATTTGAACTTAATAAATGAATTTTCAGTGAAAAATTTCGTTATAACTGCTCAAAAACTGCTCACAAAATTAAAAGTTTTCGATTAATCAGAAATTCCGTACGTACTTCTCTGCGAAATGCAATTAGGAACATAACTTTTAAATCTGAAGTAAATCGAGTGAAAATTGTTGAAGTTATTTGTCACGCCAATTGGAAAAAAGCTGTTTCGGGAAGTTTCGAGTAATCGGCCATTTTGTACATAGAAACAAAAACATTCTAACAGCTTGATATTCATACTAAATAGATGTGTAATTAATTTTATGAGTGAATCATTTTTGCATACGAAAAGATTGTTAAATTCGCACATGATTTTATACCCGTTACTGTGACCTACGGCCTTAAGGGGTGAGATGCAGTCAGATGCGTGAAAAAACGGGCATTTTCAATAATTTTTTTTTATAGTTAAGTTTGTTTTACAAAAGTGATTACACAAACTTTTCATGGTATATTTCAGCTTGTACAAATTTTCAAAGAAAAATATTGATTATAAAAATATCGCCATCTTTGTCGGACCCCCTTCGGCATGTAGTGCTTTGCGGTGACCATCATAAAATTTTACTGGATCATCTGAAATCAAAAAACCAAAAAAAAATCATTAGTTTAATAATAAATCTAGTTCTTAATCGAAGCTTTTTTTTCAATTAACTAAATGGCGGCTTCCGACAGATAACTTTCGATTTCCGACCAAAAAATCGCTCGTTTATTGTTAAAAAATAGAAATTTTCAACGAAAATGACAATCCTTCGATTAAGGACTAGTTTTTGATGCTATCAATAAGCACACCAAATTTCATCAAAATCCATCGAGTGGTTTCTGAATTATAGTGGTCACCGACTTGAAAAACATAGTTTCGAGAAAAACGCGTTTAAAGTTTTTCGATGTGCATACGATATTATATGTTCGTAAAATGTTGAGCTCGATGGATGAAGCTACACTTTTTTTTATGTATTTTGATCCGCTGAATCCGAATATCACAATTTTTGGCCGAAAAGTCGAGCATTCAATTGTTTATAGCCAATTGTGAAAACAATTTTTCGAAAAATTTAAGTTTTTCGGGATGAATTATTTTTTTAAAAACAGTTTGGGCAATTTTAAAACGAAAGCATTCTTTATGAAATTTTGCTAAAGTTCATAGATTTGAGTAATACATTTTTGAAAATTTCTGAAAGATTTTTCCAATTTTACACTTGATTTATGTATAGAAATACTAATTAAAATATTACTTACATCGAATCATAAATTCCTGGCCCACACAGTAGGGCTTCTGCCGATGTGAAAGTTTCCAAAATATCAATTTGTTGTTGTCTTCGAAGCATTCTTCCCGGGTATCATCGTTTGCGCGTTTGTCAGCCACGTCTATACGCCTTCACTAATTGTGGGATATCCCGGAAACTATTCATCGGATTGACTTGAAGTATTCAGGGAATATTTTCGTAACATGATACTTCAAGAAAATCTATTTTAAAAAAATCGATCTTTAGCAAATTCTGACTGCATGTCACCCCTTAAGCGAGTACAAGTCCACAGCGCGAGTCAAGAATTTTCTATAACGATTATCGTCCGTTTTGAAGGGCCAAGGACAGCGGATGGGCGGTGGAAAGGGTGCCATTGATCATTACGTCACACCGGTCAAGGCGAACCGTGTTATAATCGAGGTTGGCGGCAAGTGCGAATTTTTCGAGATAAAGAGATGCCTCGAGGAGATAGCCGATAAATTGCCCTTCAAAGCGATGGCTCTGACCCACGAGATGCTCGAGGATATGAGAAACGAGGAGAAACGGTTGGAGGCGACTAATCTCAATCCTTGGACATTCAAGTACATTATTCAGAACAATCTTGGCGGTTGCCACAACTGGATATCGCCCGTTGACAAAATTTGGTTCGGCAAATATCGATAAGTCATTCAGTTATTGCTCGCCGTTTTTATAAGTAATAAACAAATCGATATAGCACAACTATTTTGTCACTATCGTTCCAGACAAATGTTAGTCTTAAGGGGCCTTAAACCTTCCTAAAGGTTCGAAAAAAATGGGCAAATTCCGATTGTTTTTCTGGGAACCTGTTGGTGATAAAGAAACGCATTTTTTTTTTACACAAAGGGACATAAACTGAGCCAAACAAATACAGAAAAACAACAAAAACATGGCCGCCGCACATACGGGTATTCTGACGATCTAGCTGGTCATAAATCAATTTCTAAAACTTGACGCAGGTAAAAAATCCTGTTATTATTATTGTTAAATGACTAGAGAACAATAGGCAACCCTTTCCCATCGGTTGCACCCGCGCCCTAGTTTCAGTCGGAACCCTACCATCGCTGTAAGTCCACGTATCTTTCTTGGCTTTCTAAGTTTGACTGTCTCAGTCAAGAAGTAAAAAGTTTTTGTTAATAGCGATTTTTTGTAAATATTGTTATGGATTTGGGTCGAGCAGGTAAGAACACATACTTTCGAAACATTTTGCTGTGTTATTTATCAATGGAATATTGTTTTTTCGTTATTTGAACAAAAAGTTCAGAATTGTTAAATTTTCCATCAGATTTTTACGCATAAAAAGCTTTTTGTTGTGTTTCCGTGTTCGTCCCGGTCATTATTTCAATTGTTATAGCGAGATGATAGTTTGTACAATATAATCATCATCAAATCAGCCGCACTTATTCGAATCAGGGGTGAAGAACCATGATAGTGAAAAGAATAAAGAATTTATATTCGGGCGGAGTGTAATCTTGATATTATGAACGGGCTATTACTAAATTCCGATCCACTGATCACTGGTACGAGACCAACCTCCAAAGAAATCAATGCCGTTCACGAAGGGTGCCATTGAGTTGATGATTCCGGCTGAACACTCTGAAGATGACTCATGTCAGATTCAGATTCGGAGGAGATTCCTGAAGTCACAGAGAGTGAGCAGGACGAAGAAGAGCCATGCCACTCATAGTCATCGTAGTTATATAAATTATATCAAGTTTAGTTTTAGAGAAAAATAAAAATTTACGTCGAAAATATAGTTTTATTTATTTTTTTCTATAAAACCGAATATTTTAGGACAGATTATTCATCGCAGAACACTTCCTATAGCTTAAAGTCAATAAGAGAGTCATTACAAATAAATAAAAAATCGAAAAATATAGTTTCGACCGTCTACACCGGCAGGAATTTTCTAATCTAAAAACCAAACGGGTTATTCTAGCCAATAATAAATACGAGTTGTTGACAATCGTCGATTCTTAAAATGTTTTTTTTTTAACTAAGTGCCGACGAATTGAAACTCAAGCATACAAAATCTATGAAAAAAATCGTCATTTTTACGTAACTATTAAAAAATGAAAATTGATTTTAAAACGTGAGATCGTCAACGACCTTTAGATGTTTCTCATCGTATCTTCTGTAAATTTGGAAACAATCCATTAAGTGGTTCTCGAGATAGTATGTCCACCGACTTTTAAAAGTCTTTCAAGAAAAACGCGTTTAGGCGGGGGGTAAGGTATTAACATTTTTTTTGCATTTTTTAAATATATTTTTAAATGAATGCATAATATCTCAAGAATATTGTGTCAAAATTTCAAGTCGACCGGAGCAAAATTGACGAAGATATGAGTATTTGAGCATCCGTTGCTCCAGGCCGGATTTTTATTGTGAATTAGTAGAGCAGCGGAGCAAGTGGCGCACGACAGTAAAGAAGGAAGAGTTTTGCGTAGACAAATGCTTTTTGCTTTACGGACCTGGCATCGACGACTCTGTGAGTATAAGAAAATTATCGAGTTTTATTTTGAATTTTTCAGTGTGCAAAATTTTGAAGCGTTTTTCTGAAACTTGTCATATTTGAAGTCCGTGTACGCCATAACTCAAAATCTACTGGACCAATCGTTTTGAAATTTTGCACAGTACTTCTTCACATAATTCACCAGGTATTGTCGAGAGCTTTTTTTTGTTAATAATTATTAATTTTACAACAAATTAGCCGATTTTTTAAAGCTAAAATCGGTTTTTTGGCTCCCAAGTGCTACGAAAAATTCAAAAATCGAGAGAAAAAATCCTCCCGTGATTACCTCGAGAAACATCTCCTTTAACAAATGCATTTTGATTTTTTTGTTTCAGATGATTCTGTTGCGAGTTATGATGTACACCGCAAAACAACTTTTTTCGAGGCGCCTCCGGAGATTCACTGTCACTCGCTCAATTTTCAATATTTTGTAATGAAAATTTAGGAAAATATTGTTCAAATGTTGCATTATTATATGGAAATTGACTGAATAAACTAACACTATCTGTATCGCCAAAAAAATCTTTAAAACATGCCTTTTTTTCACCGAATTAACCTTACGCCGCCCTTAAGGCCTTAGGCCACAGTAACGGGTATAAAATCATGTGCGAATTTAACCATTTTTTTCGTATGAAAAAGTGATTCACTCATAAAATTAATTACACATATATTTAGTATGAATACCAAGCTGTTAGAAAATATATATATTTTTTCGACGTACAACATGTTTACCCACATTTTTTACCTAGGACAGAAAACAAAAATTCTCGTCAATCTACATTAGAATACCTAGAGAAGTACGTACGGAATTTAAAAAATATTGTTTTATTCAAAAGTTGTAGGTATTCGAACTCAAGAAATGAATTTTCAGTGAAAAATTTCGTTATAACTGCTCATAAAATAAAAAGTTTTCGGTTAATCAGAAATTCCGTACGTAATTCTCTGGGAAATGCAATTAGGAACAAAACTTTTAAATTTGAAGTAAATCGAGTGGAAATTGTTGACAACAATTGTTGAAAATCGAAAACAAAAAATACATATTTTCTGACAGCTTGATATTCATATTAAGTAGATATGTAATTAATTTTGGGTGAATCGCTTTTTATACGAAAAAAAAATTGTTAAATTCGCACATGATTTTATACTCGTTACTGTGACCTAAGGCCTTAAAGATTAAAATACGGTGTTGCTTCTGCTTGCTCGGCCGACTGTTAGAAGCTGTAGCCCATTCAATTTTACCAATATTTCAAGAATTCTTCGGGAAATAGCTAAAAGGTGATACTATCGAATAAAATTATTTTTGGAAAATACAATTTTTTGACCCACCTAGTTAGTTGTAGTCGGTTGAAAGTTCGAAGTCGAAGCTCGAGACGAGCGGAGTTCCAACTCGCGCGCTGAAAACGGTTTTCAGGGAATGCTCGATTCTAACAATGAATCGATTTTTCCCGATTGATTCTGTACTCGATGTGAAAATGGAAAAAGGGGAAGTGGACATTAGATTGGGTTGAATCAAGATCAAAAAGTACAACCGGATGCCCGTATGGTACAATTACAATATTTTTTTTCTTTTTTTTTTTTAAATATCTTTGATGACGGTTTGGTGGTAACAACAGGTAAATACTACATATTGTACATTTAGTAGGCGACAGTCGTATCTTAATACTTATGCAGCGTATTAGAGAAGGGTGAAGATTTGATGAATTGATGATAATGAGACGACGACTGGCGATGACTTTTCTCACGTTTTTTTTTTTTTTTTTTAGTATTTCAATCGTCGCCGTGTGATAAACATATACCCGTTAACTCTTCTCTTTAGTTTCCTCGTTCTCTTATCTCAATCTCTGCTCTGATTTCCATTACACGTGTGACGTAATGTGCGTTAAATGACATTGCATCGGCGGAATGATTACTCATGTTTTTCTTTTCTCTTTAGTTATTTTGCAAGCGTTTATCCGCGTGTGTCCACGATAATGACGCGTACAATTTTATTTGTGTGTGTGTTTTTTTTCTTCAAGCTTCTCATCTAATGAAGTCTACAAACGTAAATACTTCTGCGTTTGGATTTTCTTTCTCCACCGTTTACGTGTGTACAAATATGATCGAATCGTTCAAAGTATGATATAATGTTCGTCGTTTAACGCGATTTTTCAAATTCACGTCAATGAGTGTGACGGCGAGTGATATATGGAACCTTAAGGGGTTAGGCTACTGTGAAAATTGCAAAAAGTCGTTGCCGCTTGAGGCAACTCAAATTGAAGAGGAAGCTCCGCAATATGGCGCAGGAGTCGCAGATTGGAGGTAAACTTATTATTGCAACTGCTAGTGAAACTTCAAACGCAATTTTCTCGAAACGGTTCCATTCAAAACGGTGTACACGATTTCTCGACGTCTAATGAATAGATTGAATTCAAATTTAATACACTTATTCAGTGTAACAGTAGTTTAGTCTTGACCGACGTTTTTCTTCTTAACATTTTTTTTTCGTTAGTACTAACAATAATTATGTCACCGTGCCTCGAAAAATCGAAAAAAATTCAATTTTTTTCTCTTGATGATCGAAACACGATAAAAAAAATCTCGGTCAAGGATTAGCCAATAAGGTCCATTTTAAGAAACTCGTTTTTTCGTTTCGCATTAACCGGGTGGCCAAAATCAAGTGTCGAGCCCCTCAGGTTCAAAGGTCCATCACGAGATTGTTAATAACTTATTTAATTATTAATATGTTAAAATGAAATTTGGTACACAACTTTGCTAATATACATACAAATAAATGTTCAAACGATTTTTCAATCTTATTCCTTCGAAATTAATTCGTTTAAATAACGCTGATTTTCGTGGCGTCACAGTAGCCTGACCCCTTAATGCGGTTTTCCAACGTTCAAAATCGCGAATGTCCAGGGGGGGAGGGAGAAGTTGACAAACAAGAAAATCAGGGAAAGTATTTTGAAAATATTGTTACACGTTACACGCAACGATCGACTGACGATGAATTAATGGAGTTCTTACGAAGGAAGGCAAGGATCGCGACGCTTATGATGATCAGGGGGGGGGGAGGAACGATTATTTTTCCATCATTCATTGTTTATACGCTGGAGAACGTGATATCAGCGAGGTAAAATATGCTACAACGAGGTAGAGACGACAGTGTATCCTTAAGCAAAAGTTTCACAACGAAACCGAGAAAGAGAGACATGATCATAGAATTTTTCAGTTCTTTCACCGCGGTCTCGTGTTAAAAAAAAATCTCTAGCGAAGTTTAAGTGAACGGGCGAAAAAGCGTATCTCAACAGGCGAGGGGCGGAGGGTTCGTAAAATGATTGAATGTCAATTTGACAGTATTGTTGGCCCGAAGGAATGAGGAATTGTACAATGAACATCACTCAAGTGTCCTCCGATTTTGTTGAAACTCATATATGTGACAAAGCATTGAAAACTATTAGACACGTATTTTTTTTTATCCGCGGCAAAACGTTTTTAAGGGGGGAAACGACGCCTCGAAGAAAAGCGAGTCACCCCTTAAGGCGAGATATACATTTAGACCGGAAAAAATTAAGCAATTTTGAGGGATTTTTCAAATTAAGAAATAATTATTCTACATCTATCAAACTGTAGGTATACTTTAACAGTATATTTAAGCATACGGAACAATTTTTTAAAATTCATTTATCATCAAAATGGCAGAGCTGTGGCAGAGCGTTGAGGCAAGGTCGCCGCAGCAGTTGCGAATCGGCGTGCAGTCTAGCTTCCCGTGGACTTTGACTTGCAAAAAATTCAGACATTTTTTCAGTTGCAACATGTATAGTTTCTATGTGACGGTAATTAAAATGAAGAAAATGCAAAATTAAGAAAATGACACGCATTTATTTTAAAAAATCAATATTTCACGCAATATTTTTGTAAAATGTGGACCAAAAAGTGGTTTGTACCCCTTAATTTCATTTTTTTTTTCAATTATTCTATGGAAGATTTTTCATCGCTTCACATTAGAAGAATTCTGGTTTTTGTTCCATTCAAATCGGTGGACTGCTTGTGGGTCAAACTGCAAAACCATCCCTCGACACTCCTTTCTTCGAGGGTTGGTTTCCCCCTTAAAACGTTTTTCCGGAGATAAAAAAATGCGTGCCCAACAGTTTCCAATGCTTCATCACATATACGAGTTTCAACAAAATCGACGGTGGACCCTTAAGTGATATTTCTTGCTAGACGAATCTAAGGGGGTCGTCTAGTGTGTCAGATCAAAAGAGAAAACGGCCTTGCATGACTTCTTTGAAGAAGAGGAAGGTGTACTCTATGATCCAGACATAGCAGATTGATGGTGAGACCATTTTTTTATTATGAATTATATACAACTTTCAAACGCGTTTTTCTCAAAACACGATTTTTTCAAACTACTGCCATGATATCTCAAAAACTATTTGATTGATTCTGCTCGAATTTGTACAGCATCTTTAGTACATGTATAACTACAAGTTGAACCAAAATAATTAAGATTGCTTCGTTAGTTTTCTTTTTATCAGCTATACAGACCCCAAAAAAAATACGAAAAATTGAATTTTTTTTCTAAAGCGTAAAAAGGAATTATTTTTTGGAATTCTAACTTTATTTTAGTTCCATGTAGAGCCTCAAGTCTCACGATTAAAATTGCGTTTGATTTTTTTCGATTTCAGATAAGCAGAACGGCCGGAATCATGGCAGCAGTGGAGCACCTCTTTTTATATGTGTTCCTGTTGGGCGGTGTATCTCCGACTATATTCTATATAATGACTTCAAAAAATTCACAAAGTTTGTTTAAATGTTAATAAAAATAATATACAATTTATAAATTATGTTATTTTAATGTTTTGTCAAAAGAAAAATGCCCAAAAAAGCATTAAATAACGGCCTTCACACTAGACGACCCCGTTAAGTTGAATCGACGACACAAACTTCGACTGCTTTGCAGAAACACGATGTCGAAAATGTTGATAATCGTGACAGCCCGACGGCAGTGCAACGAAAAAAAAAGTGGACATTGTATCGCGTTTTAGGTTCGCACGTTGTTTCTTTTCTTCGATATCGGCCACAAGCCACCATCTCGCAGTCTCAGGCTACACATATTAACGTTATATCTAATTGTAAGTATTGGACTAGAATGTTCATGGCAAGATATGGGCATATCGACGATACACGTGAGCGTTTTCCAGACGAAGATCGTCCCCCCCGGGACCCCTCGTTTCCAGTGTCGATACTGTTCGACGAGAGATGAGCGCATGGTTCGAATGCAACAAGTCAAATTTTCAAAGTACCGTCAAGATTATTGGATTTTGCACGAAAAAAAACATTTCTTACTATCAAGAATAATTTTGAAAGTTTTCGTCGTATTCCAGAGTTTGAATAAAATTGTACGGAAATGTTTTTTTCAAAAATGGCTTCTCACTCGAACATTCGACAAGTTTCCACGATTTACGTGTTAATTTACTCAATCAACGCGTCAATCGTGGCAATATACCGTTCTCTCGTTTAACTACTACGAATGCGTCTTCTACTTTATATCCTAAAACGGCGGCGTTCTAAACACATAACTTAAAGTTAGAGGTGCTTACGAAATGTATTCCATTACAAGCCCTCGATAGATTCTTACGTTCTACGTGCTCAGTGTCCTCCTCCGTACCACATCTATCCATTCTCAATTTGACCAGAGTTGGGCGTAATTCTGTTTATGAATACGAATACGAATTTATTCACATCGCGATTTTCATGTGCATATAAATACAAATGTATTCATACTTCACTTATTGTAAATACGAATACAAATACAATTGTATTCACAAATATTCTGAACATACAAATAAATACACAGAAAACATTGTGAATATTCACAAAATAATGTGAATCTTTACAAAAAATCCTGCGAATTAAAAAAAATTCACATCAAAATCTGTCAATGCAAATGTATTCACAAAAAATTGTAAATACAAAAAAAATCACAAAATAAGTTGTGAATTTTTTCGTATTTGAGACAAATTAAAATCAAATTCACAATGATTAGATCAAAATTTACACCAAAAGTGAGTGCTTACGTATTTTGAGAGAAAACATTGCGTCGAGGCAAAGAAATTTTTGCAAAAAAAGTTGTGAGTTTCAAATATTACATTATAAATATAAAAAAATCCCAAAATGAGTTGTGAATTTCCTCAAGTTGAAGAAAATTAAAATCGAATTCACGACAATTATATTAAAATTTACACCACAAGTGGGTTCTTACGTATTTTGAGAGAAAACATTGTGTTTAACTCAACACAATGTTTTTACTCGACGCAATGTTTTCTCTCAAAGTACGTAAGAACTCACTTTTGGTGTAAATTTTAATCTAATCATTCTGAATTTGATTTGTCTTGAATACGAAAAAATTCACAATTTTTCGTGAATGCATTTGCATTCACAGATTTGGATGTAAATTTTTTTTAATACACAGGATTTTTTGTAAATATTCACATTTTTTGTGAATATTCACAATTTTTTCTGCGAATTTATTTGTATGTTCAGAATATTTGTGAATACAATTGTATTTGTATGCATGTACGTGAATACAAATAAGTGAAGTATGAATAAATTTGTATTTATATTCACATGAAAATCACGACGTGAATAAATTCGTATTCATATTTGTGAATAGAATTACGCCCAACTCTGAATTTTACGATTCGAGAATAACACACCGGCTTTTGGGCCTTGATGTGTCACTTTTCTCCTGCGTGTTTCCTGTTTGTGTGTGTATGGGTTGTCGTTCTATTAGTCTTTTATTATTCGATTACTTGAGAAAGCCTCGACGCGCTGTAAAGCCCTCGCTTTGTGGAAGAGATCATTCGGAAATTGCCAATATTCGTCGTAGCTCGAGTTGGCTGTACGCGAAAGTGATATTTACTAATAGAAGGGAGGATAACGCCTCGACGGGACCAGGTAGCGGCAGTTGCAACGCAAATAAAAACCTTCTCGACGTTCGTCTTTTTCTTTCGAAGCAAAATATAAACGCGTCGAGGATCAAATTTATATATATATATATATATTACGGGGACGAAGCAGAAAGCCGAAAGTCGTGAGAGAAAATACGAGTGCACGAATATCGTGTTTTCGTTACTCAATATTTTTCACCTCGTCCAAAAAGATCGAGCGAGTTAAGAAAATGCAAATAAATCGATTGCATCTCCAACTTTAGAATCATCAAATTGTCCTCTGGTGTTTCGCATCGACGCTTATTCTCGCATCGCACCGTTTCTCCAAAAATAAATTCGATCGAAAGATTGATGATCGAATGCACGCAAAGTCGCACAACGAGGCGAAATATATTGAGTGACGTTAAGTTCCACAAACACGCGTAGTTTCGCCATTAATCGTATTTTTTTCCACGATTTTCGGGCGCCCTTTATCGTCCTTCTAACGTATAGTTTTTCATAGCCCAGTAATAAAGCGACGGAATTCTAACGGTGGCCCTCGGAGATTTTCGATCCGTCGGGCGATCGGAACATTTTTTCACGAGGTCTCGTCGCTCAGCGGGACTACCGCAAGAACGTTCCACGCTGTTTCCTCCGTTCCTTTTTCGCATTCGTTTGCGCGCTCGCGCTGATCATACATTTACAATCGCTAATACGTAATAGGTATATCTTGTACTATCCGCGTAACTATAATATATGTACAAAATCTTACAAAGTAAAATTTACAAATGTTTTTTTCTTTTCTTCTTTTTCATGACGTCGCGGTCAATCGAATAAATATCTTTACGAATGTAAACTATAGGGTGTCACCGGTAACGCGAGCTGCCCGTTTTAACTCCATTCCAACTCGCCGCCTGCGTCGAACTCGACGTGATCGCTCCGTTCGCCGAATATTGATTTTCGAAAAATTCTCGCTTTCCTTCGATCGCGCAATTTTTCGCAAAATGTCGAGTGAACGAGAGGCTCGCGTTACGGTGAACACCGAGGATGTTTCCTTAACCCTCGACTGGTAAACTCAATCTTGCTGGCACGTTTAAACATTTATATTACGATATCGTAGCATCTTAGCTGACAGTAGAAAATATACGATATTCACTGACGCCTATATATACGATATAGTATGAGAGTATATATATATATATATTTTTTTTGTTTTGTTTGTTATTGATATTATCAATGTAATTCGAAACCTTTCACGCACTCTTGCTCTGTCGTATCTCAATTTTTTACGGCTGATGTGACGGCTTCGTTATTCATTGCGCTATTGTCATTATCGTAGATATGCTTTACCAGCAAAGCTTGCACGAGCGAGTATCATTTTAAATATAAACCATCACGTTTATTCAAATCTGAACTCCCCGTAGGATGGTGGAGGCTGCTTCTCTTCTTTGTTTCCTTCCGTAAAAAAAGCTACAGGTTTCCATGATTATGTTTTTCTTTTTGTTTCTGACACTGTTTCGACCATTAAAGCGCCCACTGCGATAAGCACACAGTCTTTCGATGCAAAATTTACTCTGTCCCCCGTATGACCAAACGATTATTCCGTCCTCTTTTTACTTTCGACAAATCGCCACTTAACACGGTATCCAAAGACTCAAATGTTCGAGGTTATCAGGCAGTCAAGTAAGATATGAGGTCGAAACATCGACTATAAGTTTTGGAAACCTCGAATCAACTAATAAGTTCGTTTCCTGTGTATATGTGTGTATACCCATATATACCGGGCGAGCCAATAACTATGGGCAGCGGATATATTTTCTATTCTATCAGACTTGGGAGATAACTTGACCGACAAAAGTTGCGCGGTTCGAACAGTCATCGAATCGTGGCTGCGAGGTTAATCCAGGTGGAGGCCCTTTGGACATTTCAGGGTTATTTTCGTTTTTTCAAATGGCCCCATACTCTTCAGAATTTTGTCAAGGGACTAAAAAAAAGTTCACACATCGAAATTTAAGATGTGTGATCAAGATTTGGTATGAACAATCGATAAAAAAGAAAGATCTCAACGTTTTTTAGCCTAGAATCGATTAAAAAAACACCGCAAGCACGTACTGCTATGAAAGATGCCCAGAGTGATGGCCACCGTTTTCAACACACGCTTGCAATCTGATTCGCATTGATTGTACCGTCTTATCAATTAGAGTCCTTCGTTGATATAGACTGACGTGATAAGGCACTGCAATAAACGCGAATCCGATTGCAAGCGTGCATTAAAAGTGGTGGCTATCGCTTTGACCATCATCTATAGGAGTAAATATTCACCCCGTTTTTAAATCCATTGTAGGCCAAAAAAAATCGAAATTTCTTTCTTTTTATCGATTTTTCATACTAAATCTCGACCGATCGGTTTGAAATTTGGTGGATGAACTTATTCACGGTTCCTTGATAAAATACTAAAAAAATAGCGCTCCCAGTCAAAAACTTGAGGTGAGCTTGAAATCTCCGAAGGGTATCCTCCTGGTAGCCCTTCGAACCATGCAATTTTCTGTAGGAAAAGTTATCTCCCAAGTCCGATAGGATCGAAAGTATATTTGCTGCCGATAGTTGCCTCACCCGGCGTATATGCACATGCACACGTATACACATATATATACACGAACATTTATATATATATAGAATATATAATATATTTCTGAATGAAAATAACGGGGAATCAGGTCAGACTCTTCGATCTCGATATAATAGTACTTTGTTTCTCATAATTTCTCGTCACCTCACAGTGTCATTATTCCGGGCGCCGCGAGAACGATTGACACTTCCGTAGTCCAAACAACAGGGTTCCTTTTTTTTCACGCAAATATGTGTATACGAAGCCGCGTCGCGTATTGTGCCAAACTGACGACTGGTTACCAGCAAAGGGTTAAAGTTAATGAATATTCGCATCGAGTTAAGTGCTGCTAGGAAGCTGACTAGAATATATATGTATGTGCGCGTGAGTGTGCGTGTATATGTATAAGCGAATATACACACACATACACACGCATACTCACGTAGAGGATGCCTAGATTCTTTGAGACTGTGCATGAAAAATCCATGTACATTCTTGCCCGAACAGTTGACCGTGACGATTCCGCTCATTTCGAGCTCGACAGATTGGAAATCACGGGTTTTTTTTTTCTCGTTTCTTCGTATTTCGTAGGATATAAATACGCTTCCGTTAGCGTGTCACGCATACCGGAAGTGAGGAAGGACAACTTTAGGAAGTGTTCATACACATTTTCACGGGAGACTCACGGCGAATCGCAATTGCATGATCTCCGTTTGGTTTAAACGACAGCGCTCTCTCGACGTCGTTCATGTATGTCGAACGACAAGTGTTTCGGGATTAATATCGTGTGTGTTGTGACGGCGGAGGCCGGGAAAGGGAATGTAACGGTAGGAGAGAAGATAATTTGCCGAAGGGGAAGTGGGAGTCTTTGAATTGTTAACCAAATCGCGCACAATCGAACGACGTCGAGATGCTCTAGGCGTTAGACTCTTTGAGATTATCAAAGTACTGCATAATCTGATTGTAATCCATGCCTAGATTGAGATCATCCATTGCGACAGGCTCTTCGGCCTCGTGGCTCGACGAGGAGGACGACGAGGACGAGGACGAGGATGAGAACATTGGATTGCCGATAATCGTTGCCCGCTTAATTTCCCTCGATTTTCCATCCTTCGTCGCTTTGTCGTCTTGGTATCTTCTCAATTGGACGAAGTCGTCATCCGTGGCGGGAACGGTCGGGCGATCCTCCACCTGTGACGCGTTCGCGGTTACTCCTAGTTTACTCTTGTTTGGATTCTTCGCGTGATGATGATGATGATGATGATGATGATGCTTGATATGACGATGATTACCGTGATGACTGCCGCTCGATGCTCGCTGATGATGTTTCTTCGGCGTCTCGGGCAGTCTCACCGTAACACCTGTGTTTCTGTGCGGCGGGACTGGCGGCTTGTAATCCTCGTTGCCGTTCGTCGTCTCCGATGTTGCGGCTGATGCGCCGCTCGGTATTCCATGAGGCGGCAGAGGTGGCGGAACGTCCGATGTGCTTGGCTCGTCGTTTCTGCGCGAGAAAAATCACGGGAGATTAATCCTTACTCGAGTACGATGGAGACGTCAGGTGCCTCCGTGGGTTACCTTAAGCAACAGCAACGGGTATAAAATCATGTGCGAATTTAACAATTTTGTTTTCGTATGAAAAAGTGATTCACTCGTAAAATTAATTACACACCTATTTAGTATGAGAGGCATTCCACGTCATTTCGGCCAGTAAAAAAAGAAATACACAAATGATTTTGAAAAATCGAGTTACTTTATTGAACAATATTCACCGAGTGTCTACATTTTTCAAAAATTTCTGACGATTTTTCTCGTTGATTACCATTTTTTAATATTTTTCCATTCAAATGGCTGTATCTTTGGCAGGATTTGACGTATTTACATTCGTAAAAAACGAATATGTGCGTCTTTTTCTAGCCTTCCAGAACAAAGTTAGTTTAGATTTTATTGAGCAAGTCGAACGTCCGTTTCAGAGCGAAATATGCGAAAATATTTTTTTTCTCAAGGAAAGACACTCCTTATTTTATTTTTAAGAATTTCCCCGAATTGTGAATAAGGAAAACGGATTTTTGGTATTTTTTATATTATGGGATTCCTAAACACCGTGAAGTAACAGCAATTTTTATTTTTTAATTTTTTAAATTTTTATTCGATTGAAGAGTGTGGGGCACTCGCTGTATGTTTACCAGGTTTTTGAAATACATATGACATATATGTCATATGTATTGGAGGAGCCTTGGAGCGCTCCATACTCTTCAATCGAATATTAATAAAAAAAATTTTTTTAATGAGAATAGCTATTACTTCACGGTGTTTAGGAATCCCATAATATAAAAAATACCAAAAATCCGTTTTCCGCATTCACAATTCGGGGAAATTCTTAAAAATAAAAAAAACGAGTGTCTTTCCTTGAGAAAAAAAATATTTTTGCATATTTTGCTCTGAAACGGA
The DNA here is from genome assembly GCA_944452715.1 of Ophion slaviceki. Taxonomy (NCBI): domain Eukaryota; kingdom Metazoa; phylum Arthropoda; class Insecta; order Hymenoptera; family Ichneumonidae; genus Ophion; species Ophion slaviceki. Next base: position 11,068,409 of record OX101794.1, on the reverse strand, counting down.
CGTTTGACTTGCTCAATAAAATTTAAACTTATTTTTTTCTGGAAGGCTAGAAAACACGCACATTTTCGTTTTTTACGAATATAAATACGTCAAATCCTACCAAAGATACAACCATTTGAATGGAAAAATGTTAAAAAATGGTAATCGACGAGAAAAAACGTCAGATTTTTTTTTTTAATTTCGACACGGTGAATATTTTTCAAAAAAGTAATTCGATTTTTCAAAATTATTTGTGGATTTTTTTTACTGGCTGAAGTGACGTGGAATGCCTTAGAAATACCAAGCTGTTGGAAAATATATGTATATTTTTTTCGGTGTACAAAATGCCGACTACTAATATTTTCTTTTGTCTTTTTTTAGGCGCTCCGCGGCGTGACGTTTAGCATCAACAATTTTTTACCTAGAACAAAAAACAAAAATTCTCGTCAATCTACATTAGAATACCTAGAGAAGTACGTACGGAATTTAAAAAATATTGCTTTATTCAAAAGTTGTAGGTATTTGAACTTAAGAAATGAATTTTCAGGGAAAATTTCGTTATAACTGCTCATAAACTGCTGATAAAATGAAAAGTTTTCGATTAATCAGAAATTCCGTACGTACTTCTCTGCGAAATGCAATTAGGAACATAACTTTTAAATTTGAAGTAAATCGAGTGAAAATTGTTGCAGTTATTTGTCACGCGAATTGGAAAAAAGCTGTTTCGAGAAGTTTCGAGTAGTCGGCCATTTTGTACATCGAAAAAAAAAATATATATATATTTTCTGACAATTTGATATTCACACTAAATGGATGTGCAATTACTTTTATGAGGGAATCACTTTTTTTACGAAAAAAATTGTTAAATTCGCACACGATTTTATACCCGTTACTGTGACTTAAGGCCTTAAGGGATCGCGACAGTGTAAAATTTTCAAAAAATCGTTTTTTTTTTTACAGTATTCGATAGTATCGACGGTTATAAACATTGACCTGGCGTCGCTATAAATTTTTATCGATCGTAAGTAGATCATTTATATGAACATTCCGCACACGAGACTTTAAAGTTTTTTCGCGTTTTTTCAAAACGGTGTACACTCTCAATGGAAGAGTTTTCAAGCTATCCGTCTCAAATTTTGACACAACATTCTTCACGCCATTCTTTAAGGGATCTTCTCACTTTAGACGTTAAAAAAGGCTGTTTTTATGAATTTTTTTGATAGGTTTATATTATAGATATTGATATAAAAGTTGTTACACTTAATAAATAGACTTTCGAAATACTTAAAAAGAGAAATTTATGTATTTATGTAACCCAAACAAACTTTCAACGCGTTTTTCTCAAAACATCGTTTTTCGACGACTTCTTGATAAAATTCTCGAAACTATTGAACCGATCCTTATGAAATTTTAACCACATATTCTTTACAACTATAGCTATAGCGCATATAAAGGATTTTTTTAAATTTTGATATTCACTTTTTTTGCCAAAAACGGTGAAAAAAAACGCGTTTCGATTTCTTTTTTCGAATAATGTCCGCGATTTTGTTATTTTTGCGTATATAATAAATCGTATGATATGCGCCATAGCCATTAACATACTGAATCTAAAACCGTTCGATTTTTTTGTTTCGGATGATCCATCTCCGCGATTTCATCAACAGCGAAGACCTACATTTTTAATAGGACATTTTTTTAGGACATTTTTTAACTGCCATTTTCCTCTATGGACAATGACTTAAATAAATATATTTTTTTAAATCTGTTTCGAAAGTGTATTTATTAAGTGTAACAACTTTTATGTCAACATCTATAATATCAATCTATCAAAAAAATTAATGAAAATAGCCTTTTTTTAGTGTCCAAAGTGAGATGACCCCGTAACTTGATATGGAAGCTTTTTTTATTTTCATATTGTTTTAACGAAAACCTGTTGAAAAAATAATCTAAATTCGATACTTTTTCTTCAAACCGTCGCCATTTTGTCAATTTTGATTTTTTAAAAACCTCCATAGCAAGATAGCGGCTATCATACTGATTAATAATCTTTTTGCACATTTTGTTTCAGATAATACTCACGTCTAAAAACGTGTACACTATGAGGACTCCTTTTTTTCGAAAACACTTTTGACCGTTACAAAAAATGTAAAAAAATATAGGTCAATATTGAAAAATTTACGTTCTGTTCTTCACGAGTGCTTTGATTTGACATTTAAAAAATGAGACTGATTAGCGTATTTTAGCAATGGAAAAAAAATCGCGAAAGTCAGCCACTTTTTGACCCGTTACACTGTGATGATTCCTTAATGCGCTGAAGACCTTCCCTAATGCACAAGTTATTTTCGTGGGCTAGTCTAATAATGCAATATATCGTGGAATACTCCTAGAAAAACAAAAAAAAAGGAACGGAAAGACGATAAATTTACCCGTTACGCTGCGTTGCGTTGCTGGCCACACCTGCACTGTTCTGCAATTTGGGTAAAGGTCCTTTTATCTGTTTACCGACAAATGTTTTGGGTGCTTTGTCCCGCTTGCAGTACGTCGTCGTGTCGATCGGCGTCGAGCTGACGGACCAACCTATGGGTCTCGTTGCCGTTGGCAATTCTATGTGATTTGGATTGTCGAAGCTGGTGCCAATTTCCGCAGGTGCCGAATCCTCTTCGCCGTCGACAGCCAACGGATTGTTCGTCACGCGAACCTGGAAGGAACGATTTTTCGTAAACATAACCACCCACACTGCGATAATTCCAATGACTTTTGGCTCTTCGTTTAACAGGCCTGCATTCAGTAATGATTGAGCGATATATTTTGTAAGTTCGTTGAATGACAATTGCCATTATGACTCACAAGGATCATCACTCGAAGCCAGAGCCTGAATTAGGTCCGAAAAATTGTTTTTTTTTTTTTTAATTTGCTTAGATCGATAGATAAACTATTCAAGAATTTATTTACAAAGTTACAGAGGCCAATCGTTAATATTTTTGAAGATACAAAGCCAAAAGCAAAGCAGCGATTGATATTGATATTTCCTCCTATCGAAAACTTTAGAGCCTGTTTTCTCCAGTTTTCATTTTCACGACTTTTCCAAATTGGTGAGCGTGATGGTAAAAAAACTAAACGACCTATTGAATGAAACCAAAGTTTATTTTCTTTGGTATGGAAATCTCTTTTAAGTGAATTAAGAAAGTCGGTGAAAAAGACTTTTCTAAATAATTTGTATAGCACGTTAAAGTGTTTTTTTAACGATTTTTTTTTCAAACTTGAGAAACGTTATAATTTCACGATTTTATCAGTTTTTTCTTACTTCAAGTAGAAGAAAAATATATGACAATTAAAAATTTTATCGGTTTTTTTTTCAGTCAAGAATTATGAGCTGCATCTTTCCCGCCGATTGGGGACTGCAGCGGAAATACGCGCATGGAATACGCTGATAAATCTGCAGCTATTTATTGTTTCATGTTGAAATTTTTTTTATCCATTTCAAATATACATGAAAAGATACCTCAATGTTTACTGGGCTCACTTGATTTTTTCCCTTCGAAAAAAAATCCGGAAAAAACGCCTTTTTAGAGCTTTGAATTCAGACGGGGCCAGGTTGAAATTCTGAACTTTGAATGCTCCGACGGTTTAAAATTCCGAATTCTCATGTTCCGAAATTCAAGATGGGGCCGGGTTGAAATGCCGAACTTTGAATGATCAGAACGCTCAAAACTCCGAAAGAATAATACCCCGAAAGATCAAAACTCCGAAAACCTGAACAGTGTCAAAATAATTCGGCTATAGAAGTTTTAAAAGTTTCAAAATTTTCAATAAATCGACGAATTATTTCACGAATTTTTTTTATTGGGAAGTGATTTTGCGTCAATTTTGAAATTTGTCTAGACAATGTTATACGTTTTACATCATTTACAGTCAACTGTGTAGACTTTCGCTGGCATGATCTTGACATGGGGGCCGGGTCGAAATTCCGAACTTCGAATGTGCCGACGGTTTAAAATTCCTAATTTTAATGTTCCGAAATTACAAGGTACGTCAAGATCATGCCTGCGAAAGTCTACAGAGTTGACTGTAAATGATGTAGAACGTATAACATTGTCTAGATAAATTTTAAAATTGACGAAAACGACTTCTCAAGGCAGTAGTCTGGTCTAGAAATTTGACAAAATCGATTCTTTTTATTTTTTTATTTTATTATTCCTTAGACCTTTCTTAATACGCTCGTGAAAACCGTTTATTGACATTTCAAAAGTTAGCAGAGTAATAGAAATGATAAGCAAGCCGCGCGCAAACCTCATCTAACGGTATCAAAACTTTGAACGCGTTTATCTCAGAACTATGTTTTTCAAATCGGCGCCCACGATATCTCGATAACTAGTTGACCGATCGAGCTCAAATTTTGAACATACCTTTGGTAGCCTCTTTCTGAGGACTGGTAGCAGAATTGAGTCGAACAATAATTTTGCCCACATTTTATAACTCGTCGAATACCCGAAAATGTATGAAATATCGTTAATCAAAGTTTAACAGGCCGCCATTTTGTAACAAAATTTTTTTAAGTACTAATTCTGCTACCTGTGCTCAGAATACTCATACAGATTGAAAATATATATATATATATATATATATAATTTTCAGATGCATACAACATCACCCAGAGTGGGCGCCGATTGAGGCGGTTTTCGGCGAACCATGTTGTAAAAAAATAAAAAACTACATGAAAATATTTAAAATATATTTTTTTTAAATGTAGATACATTCTCAAAGGAACAATAAATACATATGTAAAATTTCATCAAGACAACTTCAACGGTTTAAAAGTTATTCCAACCCAAAAATGACGTAAAAAATCTCGCTCTAGAGGAGACTACTGTCTTAATAAACAAAAATCTTGAAATAATTCGTCGATTTATCAAAAATTTGGTTACTTTTAAAACTTCCATAGCCGAATTATTTTGACGGTGTTCGGATATTCGGAGTTTTGGTCTTTCGTGTAAAATTCTTTCGGAGTTTTCATCTTTCGAGGTAGTATTCTTCCGGAGTTTTGAGCGTTCTGATCATTCAAAGCTCGGAATTTCAACGCGTATTTTTTTTAACTGCGTCAACGCGGACGCGTATTTTTTTTAACTGCGTCAACATGGTTTCAAGGAGGGAAACCACCCTTCAAAGAAAGGCGTGTCGGGGGTGGTTTTGGATTTGGAAAATCCACTATAGAATAATCGAAAAAAAAAATCAATTAAGGGGTGACACTCTTTTCTTCGAGGGGTCGTTTCCCCCCTTAAAAACGTTTTTCCACAGATGAAAAGAAATACGTGTCCAATAGATTTCAATGTTTCATCACATATATGAGTTCCAACAAAATCGAAGACGGACACATAAGTGATAACACCACTCTAGGATTTTGGAAAAAACGTTTTTTTTTTGCTTAAAAAATACTTTGGGGTCATAAAAACAATGTGCAATTGGTCTTGCGGCGCATTTTTTGAAAGGTTCAATTATCGATTTTGCCGCAGCCCCTCGGACTTCTTTCAGACGCCTTCTACAACTTTAAACGCGTTTTTCTCGAAACCACTTTTTTCAAACTGGGAGGACGGATTACTCGAACACCTTTGCATGGATCGATTTGAAATTTTGATAGTAGCTTCACAATTACATTCTCTATGGGAGTACGTAGCCGTTTTTTCATTAAACGTAAACTTTTTTTATGAACAATTTACTACTTATTTTTTGGGCAAAGAATCGATTTATATTGTCCAAAGTGCGCCATTTTTTCAAAATTTGTCTTAAGGGCTCTGTCTACTTTAAAACTTGCAAAAAAGCTAAATCGCAAGAAATTGAGTTACAGGAAGGGGCAGAAGGAATTATGTATGGTCCAGGCATTGCTGATTAAGTGTAAGTCAGATTTTTTTACGATTTTTTATAAATTAAAACTTTAAACGTGTTTTTCGCGAAACAACGTTTTCGGACCGCTCGTTGAAAAAATCTCAGTAACTACTGAACTGATCCTTATGAAATTTCAACCACATATTCTGTACACTTATCGCTACATCCCGTACCAGAATTATTGCAAAATTTTAATTTTTACTATTTTCTTTTGGCAAAAAACATGCAAAAAATTTTTTTTTTGTAATTTACGAATATTTTTGTTAAGCCTAACAAGTTTTATATCAATAAACATAACAGTATTCTTAAAAAATTAATAAAAATAGCGTTTTTTCATGCATCCAAAGTAGACAGAGCCCTTAAAAAATCCCTACGTAGTCCCATAGCTAATAATATATAGATTGTAATTTTTCTTTGGTTTTTGTTCCAGGTCTTATACTTTACGAAAAAACCGTCCTCCCGTGAAGCTATTGGTAGAAAACACGTTTTTCAATATGGGCTCTGTCGCCGCCATTTCGTATAAAAATGATAAATTTTTTTTAAATACTTTTACATGTCTCAAATAAACCCTCTTAAAAGAAATCCTATTCCTTTTTTCATACTCCCAAAATAAATGGTCGAAGTTAGGCCTTATTCTCTGCCGCTAGAGTGGTGTTATCCCTTAAGGCCTTAGGCCACAGTAAGGGGTATAAAATCATGTGTGAATTTAACAATCTTTATTCGTATGAAAAAGTGTTTCACTCATAAAATTAATTACACATCTATTTAGTATGAATATCAAACTGTTAGAAAATATATATATTTTTTTTCGATGTACAAAATGGCCGACTACTCGAAACTTCTCGAAACAGCTTTTTTTCCAATTGGCGTGACAAATAACTTCAACAATTTTCACTCGATTTACTTCAAACTTAAGGCATCTGGCCACCATGTAATTTTTTTTTTCATTTTTTTTTAAATAAACCCTGAACTGTTAAGAACAATTTGAAAACCCCGAACACATTTACTTTCTTTTGCGATTATCTCGGAACTACATTTTTTGAACTGGTACTATCGAAATATCGTAAACTATAAGCCCGATTGCTTTCACATTTTTACACAATACTTTTCGATACATTATCTAAAATATCACGTAGGATTTTTGCGGAAACTTGATTACTTTTTGTTTTATTATTGTTTTTGCTTGAAAAATTTCGGTGAAAAATACAAATTATATCCTTCGGCTCACCATAATTTTGTTAATGTTCGAAAAAAAAACCGCTATGCTACATTGTAGGGTAGGCATTTTTTAATATTTTGAACGGAAATTTATTAACGTTATTCTTAAAGCCCTTTCTGGCGTTGTGTAAAAAAATAAAAATATTCCGGCCCATACGTTCGAGTTTATTATTTCGTTTTAAATATACCCATTTTTCGATCGGCCAAGGTGGCCAGACGCCTTAGAAGTTATGTTCCTAATTGCATTTCGCAGAGAAGTACGTACGGAATTTCTGATTAATCGAAAACTTTTCATCTTATGAGCAGTTTATGAGCAGTTATAACGAAATTTTTCACTGAAAATTCATTTCTTAAGTTCAAATACCTACAACTTTTCAATAAATCAATATTTTTTAAATTCCGTACGTACTTCTCTAGGTATTCTAATGCAGATTGACGAGAATTTTTGTTTCTTGTCCTAGCTAAAAAAAGACAACAAAAGAAAATATTAGTAGTCGGCCATTTGGGACATCGAAAAAAAAATGCTAACAGCTTGATATTCATACTAAATAGTCTTCTAATTAATTTCATGAGCGAATCACTTTTTCATACGAAAAAAAATTGTTAAATTCGCACATGATTTTATACCCGTTACTGTGGCCTAGCCTCTTAAGGGGGGATTGAATTTTTTTTTTCGCAAAATTTACCGCTTTTTGGGAATTTTTTTGTGAAGAAAATATACAACGGAAAACTTGTGAAACTTGGCATATAGTTTTATTGATCTGTTTACTACATACAAAAAAAATTTTAAACAATTTCATCAAAAAATCTGCCTCCCACCCCCCTCGACGCGCGATGGTCCTTTTTTGATGGTGTGCACGATTTCTCAAAAACTATTCAACCGATTGCCTTCAAATTTGGACAGAATGCTCAGCTGACATCCTTTTATCGTTTGATGAAGCAAAAAAGCAATACGTTTAATAGTTTTTTTTTTATAACAAAAAATCGATCAATTTTTTTCGAAAAATCGATACTTCAAGTTCAAAACGTCACCAAATCGTCGATTTTTTTTCCCTTCATCGAACGATAGCTATATGTGTCTAAAGTAAAATGCTTTTTGGGTTTTTGTTGCAGGATGAACGTGAAGGCTGTAATCGTGCACACCATCAAAAAAGGAGCATCGCGCGTCGAGGGGGGTGGGAGGCGGATTTTTTGATGAAATTGTTTAAAAAAAAATTTGTATGTAGTAAACAGATCAATAAAACTATATGCCAAGTTTCACAAGTTTTCCGTTGTATACTTTCTTCACAAAAAAATTCCCAAAAAGCGGTAAATTTTGCGAAAAAAAAGACAATCCCCCCTTAAGTGATGTACCTTGTCAGTCGCGTATAATGGAAGAGGTAAAAAAGATGAAAGAGCAATGTTTGTTCTGGGAACTTGGTTATCAACATGTCGGAATACAAATTTCAAAGGTCGCAAAAACCTTGTCCAACATATAAAAGAAAAACATTGATGTTTTTGGGTGCATTTTTTTATCTCCATCAACGATTCGATTGGAGCGTTCGCGTACCTGTTGCGGTGCACAGGCTGCCCGTTCGAGGGTCGCACGACCGAGCCATACCCAATCATGGGCGTTGGTCGTAGACTCGCGGGGTCTTCGACCCGAGGCCAATTGACTCGCGGCAGCTCTAGCCCTCGCCGCACCGAGAACGGGAAGACTCGGCAACGGTGAGTCAGTCGGTTGGGGCTTGAATTTGCTCGCGTAAACGACGCACGAAACCACCGAAACGACGATACCGAAGGAAAATACGGCTAGCAAAAGGTACATTCCTATCTCGAGTGGTGTCATGTGCGAAGCCCCGTGGTGATGTCCTCCAACACCGCCTATTCCACCTGAAAGTACGTTCTCATTTTATTATCAATCATCTTCGTTTCGTCGTGAATTTCCTCTCACAGGGCGCGCACGCTCTTTACGATCGATATTACGAGAGTGCATCAATCGTGGACGTCGCTATTCTTGCAACAGGCGCGATCGTAAAAATCTTTCGTTATTTTCGACTCACCGGTTTACCGTCGAAAGCCGTTTTACGTGTTATCGATTCGATCGATGGTATTCTCTCTCTCGTAATCTGGCCATTGCGACGGATTTCTCAAGACGGCGATTTTCAAATTTCAGGATGGTGTCGAAGTTTGCATCGTTGGAACGCAACGAAAATTCTGTTTTACATTTTATTTTCAATATTTTTGTTATTATAAGCAATCTCTTTTTGTAGATTTATCATGTAGATCGCTAAATAAATATCTTAAAAAATAGTTGGAGGACTTTTGCAGGCGAAATCTACCAAAAGAAATCAATTTCGTTGCAGTCTAACGATGCAAACTTCAGCATCGTAACTTCACGGGCTACATCTCCCTAGGAGCCCGAAAAAAATGACCAAATTCCGATTTTTTTTTCGGCGAAATCGTTGGTGAAAAAGAAACGCTTTTTTTAAACACAAAGGTACGTATATTTGGAGTCTTAAAAAAAGACAGAAAAGCAGGAGAAACATTGCCGCCGGCCGATGATACTGTTTTTAGTCAGTGGACATCATATCTCGAGAACCACTTGATGGGTTGTTTCCAAAATTTACAGGAGATGCGGTGAAAAACGTTCAAAGGTCGTTGATGATCTTCCTTCTTCAAAATCGATTTTTATTTTTTAATAGTTACGTAAAAATTACGATTTTTTAAAATATATTTTGTATGCTCGAGTTTCAAATCGTCGCCACTTTGTTGGAAAAAAAAAAGATTTTGAATATCGACGATCGTCAACGACTCGCATTTATAGTTAACTTGAATGATCCGTTTGGTTTTTAGATTTAAGATGGGTCGTTCAAGGTGAAGAGTGTCCACCGACAAACGCCGCGAACAATATTTCATCAACTGCCGGCGGCCATGTTTTTATTGTTTTTCTGTATTCATTGGTGATTTTTTAGGCTCTCAATACACAGGGTGGTTGGCGCATGGACCGACACCATTTTTTGGGGTATTAGGAGCAGGGTTGCAAATATTCAATTACTTTTTGTAATGCATTAGCGTTTTCTTTACTCATTACTTTACATTTTGTAATGAAAAAAAATGTCACTACCCATTACATTACGTTCAGTACTGTAACAAATTTCCGGTACTCATTACATTACATCTTGTAATGCAAACTATTGCCATTACTCATTACAGTGGATTTTGTAATGTAAACAATTTTCATTACTCATTACATTGGAGTTTGTAATGTAAAAAAAATCCATTCCTTATTACATTACATTTTGTAATGGGAAATATTTACAAAATGTAAAGTGAAATATTTCACATTACAAAATGTAATGTGATGAGGAATGGAAATTTTTTTACATTATAAAATGTAATGTAATGTGTAATGGATTTTCCTTATATTACAAAATGTAATGTAATGAGCAATGGAATTTTTTTACATTACTAATGCAATGCAATGTAAAAAAATTCCATTACTCATTACAATGTAATGAGGATTGTTATTGGTTTCCCATTGGGGGCAGCGGTTTTTTCACTGGGTCGATCTGACCTGATGGGAAACGAATAATAATCCATATTACCTTGTAATGGATCATGGAGATTTTTCCCATTACATTAGTAATGCGAATAAATTTCATTGCTCACTACCTTATATTTTGTAATGTAAAATAATTTATTTACTCATAACATTACACTTTGTAATGTAAAAAAATGTTCATTACCCATTACAATGTAATGTGTAATGAAATTTTTTTACAATACAAAATATAATGTAATGAGTAATGGATTTTTTTACATTACTGAATGGAATGGATAATGAAATATTTTTTCATTACCCATTAAAAAAGTAATGAATAATGCATTACATTTTCATTACAAATTTCGCAACCCTGATTAGGAGGCGTGTCATTGGCTAGTTTTTTCACCCTTAGACCCTACGACCTAAGTTTCACGGTGATTGAGATATGATTTTTTTCTTTCGTTGTTTTTAGTTGCCAGTAATTTCGCCTTTAAATCGTCATAACTTTCTTGTTTGTGGTTGTAATAGCACCAAAAAACTTTTATTGTATTCTGCAATGTATGTATATCATCAATAAATCATCGTTTGATACAATGGTTTGAAGAAAATGAGCTTCCAGAGTCTCAAAAATGCGTAAATGAATGAAAAAAAACTTCTAAATTAATTTTTTATTAAAATAAAAGCTAAAGCTTCAGTTTTTAGCTAAAAACTAAAAACTGAAACCTAAAACTACAAACTCAAACCTAAAAAACTAAAAGCTTTGTTTTAAAAAGTTCTCTAGTACATACCCTTACCAACGGTATGCTACATGTCATAGAAATCATTCATTATGTGCCAAAAATAAAGAGAATAAGTTTTTTTTATAATGAAATTAGAAGTTGATTTTTTTCATATATTTACACATCTTTAAGACTTTGGAAGCTCAAGAGTCATTTTCTTGAAACCAATTGTATCAAATTTATTTATAATATGATTTATTTATAATAAACATACATTGCAGAATACAAAAAAAAATATTTCGTGCTATTACAACCACAAACAAAAAAATTATGACGATTTAACAGCGATATTTCGGGTAACAGAAAAACGAAAAAAAAATGTCTCATTTACCGTGACCCGTAGGAAAAATTTTCAGATCCCTTCAAACCCCCAAAAAAGTGTGTCGGTCAATGCGCCAAACACCCTTTACCTTTGTATCAAGAAAAATGCGTTTATTTTCCACCAACCATTTCCCAAAAAAAATCGTGATTTGCGCTTTTTCGAGCCTCTAGATGTAGCCCGTTCGCAGGAAGGGACGAAATGGTGTGCTACCGATTGGCGCATTATAACGAGAATACGATTACGGAGGAGGATTTTACGGTTGACATCCGGCAATGTTCCGAGCAAAAAAACGTATCTACTGATACGAGACATTTAAGAGGTTATATACAGTAAAATTTTTTGGAAAAATCGATTCAAATTTTTTTCTTCGTAATGTACATATATTTAAGTACACACACAGCAAATTTCTTGTCAGTGCGGCGAATATTCTCAAAGTTACACGCACATTTGTAATGACGTGTCAGAGAGTTCGAAAGTGCTTTGGAAACTTTAAACGGGTTTTTCTCAAAACTGTGTATTTTAAAGTCGGTGAGCAAGATTTCTCGGAAACGGCTGAACCGTCTCAAATTTTAACACAATATTTTCAAGTATATTTTTTAGTAATTAATCGGAGGTTTTTTTCTTGCCGATAAATATTTTCCATTTTATAAACAATTTAAGTCAACAAATTTTTGTCAACAATCGATTTTTTTCTAAGAAGCCGCCATTGTGTAAAAAATTATTATTTTGCTTATTCCTTCGATCAATTACAAGATAATCCATTATATTAACGAAATATTTTTGGTTTTTTTTTTTTTTTCATTTTAGATGATCCAGTTCAGAGATACCGTGCTCACCGCAAGACGCCTTTTTTAGAGGTGCTCCCGGAGATGAGCTACAGCAGCATTCAGAATAATTATTTTTACAAATAAAAAATGTTAAAGTACAGTTAAAAGTTACCATAATACGTGTACAAATTTTTACGTTAATGGATTTAAAGGTCTTCCCAAGAAAAATACTTGAAAAATCGATCTTTTTGGGCCTCCTGACTGAATATAAGTTCTTAAATAGACACAGCCATCTGCGAATTACCAAATTACAATTATGAAAAAATGACGAAAAAGATAACTGCATTTATAGAAGATCAATGTAGGGGAACTCGGGGCAAGACGAATACGCGGGGTAATATGAATCATAAGCCTAGCAACTAAACAGTGTGTGCGAGCACAATGCACCCGTTGGAGTTTGGAGGGGTGGCGAAGAAGTGAATGAGTGTGAAAGTATCAATTGTGGCGCGAGCACGCGTCTCGAGTGAGAAAGCAATATCGATTTTTTGGGAGAACGATATAATTTTAGGTCAAGTTTACCATTGTTTCAGTTCATTTGAGTTTGTGATATTGATTACAGACAGATAGGTAAACACAATAAAAGTACTAATTATTAATATAATAAAAACGGTTTGTCAGGAATTTTCAACGTCGTTGCGTGATTTTTTGTGAATTCGTTAACGTTAACGTTAGTGGGACAAGATGAATACAAGCTATCGCAAAGCCGCAATATTTTACAACGCACCACTATATACGTTAGAAAGGGTGAAATGAAACTAGCCTCTTCCTCTTCAACCGGTGTTTCTACCAGGGGAAGAAAAAGAGCTCACAAACGATTAAAATTATAGAGAAGCAAGATTATTCGGACTAAATACTACAGAACTTCGACGATTGGCTTATCAAATTGCTGGTATTGAGAATGAGACCACTTTAAGGGGCTATACCAGTGTGACACTTTCAAAAAATCTTTTTTTTTCGCCTTTTTCGACAGTTTATACTTTCAAGAATATCCTGTAAAAATTTCAAGGCCGTATCTCTAATTATTTTATCTTGCGAAAATCGATAGTTGAATCTTTAAACGCGTTTTTCTCGAAATTAGATTTTTCAAATTTGCTAACATTGTAACTCAACGAGCAATTATCAGATTGACTTAAATATATATACTCTACAATGACGTAGGATGTTTTTGATTGGATGAAAATTGACGATTTGGCATTGAAAAAAATGACCATTTTATAGGCAAGAAAACAGACGTTTTTTTTCATAACTACGACATTTTGTTAGAGACAAATACCTTCCAGTTTAACGACATTTTTCTCTTTTTCGGTTTCAGCAGCGCATAAGTCGCTTGGATCTCAATATTTTTCTATGAAAAAATTATGTAATATAGGTCAAATATAGCCAAATATATTCTTAATTTTCCGAAACATTTAATTGAGTACTTTTCTTCCAAAAAAATTCCCGAAAATCACCCACATTCTCAGCGTTCACACTGGTATAGCTCCTTAACGGGAGGGCAGGGGTTTGCACTTTTGAAAAGTGAATTTGTTTTTGTATTTTCTTATAGTTAAACATTTCAAGAATATAACCCCAAAATTTCAAGTCAATCAGAGCAAAACTCTCGAAGTTATTGACTATTTAGTCCCGCTCCTCTAACACCGTAGCTCCGACTTCTCTAAACTTCAAACACGTTTTTCTCGAAACCACTTTTTCAAAGTCCGTGTTCACTGCCATTTGAAAACTACATGACCGATTTATTTCAAACTTGGTACACACTTTCTACATACAAAATACCTCCCCCCAACGGTTAGTTTGAGATTTTTTTTTACATTGAGGGGGTTTTCCACCCCCAAAATGGCGGAATTTTTCGTGAAAAATCGCACTTTTCACTCCACATGACCACCAAAAATTTAAAAATGAAAAAAAAAATTATCAAAGACCGTTGGGGGGAGGATTTGATGATACTTTGACTAAATTTTAATGGTACTTGATTTCAGATAATTTTTAGCTGAGATACAGTGAACACCGCAAATCGTGTTTTTCCAAAGGCGTTCTTGGAATAACTTTGTGGATATTTTCGCGTGCAAATTTCACGGAATGTTCTTGAAATGATACTTAACAATGTACGAAAGGTTTCAATAAATTTACTCTATCCATATAGATGAAAAAAAAATCCCGAAAAAGTGTTTTTTTCACGCTGAAACCCCTACCCTCCCCTTAAAGTGGGAAAGATGCCAATAATTCGTGCCCCATCATTCTCCCAGCGCTGTTCCATCTTGCCCCGCATACGGGGTAAGATGGGAAAAACAAAAGTTTAATTTAAACAAATATATTGTATGGTAACATTCAGAGACTGATTTTTTTGCTTCGTAAATTTAAAAATCAATAAATGTTGAATGCTTCAAAAGAATAATTAAAGTTGACTGACTCATATATGTATTGTTTCATTTGAACATGACCTTAGCGTTATCATCTTGCCCTTACTTCTCCAACGTAAGGAAAACTTGAAATTTACCGATAATAATATCATGGAGATCCGGGGATAGCTCGCGCCCGGTTTTTCGTTCGCGATGATGATGCGAGGAGCCTCCCTGCACCGTACCGCCCCCGTCGTTTTGAACGAATTCCGGCCGATGGGGCAGATCACCCGTGGTGAAATCAACTTCAACGTTGGCCGAGGCAGTGGCGAGAGCGGGCGCCGGTGCGTTTGACCTTGTCGACGAACCCTTGGATCTTCGACCCCCGCTCGGTGGTAGTCGGCAAACGTCGGCCAACTGTAGGGTAACCCGCAACAAATCCCCGCGGCCCTCACCGACCGCGATAACCCGCGGATGGTGGGCCGCGACCATCGGCGCGAACGCGACGACCTCCGGATCGAGACTCTCCACTATCAGGTGATAATCACTCACCGACACTTCGCGCAACGGAGTACGAGTGTTGTCCGAAAATTCTATGTCAATGTCCAAAAGCCCTTCCTATAGAGAAAAGACGAAAAAAAAATAATCATAAAGAACGGTCGATCAGCTTGTTTGGTTTTGCCATAATTTTAATGTGGAATGGAAACTCAAATACTTTGAACAGGCCGTGTGTCTATTGAATTTTATTCCAAAAAGTTTCAATCCCATATTTTCCTTTGAAAAACTTTACAATAGAAATATTGACATCTATCGACCTTTTTAAATAATCAACACATTTGTTGATTATTTAAAAACGTTACTATTTTCCATCGAAAAACTTTACAATAGAAATATTGACATCTATCGACGTTTTTAAATAATCAACAAATATGTTGATAATTTGAAAACGTTGATAGATGTCAATATTTCTATTGTAAAGTTTGTCAATATTTCTGTCGTAAAGTTTTTCAAAGAAAAATATGGGATTGAAACTTTTTGGAATAAGATTTTTCTTATTTGTTAATTCGAATTCAATTTTTTTGCAGTAACGGCAATAATCATTTTGTTTTATTCCCACGAGATGCTATTTTCGTAAATTAAGGGGTTAGGCTACTGTGAAAACTTTAGGAAATCGATAGTCTCTTGAGGCAACTGAAACAGGGTCGTTAGGCATTATTGACTCAGAAATTTCCTGACGTTTTCCAGATTTTCCATACAGGTTTTGGAAAAATGCCAGGCTTTGCAAATGATTAGGGTCAAATGAAGAACCCTTTGTTTTTTATCGCATATACATTTTTTTTAGTTAAAGACAACAAGGAAAGTCTCGTTTCAACCATACTAGTATTTGTAAACGTTGCAAACTATACGGGAAAATTATATACGTAGACATAACAATTAATCATCTTTGTGACAAAAAAACAAAGTTTTTAACCGACTTGAAAAAACAAAGGAAAATCTCAATTCGATCCTTTTATGGAAAAGTTATGTTGAACTGGATAACATAATTTTTGTAAGATCAAATATATGGAAATGTTAAAAATTGAAATAATTTTTTTTCAACTGGAGTACGAAAAATAATGTAAACATTGTAAAGTAAAAAAATACATTAAAAGCAAATACAGAACCTGTTCTTTATTATGAAAAGAATTTTTTATGTTGGTCACAATAAATAAAAATAAATATAAATACTTATCTATAATAATAATGATGTGGTTGTGTATCGACAGATCGAATGCAAATGTATAGAGGTTTGCAGTAAAATAGTTTTCAATTTTTTCAATTTTCAATGTTTGGCACTGACATAACTTTTTTTTGTATTTCATGAAGAATAATATAAATATTGAAAATGTATAAAAATATTTATTTTTATACTGTTCAGCTTTCTTGTTAAATCGGTTTCATTTTTCGTAATCCTTGCAAAAAGTAAACTGAAAAAATTCTACAAAATTTCCAAAATTCCAGAAAATTTCCAAAATTCCAGAAAATTTCCACAATTCCAGAGAATTTATAAAATTCCAGAAAATTTCCAGAGAATTTCTAAAATTTCAGAAAATTTTCAAATTTTTAGAGAATTTCCAAAATTCCAAAGTTTCCAAAATTCAAGAGACTTTCTAAAATTCCAGAAAATCTCCAAATTTCCAGAGAATTTCCGAAATTCCCTGACTTTTTTCCATATGCCTAACAACCGTGCTGACATTTAAGAGAAAGGTACAACGTATGGTGTAGGAATCGCAGATTGAAGTTAAACTTGTAATTACAATGACGGAACTGCTAGGAAAACTTTAAACGCGTTTTTCTCGAAGCTAGGTTGTTCAAAACGGTGTACACGATTTCGCGACGTCTAATGAACGGATTGACTTGCAAGTTAGTATACTTATTCAGTATAATAGCAGTTTAGTCTTGACCACGGTCTTTCAAACAGGTCTCGAAATGACGGTAGTGGGGGAAGGTTCACTTAGCGTCCACTTTTTGCTTCAATATTCGGCCGCATGGTGCGCATAGGAAAGAGGGTGTCGTTTGCGAAGAAAACAGCACTATCATATCTTCTTCTGTCTTGCATACAACAGCCCATGCACTTTAAACTGAAACGTCCCTGTATACGGCTTCTTGTTTCTTTTTCATAAGAAATATCCATTACACGGAAATGAAACGAAAAAAGTATGTATTTGCATGCTAAAATGAACGGCCCACTCGCTGCCTATCAAATACGACCGTAGTTTCAAGACCTGTATCTAAGACCGTGGTCTTGACCGACGTTTTTCTTCTTAACATTTTTTTCACTGGTTATTAACAATGTCATATTTCCTCGAAAAATCGAAAAAAAAATTTAACATTTTTTTTTCTAAATATTGAAATACAAAAACAAAAAATCTCGGTCAAGTCTTAGCCAATATTGATCTATTTCAAGAAGAAAAGAAAATCGTTTTTATTCTTTTTCAGATCACCCGGGTGGCCAAAATCAAGTACAATTAACTTAATATTAATAACTTCGTCAACTATTAATATTTTTAATGAAATTTCGTACACAACTTTATTAATACATATATATATATATACATATAAATTACTGTCCAATCGAATTTTAAATTATCTTGGTCCTTCGAAATTAGTTGTTTTAAATGACCCTGATTTTCGGGTCGTCACAGTAGCTAAACCCTTTTATACAAATGTAGCAGGAATGGTCAACTCTGCTAAGACTGACCGGCGAAATTGTAAGTGATCACAGTGGAACCCTAAAAACGAGTTGATTAACCTGAAATTCGTGATAGAAGTATTATTGTCAGTAAGGGATAGAATTTAGGTCACGTGGCATAATAAAATAGAAACAACGATATGTAAGGCTCTCGAGCGTCGTAAAATCGATTCGGGTCAACGACATGCGATCTCGAGACGACTGGTAATGCTCGAATCGTCTCGCTTGCGTTACGCGTGCCGAAAGACATCTCCACAAACAACCCTCTGTATTACGGGGACTAGGCATCGAAAAGTCTCGATTTTTTTCGTTTTTTTTTGTATTCCATTACTGCAATCTGTTCCAAATATTTTGGCGCGAAGAAAACTGAAAAATTCGTAAAATTGAGCTCAGGAGAGCAATAAAACTCCAATAAAAGTCGCGTCCTTCGTGTTGGATGCAGACAAGAAATGTAAGCATCGACAAAAGAAGCTATACCGACGTTCCGCGATTGCTGCCACAGAAAAAGCCGAACTCGAGAAGTCCTTCTACAGCGCCGGCGATTTTTAACGCACGTAAGTTGCAATTTTTCTGCCGTAGCACCGCGCGAGAACTTAAGGTTGTTACGGGGTTAAGTCAACATGTTACCGCCGAGCTGAAATTTTTTCTGGACCTTCATAACCTCTTTGCTGATCATCCTATGCAGTTTGAATACGATCCACAGTACCGGTTTTTAGAAAAAAAATCGGCAACTCGACGTATTTCGTACAATTATTAATGTTTTTGATAACGAATTTGCGGGAAAATCAAGCACACAAAATATTAGACTGTGCAATCATGGCAACATTGTAGATGGCACAAAAGCTACCTATCTTATCGGTATTCGGTAATTATGCCCGGACACCTCAAACTACTCGGTCAGGATAATTAACAACGAATATTATTGGTACTTATTCTCTTAATTTGTAATCATCACTTAACCCTCAAAGGAATAAAGGTGGGTCACTCGTGACTTGAACAATACCCTGAAAAATGCTTGCATGCCTCCGGATTTTGCATGAAATTGTTATTAAAAATTAATTTTTCTGGTCGGATAAATTATAATTATCGAGTAAAGGGTCTCAACAAGGTCCATGAATTTTTCCAGATTTTTTGCAGCACTTTAAGTATTGCAAAATTATCGGAAAGCACGAGTGACCTACCATTATCCTTAACGGCGGTCGAAAACACCCTTATCTGATGAGGGTTAATATTAATTTGATGACTATGTTCAGAAATTATACATTTCTAGACATTTCCAGGCAAAGACAAAATAACGCGGATTTTTTTTTCATACATACATTTTCTTAGAACATTGAAAAATGATTAAAGTTTTTGATTTCTTCGAGATTATAGACAGCTTTAGTACACACTTTTTCTTTCCATCAAATTTTCATTTACGCGGACGGATATTCATTGTTGACAGCTCCTTGGGCCAATATTGAGGTTACGAACGGGGCGCGACACTTGATATTGAGGTTACGAACATCGCGACACTTCTGCCAACGGGGCCGACATTGAGTTTACGAACTACGCGACACTTCTGCCAACCTGGGCATTATATATATACCACGATTTACGACGTTGTCAATTCGTTTCGCGTTAAGACGGAATGACACCTCATCGCGGTCGGTATGGTAGGACAATTATAGATACCCAAAAATCTCTGAAACGGCTCTTCAGATCCCGTCGAAACTTTGCCAAACGAGGTCAAATAGATAGACGAACAGCTGTCTGCCCCTCAAATTTCATGAATTTGAGAAAAAAAATGTAGATTGGCTTATGATAACCTAATCTACATTTTTTTTCTCAAATTCATAAAATTTGACGGGCATACAGCTGTTCGTCTATCTATTTGACCTCGTTTGACAAAGTTTCGACGGGATCTGAAGAGCCGTTTCAGAGATTTTTGGGTATCTACAATTGTTCTACCATACCGACCGCGATGAGGTGTCATTCCGTCTTAATTGAGCGAGAAAAGGTTATAGAAAATAATTATACGAAGTAATGAAAACGCTTAATGTAATTACTGAATGATCAAAAATGCATATTTTTACAAATAGATGTAGAAAAATAGTTCGAAAACGTACGTTTAATATGACGATTATTTGAAAGCTAACAGTTGGTAGCAGTGACTCGACTCCGTGCATAAACTAGGGCGCTCCTCTCGTACTGAAGTACGAGAGGAGCGCCCCCAACGGCTAAATCCCATAAAGACCTCAAACGCGTTTTTTTCGAAACAGCATTTTGTACTAGTTTTCCCGCGATAACTCAAGAACGATTGAAGATATCGCCTTTGTTTTATTTAAAGGCCATGGAGCCTAGATACCAGGAGGTTCATGCGAGGCCTTTCAACTCGTCCCCAAAACGAGAACAAGAAATGATGGCGCTGGGGTGCTCCGGCACCTACATGTATATAGATATACGCTAAACATGGGTGCGATCTTAGACAGATCACAGATGATGTACCTAACCCTCATTCGTGTTAAGGGATAACACCACTCTAGGATTTTGAAAAGACGTTTTCTTGCCTAAATATACTTTGGTGTTATAAACACAATATGCAATTGGTCCTGTAGCGATTTTTTAAATTTAAACGTTCAATCATCGATTTGGGCGCAGCGCCTCGGAGCGCGCGCTCAGTTGCTCGTACAACTTTAAACGCGTTTTTCTCGAAACCACTTTTTTCGATCTCGGAAGACGGATTACTCGACCACCTCTGCATGCATCGATTTGAAATTTTGATAGCAGCTTCACAATCATATTCTTTATGGGAGTACGTAGCCGTCTTTTGATTAAATGTAAACTTCTTTTTATAAACAATTTACTGCTTTTTTTGGCAAAAAATCGATTTATTTCCTTCAAAATGCGCTATTTTTGCAAAATTTGAAAGCAAATTTCTAGGTAGTCTCATAGCTAACAATATATAAATTATCATTCTTTTGGTTTTTGTTTCAGGTCTTATATTTTAAGAGAAAACCGTTCTCCCGTGAAGCTATATGTAAAAAAAACAGGTTTTTCTTGATGGGCTGTATCGCCGCCATTTTGAGTTTGAGTTTGAGATATTTTCTCGCTTTTGCGTTTTTTTCCGAACCGTCATATGGAAATTATGAATCGGCGGATATTTCGACGTTTGATGTCACGATCGGTCTGTCGTGAGGTTAGAAACTCATCCGATCACTTTCACCTCGTTGACCAATATATTACTATATATGTAGGTGCCGCTGCACCCCAGCGCCATCACTTCGGGCCATTTTCGGGGACGCTTTTTTCAGCGCCTTTGCATTGCCGCTGAACCTCCTGGTATCTAGGCTCCATGTTAAAGGCCTTAGGCCAAAGTAACGGGTATAAAATCATGTGCGAATTTAACAAATTTTTTTCGTATGAAAGAATGATTCACTCATAAAATTAATACGGTATGACGTTTTACATCTGACAATTTCAACCAAACCTCCTGGTGGGGCCATCTTTTGTCAAACGGCGGAGACTTATTTGTACTCCGAATAGTCATCAAATCAATATTAAGTAATTATTACTAATTAAGAGAATAAGAACAAATAATATTCGTTGTTAATTATCCTGACCGAGTAGTTTGATGTTCCCGGGTATAATTACCGAATATGGATAAGATAGGTAGCATTTGTGCCGTCTACGACGTTGCCATGATTGCACAGCATAATATTTTGTGTGCTTGATTTTCGCACAAATTCGCTATTAAAAACATTAATAATTTTATAACGGTACTGTGAATCCTCATTTTCACCGTACCAAGGGTTAGTCCTATAGTCGAACCTTGCCTATTGTTTTAGCAGATATTAATGATGTACTGACAATGACCGGGAGTTATCCATACGCGTAATGTAACAAGCCCATGAAATACGTCGAGCTTCCGATTTGTTTCTAAAAAACGGTACTGCGGATCGTATCCAAACTGCACAGGATGATCAGCAAAGGGATTCTAAACTTCCAGAAAAAGTTTCAGCTTGGTGGTAACATTTCGCTCTAGCGCCATAACAACCTTAAAACTTGTACCCCTAATACAATCATTATTTGTCAGTTCAAAAAATCCTTAATTATACACCCGCTTTGAGGCAACTGCCTCGTGGGAAGGACAACTGTCACTTTTCGTCACTGGTGGCGCTAGCATAGCACGTCCCGAGAGAGCG
The DNA here is from genome assembly GCA_944452715.1 of Ophion slaviceki. NCBI lineage: Eukaryota > Metazoa > Arthropoda > Insecta > Hymenoptera > Ichneumonidae > Ophion > Ophion slaviceki. The sequence goes on along the minus strand of OX101794.1, from coordinate 11,046,126 downwards.
GTGTTTGAGCGTTTTTTGTCAACCAGACGGTCAAACTTTTTCATTTATTTACGATTTCTCTAATTATTTACGGGTAGATGGCTGTTTTTTTAAAGTCGTTCAGTGTTGTGCGTAGGGTGTACTGCTGAAGGAACACATTGACTCGAACACATGAGAATGGAATTCAATTCTTCGGCTCATAAGGCGGGATATACATTTACAGCGATAAAGAATACGATTACTTTTTTTTCTTTCTTTAAACGATAGAACTATATGTGTAGAATATTTTCCTAAAGTTTCAAAGCGAAATTCGAAAAACTTAAAACGTTACAGCCCGTCAACGCTGTGCCTCACCGCTTGGATTCGGAGCGGGCGTGAACTTCAAACGCATTTTTCTCAAAACTGCATTATCGAAATTATGCAAACGTGGTAGAAATATTAATAATATTGGTACCTTCTACTTGACGAGAATTGTTTTTGAAAAATTGGAAAAAAAACTACTTTTTTAATCCACATTTTACAGAAATGTCGGGTGAAATGTTGATTTTTGTTGTAAATGCGTGCCATTTTCTTAAATTTGCATCTTCTTCATTTTAATTACCGTCACATAGAAACTATACATGTTCTAACTGAAAAAATGTTTGAAATTTTTTGCAAATCAAAGTGTACGGGACGACAGACTGCACGCCGATTCGCAAATCCCGCGGCGACCTTGCGTAACACTCTGCCACAGCTTCGTTATTTTAATGACGAATTAATTTTAAAAAATTGTTTTGTATACTTAAATATCCTTTTAAAGTATACCTAAAGTTTGATGATTGTGGAATAGTTATTTCTTAGTTCAAAAAATCCCTCAATATTGCTTATTTTTTCCTGTCTAAATGTATATCCCGCCTTAAGGCCACAGTAACGGGTATAAAATCATGTGCGGATTCAACCATTTTTTTCGTATGAAAAAGAGATTCACTCATAAAATGAATTACACATCTATTTAGTATGAATATCAAGCTGTTAGAAAATATATATATATTTATTTTTCGAGGTACAAAATGGCCGACTACTCGAAACTTCTCGAAAGAGCTTTTTTCCAATTGGCGTGACAAATAACCAACAATTTTCACTCGATTTACTTCAAATTTAAAAGTTTTGTTCCTAATTGCATTTTGCAGAGAAGTACGTACGGAATATCTAATTAATCGAAAACTTTTTATTTTATGAGCAGTTTTTGAGCAGTCATAACGAAATTTTTCACCGATAATTCATTTCTTAAGTTCAAATACCTGCAACTTTTGAATAAAACAATATTTTTTAAATTCCGCATGTACTTCTCTGGGTATTCTAATGTAGATTGACGAGAATTATTGTTTTTTGTTATAGGTAAAAAATTGTGGATGCTTAATGTCACGCCACAGAGCGCCTAAAAAAAAGACAACAAAAGAAAATATTAGCAGTCGGCCATTTTTATCGAAAAAAATATATATATTTTTTCTAACAGCTTGATATTCTCACTAAATATATGTGTAATTAATTTTATGACTGAATCACTTTTTCATACGAAAAAAATGGTTAAATTCGCACATGATTTTGTACCCGTTACTGTAGCCTAAGGCCTTAAGGGGAGATATGCACCTAGATTCACCTACACCTACATTCCGTCGACCGTAGAAGACCTACACTATGGGCCTGGTATCGATGATTCCATGTAAGACAAATTTCATGATTTATTCATTCCCGAATTTACAAACGCGTTTTTCTCAAAACCACGTTTCTCAAATCGGTACCCAAAATTTCTCGAAAACCAATGAACCGATTGCCTTGAGGTTTTTTGTGGTTATTCTATACACCATTATCTAGTACTTGTCATAGGATTTTTTTCCGTTACTTAGTTTTTGTTTTATAGGCAAAATGATAACTAATTTTTGGCCCAAAATCAGTATTTATGTTCAAACGTCCGCCATTTTGTCATAAATCGATATTTTCAAAATCGGCTATGACAAGTACTAGATTATAGTATCTAATTTAATAATCTTTTTGGTTTTTGTTCAGATGATTTTTTAAGAAACGCCAGTGGGTACCGTATGCGCAGATTTTTTTACGACGCTCCAAGGATCATACAATATCCTTGTATATTTTTGATATTTTTAAATAAAGAAAATTAAACATATTTTTGAATGTATATACTTTTAGATAATTAAAACCCCAATCCGAAATTTCGACTAGTTTTCCTTGAAAACATTCACAAAAATGACCTTTTTTCCGGCTCCTAGGTGTATATCTCCCCTTAAGTGAGCAAATTTATTTCGAGTACTCATTGCATACAACAGAGAATGCAGAGACGTCTCTCTTCCCTGCACGCAATAAAATAAACTCTGCAATAACGCAATAGAATAAACTCTGCAATAACCTCAACATCTTTCACATATATATGGTACAAACAGCGACGTGGGTCGCTCTAAAAAGTCCGTTTTAATAACGGAAGCACAAGAAAATATCGCGCCAACGAAAAATTAATTTTTTCACGTTAGAATATTCTATTTTCCGAAAAATATGTGTAATCGTTCACTTTCGAGGACGCGACTTGAGTTTGAAATGATTGGAACGTGCTACGGTGGCGCCATCTGCCCGGACCTTGCGTTGCCTTTCCCATACGAGCAATTGAAAAATGGACCGCGACCAACAATTTCTCCGCCTCGTACCGCTAATTCCGTTCTATCACGCACGCGCGGATTTTCGAGAAACGCGATGGAATTTTCCACGAGTGGATGACGTTCGAGTCCGAATCGTTGGTGTCTACTACCTGATACTGTGCGGTGAGTCGCCTCGTGACGAAAGTTTTGGCGACGTATCCATTCTCGATAACGGAGTCCGGGCTTATAGTGAGCTGCAAACCGGACACGACCTTGACGGACAGTCTGGTGATGGTGACGCGATCGTTGCCGACTCGAATCTCTTTGGCGCCGATAACTCGGCCGGTGATCGGCGAGAGTACTTGAACTTCGGTACGTCCAACGCCGCGTCCCTGAACTATGCGATCCTGCAGAAGAATTGCTATCCGAGGATCGGAGACTCTCAAAAGTCCAACCACGAGATCGGTCACTCGTAGCCAAGTTCGACGATTAACGAAGTAACTCTCGCGTCCGGAGTCGTGGCCGGCGGCGAGAAATTTCGCGTGCACCTCGACCGGACTCTGCTGGAATCGCAATCTACAGTTCGACTGCAAGGGGCTCCGATCTATCGAATTGACCACGTCCCAACGTTCGTCACCCCGAAATCTCTCCGCGTCTACGTCATCCCCGTCGTCTTCATCGTCGTCGTTGTCCTCGACGGCCTGCGAGTTACGCCTCGTTCGCGAACTCGCAACTCTCGTTGCTGCCACGTTGCTCGACTTCTCCGTGTCGTTCGCCAAGCTGCGCTTGTTCTTTTGCAACAAATGTCCCTCCGGTACTCGCCAACCCTTCACCTGGCTCAGACGCGAATCACCGACCGTCACCTCCAACGGAAATTCCGGCATCCACACTGTGAAACGCGCCAGACCTGTGTACGTCCCGTATTTCACCAGCACGGAAGCATTACTCGAGCCACGAATTTCCGAACCGTCAACGTACACGCTGCTGCACGACGACGAGACCTGCAACAACCAAACGTTACGAAGAGAACATACCGACACCCGCAACACTCTTCGGCTGTGCGCTTTCACGTCAATTGATTATATTTTATTTATGGTTATTCTTTGAATAAGGGGCCGTATGGAAATTACGTAACGCAATTGGGGAGGGGGGTCAAGATTTGCGTTACGTCACGATTTTAAAACTGCCAGAAATAGCCAAATTTCTGCATGTTTAAGTTTTTTTATTTAAACGTCGAGTGCTATTTTACCGTGGACAGCTCACAGCTTTCTGTGCGCAATGTCAGTTAAGGGGTTACCCCCACTTGCGATTTTGAAAAAATCGATTTTTTTATTGCATTTTTTTGAAGTATAAGTATCCGGGCCCATACAGAAGTATGGGCCCGGAATAGATGACTCTATGTAAGTTTACAAAAAAAATATTTTCTTCGTGTAAACTGAAATTGAAACTTTAAACGCGTTTTTCTCAAAATGGCATTTCTGAAGTCGGTGACCAAGATTACTCGAACACTAATGAACCGATCTTCTTGAAATTTTGCAGGCTTATTTAATACATAAAAATGTAGTCTTTAATCGTTCGATTTTTATTCGAAAAAAATGGCCGTTTTATAGCCAAAAAACGGCCGTTTTTTTTCGTTAAAATCGAACCATTAACTTTGACTGTCCGCCATTTTGTGAAAAATGAATATTTTTTAAAATCCTTCGATTAAAGACTAGTTTATACTTATATTTGACTAAATCCATCCGAAATTTTTTTTCAGATGATCCACTTTGCCGCAACGTTGGTCACCGCAAACCGTGTATATAGAAACATTATTTCATTGACGGCCATTTGCCACTAAACAATGTAATATTTTTCAATAAAAAAATTACTGAAAGTTCTTCAAGATGTGTTCTTTAAGATGGTATATTGATCGATTAAAAAAGTTTTGTAGTTTTCTTTAAAAAAATTCATGAAAAAGGCCTTTTTTTGCGCTGCAAGTGGGGGTAACGCCTTAAGGGGACAAATCATTGTGCAAGAACTTGCACAATAGCTTTCCCACATCCCCCAAGCAAAATTTGAAGGAATTTTTTTTTAATTATAATTCTTGAAAGTACATGTATTGAAAATTATGTTGGCAACATTTTTATTCACAAGTCCGAAAATTGACGGAGTTATAGTCACTTTGGTGAGAACAGGTAGCGCGAGCGGTTAGTGCCGTCAGTCCCTACAGGTGTGGCAGCATTTACAATAGATAAAGTACAGGCTCTTATTATTTTGTGAACTATCATGAAGATGAAGAACCGTCATATCGCCCGCGACTAGATACTTCAATGTAAGTATCAATATTCTAGAAAACATCGTAACTTTGTATCAAGAAACACGGAACGAAAACTTTGAACGCGTTTTTCTCGAAACTAGTTTTTTCGACCTTGTCCGAGTGGATACTTAAAAACTTATCAACCGACTTTCAATTTAAAAAAAAAAACGTTTTTGTAATCGCTGTGACTAAGGTTGTACGTATCCGCGTTTTTAACATTTGATAATTACTATTTTTGAAGACTGCTTGAATACAGAAAAAGGGCCTTGAAAATAGAAAAAGATGTTCAAACTGTCGACATTTTGTAAAAAAAAACCAAAATAAAAAACTGCTACGCATAACGATAGCTATCTTTGTATAGATATCCATAAATTTTCGACTTTTTATTGAGAGATAACCTTTCATAAAGATATCGATGAGACAATGAAGAGACATTTTTTTTCGTCGTCAAATCAAGGTATATATCTCGGTTAATTTTCAAGATTTTGTCATAAAAATTGGTATAAAACTAAATGAATATACACTTCATAAAATCAGTATAAACCCGATCCTTTAATAGTTAGTTGTGTCTATGAAAAAAATCGCAATTATTGACGACAAAGCACCCGTTACATAACGGAATAGAGGAGGGGGGGGGGGGGGGTCTGAGCAAGCGTGACGGTCTCTCGGGGGGGGATTGGGAAATTCTGCGTTACGTAATTTGTGTACGTCCCCTAGGTAACTTTTCCGAAAAATTTAACGAAAATTATTTTCTTGCTATTTTCTCATTTATTAGGTTATAGATGATGATATTTAGTCGGGGGAAGCTGAAACTCACCACCCCCTCCCCATAAGTTATGGGATTTTGAAGTTAGCGGAAACACGTGATAAAACAGGGCACTTTTGAACATTTCGCCGCCTATATTGGGTTCGTTTGGGTTTTTGGGAAATTTGAAATTATTTATAACGACTTTTTTTATCGTAAAAAATTTGTTAATGAAAAATGTCAGCTTCCCCCGATTGAATATCATCATTTATACGTAAATGATATTTTATTAATATAATAAATGATATTTTATCGTATTTTTACCTAATAAATCATATTTTATCGGAGAAATCGGATAATATTTTTCGGAATAGTCACTGATCTGAAGAATTACCTCATATATTCCACTCAACGAATGATTAAAAACGTCAGGTATTGAGGGGGGAGATACCTTGAGGCGAGAGAAAAATTTGCTGATTTTCATTATTTTGTTTAAGGGATCATCGCAGAGTAAAATTTTCAAAAAATCGACGTTTTTGCATTATCCGATGGTATAGATAGTTATAAACATCAACCTGGCATCGCCGATTGATCGAAAGTAGACAATTTATATGAAAATTCCGCACTCGAAACTTTGAACGCGTTTTTCTCGAAATGTCGTTTTTGAAAACGGCGTAAAGTCTCAAAGGAAGAGTTTTCAACCTATCCGTCTCAAATTTTGACGCAACATTCTTCACGCCATTTTTTTTCTTGCCATGGAAGCTTTTTTTCAATCTTCATATTTTTTAACGAAAAACTGTCGAAAAAATAGGCTAAATTCGATATTTTTTCTAATCGCAGCCATTTTCAACCGTTAAAAAAATGTACAAAAAATAAAAATAAACGTTTCAAAAATAATTTTCTGTTCTTCACGAGTGCTTTGATTTGACATAAAAAATCAGACTGACTGGCGTATTTTAACAATCGAAAAAAATGAGCTATTTTTCTACCCGTTACGCTGCGATGATCCCTTCAAGTAAAGATTTCTTCACCATTTTCGAGACTTAAGGTATGTTTTATCACTACTTTTGTCACATGGTATTTTTTCACTTATTTATCTCCAAAAATGTCGGAGTAGTGGCACGGTTTTCTAAACTGCATTTTCAAAACTCTTGTGACGTATAGCAGAAAAACTAATCGACCGATTCTGATGAAATTTGGTATAAATCTTTATAACCTTTCTGTCTAAAACATGACCCTTAATGTTTTGGAAAAAAAAAGTATTTTTTATTGCAAAATGCAGCCATTTTTTCGGAAAATTAATTTTTTTTTGTTTACAAGCGTACCGTTTCATTGATTTTCAACATTTTTCACTTTTTCTTGGGTCATATTCTGCGTTGGAGTGTTGGTGAACGAAAAACGTTCGTTGATTTGTTTTCAGATTAAACCCGCCGACGCTACGTGTCACGCCGTCTCACAACATCCGCCGCATCCCGTTTAGAAGACCGTGCCATATCTCCGCCATTTTTAAAGATTGATCAAAAATACCGGGCCACAGCCAAAAGTAGTGATAAAACATACCCTGAGTCCCGAAAATGGGGAAGAAATATTTTCTTAAAGAAATGATGAAAATCAGCAATTTTTTCCTCGGCTAAAGGTATCTGCTCCCTTAAAGAAGTGTCAGATCCTGGGAACGATATTTATTGTTGTGAAATGTCGAAACAGACAAAAATGACCATCATCATTCAATTTGTGGATATCTCTTAGCTATGCACAAACTCCTGGTTATTTTAGACGAAAGAATTTTGTTTTCGCAAGCATACTCTGTTGCCCATTTGGTCCAACGATTGCTACAAAATTCAGAACTCCAAAATTGCTAGAAGAATTTAAATCGATTTTCTTCATGAAGGGGGGAGATCCCTTCAAGCAGCCGTAAATAAGCGAATTTTAAAGATTTTTTTCGTGTCGACACTATTTATTGCACAGAATTTAATTTTAATGTACACATTATTGTAAATGTAATTTCTTTCTGATAATAAAAAATGGCAGCTTTACACTTTCTTCGGAAACGGTTACCGTTCACGTTGTTTCACGGCGTACAACCTAGGGTCTGGTTCATTGATCTGAAACTTTAGAGCCAAAAAGTTTTTGATTTCTGAGACCCACACGCTCTATGTGAATGTTCATCGAAAACTATTTTTCAAAACGACTTTTTCATTAACAAATACTATGGTCAAAATTTCATGAATAATATACAATATTTTCAAACACGTACTATTCGTAAAATTGTCACTTTTCTTTGGATTTTGTAGGTTTACATAGAGCGCGCGGGTCTTAGAAATCTAAAACTTCTTGGCTCGGATGTTTCAGATCAACGGACCAGGGACTAGGTTGTACGCCGTGCAAGAACTCAGGTGGCAACCGGCTCTAGCAGGTGTCGTGCACCCGCCTTTTTTAAATTATTGGAAGAATTTTTTTTTTTCAATTAAAAGCCTTCCATAAAATGAATTGCAATAAATTAAAATTGATTTAAATTAATTAAAATTGATTTAAATTAGTTAAAATAAATAAAAATAAAAATTATATGTACATAGAATTTCAATTATGTAGAATAAATAGTTTCTATACAAAAAAAATCTTGCATATTCGCTTATTTTCGGCTGCCTAAAGGGATCTCCCGCCTTGAAATTTATTATCTCTCACAATCGTAAAGTGTGCATCGTTGGAATGCAACGATATTTTTTTCCATTCGTCATTTCTTTATTTTTATCATCATCCAAAGCCTTTTTTTGCAAATTGTGGTCGTAAATTTCCAATGAAAATATGTAGAAACGTTGAGCGATTTTTGCAGCCTGAATCGGCCAATCAAATTTGAGTAACTGAACAGAATTAACTTTCGCAGCATGCCAACGATGCAAACTTCAATATAATTGTTTCTCAGTGTTTCCATGTCTATTCCAACTCTCCTCAGATGCCAAATTAAAGCGGAAACGTGAACTTTGGAGAAAGATAAATACATGTATGAGCAGAGTAATTTGCGTAATTGAATACACAGTAATACAAGACACATGCATGCATTTGGAGTGTCTCTTCGGATAACTTCTAATACTTACTTTGAGAACGCTCTCGTCTTCCGAATGACACGACGACTGGAGTGTTACGTCAGCTACGGTACCGGCCTGGCTGACGATGAAAACTTTCATTGCTTGGGACACTTGCCGGCCCGTCAATACTGCTGTATTCATCACCTCCCAGTTCTATAACAATGTGCCAAAGCAGAAATAAAAGTATTCATATTCTATCACTCGTATCGTATCGACGTAGAAACTAAATGCTTTAAGGGGTAAGGCCACAGTAGGATTTTAAAAAAATCTATTTTTTTCGCTAAAACGGTGCTTTATCATCGTAAGAATAGTTACTATTCAATTTATCGCAAGAACATTTTTTTTTCACCGACTTTGAGAGTTTAAGGGGAGGGTAGGGGTTTGCACTTTTGAAAAATCGATTTTTTTGTCTTTTCTTATAGTTAAACATTTCAAGAATATAATCCCAAAATTTCAAGTCAATCAGAGCGAAACTCTCGAAGTTATTGACTATTTAGTCCCGCTCCTCTAACACTGTAGCTCCGATTTCTTTAAACTTCAAACGCGTTTTTCCCGAAACCACTTTTTCAAAGTCCGTGTTCACTGCCATTTGAAAACTACATGACCGATTTATTTCAAACTTGGTACACACTTTCTACATATAAAATACCTCCCCCCAATGGTTAGTTTCAGATTTTTTTTACATTGAGGGGTTTTTCCACCCCCAAAATGGCGGAATTTTTCGTGAAATATAGCACTTTTCACTTTACATGACCACCAAAAATTTAGAAATGAAAAAAAAATTATCAAAGACCGTTGGGGGAAGGATTTGATGATACTTTGACTAAATTTTAATGGTACTTGATTTCAGATAATTTCTAGCTGAGATACAGTGAACACCGCAAATCGTGTTTTTCCAAAGGCGTTCTTGGAAAAGCTTTGTCACCGGCTTGTTTGTAGATATTTTCGCGTACAAATTTCACGGAATGTTCTTGAAATGACACTTAACAATGTACAAAAGGTTTTAATAAATTTACTCTATCCATATAGATGAACAAAATTCGCAAAAAAGTGTTTTTTTTTCACGCTGTAACCCCTACCCTCCCGTTAACGTAAGCCCACCTCTGACACGTCCAGAGACATATGTAAAACTTTAAACGCGTTTTTCTCGAAACAGCTTCTTTCAAATTGGCGTGACAAATAACTTGAACAATTTTCACTCGATTTACTTCAAATTTAAAAGTTATCTTCCTAATTGCATTTCGCAGTGAAGCACGTACGGAATTTCTGATTAATCGAAAACTTATCATTTTATGAGTAGTTTTATACGAAATTTTTCACTGAAAATTCAAGTTCAATTCAAATTTAAGTTCAAATACCTACAACTTTTGAATAAAACAATATTTTTTAAATTCCGTGCGTACTTCTCTAGGTATTCTAATGTAGATTGACGAGAATGTTTGTTTTTTGTTCTAGGTAAGAAATTGTGGATGCTAAATGTCACGCCGCGGAACACCTAAAAAAAAGATAACAAAAGAAAATATTAGTCGTCGGCTATTTTGTACATCGAAAGAGAAATATATATATTTTTTCTAACAGCTTGATATTCATACTGAATAGATGTGCAATTCATTTTATGAGTCAATCACTTTTTCACACGAAAAAAAAAAGTTAAATTCGCACATGATTTTATACCCGTTACTGTGGCCTAACTCCTTAAGGACCCCTGTAAACGTCTAAAATTAAGTGATATTTCGCGATTTTCTTTGGGTGGAAGGACAAGTAAGAGGATAATAATATTCAAGGATGTTATTAGGCATATCTTCAAGTGAATGGAAAAAAAATTTAAAAATTATACAAAATGGTGACGCTGACGCCATTTTGGCGAGGCACGTCGACTATGAGACGCTCTGCGGCACGCAGTATAACTGACGCAAATTTTAATTTGGAAAAATAAATTAAAAATTTTATTAATTTACACGAGGACATCTAGAGAATTACGTGGGGGATTAAAAAAAAAGTTTTTCTGTAATTGGCAAGCATTCAAAGTAACAACTCAATATTCGGCAGAAAAAAAGGACAATCATTTGTTAATAACTAATGTTATAATTAACTCATGGAAAATCCCGTACGTATTTCTCTTCGGAATGTCATTTTAAAGATGTGCTCGAAATTTGGAGTGAAAAAAATGAAAATTGTTGGAGTTATGCTGCGCGCCGTTTTGAAAAATTGTATTTCGCGAAAAACGGTCGACGTCTCGCACACGGGCCAGCGACTGCCACTGCAGACCCACACGGGCCTGCTGACCTTTGTTTTACAGGTACCAAACTTTTTTCCCCTTATTCTAGATGATTCAAAGCATCTTTTAAGGTAATCCTATCGCTTCACACTAGTCATACCACTGATCATACTTGAGACTTGTACAATTTATATTTTCAACATATGCAAAAAAAAATTATTTGCGATAACTAAAATTTTCCACTAAAATTATTTTGCGATAACTAAAATTATCCACAAAAAACTGTTGAATGAATGTTCACATTTATTTAGAAAAATGAACTCTTTACTCAACCAGGCGAGTTTAACCTCCATGCTTTTCAACGTCGATCTGTCAAAACAATGTCAGTTGCGGGAAATATAAAGCATCGTATTGTGTCGGCGAAATATGTCGATTAAAAATGAAATATTTGTGGAAATTCGAATGAGTGAAATGAGGTTAGGACTACAGTC